>CM060426.1:58130235-59357079 GCA_030545235.1 Helianthus tuberosus | reverse complement strand
CATCCATGTAGTTGACCGGGTCGTCGTCTTCTACTTTTTTCCCAACCCCGAACTCAATCTCTTTATCTCCGACCCTCAATGTTAACTTCCCTCCACTCATATCTACCATTGCGTGAGCGGTGGCTAGGTATGGTCTTCCTAGAATGAGTGGTACTTCGGTGTCTTCCTCCATATCGAGTATGACAAAGTCGGCCTGGATGACAAAGTCTCCGACTTTTACCAATAGATTTTCGGAGACACCTTGTGATATTTGATAGACCTATCAGCGAGTTGTATGCTCATCTTTGTGGGGCTTGTTTTACCTAGTCCGAGTCGGTCAAACATTGATGTGGGCATGAGATTGATGCTAGCCCCAAGATTGGCCAACACATTGCGTAAAGGCACTCCTCCAATGGAACAAGGGATGGTGAAGCTTCCGGGGTCAATTTTCTTTTGTGGGAGTTTGTTGAGTAGCACGGCAGAGCATTCTTCACTTAAATTAACTAATTGCAATGTTTCAATTTTCCTTTTGTGAGTGAGAAAGTCTCTCATAAATTTTGAATACTTAGGCATTTGAGTGAGGACTTCCACAAATGGAAGATTGATGTGCAATAGTTTTAATAAGTTTACGAATTTTGTGAATTTCTCATCAGTCTTTTGTCGAACTAACCGACCGGGGTAAGGCACCGAGGGGTTCGTGATTTGGCGGAGGAGTTGTTTCTTTTTGGGGAGTTGGTGAGGTCGTGGTTTGAATGGGTGGACTTTTTTCGGATGGAGGTAGTAGAGCCTCATCGGGACCTACGGTACGCTTTCTCAATGTTATGAGATGCACTTGCGCCTTTGGGTTGGTCTCGGTATTGCTGGGTAACGCGCCTTGTGGTCTCTCGGAGAAATTTTGAGCTAGTTGATTTACTTGTTTTTCAATGTTTTGAATACTAGCTTGTTGATTTCTAAAGCTCGATTCCATTTGTTGGAATCGATCCGAGTTTTTCTTTTCGGTGTCGGAGATGAGGCGTGAGATAGTATCTTCAAGCCTCTCTCGTCCCCCTTGTTGTTGTTAAGAGAAATTTTGTGACTCGTTTTGTCACACCCCGACCACGTGGAACATACAAAACGTGGCGGAAATGTCGGGGAGTGTTGTAACAGAATTAATTGTTTCAAATCCATGGCAATTGAAGTTTCGTTTTATTGATTAGAAGTGTTACAATGTCTTAACAAATAAGGAAATGCAACATAATTAACTAGTCTTGCATCTTTTATTGTCACTAAAGCCCAAGTCTGCCTATGTGTATCTTGATCATCTTATGCAACAACTCCTGAAAAACACATGTGAAAATAGGTACGTCAGCATAAAAATGCCTGTGAGATACATAGGTTTTGTGAAAATAGGTTTCATGACTTATGTTTGAGAAAATGTTTAGTCATGAACCTTGTAATTTGCTTTGTCTTGTAAATCATTTGAAAAACGATAAAATCAGATGATATGTATAAATAAATGTAAGGTTAAATGAATAACCATGTAAAATGAGTTTGTATAAGATAAGTTGTTTGTAAAACAATGTCTTGTGAAAAGTATGTTATTTGTATAAAATGTTCTATGTCTCAAACTGAAATGATTCAAATAACGCTACGATATGTAATACCATACAAACACTTATATATAGGAAGTACCAGCGGCGTATCCACCATGCTTGTATCATATTACACACGCTTCGTTACTTAATCACTTACTCAAACCAAACTACTAAAGTAAAATGTTCATGTCTAATGTAAATCATGTAATATGTATCCAAAATGTAATCATGTGATGAATAACAAATGTACTAAGTATGCAACAATAGACATACGTAGCATGTGACCTGTACTAAGTATGCAACAATAGACATACGTAGCATGTGACCTGTACTAAGTATGCAACAATAGACATACGTAGCATGTGACCTGTACTACGTATACAACAATAGACCTACGTAGCATGTGACCTGTACTACGTATACAACAATAGACATACGTAGCATGTGACCTGTACTAAGTATGCAACAATAGACATACGTAGCATATGACCTGTACTACGTATACAACAATAGACATACGTAGCATGTGACCTGTACTACGTATACAACAATAGACATACGTAGCATGTGACCTGTACTACGTATACAACAATAGGCATACGTAGCATGTGACCTGTACTACGTATACAACAATAGACATACGTAGCATGTGACCTGTACTACGTATACAACAATAGACATACGTAGCATGTGACCTGTACTACGTATACAACAATAGACATACGTAGCATGTGACCTGTACTACGTATACAACAATAGAAATACGTAGCATGTGACCTGTACTACGTATACAACAATAGGCATACGTAGCATGTGACCTGTACTACGTATACAACAATAGGCATACGTAGCATGTGACCTGTACTACGTATACAACAATAGACATACGTAGCATGTGACCTGTACTACGTATACAACAATAGACATACGTAGCATGTAATGTAATGTAAAACGATGTACCAAGTAATGCACACAATGGGCATACCTAGCATAAGATGTAATAAAATCATGTACTATAATGTACTAACGAACATAGCAGGTATATGATGTGAAAACAGGAAAGCATGAAAGTAACAAGTAGGCACATGTGTTCCACCCCAAAACAGTTTGGAAAACATTAAAAGAGGGTTCTATGTACTCACTTGAGATTGCTTAGTAGTCCTTGAGTAACACCCAAACAATGCTAGAGATCGCGGATATCAAACGACACCTAATATGGGTAACTATGTTAATAAACCGGACCTAAATCGGAGGATTTAGATAGAATGAGGGTTCGTAAACCAAACGAGTATAGAGACTCGTGTCATATGGTTTAACAAAGCCTACATACTAAATGAAACCTAACCTAATAGCTTACGACCCATTACGACCCGTTTAGGTAGCTTATGCTACTTTAACGCGTCGTTCGCGTGAAACGCGTTCGGACCGCCTAACTAGTCCTATGACAAGTGTTATATGCCTAAACATGTTACACAATCAGTTATGTGACAAAAGTTTAGGTTACATATGCTTAATTACCAATTATACATGAAAATGGTATTCTGGTAATTTACCTAAGGCATATAAACTACTTATCATACAACTACTTAAACGATGTGACCATAAGGTATAACCTTGGAAGGTTATTCCCTATATACTATGGTCACCTAATGTATTTGGTCGGATCCTAATGATCGACCAAACTGGGTCGGGTTCGAAGGTATAAGCGATTTATCAGATCGCTTACCCTACGACCCTAGACAACGTGGTAATCAGTAGGCATAGTCCCAAGGGACTATAACCATCGTGATTACAATCACGTTGCGAAGTTCAAACGAACTTCGCATTGACCATAAGCTGGTCAACGCTGAAAGTCAAACAAAGTTTGACTTTCTGACTCGAAAAGCAATAAAAGAAAGAAAAGAACGAAAGAATACTTACGAAGGGTCCCCGAATGCTAATCTCGATCCAAGAACTCAGGTATGAAACAATGGTTTCAACTTAGAGCTCTCAAATCCAGATTCTTGTGAGAAATGAGGTTGGGGTGGATGGGTATTTATAGGAATACCCGAACCGTTAGGATCGCTTGTCGAATATCGTGCCTTAATCGCATCCGTACAAGTGTCGGAAAGTTATGGTGGCTAAAAATGGTTCTTATCAGCTGACTAAGCATGTGTGAGTGTGTGGGTGTGGATTAAACAACTGGATCTGCTGTTAAATGCAGTTAATCTGGTCCAGATGGCGGACGCGGCCCGCTTCAGGATGTGCAGAAACTCAGGCGGGCCGCCTGGGAGTCACAGATCAGAACAAAGTTTCAGAAATGACAGTTTCAGTCCCTGCACGTGTTTAAGCCCATTTCCGGCACTTCTAAGGCCCGTAAAGCCAACTTTAAGGCCCTAAAATGATGCCTAAACATTTTGGACATGAAACATGCTCAAAAATATGCCGGAGGTTGGTTCGTTTGGCCGTACGAACGCGATGTTCGCTTAATTACGACGGAATGCGCACAAGCGCGAAAAACGATCCAAAATGCGCGACGAATGGATTTTTCTTATGCCTAACACTAAAATAAAATATTTTAGTGCTTACATAAATTTTTGGATGTCTGGATGTATTCAGAACGTAAGTTATGCGCGAAAGTGCAAACTTGTGCACTTTTTGACGCTTTTAGTCCCTGAATGACACAAAAGTTTATTTTAGCATACCGAACACCTCAAAGCCTATTTCTAAGCTATGTAAAGGATATTTATGGTATGTTTAACTTATGGTCATGTTCCGGAATGTCTGTTACAGTTCAAATTGGCATACTTTCGCAGTTTGTCAACTTTAGTCCCTGTAAGCGATTTAACTTGATTTTGCCATACCAAAGCCTTCAAAACTTATTTCTAAGTTAAGTAAAGGTTATTTAAGGTATGTTAAGCCTATTTCACTATTCTGGAGTGTTCGTTGCATTAAACTGGTTATATTTACGCATCAGTGCGCGTATAACCTTCCAGAAAGCGATTTAGAGCTTGAAATCGAACAAGAGTTGATATGTGCAAACGATACACATATTTTTACAAATCCCAAGTATGAAATACAATATTTCATTGGTTTGGCATTTGTTTGATGGTTGAAGTGACACAGGTGTCACAGTCTCCCCTACTTTAGGAAATTTCGTCCCGAAATTCATTCGTAGGAGTCTATTTGTGACTTTGTGTTAAATAACCATCAAAGATAATCAAGGCATAATCCTGTTATTTCTCTTTAACGGACATTTTTCAAAAATGAAAAATGAACGGAGTTATTTTCAACAGGCATTCTTTAGAAATGAAAATGAACGAAATTAGTCATTTTCCACCACTTCTTCAGAACCGAAAATGAACGAAATGAGTCTTTTTCCACCACTTCTTCAGAACCGAAAATGAACGAAAGGAGTCATTTTCCACCACTTCTTCAGAACCGAAAATGAACGAAACGAGTCATTTTCCACCATTTCTTCAGAAACAAAAATGAACGAAACGAGTCATTTTCCACCATTTCTTCAGAACCGAAAATGAACGAAACGAGTCATTTTCCACCACTTCTTCAGAACCGAAAATGAACGAAACGAGTCATTTTCCACCACTTCTTCAGAACCGAAAATGAACGAAATGAGTCATTTTCCACCACTTCTTCATAACCGAAAATGAACGAAAGGAGTCATTTTCCACCATTTCTTCAGAACCGAAAATGAACGAAACGAGTCATTTTCCACCATTTCTTCAGAACCGAAAATGAACGAAACGAGTCATTTTCCACCATTTCTTCAGAACCGAAAATGAACGAAACGAGTCATTATCCACCATTTCTTCAGAACCGAAAATGAACGAAACGAGTCATTTTCCACCATTTCTTCAGAACCGAAAATGAACGAAACGAGTCATTTTCCACCATTTCTTCAGCACCGAAAATGAACGAAATGAGTCATTTTCCACCATTTCTTCAGATAGAAACGAAAATGAATGGAACGAACTCTAGACACATGACAAAACTCGCTGTGGTTTCCGTGCACTGAATTTCATAATTATGTATGCATCCATAATTACGCAATTCCTTGCATAGTCCGCACAATTTGTTTGTAATGTGAAGGGGAGGAAAAATCGAACCTGTGATGAGTGTGACTAGGATACCATAAGGTCCTTTTAATTAGATCGACAAATGATCCTTTTAATTAGGCCATTAAGGAGTCCTTTCAACTATCTCATCACATGATATTCCTAACCAGATTTTTGGATCAATCTGTTTACCTAGACCACTCAAGGGTCTAATTATGGAATAGTACAATATAATCCAAGGGTCTTTACTATTACGTAAAAGCCCATTGAGGATTTAATATAGTACACAAAGATATGGAAGATTCTACGAGGATTTTGGATAACAAAACTTGGATTACACAAGAACATAAAAGGAAACACATAAGCACATAGTTGTTTAACTTGGTTATTAATTCGTTATCTTTGGACGCGGATACTTAAAGCACACCAGGAATCCAATTCGTGGATTTCATTTGGTACTTTAATCATTTCAAGAAACCATCCATGAAGATAGGATGATCTACCAAAAATTCGATTTTCGTTTTCAGGAAAACGCAATATGCGAATTAAGGTACACAATAATTTAGGACATACAGAAATACCCTTGGGTACCCTATTAAGAATTTATAGTGGTACTTGGGGTATTCGTACAGAATTAAAACTTGCACCTTGCACTTCGTCTCTTTGCAAGAGACGGGTACTTAGGATCTTTGTGGAAAACGCAAGAGATTGTAAAATGGAAGAATTTTGGGGGTAGTTTGCTTTTCAAGGAATACGATTCCTTGATTGTCGGTATTGTAGGGGATATGTTGTTTATACATACAATCACATAAATACATTGCAATGTAAATAAAAGATTTATTTATAAACAATGTTAACAACTGTTTCATGGACCTTGACAACAAAAGAAAATAATACATAAGATGTGATTATTTCTAAAGAGTGTTGTCTTCTAGTCGGTCAGATGCTCATCTCTGTGCTGGATTAGCATTAGCACGCTTTGGGCAATTTCTTCGGAAATGTCCCATCTCGCCACACTTGTAGCAAGAACCTGGTGGAAAGCGAGCTCGAGCAGGTTTGTTGTCAGCTTGATTTGGTGCAACTGCTGCTACGCAAACTTTTGCTGTATGACCTTTACGTCCACAAATTTGGCATTCGCGGCACTTCACATTAACATGATGATAAAGGTTACATCGGTTGCACAAAGGTGAAGTTCCATTGTATGGCTTCCTAGTACGGGGTTGAGCTGGTTGTTTGGGGACGGCTTGACCATTGTGAGCGACCATGGCAAAGTTCTGAGAAGCCTTTTGCTTCTTTGACCGCTCAAGGGATCCAGTCTGTTCATCCATGGTGTTTGATTCCTCGATTGGTTTCGATTCCTCGACCGGTTTCTTGTCACCCTTTCGGAAAAGCTTACGTTTCCTGATCTGAGATTCAGTCAAAGTTGCAGATAGCTCAATGGCCTGCCTAACCGTAGTGGGGTTACTACCGGTAACAATGTCTTGAACTGAGTCAGGGAGACCATCAATGTATTTTTCGATAGCCTTATCCAAAGGCGTAACCATGGTAGGACACAACAGGCTCAGCTCCTCATATCGATCAGTGTATGCTCGATGTTCACCGCTGTCTTGCTTAAGATCATCGAATTCCCTTTCCAATGCCCTGATCTCGTGACGAGGACAGAATTCCTTCATCATCAGTGCTCGAAGTTCTTCCCATGTTTGAGCCAGTGCCACTTCGGCACCCCTATCTCTCACCACACCGTTCCACCACGTCAAAGCTCGTTTCTCAAAGACACTAGATGCGAAATCTACCTTTCGCTCATTTGGACATTGTACATGTCTGAAGGTGCTCTCTAGACTCTCGAACCATTGTAGAAGTGCTGTCGCTCCTTGAGACCCAGAAAACTTTGATGGCTTGGCCGAGTTGAACGTCTTGAAGTTGCAGAGGGCATTATTGTTGTTGATAGCTTGGTGACATTGGGCAACGATGGTCGGGATTGCAGCAGTCATTTGCTGTGTAATGACAGCTGCCGGATCGTCAATACATAACGGATTTTCGCGTCGTGGAGGCATTCTAAAAGAGAAGAACATGAAAGGAAACGAGTGAGAGAATTAGATGAAAAGAATGAGATGAAACAAATCTGATGAAAGCAAGGATAGTGGTCATTTGTTTGTTACTACAAAGCAACAAACGACCTCGGTGATTAATCAAAGTAAATAGGTCAAAAATAATGTATCGCGAAGACATGCTCGCCTATAAGTGAACACTCATCCCAAGAATTCCCAGGTAAGCACAACTGGTCTCGCGTCTGATGAGATATATACGAAGTGCTTGCCTAGACAGAAAACCCAGAATACAGGCATTCACCCTTCCAGTTTGCACGTGTTCACATTATTTAAAACCCAAAACCTTGACGAGATTTTGAAAATTCAAAGGGGTTCAAAACCATATAACAGAGGGTTCAAAACCTTGTAATCAATCATCCTAGAACAGATGATTAGTTTTCAAAGCGGTTTTGAAATTTATGTTCTTGTTGTGATCGTCGCCTAAGGATAGGTGACGGTATTGTTTTATGACTAAACGCAAGTAAACTCGCGTTAGGGTCCTAAGAAGGTTATAGACTAGGTCAAAGCATTACTAATAACCTAATTCCCTATAACCATTGGCTCTGATACCATCTTTTCTGTCACACCCCGACCACGTGGAACATACAAAACGTGGCGGAAATGTCGGGGAGTGTTGTAACATAATTAATTGTTTCAAATCCATGGCAATTGAAGTTTCGTTTTATTGATTAGAAGTGTTACAATGTCTTAACAAATAAGGAAATACAACATAATTAACTAGTCTTGCATCTTTTATTGTCACTAAAGCCCAAGTCTGCCTATGTGTATCTTGATCATCTTATGCAACAACTCCTGAAAAACACATGTGAAAATAGGTACGTCAGCATAAAAATGCCTGTGAGATACATAGGTTTTGTGAAAATAGGTTTCATGACTTATGTTTGAGAAAATGTTTAGTCATGAACCTTGTAATTTGCTTTATCTTGTAAATCCTTTGAAAAACGATAAAATCAGATGATATGTATAAATAAATGTAAGGTTAAATGAATAACCATGTAAAATGAGTTTGTATAAGATAAGTTGTTTGTAAAACAATCTCTTGTGAAAAGTATGTTAATTGTATAAAATGTTCTATGTCTCAAACTGAAATGATTCAAATAACGCTACGATATGTAATACCATACAAACACTTATATATAGGAAGTACCAGCGGCGTATCCACCATGCTTGTATCATATTACACACGCTTCGTTACTTAATCACTTACTCAAACCAAACTACTAAAGTAAAATGTTCATGTCTAATGTAAATCATGTAATATGTATCCAAAATGTAATCATGTGATGAATAACAAATGTACTAAGTATGCAACAATAGACATACGTAGCATGTGACCTGTACTAAGTATGCAACAATAGACATACGTAGCATGTGACCTATACTAAGTATGCAACAATAGATATACGTAGCATGTGACCTGTACTACGTATACAACAATAGACCTACGTAGCATGTGACCTGTACTACGTATACAACAATAGACATACGTAGCATGTGACCTGTACTAAGTATGCAACAATAGACATACGTAGCATATGACCTGTACTACGTATACAACAATAGACATACGTAGCATGTGACCTGTACTACGTATACAACAATAGACATACGTAGCATGTGACCTGTACTACGTATACAACAATAGGCATACGTAGCATGTGACCTGTACTACGTATAAAACAATAGACATACGTAGCATGTGACCTGTACTACGTATACAACAATAGACATACGTAGCATGTGACCTGTACTACGTATACAACAATAGGCATACGTAGCATGTGACCTGTACTACGTATACAACAATAGACATACGTAGCATGTGACCTGTACTACGTATACAACAATAGACATACGTAGCATGTGACCTGTACTACGTATACAACAATAGGCATACGTAGCATGTGACCTGTACTACGTATACAACAATAGACATACGTAGCATGTGACCTGTACTTCGTATACAACAATAGACATACGTAGCATGTAATGTAATCTAAAACGATGTACTAAGTAATGCACACAATGGGCATACCTAGCATAAGATGTAATAAAATCATGTACTATAATGTACTAACGAACATAGCAGGTATATGATGTGAAAACAGGAAAGCATGAAAGTAACAAGTAGGCACATGTGTTCCACCCCAAAACAGTTTGGAAAATAGTAAAAGAGGGGTCTATGTACTCACTTGAGATTGCTTAGTAGTCCTTGAGTAACAACCAAACAATGCTAGAGATCGCGGATATCAAACGGCACCTAATATAGGTAACTATGTTAATAAACCGGACCTAAATCGGAGGATTTAGATAGAATGAGGGTTCGTAAACCAAACGAGTATAGAGACTCGTGTCATATGGTTTAACAAAGCCTACATACTAAATGAAACCTAACCTAATAGCTTACGACCCATTTCGACCCGTTTAGGTAGCTTATGCTACTTTAACGCGTCGTTCGCGTGAAACGCGTTCGGACCGCCTAACTAGTCCTATGACAAGTGTTATATGCCTAAACATGTTACATAATCAGTTATGTGACAAAAGTTTAGGTTACATATGCTTAATTACCAATTATACATGAAAAGGGTATTCTGGTAATTTACCTAAGGCATATAAACTACCTATCATACAACTACTTAAACGATGTGACCATAAGGTATAACCTTGGAAGGTTATTCCCTATATACTATGGTCACCTAATGTATTTGGTCGGATCCTAATGATCGACCAAACTGGGTCGGGTTCGAAGGTATAAGCGATTTATCAGATCGCTTACCCTACGACCCTAGACAACGTGGTAATCAGTAGGCATAGTCCCAAGGGACTATAACCATCGTGATTACAATCACGTTGCGAAGTTCAAACGAACTTCGCATTGACCATAAGCTGGTCAACGCTGAAAGTCAAACAAAGTTTGACTTTCTGACTCGAAAAGCAATAAAAGAAAGAAAAGAACGAAAGAATACTTACGAAGGGTCCCCGAATGCTAATCTCGATCCAAGAACTCAGGTATGAAACAATGGTTTCAACTTAGAGCTCTCAAATCCAGATTCTTGTGAGAAATGAGGTTGGGGTGGATGGGTATTTATAGGAATACCCGAACCGTTAGGATCGCTTGTCGAATATCGTGCCTTAATCGCATCCGTACAAGTGTCGGAAAGTTATGGTGGCTAAAAATGGTTCTTATCAGCTGACTAAGCATGTGTGAGTGGGTGGGTGTGGATTAAACAGCTGGATCTGCTGTTAAATGCAGTTAATCTGGTCCAGAAGGCGGACGCGGCCCGCTTCAGGATGTGCAGAAACTCAGGCGGGCCGCCTGGGAGTCACAGATCAGAACAAAGTTTCAGAAATGACAGTTTCAGTCCCTGCACGTGTTTAAGCCCATTTCTGGCACTTCTAAGGCCCGTAAAGCCAACTTTAAGGCCCTAAAATGATGCCTAAACATTGTGGACATGAAACATGCTCAAAAATATGCCGGAGGTTGGTTCGTTTGGCCTTACGAACGCGATGTTCGCTTAATTACGACGGAATGCGCACAAGCGCGAAAAACGATCCAAAATGCGCGACGAATGGATTTTTCTTATGCCTAACACTAAAATAAAATATTTTAGTGCTTACATAAATTTTTGGATGTCCGGATGTATTCAGAACGTAAGTTATGCGCGAAAGTGCAAACTTGTGCACCTTTTGACGCTTTTTGTCCCTGAATGACACAAAAGTTTATTTTAGCATACCGAACACCTCAAAGCCTATTTCTAAGCTATGTAAAGGATATTTATGGTATGTTTAACTTATGGTCATGTTCCGGAATGTCTGTTACAGTTCAAATTGGCATACTTTCGCAGTTTGTCAACTTTAGTCCCTGTAAGCGATTTAACTTGATTTTGCCATACCAAAGCCTTCAAAACTTATTTCTAAGTTAAGTAAAGGTTATTTAAGGTATGTTAAGCCTATTTCACTATTCTGGAGTGTTCGTTGCATTAAACTGGTTATATTTACGCATCAGTGCGCGTATAACCTTCCAGAAAGCGATTTAGAGCTTGAAATCGAACAAGAGTTGATATGTGCAAACGATACACATATTTTTACAAATCCCAAGTATGAAATACAATTGAAATACAATATTTCATTGGTTTGGCATTTGTTTTATGGTTGAAGTGACACAGGTGTCACACGTTTCTTGGTTGTTGAAAGTTTGTTCGTTGGTTTTTGTTCTGTTGATTACTACTATTGTCGGGTTCTCTCCAGCCAAGGTTAGGTTGGTTACGCCATCCTTGGTTGTAGGTACCTGTTGGGGGACCTGACGGCCTAGGTCTATTATCAATGTAGTTTACCATTTCCATTTGATTATCCATTTCTTTCATACAACTCCAATTTTCATGTGGCCAACCACACCCTTCTCAAGCCATAACCGAGGCCGTTTTTGCCACTTCTAACTTTTTGATTTTTTTATGAGAGGTTCTCGATTTGGGCTTGTAAAGAAGTGCTTTCATCTACCTTATGGGCGCCCGGGGCAATAGATTTTGTGCCTCGGGGAGTGTGCCATTGAAAATTGTTTTGAGCAATTTCCTCAATTTGATTATAAATTTCATTTGGGTGACGATTACCTAGAAGTCCCATGGAGCTAGAGTCGAGTGTTTGTCTTGTGTATGGCAACAACCCATTATAGAAAGTGGATACCTGTTGCCATACTGCAAGACCATGATGAGGACATTTTCTTAATAGCTCCTTGAATCTTTCCCAAGTTTCATATAAGGATTCCCCATCCTCTTGTGAGTATGTATTAATTTCAGTCATTAATTTAGCCATTTTAGAAGGAGGGAAATACTTATATAGAAACTTTTGAGCTAGTTCATCCCAAGTGTTTGCCGAACCACTTGGGAGGGTGTTAAGCAAAGCCTTAGCTCAGTCTTTTAGTGAAAATGGAAACATCCGGAGGCGGATGGCGTCGTTTGATGCCCCGTTGATCCGAAAAGTGTAGGATCGTTTGCACGACCAAAACGAGTCATTCAGAAGAGTTCTAATAAATATGAGAGGCGGAAACAAACGTATTGACTTGAATCAGCTTGATATACACATTAATTGTCTTGTTTATTGATATAACAACGTTTTACAGCCTGGAGACACTTCGGCAGCACCTCGGCACCGGAATCACAAAGTTACAAATGAAAGACTCAAGGCAGGTATTTATAGGAGAACCATTTTGCATGGAATGGACATGACCCATTTCGTGCGAAATGGACAATGTCCATTGCGTACGAAATGGCCTTCCCATTTCGTGCGAAATGGCCACAACTCTCATGTTTCCCAATTTTCTCATACTATGAGCCCTGATCTATCTAATTTATTACAAGACTCGATACAAGACGAAGTCGACAGACATATGCACCAACATACTCCCCCTTAGATGTTGACGAAGTCTTCACTGTCGAGTCTTCGGTATGTCACATCTTCAATCTTGATCAGTCTTCGTGCTCTTTCTAAAGTACCTGACAGTGTAAGCATCCTCAATCTCTCTCTCTTCTTCTATCAGCATCAGCAGCTATATTCCCCCTTGGATGTTTATTCCATAAATTATGTATCTGGCTCTTACATCCTCAGACTCCCTCTTGATGTCTTTAAACTCCCCCTTTCAATAAGCTGGAATTTTCTCGTTCTAGGATTGTGACCTGGCTCACATTTTGCTCAGGCTTAGACACAGGGATCTGCACAAACCTCTACTTCAAAATAAATTTCACAAATTTAAAAATTTGACAAATTTATCAAACATTTGAAGATATCATTCTATCATCAACAATTTATATCAAGACCAAACTTACTGTTGGGTAGATTTATTTGTAACAATTTTCATTTCAAAAACCAACTTTTCCAACCTACTGATGTCCCTCATGTTTAGCACTCGGAATTTTGAAAATCAGCTTTCCAACATCAGTTGTCGAAAATAAGATGAAATAAAATCTTTTTGAATTTTTCAAAATATTTATGCTAAAAACACAATATTTTTGGATTTTGCTTTAATGAAATGCAGTAAAGAAATATTTATAGACAATATTTTTGTGAGTTTGTATAAGAGGATCATATCAGTTTTTGAGACAAATCACTAGCACCGTTGAGCTTTAAACACTTTAAGTTCTAAACGATTCACTTAGATTGTCAGTATACTGATCCACTTAAATTTTCACACAAAGTTCAATTGTTTCGAGATACGAGATTAATGTTTTAAGCACTTAAACTTATTCGCGTGTCCCACCTCAGAATATCCTCCCGTATCCAGACTCCTATATTCAGTCTTACAGGTGAATGTACACTACTGATATCTGTAAGGGGTTAAATGCGAAACCATGAGAGCTCAGGCTATTGCTTCCGCAAAATCAGAGAGATGATGGTTCGACTTTAGGTGTGTTCCCTTTAGGGAATCTTTTCTTCAACAGCACATGATTAGCATTTTTCAATGTTTCATCATTTATATGCTGAGGGTGGGCTTTATGATTAAAGCAATGCAAAGTATTATACGAGGACTAGGCTATTGCTCCCGAAAAATCAGAAGTCCAGGTATAGTACCCCAGATATCACCACGCACAAAGACCTAGTATGTCAGAAATAGAAAGCCCTTCAAACAAGATTTCAGGGGTTACCTATATATCCGAGAGATGTTCCCCACGAAATAAGTAAGTATTTGATATTAAGGTTTATATCTCGAACACAATCTACTAAGCATGTAAAAACCTACTGGCATATCATCAGTGAGACCGTTTATCCCATTTGACTTTCCAATTCTTTAGCATGCTGTGATAGTCCACTGATGTACTACCATTTCCTCTTTTTCACAACAAAACTCATTTTCATTTTTTCATGTTTTTGGATTTTTCAAATTTTCGAAATTTCTAAAAAAATTTACTCCCCCTAAAATCAAAAATATGTTTCAATTTTTTATTTTCAAGGAAAATTTGAAAACAAACTGTACAAATAAAGTGACAACTGTTGTGAATTGCTTCAATTCGCCATTCACTTGGCATAAACAATCAGAACTCCCCGTGACAACAAACTATTTTCCCATTATGATTTCAAAACACTTAAGTTTGTTTTAATCAAAATGGTTTTTCCGGAAAATTAGTTTTGTTGATTTTACCATTTGTAGGATTGGGGATATGTTCATCACTTTGTTCCTTCATTCATTTTGAATGAAAGTTAAATCAAGTTCAACTTAATGACCTTGATTAACCACTTGTAGGTGAAAACCCCTTTTTCAACCACTTGTATGTTCACTTATCAACCATACCATTTGTAAATTGAAATATGACAATTTTAAATTTTGAGAAAGATGCCGATTCATGCTCCACGATTACCAACTTGGGAGCTCCGGCAAGTCAGGATTTTTACATATGGAATACAGACACCCAAGCCTGACTAGCTATGGGTGTAACCTTTTCAGTCTCACTTGGGGTTTCAACATTTCTTTTTGATTCATAAAAATCATTTACCCCTTTGGCCCTTCCATCGACCATTTTCCCAAAAATATTTTTCACTTTTCCATTAAATGCTTTTTCGACATCAAATTCTTTCTTTTCAGAATAGAATTGATTCGAAATCTCCACTTTTCCAACTTTTGATTAAAAATTTCCAGCCCGCAATAATGGAAAGTTGACATCATCCATTGACGGAACTGAATTTTCTCCTTTTGGTTCAACTTGTGGCTCCTCTGACTTTGACGAGTCAGATTCATCGCCAAATTTAACATCTGTTTTCTTAGCAACCCATGTTTGGTTGTTAAGATTCACCCTACTTTTGTAAAACCTTTTTGAACATTCACCAACTTCATATGTTGAGTTTTGAAACACTTTGAATTTTTCAGTTGGTGGTTCAGTTTTGTCAACAACTTTTTCTTTTAGTTTAGAAACAACTTCCTGTTTTGTGTTGGTTGCCTTTGGACAATTCCAGGCGATGTGACCAACTTCTTGACATCGGTAACAAGTTCTTGTCTCCTTTTTGGTTCCAAACACAGTCTTCTCAAACTTTTGTTTTTCTGCAAAGAACTCTTTGTTTGATTGTTTCCAGAATGAGCTCTTTTCTTCTTCTTCAGAACTTGACCCTGAAACAAATATTGTTTTTGTTTTAAAATTTTTATCATTTTTATGATTTGCGGGTGAAGTAAAACCTAAACCTTTCTTTTTGAAATTACTGTTATGGTTTGGTTTCTTTTGAAAACCAGAACCAGAACTGTAACCTTTTTTCTTGTTCAATCTTTGTTGAACTCTTGAAGTGTACCTTTTAGGTTTTTCATTAAGATTTACATCTTTTATTTCAGAAATATTAATTTATGTTAATTTGAAAACCTTTTTAATCTTTTCAATTTGAACACTTCTTATTGGAAATTCCTCATCAGAATATAATTTGTCTGAATCATTCAAAGTATATGCCACTTTGATTGGTTCGTCATAAATTCTTTATTATAAACCCTTTTGACCGATGATTTCGGACTGTCAACTGATGATGAACTCGAACTCTCGGATTCGGATTTTGACTCTGACTCCTCATCTTTATCCAACACCTGATCGACCACTTTCTTTATTAACTTAGACTCATGATCAGTGTCAGACGATGTGAACGTTACGTCAATGTTTTCTGGTAACTCATCAGTTGTTTCAGACTTCAATTTTATATTGACTGCCTTTTTGACTTGTTCCTCATTTGGTTTTCTGGGAGAATAACCTTCCCAGATCGGAGGCGGACACTTGTTATAATTTGCACTTTGTTTCTTACCAGTATCCTTCTCTTCCGACTTCTTGTCCTGAAAGGCTTCAAAACCTGCAACAGTTGGATAAATTCTATCAATCAAATAATCAGAACTTAAATAAATTTGCAGCAATCGTCTGATTCTTTCATTTTCTCTCTTTTCTGTCTCCAACTCCTGCTTCAACTTTGCACATTCTTCAATATAGTGGTTGATAGCCTTCTGCTTAGACATCATTACTGCATTCATCATGGTTAAAGCATCTTCTCTTTCTGAGTTTGTCTTTTGCAGACTATTCACCGTTCTGTTCAACACATCATACGATTCTTTCACATACTTAACATCGAACAATAACTTTTCTTTCATTTTGTCAAGCTCAATATACTTCTCATCTTTTTCTTCACAATGTTTGCATGGTTCCAAACATTTTAGACAAGGTTTTGTGACTTCAACAATCTTTTCAATTTCAACAATCTTCTCAATTTCAACCACCTTCTTAGCAACTTTAACTTCTTCATTCTGTTCAGACTTCTCTTCCTGAGCAACATTCTATCATTTTATCTTTTTTTGATTCTTTGCTGCTCGCTTCTTCTTTAGTTTCTCCAATCTATCTGCAAAATAAAATTTAAAACTTTCAGGAGATAATTGAGTTTTTCCAATGTTTATTTGTATTTCTTCTTCATCGTCATTGCTATCAGTTAATGATTGATCAAAGACTGTTGTCTTTTTTGAGCTTTCTTCTGAAGAGACAAACTCTTCATCTTGACTTTTCTCATCATTAGCAAACACATCCATCCATTCCTTCATCAAATCTGGCTCTTGAATGATCTGTGCAATGAATGCTCTAAACTTGGAATCAGCCGGAATGTATTTGTCCCAGCTAAAACCTTCTGCCACTCTTTCATCATCTTGATTTACGAGATAAGCTTTCTTCTTTCCGTCTTCAATAGCATGGGATGATGACGGTTGTTGAGCAACTTGTTGATATATAGCTTTCCGATAATAATCATTATTCCCGAACGGATTCTGAGCTCCTCCTGCTTCTCGATTGGTACATTCCCACTTGAAATGTCCTTTTTCCCTGCATCGAAAACAAGTAACTTTAGATTTATCAAAACCTAAAGTAGAAACATTAGCATCACGGAAGTCATCTCTTCCTGTAATCAGCTTAAATTTCTCAGCTCTCCCCAACACACTCGCTAAACACCACTTAATATCCATAAGCTCCATTTCTTCAGCATCGATCTGATCGTAC
Organism: Helianthus tuberosus; assembly: GCA_030545235.1. Classification (NCBI taxonomy): domain Eukaryota; kingdom Viridiplantae; phylum Streptophyta; class Magnoliopsida; order Asterales; family Asteraceae; genus Helianthus; species Helianthus tuberosus. The sequence goes on along the minus strand of CM060426.1, from coordinate 59,339,377 downwards.
TCCTCTTTTGTCAACGTAGGATTTCCGATCCTTCCTGCAACCAAACCCTCATAAGATTCTAGCACTGTAGCTAGTAATGCCATATGACCTTTAGCAACTTCTTCAGAGAAATTTTGACCGTTCTGAAGATGCAACGCGATGTTGTAGTGTAACACATGACCATTACCATTGTTTGAGCTTTGAGACTGATAACTTGAGGTTGAAACATTCGGATTAACATTTGAGTATGAAGAAAATCCACTGTTGCTGATTGGACTTTGATTAACTGATCCGGATGAGTTTTCTGCGCTGAAAGTGGTTTGGACCTTCGGACTTGCTTCAATATTCTGAACATTCCCTTTGTAATACATCTTGATGTCTTGTTGACCACTTGGATTTTTCATTCTAGCAATCTTTTATTGTTCAAGATCTTGTCCTTCAAGTTTTTCAATGAACTGAGAAATTGTCAATTTATCATATTCTCCAGTGTTCTTTAAGATCATCAGATATGTACCCCATTCTTTCTGAGGTAAAGCATCAGCTAATTTGTCAACCCATTCTTCTCGATCTTTGTTTATATCTAACAGTGACATTGAACGCACTAAATGACAATATCTCTCTATCAGTTTCTTTGTAGTTTCACCCTGCAAGCTAGTAAACAATTCAAATTCTTTCTTTAACAATGATTTCTTACTCCTGATCATCTTCGTACTTCCCTCAAAATTAATTCGAAGAGCTTCCCAAATCGAACGTGAAGTACCATCGTGTTGAAGTAATATGAAGATGTCTTCTTTCACAGCTTGCTGAAGTAGACTGATCATCATTTTTTCTGCTTTGTACATGTCTCTCTCTTTATCCGACAATTCAGAAATAGTTTTGATAACTCCCACATCTGTACGAGGTTTAACATACTTCTTTTCAATACACTCCCAAGACCTCAAATGATTTGCTTGAACCCAATTTTCGAACCGGTCTTTCCAACAATAGTATTCTTCAATGCCCATCAACTTTGGAGGTTTTCGTAACATTCATGTTTCATTTTCCATGTTCACACTCTGAGCAATGGTAACAGGAGTACCCGGGGCAGTAGCAAACACGTTGTAAAACTCTTCTTCCATGTTTCGGTAAAATGTTTCACAATATCACAGGATTCAAACGAACTGGAGAAGTTCAATACGTGCGAACTGGTTCAAGCGAAATGGTTTGATGTGATATGGATGATTTGGTGCGAAATGGACGACTTCGTATAAAATGGCACAACTTTCAAACGAATTGGTGACTTAAGGTTCAAACCGTGCGAATTGGAGTGTTATTTCAAGCGAAATGGATCAACTTTACCCAATTCGTGCGAAATGGATGATCTTTGGTGCGAAATGGAGTCAAATTCAATCAATCCGTGCGAAATGAAGCTGCTATGACCAATCCGTGTGAAATGGAGGCTGCTATGACCAATCCGTGCGAAATGAAAGGTTCAACTCGTGCGAAATGATGCTGATGTCACACAATCGACCATGTTTTTGACAAATTGATCAGGTTTTAGGTTGATTTTAAGCCTGATTCTTTCAAGGGTTTGTTAAAATAGTATTACGCGTGTTATGTGAGAAAATCAAGCCATTTTATCCGTTAAATCTTGTTTAATTTTGAAAAAACTTGTAAAAGAAGGTGTAGAAATCAGAATTTTGATGAAATCAAGCTGAAAACGGTAAGAACTCTTCCTCCTGAGCTCTGATATCACTTGTAGGATCGTTTGCACGACCAAAACGAGTCGTTCAGAAGTGTTCTAATCAATATGAGAGGCGGAAACAAACGTATTGACTTGAATCAGCTTGATATACACATTAACTGTCTTGTTTATTGATATAACAACGTTTTACAGCCTGGAGACACTTCGGCAGCACCTCGGCACCGGAATCACAAAGTTACAAATGAAAGACTCAAGGCAGGTATTTATAGGAGAACCATTTCGCATGGAATGGACCTGACCCATTTCATGCAAAATGGACAATGTCCATTTCGTACGAAATGGCCTTCCCATTTCGTGTGAAATGGCCACAACTCTCATGTTTCCCAATTTTCTCGTACTACGAGCCCTTATCTATCTAATCTATTACAAGACTCGATACAAGACGAAGTCGACAGACATATGCACCAACAAAAAGTATCACATATTTCCAAAAAGTTGGTAATATGTAAATGCGGATCTTCGTCCGCAAGGCCATGGAAGGTTGTGTAATTTTGGAGCATTTGTATCAAGTGCAGCCGAAGTTCGAAGTTGTTGGCATCGACATTCGGTGTATTGATAGCGGCTCCGAGATTACCTACCATGGCCCGTAGGTAATCCATTCGAGTACGCTGATTCGCCATTGGAAGTAGGTCCCCCGAAACTTTCTCTTGGATTTTAGCTTTAAGTCTTTTTCTTAGAAAGCGTTCAGGTTCGTCTAGAGGTTCTTGTAGGATCTTGTACGGACCTGAAACGAGTCGTTCAGAGACGTTCTACACAATATGAAAGGCGGAAACAGACATATTGTGTGTAATTCAACAAGATATTCACTTATAACTGTCTTTTGATTGATATCTGAGCAATTACAGATCTGTAGACACTTCGACAGAGCTTCGCCGTCGGAAAACACTATTCTAATTCCGTTTAAAATGACACGAATCTAACCCTATTTATAGACTTTCTAATTCCGTTTGAACAGGCTCAAACGGAATCACAGTTCAAACGAGATTACAAAATCAAACGGAATTACATTGTAATTTCATGCGGAATTACTCATTAACCTCTTCAAGCGGAATTACTAGCTTAAGCGGAATTAGCCTCCTTCAAGCGGAATTACTCTTTGTCTTGATTTCTCGATCTTCGTGCCCTGAACAATGCAAGACTTGATACAAGACGAAGTCGACAAACGTATGTACCAACAGACTCCCCCTCGGATGTTGACGAGTCTTAAGTGTCGAGTCTTCAACGTCTTCAGTCTTTATCAGTCTGATCGCTCTCTGAAGTATCTGACAGTGTAAAACTCCCTCAATCTCTGTCTTCTTTTCATCAGCACCAACACGCTCCCCTAGAACAATCTCATTTACCCTCGGATGTTGATCGCAATCTGGCTTTCATAGGATCAGGATTGTGACCTGGCTCTATACCCAATCTCATAATCCAGGCTATCCTGCACATCCTCTACCTCACAATAAATTTCACAAATTTAACATTTTACAAATTTATATATCCAGACTCCCCCTCAAATTTATCCAGAATGATTTAACAATGTTAATAACAGATGAACCACTTGTAAGTAAATATTTAAACTTTTTAGACATTTAAACATAAACTCCCCCTCAAATTGATCATCATGTTTAGCACTTGGAATTTTGAAAATCAGCTCTCCAACATCAGTTGTCAAAAATCTTTTTGAATTTTTCAAAAATTTATGCTAAAACACACTAATATCTTTTTGCATTTTTGAAACAAATAAAAATGCAGTAAAGAAATATTTACAGACAATATATTTGTGAGTTTGTGCAAGAGGATCATATCAGTTTTTGACAAGTCACTAGTACCGTTGAGCTTAGTTACACATTAAGAATTAAACAGTTCACTTAGATTGCCGATATATTGATCCACTTAAATTCTCACACAAATTTCAACTGATTCAGGATATGAATTTGGTGTATTAAGAACTTAAACTTATTTATGTGTCCCACCTCTTGAATATACTCCCGTATCCAGATCCCAATATTCAGTCTTACAGGTGAGTATACCACAGATGATATCTGTAAGGGGTTAGATGCGAAGAACCGTGAGAGCTCAGGTCAGAACTTCCGTTCAGCAGAGAGATGACGGCTTCGACTTTTGGTGGGTCCCCTTTAGAGGATCTTTTTTACAACAACACATGATTTGCATTTTTCAATCTTTTATCATTTTTTATGCTGAGGGTAGGCTTATATTTCAAGCAAGTGTAAAGTATTCTCCGGGGACTAGGCCATTGCTTCCGCAAAATCAGAAGTCCCGGGATAATACCCCAGATATCACTGAGCATAAAGACCTAGTATCTCAGAAAGAGGGATCCTTCAAACGAAATTTCAGGGGTTACCTATATATTCAAGTAGTGTTTCCCACAAAATAAGAAAGTTTGAATTTAAGTTTATATCCCGAAAAAGCTTACTAAATGTGTAAAAACCTATCGGCATATCATCAGTGAGACCGTTTAACGCTATTTAATCATTACATTTCTTTAGCATACTGTAACTGTCCACTAATGTACTATCATTTCCTCTTTTCGACACCAAAACTCATTTTGTATTTTATCATGTTTTTGTCTTTTTCAAAATTTTCAAATGTTTTTTGGATTTTCTGAAAAATTCTTACTCCCCCTAAAATGCAAAGACATTTAAAGAAATTTGAAAACAAATTATACAAGTAAAGTGACAACTGATATCTAATCACTTCAATTCACCATCCACTTGGCATAAACAATCAGAACTTCCCCTTACAACAAACTATTTTCTCATTATGATTTCAAAACACTTAAGTTTGTTTTAACCAAAATGATTTTTCCGGAAAATAAGTTTTGTAGATTTTACCACTTATAGGTTAGGGGTTTATCACATTGTTTTTCTCAATATCACTTGAAAAATTTAACAATTTTAAGATTTTAACAACAATATCACTTGTAGAAAATCAAGTACAACTTAATGTCCCTGATTTACTTGTAGGTCGAAATATCACAAACGTGAATTTCTTAAGAAAGGTGCCGATTCCTGCTCCACGATTACCAACTTGGGAGCTCCGGCAAGTCAGGATTTTACTTGTGAAAGACTTCCATCCAAGCCTGACCAAACTTGGATGTTTCTTCCTCAACTTCACTAGGGGTTGGGCTGTAAGTTGCCTTCTTTGATTCGTAAAAGTCCTTTACCCCTTTAGCCTTTCCCTCGACCATTTTCCCAAAAATCTTTTTAACATTTCCATTAAACACTTTCTCAACATCAAATTCTTTCTTCTCAGAATAGAATTGATTCGAGATCTCAACCTTTCCAACTTTTGATTTAAAATTCTCAGCCCTCAATGGTGGAAAATGAACATCATCCATTGGAGGTACTGAGTTTTCTTCTTTAACCTCAACCTGTGGCTCATCTGACTTTGTGGAATCAGATTCATTACCAAATTTCTCAACAAACTTCTTAACAACCCACATTTGGTTGTCATTCTTAGCTCTCTTTTTTATAAAAATGAGTCTTAGAACACTCACCAACTTCATATGTTGAATTTTCAAAAAATTTGAATTTTTCTGTTGGTGGTTCAATTTCCTCAACAACTTTTTCTTTGAGTTTTTTAGAGACTTCCTGTTTTGTTTTTGTTGCTTGAGAACAGTTCCATGCAATGTGACCAGCTTCATTGCATTTATAACAGGTTCTTGTCTCCTTTCTTTGATTAGCTCCATTCTTCATATTCTCTTGCTTGTTGGCAAGGAATTCACTATTTGATTGCTTCCAGAATGAGCTTTTTAATTCCTCTTCACAGCTTGTCCCTGAAACAAATTTTGTATTTGTTTTAGAAGTTTTTTCATGTTTATAATTTTCAGGTAGAATAAATCCAAGACCTTTCTTTTTGAAATTACCGTTATGGTTTGGTTTCTTTTGAAAACCAGAACCAGAACCAGAACCATAACCTTTTTTCTTGTTTAAACGTTGTTGAACTCTTGAAGTGTAATTTTTAGGTTTTTCAGTAAGATTTACATCTTTTATTTCAGAAATATTGATTTCTGTTAGTTTGAAAACCTTTTTGATCATTTCAAAATTAACACTTCTTATTGGAAATTCTTTATCAGAATATAATTTGTCAGAATCATTTAAAGTGTATGCAACTTCAAATGTTTCATTCTTCAAATTAGATTTTGATAACAGAAATTCTTTATTGTAAACCCGTTTAACCGACGACTTTGGACTGTTGACTGATCTCGAACTCCCTGACTCAGACTTTGACTCCGACTCCTCATCTTTATCCAACACCTGATCGACCACCTTTTTTATTAACACAGACTCATGATCATTGTCAGACGATGTGAATGTGATGTCAATATTTTCTGGTAATTCGTCAGTTGTTTCAGATTTTAACTCTATATTGACAGCCTTTTTGACCTGCTCTTCATTCGGTTTTCTAAGAGAATACCCTTCCTAAATTGGAGGTGGACACTTGTTATAACTAACACTCTGCTTCTTACCAGTATCCTTCTTCTTTGGCTTCTCATCTTTAAATGCTTCAAGACCTGCAAAAGTTGGATAAATTCAATCAATCAGATAATCAGAACTAGAATAACTTTGTAATAACCGTCTGATTCTTTCATTTTCTATCTTTTCATTTTCCAACTCCCGCTGCAACTTTGCACATTCTTCAATGTAACGATTAATCGCCTTCTGCTTTGTCATCATCACAGCATTCATCATAGTCAACGCGTCTTCTCTTTCTGAATTAGTCTTTTATAGACCAGTTACTGTTCTGTTTAGCACATCATACGATTCTTTCACATAGTTTAGATTGAACAATAATTGTTCTTTCATCTTATCTTGCTCACTAAACTTTTCATCCTTCTTTGCACACTGTTTGCAAGATTCTAAACATTTTAAGCAAGGCTTGATGACTTCCACAATCATTTCTATTTCAACGATCTTCTCCACTTTAACAACTTTTTCAGCTTCACTCACCTTCTCCTTTTCAACAATCTTCTCAGCAATTTTAACTTCTTCATTTTGAACAATCTTTTATTTTGATCTTTGCTTTCACATTCCTTCTTTTTCAGTTCTTTTGCTGCTCATCTCTTCTTCAACTTCTCCAAGCGATCTGCAAAATAAAATTGAAAACTTTCAGGAGATAAATGAGTTTTTGCAATATTGATATGCATTTCTTCGTCATCATCACTACTATCATCAGTTGGTGATTAATCAAAATCTATCGTCTTTTCAGAACTATCATCTGAAGAACCAGAATCAGATGGTGTTTGATCAAAAACTATCGTCTTTTCAGAACTAACATCTGAAGAACCAGAATCAAATGGTGTTTGATCAAAAACAGTTGCTTCTTCTGAACTTTCATCAGATGAAACAGATTCCTCTTCTTGATTCTTCTCATGAACACCAATCGCTTTCATCCATTCTGTAAACAAATCAGGCTTTTGAACTATTTGAGCAATGAAAGCTTTAAACTCTCTATTCTCATCCACAAACCTATCCCAGCTAAATCCTGGAGCCATTTTCTCATCATCTTGATCAATGATACCATAATAAGCTTTCTTATTTGCATCTTCAATCATCCTAGCATGTGCAGTTTGTGGTTCTTTTTGTTGATGTGGTTGATGAGCAACCTGTTGATATATGGCTTTTCGATAGTAATTATCTTTTCCAAAAGGATTCTTTGCTCGACTCGCTTCCTGATTTTTGCATTCTCTTTTGAAATGACCTTTCTCCCTGCATCGAAAACAAGTAACTTTAGATTTATCAAAACCCAAAGTAGAAACATGTGCATCCAAAAAATCATTTCTTCCTGTAATCATTTTGAACTTTTCAGCTCTTCTCAAGACACTAGCTAAGCACCATTTTATATCCATGAGCTCCATCTCTTCAGCGTCTATTTGATCGTAATCCTCTTTCGTCAGCATAGGATTTCCGATCCTACCTGTAACTAAACCTTCATAGGATTGTAACACAGTTGCAAGTAACGCCATGTGATCTTTTGCAATTTCTTCAGAAAAACTTTGACCATCTGGAAGATTCAATGCAATGTTGCACTGTATCACACAACCATTCCCACCTTTTGAACTTTGAGAATGAAAACTTGAAGTTGAACTCTTTGGATTAACCCTCGGATATAAAGAAAAACCACTGCTGCTATTTGGACTTTGTTCAACAGTTCCAGATAAGTCTCCAGCACTAAAAGCAGTTTGAATCTCTGGACTCATTTCAGCCTCTTGAACATTTCCTTTGTAATACATTTTGACATCTTGTTGACCACTCGGATTAGTCATCCTCGCAATCTTTTGCTATTCAAGATCTTGACCCTCAATCTTCTCAATGAACTGCGAAATAGTCAAATTGTCATATTCCCCAGTATTTTTCAATATCATCAAATAAGTTCCCCACTCTTTCTGAGGTAAAGCATCAGCTAATTTGTCGACCCATTCCTCTTGTTCTTTGGTTATGCTTAACAACGACATAGAACGCACTAAGTGGCAATATCTTTCAATCAATTTCTTTGTATCTTCCCCTGGAAAACTTGTGAAAATATCAAATTCTTTCTTAAGCAGTGCCTTTTTACTCTTAATCATCTTCTCACTTCCCTCAAATTTGATTTTAAGAGCATCCCAAATTGATTTTGAAGTTTTGTCATGTTGAAGTAATACAAAGATGTCTTCTTTAATAGCTTGCTGAAGTAGACTAATCATCATCTTTTCAGCTTTGTACATGTCTCGTTCTTTGTCATTGAATTCAGAAATTGTCTTTTTAACTCGCAATTCAGTACGTGGTAGTACATACTTTTTCAAAATGCACTCCCAAGATCTCAAATGATTAGCTTGAACCCAGTTTTCAAACCGATCTTTCCAACCGTAGTACTCCTCAATGCTCATTAGCTTCGGGGGTTTTTGCATAGTTCCTGTCTCATTTTCCAAGTTCATGTTTTGAGCAATGGCAGCTGGAGTAGTCGGGGATGTAGCAAACGCGTTATAGAATTCCTCACTCATGATTTGGTAAACTTTTTCACAAAACAGTCAATTTTAAGCGAAATTAAGATCCTTCAAATGAAATCACCCCTTCAAACGGGATTAACCTGCACACAAACTTCAAACGGAATTAAGATTCAAGCGAGATAAAAATTTCAAACGAAATTACCTATTTCAAACGGAATCACTGATTTCGTTTGAAATTTCGAGCGGAGTACCTCTTTGAAACGGAATCACTTATTTCGTTTGAACTTTCAAACGGAATACCGATTTGAAACGAAATCACCAAACGGAATAACGTTTTCAAACGGAATTAACACCAACTTTCAAACGGAATTAAGGTACTCGTTCAAACGAAATTACCATTTTGGTCCAATTTTATCACTTTTAGACTGAATTTGGATCTCAAACTTTCAAGGGTTTGTTAAAACTGTATTTCACACGTTACGTGAGAAAATTAGCCGATTTTAACCGTAAAAAGTTATTCAATTGAGAAAAGAAGGTGTAGAAGTAAGAAAACACGATGAAATCAAGCTGAAATCTGCAGAACTCCTCCTGTTGAGCTCTGATACCACATGTAGGATCTTGTACGGACCCGAAACGAGTCGTTCAGAGGCATTCTACACAATATGAAAGGCGAAAACAGACATATTGTGTGTAATTCAGCAAGATATTCACTTATAACTGTCTTTTGATTGATATTTGAGCAATTACAGATCTGTAGACACTTCGACAGAGCTTCGCCGTCGGAAAACACTATTCTAATTCCGTTTAAAATGACACGAATCTAACCCTATTTATAGACTTTCTAATTCCGTTTGAACAGGCTTAAACGGAATCACAGTTCAAACGAGATTACAAACTCAAACGGAATTACATTGTAATTTCATGCGGAATTACTCATTAACCTCTTTAAGCGAAATTACTAGCTCAAGCGGAATTAGCCTCCTTCAAGCGGAATTACTCTTTATCTTGATTTCTCGATCTTCGTGCCCTGAACAACGCAAGACTCGATACAAGACGAAGTCGACAGACGTATGCACCAACAGTTCTTTTATGTCTTTATTGGGACTGGAACTCATGCACTGCGTAGAAAGTTCAGGTGTTGCACCTGGGTTCCAAGTCCTGCGATAAAAACAAAAAGATTGTTGGTCAGAAGTCTCACCACGGCCCCGTGGTCGCTGACCACGGCCTGTGGTCATGGTTAAGGTGATTGTTTTCAGGATCCCAGTTACTGGAAGGTTCAACACGGCCCCGTGCTGCACCGCCACGGCCCCGTGGTCACCTTTCTGTAACTAAGAAAACAAAAACTGCAAATAAGGATGCTGGGCACGGCCCGTGTCTGACTAGGCACGGCCCCGTGCTGAAGTCTGCAGAAGCTAAAAAATTAAGAAAAATCCTAAAAAATAGAAAAACAAGAAAAACGATTAGGCCGTTGATTCCTAGACTTTCTTAAAATCCTTGTGTCCCCAGCAACAACGCCAAAAAACTTGGTGTGTGTAAGGTGTAATATGTTTTTATTGATATTTTAAGCCCATTTAACACATTAGTCAAGTTTTAAATTTATAAAACACGATATTCTAATAACACTAAACACACACATGGGCAATTGCACCCAACGTGAGCGTAGTATAGCGTTGATAAGATACCGAGGTCGTCCTAGGACACAAGAGCTTTTAGTACCGGTTTATCCTCAACGTCTAATCAATCTAAAATTTTTGGAAAAGGTTTTAAATGAAAAATAAAAAATAAAAATGTTGAAATAAAAAAAAATAAAAACAGATAGACAATATTAATCACTTGGATCCGACTCGCCTTTAATGTATCCTTTGATGATTTCCGCACTTTTTCACATTTTAAGAGATTATCTTAGTTATAGTAGTAAGCCCCTCTTTTGAAGGTGACGTTACCCTCAACCCAGTGGTTTGAGTCAGCAAGGATACAATCTCAAAGAGTCGGAATATTGAAAGATAATTAATTAAGTTATTAATGTGAAAAGTGGTAGGCCCCTCTTTTGAAGGTGACGTTACCCTCGGCTAAGTGGTTTGAGTCAGCAGGGATACAATCCCAAGTAGCCGGTTTAATGTATTAATAGTAGTTTACATATGAGGGGATTAAGCCATTCGCACCCCCGCCATCCAATACCATTGGGTATTGAAGGAGCTCCTAGTAAGCTTGACCCAGGTCCTTGTAGGATCTATACACTGAACAAGGCAAGAACCTTACAAAACCATTCCCTTAACCCCCGATGAGGTAGCCAACATATCTCTATATAGACCGTAGAGATATGAATGGTGAAAATCTTTTACTTTATATAGATAGTAAAGTAATGCCAAGACACCACAGGTAAATGATAAAGAAGTTTCCCCTTCAACATAAGAAACTAGTTATTAAAGTTATTAATACAAAACCAAATAAAAAGTGCGAAAAGATTAAAAATCAAAAGTAATACATTAAATGCTTGTCTTCACTAAGTGATGTAAGAGACTTAGCCAAACATGGCCTTTGATTGACAAGAACTCTTACGATCAATCTTGGATCCCGAGACTACTACACACACTCTAAGGTGGATGATGGATGACGGTGGTGGATGTGGGTGTTGTAGTGGTGGTGGAGTGGTGGCAAAGTGGGAGAGAGGTGGTTTGCCAAGGGATACCTTTGAAGTGAGCCAAGCACCCCTATTTATAGCTGAACAGAAGACCAGCCACGGCCCCGGCCCGTGGCCAACCCTTTTCTCTTCCTTCATTAATTGAAATTGTCTGTATTAGGCTCCACACGGCCCCGTGTTCACTGGGTACGGCCCCGTGTGAAGAAGCGTATCTGTACTACCAAGATTTGCAAGATTCTACGAATCTTAGTGTTGACCACGCCCCGTGCTGAGCTGGACACGCCCCCGTGGTGGGCATAGAAGCTTCCATAGCTTTGTCAATTTCTACAGACATCTGAGCACGCCCCCGTGTCCAGTGAGCCCGGGGCCGTGGTCAGCCTTTTGTTCTTGTTTTTTTTCCTTGGGAATGCTGCTGAGGGGTCAGGCATGCCACGTTTATTCCTTTTCTTTGTATTTATGTTAGTTTTTACTGTATATTTATTCCTTTTGTTCGTTTAAGCTCATTAGGTCTTGAAAATACAAAAAGAAGACAAAAACACACTTTTTCCAACATTAGTACTAAAAAGGGTTAGTTTTATGCCTCATTTGATGTAATTTATATGTTGTATTTTACACACATCAGTCAGCCACCGGGCTTTACCGGTCCAATTCACAAAGATAAAGTCTATCTTCTTGACAAAGTGTTTGCACCAGGCCCCGAGAGCCTGGTATGAGACACTCTCTCAGCACCTGCTATCCAACGGCTTTATTCGAGGGAAGGTAGATGCCACTCTATTCACAAAGGAAGTCGGTGGTCATTTGCTGATAGTACAAATCTACATTGATGACATTATTTTCTGGTCTACCAATGAAGAACTCTGCAAAGAATTCGAGAAAGTGATGAAGTAGAAGTTCGAGATGTCCTCCATGGGTGAGATGAAGTTTTTCCTCGGCTTGCAGGTCGATCAAATGCCAGAGAGGATCTTCATACATCAAACAAAATACGTTCATGTTATTCTTGAGAAATTCAGTATCTCAGGAATCGCTCCTATGTCCACCCCATTAGCAACCAACCACGATATCAATCCTGATCTCACGTGAGAGAAGGTCAACGAAACATTATGCCGCTCAATGATTGGTTCTCTAATGTATCTCACTGCATCTCGACCCGACATAATGTACCCAACCTGCCTCACGGTGTGTTATCAATCGAGTCTAAGAGCCTCACATATGGTCATCATCAAGCCGATTCTACGCTACCTGAAAGGAACTCCAAGCTTGGGGTTGTGGTATCTAGAAGATGGTGATTTCAGAATGGAAGGTTATTCAGACTCAGATTTCGGATGCTGCAAACTGAATTCAAAGTCTACAACGGCCAGCTGCCAGTTCTTTGGAACACGCCTGGTAACTTGGCAGTGTAGGAAACAGACCACGGTCGCTCTCTCTACTTGCGAAGCTGAGTATGTCTCAGCTAGCAGTTGTTGTTCTCAGTATTGTGGATTCAACAGCAGATGAGAGACTATGGTCTGCAATTTCTTAACTCGCCCATATTTGTAGATAATGAGCCAGCCATTAACATAACAAAGAACCCTGTTCATCACGCTAAAACAAAACACATTGAGATCCGACATCACTTCATCCGTGATTTCTACAAGAAGAAGTTGATTCGAATCGAAAAAATCCACACCGACGAACAAAAGGCTGACCTTCACACAAAACCGTTTGAAAAAACCGTTTTCATTATCTGTTAAATTTAAACAGAATGAAGCTTTTGTTGTCAGGGGGAGATATGATTGGCGTTGATGAGGAATCCATAGCAGAGGACGTTGGGAAGCAAACTTCTCTGGTTTGTCACATTTTTAGATGTTTTGGTCTTTAGGGGGAGATAGAGTTATAGAAAATACAAAAGCATTAAAAAATGTAAAAAATACAAAAACAATAGAAAATTCAAAATGTAAAAAACATTAGAAAACCCAAAAAGAGTTAGTGTAAAAAGAGGAAATGATAGTACATCAGCTAGACTGTCATGGTATGCTAAATATTTGGAAAGTTAAAGGCGTTAAACAGTCTCACTGATGATGTGTCGATAGGTATTTACATATTTAGTAAGTTGTATTCGGGATATAAACCTAAATTCTACATCTTACTTATTTTGTGGGGAACATCTCTCGAATATATAGGTAACCCCTGAAATCTTGTTTGAAAGATTGCCTGTTTCTGAGATACTAGGTTTTTATAGATAGTGACATCTGGGGTATTATACCAGGACTTCTGATATTGCGGAAGGAACGGCCTAGTCCTCGTATAATACTATATGCGCTTTAAATCAAAAGCTTCCCCTTAGCATAAAAATTGATAAATATCGAAAGATACAAATCAAGTGCTGTTGTAAAGAAGATCCCTAAGTGGGACACACCTAAAGTCGAGCCATCATCTCTTTGTCTGAACGGAAGTTCTAACATGAGCTCTCATGGTCTCGCACTACCCAGAAAACAGATATCATTATAGTATATTCACATGTAAGACTGAATATAGGGAATCTGGATTCGAGAGTATATTCTGAGGTGGGACACGCGAATAAGTTAAGTTCTTAAAACACTAATTTCGTATCCTTAATCAGTTGAACTCTGTGTGAGAAATTAAGTGGATTAGTATATCGACAATCTAGGTGAATCGTTTAAAACTTAATGTGAAATATAAGCTCAACGGTGTTAGTGACACATCGGTAGCTGATATGATCCTCTAACAGAGTTCACAAAAATATGTTTGTAAATAGTTTTTGGTTATTTCATTTCAGCTTAAACCCAAAATATTTTCAGTGTGTTTTGATATAAAGTTTCTAAAATACAAAAAGATTTTATTTCTGCATTATTTTTGACAAACCATTGTGGAGAGCTGATCTTCAGAATCTAAGATGCAGAGAAAAGATGTTGAATGACTGGGTGGGAGCTTATCTGAAAGTTTGGGAATCTTAAAAAATCAAACAAGTTCATTAAATTGAAACATGTATTTTTTAAAAAGTTGAAAATTTAATCAAAAAGTGTTAGATGGTTCATAATCGGGTCAACCAAGGTCATTAATTTGGACTTGGCCAATAAATCGAGTAACCAGGGTCATTAACTTGGACCTCGATACTTGAGTGGATGTTAAAATCTGATAAAAAATGAAAAAGATTGAAAATTTTGAAAAGTTTGGAATTTGAAAGCCATTCGGGAGGATGGCCATCCGGACCATAAGCCATTTAGACGACAAGCCATCCGGACAGATGGTCATCCGAGGGCTATATATAGCCATTTGGACCTCATGTTTCTCATTCGAACGAAAAGTAATCCGAACACTTTAACTTTTCTCTCGATTTTCATTGTGATTTTGAGTCGTTACATTGCCGGATTTCATACCTAGGGGTATTGGTCTGCACAATACTTACAATGGTGAAGGTAAGTTCTTTCAGATTCATCGTTTAAGGCCTTATCTTCTCATTCGGTTAACCACACTAGGTTTGCTTAGATCTAGGGCTTGTTAGGTTGTTTTGCTTGAAATTGATCTTAGATTAGTGATAATCGGCATTAGTTTTAAGAGATTTAGGTTCCAATTTCATCATATCATGCTTAGATTTCATGTTTTACCCATTCGGAAGTCCGACAGTCGATAGGTTTTTTCTTAGATCTAGGGTTTGTTAGAGCGTTTTTGAAGAAATTGAACATAGAATAAGCTTAACCGGCACATTCTTTAAGAGAAATTGGCTTTAATTTTGCAAAAAACTTGAAAAAATTTGATAGAATTTGTTTGAGTGTTCATGGGAATTCTTTCGGATGACCATCCGGACCATATAACCCCCCCCCCCGGATGACCATCCGGACCACATTCATCCGGATGAGTCCATTCGGACCATATACCATTCGTACCATATCCATCCGGACAATGTCCATCCGGATGGAGTGCACAGTGTTGATGTGTTAGAAAAATTTTCTAAGTGTTGAAAATTTTCACTGTGCACTATGTGTCTCGATAAACGTACATGTCCTGATAATGAAAGTTTTGCAGGCAAAGAGTTCTGATTTTCATAATAAACACAACATTTTTTATATTCTGGACGAGAAGTATCCGAATATAGAACCGTTCAAAGATGTGTTGCAGTTTTTGAAAGATAGAAGGATCTGTAAAGCACTAACAGAGAAGCACAAATGCTATGGATCGCATGTGAGGATGTTTTGGAGTGCTCCTCACTATGTTGAAGACAAAAAGGTAATTCATTTAGTAGTAAAGGTAAAGGATGAGAAGAACAAAGATATAGATCTTCCAGTGAAGAATACAGTGGATGATGTCAGGAGAGTGCTGGACTTGAAAGATAAAGATGAGGATCCAATTATCGGTTCTGAACGCTTATGCAAGAGTCTTTGGTTGAGAATGAGATATGTTGGATTCATTAACGATCCAGCATATACGAAGTCGAAGTTTTCAAGAACTTACAAGTTTTTAGCTCACCGTGTCTTACACGCACTGGGGCACAGAAAAGGTGCTTACGATGAAGCTCCAGACTACATAATGAACATCATCACTAGCCTGATACTCAATAGAACTTATAATATATCGCGAGTGATATTCAATAATATGATAGACAATATCAAAGGAGAAAGGTATGTGTTATATCCAAGATTCGTGCAGATGCTTCTTGATGATCAAATTCAGAATCTGTCGAAAGATGATGGTGATGAGTTAAGATTAGAACATATGGATAGTGAGATGTTGAAGCAATTAGATGTCTACAAAGGAGTCAAAAAGGGTGATGATTCAAAGTTTAGACGGAAGTTTGCGGCAATAAAGAAACCAGATTATGAAGCTCCAGAGGACGATAAATGGAGGCACGACAATTGTGACTCTGATGATGAAACAAAGAAAATAGAGCCGCTCATTCTGAAGAAGACCAGATGGTGGGTCAAGAAAGATGAAAATACGAGAAAAAGATCTCCGAAAGTTACAACTCCGAAAGTTGTTAAAAAGGGTAAAACAAAGAAGCGGGAATCACCACGATGATTGGTAGATGAATCATTTGAATTTCTTACTGAAAAAGTTAATGTTTATGTTGCAGGTGATACAAATGCAAAGAAAAGGAAATCTCCACCTCATTTGGTTGATGAACCTGTGATTGCTCCTCAAGACCAGATGGTGGGTCAAGAAAGATGAAAAGACGAGAAAGAGAACTCCGAAAGTTACAACTCCGAAAGTTGTTAAAAAGGGTAAAACAAAGAAGCAGGAATCACCACGACGATTGGTAGATGAATCATTTGAATTTCTTACTGAAAAAGTTAATGTTTATGAAGGTGATACAGATGCAAAGAAAAGGAAATCTCCACCTCATTTGGTTGATGAACCTGTGATTGCTCCTCAAGAAGTGATTGATAGAGGTGTTGATCTTCTCAATATGTCGTTTGCTGAGTATGAAAGGATTTCAGCTGCTCAAGTTGCTAAGGATGCTGCAAAGGCTACTGAGAATGTTGGAGCTGAAGCTGGTAGGGAAACATTGAAAGAGATGTTCATTGAAGGAGATGTGCACACTGATTCAAGTGAAACTGAAAGCAAGATTGAAGTTACACAAATAGCACCTCCTTCATACATCAGTGGACAGTTCAAGTTAAAGAAATCTCCAAAGAAAAGGAAAGCGTCAGATGAAGAAGATGCAACATATGAGCCAACACCAGCAGAGAAAGAGGCTGAAAAAGAAAGGGATTAGAAAGCGAAAAGCTCATCCAACTGGTGAAGTGCCAAAGAGATACAAAGTTAGAAAAGTCACAACTTCTATTCCTCAACAAGTTCCAGAGACTGAAAGACCTGAAAATGTTGAAGTAGAGATTCCTGTTCAAAGTGAGATCAGAATGGCAACACCTCCACCTTCTCCTATTCAACAATCAGTTCCTATTCCAGAAGAAGTTCATGAGAAAACACCAGAACAACCTCCAAAGACAGTGGAAGAACCTAGCTCAGCAACAAAGAAACCTCCAACTCTACAACGTTCAAGTCATGGTTTTCCGAAGGTTCCTACTGATCTTCCTTCTGATTTTGGTGATTGGTTAATGATGGAAAGGTGAATGCGTTGACAAGAAAAGTTGGGTTGTTAGAGAAAGCCAAAGCTGAATCTGAAGCAGAGCTCAAAGCAACGAAAGATAAGCTAAAAGATGTTGAAGCAGAGAATGTCGCTCTAAGAAATGAAGTTGAAGAGTTGACGAATGAAGTTGAAGAGTTGACATAAAAGATTCTAGATGTTGAAGCTCAATACAAGGCAATGAATGAGACAAACAAGACGTTATTAGAGATGCATTGTGATTTGCAAGAATCAGTGAATAGTGCAAATGAAATCTTGAAGAAAGATATAGAAGATTTGAGGGCAGACAAAGAAAATAAAGATGAACAGGTCAAGATGTTGTATGCAGTGATCGAAAATCGCCTTGGAATTATTGTTCACACAGCTTTTGATGAAATAGAAATCCAAAGAGGTGAGGCTCGAAGGATGGAAAAAGTTAAAAGAGATGGTGATTGATACGGAAGAGATTCTTGGTTCGTCAAGTCATCAAGAGCAGCCACAACCTGATGCTGAGGTAAATGTTTCTCATGTTGAAGTTAATACTGGCGATGTTAAGATGATAGAGGCAGAGGTCAATGTCAAAGCGGCAAATATTGAGATGAACCTTGCTATTGTTCCTTCATTGTTGTTTACTGTGGTTGGCAAGCCGAAGGTAGTAGTTTATAGCAAAGAAGTAAGTCTTCCTAGAATTGAAGTTGAACGAAGACGTCTTAAGGCTAAGTTGAAAAAGTATGAGGTTGATGATGATGATGAAGAATTAAATGAGTGGTTTGGTGATGATGAGGATGAAGATCATCAAGATGGTAAAGATGAGAAAGGTAATGATGATGAAGATGATGTTGGTTGTGCTTCGAATGTGAATTCATCAGGTACTAGCCAAGTTGAAGATTTTCTGAATGATGAGCAAAATGAGGAAAGAGATGAAGTTCAACATTAGGGGGAGTCTTCTTCTGGACTAAGCATGCTGATCTTCATCGGGTATTTTCTAATACTCTGAAAGTCATTTATCTTAATCATACTGAAGAAGAGGGAGAGATGGTGGAGAACTGGACGAGGGAGTCCATGCTAGAAAGTTTGGATATGGAAGAAGATAAATTCAAGTTTGACATTGAAGAAGAAATTCCACCAACTCCTGATCGGGAGTATGTGTTTAAGTTTGTTAATGAGGCAGACAATTTTGATAATGTGGTGGTTGAAGATGGATCGGATTCGGACCATGATGTTCCATTTCATTATACTGGTCTAGATGATGATTTTCCTACCTTTGAAGAGTTATTCCGATCGCATAATGAAGATGAACTTTGAAGGAAAGTTTATGAGAAGATTGCTTCCAATGATATTCCAAAGACTATTTCAAAGGAAGTTCTTCAAGAAGAAAAGAAAAGATGGTTTAGGGCAATGCCAGAAGAAAGAAAGTTCAAGAGGCCTTTAAAGTTCTTCACAAGACCTCCAGATAAGTCGCTTGGAGATATTCTATCTTGGGGGTATTTAGAAGATCTGGAAGTTTATGCAGTCAAGCGTGAATTTGGTGTTCAATACTTTGAATTTCTTCAAGATATAAAAACTCTTCCATGGTGGGATGTGGAAGCGTTAGTGAAGGTGAAGAACATAAAGCAATATTATTATGGTTCAAAGGTAAAATGTCATGAACAAAGGTTGTGGAATATATCAAACAACAAGCAAAGTTGAATTTTCCAGATTGGAAACCACACCAACCTAAACAGAGAGTGGAGATTGATCCAATCACCGGAGAGAAAGATATCACCCTACACGTCAAACGTCCAACGTGTTTGAAGAACATGCCTCTTAGAGAAATGGAACAAGATTTCTATAAAGACATCAAAGGTTGGATCTTCAATCCTAGTACGTGTGAGGCGGTGATTACCTTATTGGATGATAAAACAGGCGACTGGAGACATATCATGTGTTGGATCCGATGTGTCTTGTCAATTGTTCGAAGAAAGATATAGAGTGTCTCTTCTTGAACAAGATCGTATACAATGAAGTTGACAAGAATCAAGCACAAAGGAACCAAAAGTTAGTGAATGTCTGTTTTGCGAAAGATATCAACTCTGGTCGTTACTGGGAATCAAAGTGGAGAAACCTCGAATTAGAAGAATTTTTAAAGAAAGAGTGTCGTATTGAAAGGATAAAGATGAGGGTTGATGCTGCTAAGCGTGCTAGTTGGAGATTGGGATTGGAAAACCCTGCCACTGATCAAACTCCAATTGAGAAAGAAGAAAGAAAGATTCCCAAGTGGTCGAAAGCTAGAGACGGTGATAAAGTATATCGAGAATGGTGGATCAACGTGGGAAGACCTTTGAGATAAAATATGTTAGAAGAACGGAAAGAAGAAAGAAGAAGGAAGGCTAAAGAACGAAGACGCAACAGGAAGGCGTGATGAAGACTATAGGAAGAAAGACTGCAGCCACATCCAAGGGGGAGTCTGTAGATGCATATGTCTGTAGCTTTCGTCTGTATCGAGTCTATATTTACTTGTTTGTAGTCTATGTACAGTTTAATGTATGTTTTGTATCAAATCCGGGTTGAAACGGAAAGTTAGGATGTGATGTAAGTCCATCCGGACGGATATAGCCATCCGGATGGATGGGTTAGTTGCTTTCTCCCGGATGGGTTCGCCTATAAATAGAGGGTCTAGGCTCCTCATTTGACACACTTGTTCTTGACACCTCTGGCGAAGCCTTGCTCAATTTTTCTCTGGATCTTTGTACGAGTTATTACCATCAATGAGAATGAATGTGTTTAACGGTGTCTATGTTGTATATCTCTTTCCTACTTCACTTTCGGATTCCACACGATCGTGTAGCTACTAATCTGACATGAGCGTGTTCGAGCAACCGAACTCCCGGTCCTCACAAGTGGTATCAGAGCTTGGAGGTCGGATTCAGAGGAGATTTACCAGAGATTCTACCATTTCTCAGATCTACATCTCTAATTTCTACTCCTTTCTTACTTTTCTTATCTTCTACATAGAAAAATCCAAAATTGACACTGATTTCATGGATAAAATCACTAAAAGTACAGATATATTGTGCGTTTTGTATTAGAGATCAATCCTACAAAGTTTCATAACTCAATTCAAACAAAATCATATCAAAATTTTTGAAAAACTATGAATATTCGAACAAGTTTTGCTGATGTCATCATCCATCCGGACGGATAGCCATCCGAACGGATAGATTTGTTACTTGTTTGAGTTTGGTGATATTATTCTTGACCATCTAGAAATACCCATCCGGACATACTCATTCGGACGACATCCATCCGGACGACATCCACCAGGACACATCCATCCGGATGATTAGTCATTCAGACAATAGTGTTTGTATTCATTCTACATTCAATCAAGTTTAACTTTGTTTGATTTGTCAAGTATTTGCAAACATGGCTGATGAATTTTTGAACCCATTCTCCGACGTATACGCTTTCAACAGCACTAGAGCAACTTCTTCTGATAGTAACCCAAAGACAACAACGAAAGCGATTTCAGATTCGCTTAGTGTTGATAAGGCGTATGGAACATACGATAAACCTCCCAAGCTGATGAATATTGAAGATTATAATCGTTGGGAAAAAAGGTTTGATAATTGGCTAAGGGCATTCGCATATGAGAGTTGGAAGCTGATACAAGTTGGGTACACGACTTACCGAACAAAGTTTATAGATTTGAGGGATGACGAGCAAGAATTGTTTATAGCTGAAGAGAAAGTGATAGCGTTGCTTCACCAATCAGTTCGGGACGATATTATTGCACTAATTGATTAAGACACGTCAAAACAGTTGTGGGAAGAATTGAAGAAGAAGTGTACAGGCGGTGAGGAAATTGTGAAAAACAAGAAGTCGTTACTGAAAACGGAGTTCGATCTGTTTGTATGCATGAAAGGGCAAACCGTTCGATAGATGACTGAGAGCTTCTGTCATCTAAAAGCTGAACTTGACCGGTTTGAGATCAAAAAAGGACAAAGAGGAGATTGTCGAGAAACTTTTTGAAGCGCTACCCAATGAGCAAGACTGGCAGTATTATGCAATTGTGCTCAAGAATACAAAACCAATGAAAGATATAGCATTAAATTGGTTAATCGAAAAGTTGGAAGATCATGAACTCGAGATTAAAAAGCAAATGAAATGAATAATGTTGTCTATCAGCAAAACGTGAACCTTTATTACTGTGGAAGCATGATCTCCAACACTTCATCACCCAAGACAACATTTAGTGCTGAAAAATCAAACAATACTTCAAAAGATAACTCTGGAAGTGGATCTTCGGGTACTGGTGGTTTTGGTTATCATAGTTTAGGGTCGAGTATGCCAGCACAGTCTACTCCAAATGCTCAACAGAATCAAAATGCTCCTAATTCAAATGTTTTCCAATGTAACATTGCTGTGAACCTCAATAAGGCACAAAACTTCAATGCTGAAACCGCAAAGCAGCAGATGGTCTTCTTGGCCTCGATTCTTGAGTCATATGAGAGCCTAGTCGCAGGAAAGATCGGGAATACCAATCTGAAAAAAGAAGACTACGACCAAATTGACCCCGAAGAAATAGAGCTGATGTGTGCAAAATGTAACATATAAATTACATCAAATGAGGCATAAAACTAACCCTTTTTAGTACTAATGTTGGAAAAAGTGTGTTTTTGTCTTCCTTTTGAATTTACAGGACCAATTTAGCTTAAACGAACAAAAGAAACAAATATACAGCCAAAACCCACATAAATACAAAGAAAAGGAATAAGCGTGACATGCTCGACCCCTCGACAGCATCCCCAAAGGCAAAAATAAAAAACAAAAGACTGACCACGGGGCCGTGCCCACTGGACACGGGGGCGTGGTCAGCCACCTGCAGAAAAGACAAAGCTGTGGAAGCTTCACGCCCACCACCGGGGGGGGGGGGGTGCCCAGCTCAGCACGGGGCGTGGTCAACGCTAAGATACGCAGAATCTGGCAAAATCTTGGTAGTACAGATACGCTTCTGCACACGGGCCCGTGCCCGTTGGACACGGGTCGTGTTGAGCCCTCTGCTGACACATGTATTTAATGAAGGAAGAGAAAAGGATGGCCATGGGGCATGTTCGCTGGACACGGGGCCATGGCCGGTCTTCTGTCCAGGCTATAAATACGGGTGCTTGGCTCACTTCAAAGGCATCCCTTGGCAAACCACCACTCTCCCACTTTGCCACCACTCCACCACCACTACAACACCCACATCCACCACCATCATCCATCATCCACCTTAGAGTATGTGTAGTAGTCTCTCGGGATCCAAGATTGATCGTAAGAGTTCTTGTCAATCAAAGGCCATGTTTGGCTAAGTCTCTTACATCACTTGGTGAAGAAAGTCTTTCATGTATTACTTTTGATTTTTAATCTTTTCGCACTTTTTATTTGGCTTTGTATTAATGACTTTAATAACTAGTTTCTTATGTTGAAGGTGAAACTTCTTTATCATTTGTACGTGGTGTCTTGGCATTACTTTACTGTCTATATAAAGTAAAAGATTTTCACCATTCATATCTCTACGGTCTATATAGAGATATGTTGGCTACCTGGTCGAGGGTTAAGCGAATGGTTTAGTAAGGTTCTTGCCTTGTTCAGTGTATAGATCCTACAAGGACCTAGGTCAAGCTTACTAGGACCTCCTTCAATACCCACTGGTATTGGATGGCGGGGGTGCGAATGGCTTGATCCCCTCATATGTAAACTACTATTAATACATTAAACCGGCTACTTGGGATTGTATCCATGCTGACTCAAACCACTTAGCCGAGGGTAACGTCACCTTCAAAAGAGGGTCCTACCACTTTTCGCATTAATAACTTAATTAATTATCTTTCAATATTCCGACCCTTTGGGATTGTATCCTCGCTGACTCAAAGTGATTCATCTTGTCTATCTGTTTTTATTTTATTTTTATTTATGTATTTTTTTAGTTTTTATTTTCATGTTTTAAAATCTTTTCTCAAAAATTTTAGATTGATTAGACCTTGAGGATAAACCGGTACTAAAAGCTCTTGTGTCCTTAAACGACCATGGTATCTTACCAACGCTATACTACGCTCACGATGGGTGCACTTGCCTATGTGTGTGTTTAGTGTTGGTAGAATATCATGATTTATAAATTTAAAACTTGACTAATGTCACACCCCTATATTTCCACATATTTCCGGTGGGCCCGGAGGGGAGTATCGTGACGTAGTTGATATCATCATTGTCAATTAACACAATTTTAGCACTGCGAAAGGCTTGGAAGTTTAAACTATTACAACCCATAATGTCCAAAGTCCAAAACAAAAGAATATACAGACGGATTGTAATAGAGATCCACAGGCGGATCATAAAATTAATACATAAAACTGAGTTTAACAGACTTCAGGCATCTAAGGATTTGCAAGATCCTCTTAATTGACACCAAGTAGCTCCAGCCTAGTTTCGAGAGGTACCTGTCACTTAGCCTTTGGAAAATAAGTCAGTGTTCACTGGTAAATACAATTAACTGACACTTTTGAAAACATTTAAGAAAATTGATTTAGGCGCACAAGGCACAAAATCATTTATAACTTGGGACAATTCTTGTTAAAATCTTGTATACAGATTTACATGTTTGTTATACAATTGGGGCCGGTTTGGAAGCCGGACATGATTAACCGACTCACCACTTATAAAACCCACAAAGGAGTTATCCCCAACATGTGGGTATTTTAATATTTAGCATTTGTATCTGTCGGGTGTATGCCTACTGTCACACCCCGACCGCGTTAAAACAACGAAACCGCGGCGGAAACGTCGGGGAGTGCTGTAACAGAATTATTGTTCCACAACCATGGTAATCAAATGTTTCATTTTATTTATTTATTGAATAATTTACATTGTCTTAAAACCAAACAAACAAGTTACATATCGTCTATCATTGTTTTTATGTCACTAAGGCAACGTCCAGATCCTAAGTGAACACGCTTCCTAGCAGTCAACATCATGCAACACCACCTGAAACATATGTAAAAAAACAAAGTCAGCAAAGAAATGTTGGCGAGCACATAGGTTTTAGGAGAGTATCGGATTCATGGCTCGTTTATATGTTGCAGTACCTCATTAGACTACAAGAGTCAAAAGTACAAACCTCGTTTTGAAATGTGTATTGAAACATAATTAACCAACTCAAATCAAGTTGGTTATAGTATATAAAATCTCATAGCCATGATTCTTAACCCCAAAACATTTGATTTAGAAAACCAATTCGTGAAACATCTCGTAAAAACTCGTTAATAAAACTCGTATGGTTTATATCATTTCGAAAACCTCGTTGTGTGACATCGATTCAAAATCGTTTCCCAAGTGAACTAAATAATGACATGGAATATAGTATGATAAAAGCACTTATATATAAGATGTACCAACGGCGTATCTACCATGCTTTTATCATGCTACACCCGTCCCATTATCTAATCACAACCCAAAACCAGTCGTTTAATCAAGTCGTTTATCTCGTTTAAGTCGTTTCAAATCGTTTAACTCGTCCCAAAATCGTTTTCGTTTTAAATGTGAAACTACTTATGGTCCTCTCGCTAATAACATTCAAACCTTCATGACTCGACTATCTCACTTCTCGTATTAACAAACCACCAATGGGTAAGTTAACAATCATCAGATTCGGTCGTTACCTACATAACCCCCACACATAACCATGGGTGTAGTCTGATAACGGGATTTGTCAGATCCTATGGTACCATAACCTAATACCGGTCGGCTTGATCAATGCTAATGAATGTCATTCGTTATGTAACTATGTCCAACAAGTTTGTTCACATTATCGAAATCGTTATTAGTTTAATATAAACCATCTTAATCGTTTTTGAAACCATCGTTTAAATATCGAAATTGTTTTAATACATATGAATCACCCCAAAACAATTGAAAACAGTAAAAGAGGGGAACTATGTACTCACATCGAAGTGCAAAGTATCCTCAATCTAAAGAACTCAACAAGCTCAATCAAACCAATGAAACTCAAGCAGCACCTAATAATCGAATCACTAGTAAATAAATCGACACCTAAATCGGAAGATCGG
The DNA here is from genome assembly GCA_030545235.1 of Helianthus tuberosus. Lineage (NCBI taxonomy): Eukaryota > Viridiplantae > Streptophyta > Magnoliopsida > Asterales > Asteraceae > Helianthus > Helianthus tuberosus. The sequence continues at coordinate 59,313,937 of CM060426.1, read as the reverse complement.
ACAGAATGAGGTCTTGTAAATAAATCGACACCTAATGATCGACCAAACGGGTCGAGTTCGAAAGTCTAAGCGGTGGTTTAGACCGCTTGACTTACGACTCTAAACAAGCACTAAACTAAAAGTGACGAGCTAAGCATGTTAAAACATGCTTAACTAAGTTAGAAAACAGGTTTTGATATCAAAACAAAGTGTTTTGATACCAAGAGTAGTTTGGTTGCAAAATACGCATAAATGCGCATTTTGACTGAAACTACGACTCGTCACTAAGGACTATAACCATCGTGATTACGATCACGTTGCGAAGTTCAAACGAACTTCGTGTTGACTAACTCGTGGTCAAAGCAGAAAGTCAAACACTGTTTGACTTTCACGCTCGAAAAGCGATAAAAGTACGAAAAAAGCTTACAAAGGGTCCTTGCTAGGGAGAACTTGATCTTATAATTCTCAGGTATGAAGTTTATAAACCTCAACTTAGAGAATTTAGATCAAGGGTGAGGAAAAATGAATGAGAGTGTAACAACTCTCACCAAAACTATTATTTCTTATTATATTTTGTCCAATAGGAAACCCTAATTGAGATCCCCAAGTAATATTGCATGACCCCTAAAATTTTCAGAACAATCAGAACTAGGATCAGGGCCCCCTAAAACTCAGGGGGGTATTCCCTAATTGGTATTATCCTCACTGTTTGTTGTCTAAATTGAATTTCGTCGAACGGTCGACTCACACAGGCTACTAACAGACCTGGCTACCATATCCTAGAAGTGACCCGTCGCGCCATGCGAGAGCCTCTCGTGACACGCGACAGCGCCGTTTTTCCAGTATAAATAGAGGAGTTTGGCACTTGAATTTTGGCGTTGGTTCGACGTAAAAATTCGTTTTGTACGTTGAGATATCATCAGTTTAATCCAAAAACACACACAATCATGAAATTATGCCGCGATAACAGGGTAATAACTCGATCACTGCTACGATTTAATGTCCGATCGATAAAATCCAATCCGATAGATGTTTAAGTGCTGCCCAAACTCGGGTTATGCTTTGTCATTCGTCGTGAATTCGATGGATGTTTAAGTGTCGCACTTTGTCATTTATTGTGAAGGTTTTGATCTCGTGAGTTGTTGTAAAAAGTTGGATTAAAGTTACTGACCTAGTTTTCGTGTGCATTATTATTTGGATTAGGTTAACAGGCTAATCAGTAGGCTAAACTCTGCCCGTTTAAATCTGCAATGTGAGTCATTCTCTTTTTATCAAAATTGTTTTCTTAAAACTCTACTTGTTTTCTTAAATCTCTATATGTTAGCCACTACAGCAGTAAATGTTAACTTTTAATTAAGTTAAACTGCCAAACCCGGACCAACCAATGAAATTAGATCTCAACACCCTGACCCAGTATTAGCACCCATATCATCTATAAGTCAAAAACTTTAAAGGAACCTTGCCCATTAGATAAACAACTTAGTAAGAGAAGATAGAATAAACCTTATATAAAAACATAATATTCCTAGATAGACTAAACTAAATTATGAATGCACAACCCCTAGTATATTTTGAATTTAAGTGTAATTTGTAATAGACATATATAAAAGTTGCAATGTTTGCCATTTTTCTGTTTGTACAGTGATACTGGAATGGTTGTACTAAATATTAGCCTGTGATAATTAATAATTGATAAAAAATTCAGATGGAAAACGCTGGTAAGGAACCAGTTAACGAGTTTAACCAGTCTGAGCAAAACAATGAGGATCACTTCCTCAATAGACCAGATATCGAGAACATCGTTGCTCAAGGAATAGCCAATGCTATTCCAGCAATCCTTGCTGCTGCCCGAAATCCAGTTGAACCTCAACAAATTATTCCTAGCAAACGTACTCATGAAGAAAACTTTAGTAATAGTGTTAACGGAGGCGGCGATAACGACAACTTGATTCAAGCCCCGATACTTAAAAGAATGAAAGCTGCAACGCCTGGTTGCACTTACAAGGAATTTCTTGCCTGTAAACCTGTCGAGTTTGCAGGCAACGAAGGGGCGACTGCTGCGCTACGTTGGTTGGAGAAAACCGAGGCCGTAATTAAGATAAGTAAATGTGCCGAGGAAGATAAAGTTATGTATGCTTCTCACCTTTTCAAGGAAGAAGCATTAGAATGGTGGAATACGGTGTTGCAAGCCAAAGGAAGCGACATTGCCTATGCCATGAGTTGGGAAGAGTTTAAGCGGCTAGTGGAAAGAAAATTTTGCCCCGAGTATGAAAAGGAACAAATGGCGAATAAATTCTTGAACCACCGGATGGTGGATGTTGATTGTCGAGGGTATACTTCGAAGTTTTTCGAATATGCTCGCATTGTGCCTACTTTGGCTTCGCCAGAGCCGGTACTTATATCTCGCTACATTTGAGGTTTAATTAGTGAGATCCGTGATATTGTCAAAGCTGCGAGACCCCGCACAATCGATGATGCGGTGGAATTAGCTAACACTTTGACTGACGGACTGGTGCGTACGCGAGAAGAAAACAGGAAAAAGGAATTGGCTCAGAAAATTACCCAAGGATTTTGTGTGGGTAATAATAGCAATTTCAAGAAGAGAGGAACTGGGCAATCTTTCACTCCGCCGTTCTGCAGGAACTACAGAAAGAAACATTTCGGAAAATATAATGAAACCTGCAACTTCTGCAAAGTTGTAGGACATCGTGAAGAAGATTGCAGAAAGAAAACAAGGGTCTGCTATAACTATGGAGAAGCTGGGCATTTCAGACCAGAATGCCCCAAATTGGTCAAACCAGCAGACAACAAAGCCAAACCGGCAGACAGAGCTACTAAGAAGAATGCAAGAGCATTCCTACTGACCACACAGGAAGCCGAACTGATTCCTGACGTCATAGCTGGTACGTTCTTAGTTCACAACGTTTATCCGAAAGTATTATTTGACTCTGGTGCAAACCAAAGTTTTATAAATACTTCATTCTGCCAAGCTCTTAAGCTACCTTAAACGAAACTTAGGCAAGTTTTTACAGTAGAAACGGCAGATGGGAACTCTATTAACATAGATACGGTTTTGCAGAAAGCAAATATAGAACTTTTAGGTCATAAATTTTCTGCAAACCTACTACCCATGAATTTAGTTGGATTCGATGTCGTGTTAGGAATGGATTGGTTAGTAGCCAACCATGCTCGAATCCTTTGTGATAAGAACTCCATAGAAATTCATGCACCCACCGGAGAAGTAATCATGGTTACAGGAGATAAGCCGCGTAAACCCATGAAGTTCATTTCAGTAATGAAAGTTGCTAGTTATGAACGGAAACAAGGAGTAGTGTATATGATTTCGGTAATCATTAGCACTAAGGGTAAGGAACTTAAGGAAATTCTTGTAGTCTCAGAATACCCAGATGTATTCCCAGAGGAGTTACCGGGATTACCACCAGATAGGGAGGTAGAACTTAGAATTCATTTGATTCCTGGAACTACACCCGTAGCTAAAGCACCCTACCGGTTAGCACCCACTGAAATGTTAGAACTGAAAAGGCAATTAGATGAATTGCTTAGTAAGGGATTCATACAACCTAGTTCATCCCCGTGGGGAGCACCAGTGTTGTTCGTAAAGAAAAAGGATGGTTCGATGCGAATGTGTATCGATTATAGAGAACTAAATAAGGTTACAATTAAGAATCGATACCCATTTCCTAGGATTGATGATCTTTTCGATCAACTACAAAGAGCTAGATATTTTTCTAAGATAGAATTACACTCCGGGTATCATCAATTGAAAGTACAAGAAGAAGACATACCTAAAACTGCTTTCAGAACTAGGTATGGTCACTACGAGTTTACAGTCATGCCATTCGGACTAACAAATGCTCCTACAGCATTCATGGACATGATGAATAGAATCTGTAAACCATACTTGGATAAATTTGTAATTGTCTTCATCAACGATATAGTTATTTATTCCAAAAGTCAGGACGAACATTGTGAGCACCTGCATGCACTCTTAACTTTGTTAAGAAAGGAAAAGCTTTACGCCAAATTCTCGAAGTGTGAATTTTGGCTACAGGAGGTGCAATTTTTAGGACACATGGTGAATCACGAAGGTATTCACGTAGATCCTGCTAAAATAGAAGCGATCACCAAATGGAAGGTCCCGCAATCAGCTACAGAAGTTAGAAGTTTTCTAGGATTAGCTGGGTACTATAGGCGCTTTATTAAGGATTTCTCTAAGATAGCGGTACCATTAACTAAGCTAACCTGTAAATCAGTTAAGTTTGAATGGGGACCTAGACAGGAAGAAGCCTTTAGAATTTTGAAACAAAGGTTAACAAACACCCCAATCCTTGCCTTACCAGAAGGAACAGAGGATTTTGAAGTCTACTGCGATGCTTCTAAGCTAGGATTAGGATGTGTGCTAATGCAACGCAAAAAGGTAATTGCGTATGCCTCAAGGCAATTGAAAAAGCATGGGGAAAACTATTAGACGCATGACTTAGAATTAGGGTCGATAATTTTTTCCCTTAAGATTTGGAGACATTATCTGTACGGAAGTAAATTTACTGTCTATACAGATCACAAGAGTTTAAAGTACATATTTGGGCAAAAAGAATTAAACATGAGGCAAAGAAGATGGATGGAGATTCTAAGTGACTACGACTGTGATATTCAATATCACGAAGGAAAAGCAAACGTAGTTGCAGATGCCTTAAGTCGTAAGTATCATGAAAAGCAAAAGCGAGTTCGTGCTCTTAGATTAAGTTTACAATTAGACTTAATGGAACGACTGAAGAATGTTCAAGCCACAACAATTAAGGATGATGCTGAAGGAATGAAAGGAAGAATAAAGGAATTAGAGCAAGGAGTTGATGGAATTTGGAGATTCCACAAAAGAAGTATTTAGGTACCTAAACAAGGAGAATTAAGAAATAAGATTTTAGAGGAAGCCCATAAATCTAGGTATACCATGCACCCTGAAAATAATAAAATGTACCAAGATTTAAGAAATAATTTCTGGTGGATAGGAATGAAAAAGGACATAGCTAGATACGTTTCTAAGTGTCTTACTTGTTCACAAGTTAAGGCAGAACACCAGAAACCTTCAGGGTTACTCCAACAATTAGAAATGCCTGTTTGGAAATGGGAACTAATAACCATGGACTTTGTTACTAAGTTACCCAAAACCAGAAAAGGTAACGACGCTATTTGGGTAATTGTGGATCGATTAACCAAATCAGCTCATTTTCTACCCATGAAGGAAACCTTTAGCATGGAAAGGTTAACCAAATTATACGTAGACGAGGTAGTATCCTTACATGGAGTTCCACTCTCCATTGTATCGGATAGGGATAGTTGTTTCACTTCCCATTTCTGGACTAGTTTCCAGGAAGCAATGGGAACCCGACTGAACTTGAGCACTGCATATCATCCTCAAACAGACGGACAAAGTGAAATGACGATTCAAACCCTGGAAGACATGCTCCGGGCATGTGTAATAGATTTTGGTGGAAATTGGGATGACCACCTGCCCTTAATCGAATTCTCCTATAATAATATTTATCATGCAACATTGAAGCTGCACCATTCGAAGCACTGTATGGACGAAAGTGCAGAACTCCAGTATGTTGGGCAGAAATAGGAGAAAGTCAATTATCAGGTCCTGAAATAGTGCAAGAAACTACCGACAAAATCACTCAAATCAAGGAAAGACTAAAGACGGCTCGAGATCGCCAGAAGAGTTATGCCGATAATCGACGCAAGCCACTGGAATTTCAAGTCGGAGATAAGGTACTCTTGAAAGTTTCTCCTTGGAAAGGAGTAGTTCGGTTCGGGAAGAAGGGAAAGCTAAGTCCAAGGTACGTAGGACCATTCCCAATAATCCAGCGAATAGGACCAGTTGCCTATCGTTTACAGCTACCAGAAGAGCTAGCCGGGGTACATGACGTATTCCATGTATCCAACCTCAAGAAATGTCTATCCAACGAATCCCTGGTAGTACCTCTTCAAGATGTAGAGGTAAATGAAAAGTTAAAATTTGTTGAGAAGTCACTATAGATAGAAGACAGAAAGGTCAAGTTTCTCAAGCACAAGCGACTAGTGCTGGTTAAAGTCAAGTGGGATTCAAAGAGAGGACCTGAATACACTTGGGAGCTGGAATCAGAGATGAAGCGAAAGTATCCCTACTTGTTTCAGTAAATCTCGAGGACGAGATTTTTATTAAGGTGGGGAGGATGTAACAACTCTCACCAAAACTATTATTTCTTATTATATTTTGTCCAATAGGAAACCCTAATTGAGATCCCCAAGTAATATTGCATGACCCCTAAAATTTTCAGAAAAATCAGAACTAGGATCAGGGCCCCCTAAAACTCAAGGGGGGGGGGGGGTATTCCCTAATTGGTATTATCCTCACTGTTTGTTGTCTAAATTGAATTTCGTCGAACGGTCGACTCACATAGGCTACTAACAGACGTGGCTACCCTATCCTAGAAGTGACTCGTCGCGCCACGCGAGAGCCTCTCGTGACACGCAACAGCGCCGTTTTTCCAGTATAAATAGAGGAGTTTGGCACTTGAATTTTGGCGTTGGTTCGACGTAAAAATTCGTTTTGAACGTTGAGATATCATCACTTTACTCTAAAAACACACACAATCACGAAATTCTGCCGCGATAACAGGGTAATAACTCAATCACTGCTACGATTTAATGTCCGATCGATAAAAACCAATCCGGTAGATGTTTAAGTGCTGCCCAAGCTCGGGTTATGCTTTGTCATTCGTCGTGAATTCGATGGATGTTTAAGTATCGCACTTTGTCATTTATTGTGAAGGTTTTGATCTCGTGAGTTGTCGTAAAAAGTTGGATTAAAGTTACTGACCTAGTTTTCGTGTGCATTATTATTTGAATTAGGTTAACAGGCTAATCAGTAGGCTAAACTTTGCCCGTTTAAATCTGCAATGTGAGTCATTCTCTTTTTATCAAAATTGTTTTCTTAAAACTCTACTTGTTTTCAAAGTTATAATTACAGGGATTAAGTCTTTGTAGTCTTCAATTACAGCCGGTATGTGGGGTTTTGTATACATTACTTGATAACCGTCACCATTGGACAACGAGTTAGCCAATGGGTGATATGACCATAGTCACAGAAACAGGTCGAGTGACAAATACCGTTGGGTAATTGGTTGATATATAAACAATGTAATCGCCCTTAATATTGTATATTATAACAACGTGTCGTTTTGTGCAAAATGAGTGACTCGCCAGTATTTCCCTGCTGATAAAACCTTTTTAAAACATGTTTCAGGTGATCTGTTGTGATCCAGGAAAAAGTGCCGTGTAGCACTACACGCTTGAACAAGTGGCTCGAATTAAAATAAAGAAACATGTTTTTGTAAAACAGGGGTTTCCCAGTGAAATCACCTTTTTGTAAATTACGGGGTTTGTTAATAAGATAATCGGGCATTTTCGAGTTTTAAACGATCCTGTTAATAATTCCACTGCTAAATTAAATAAGTACCACGGGGTTTCTGTCCCGCGGCTCCTGGACCGGGTCAAACCGGGCCGGGGGCCGTGACAGAGAGGCATTGCTATTTATACTAGTTGATGAAGAACAAGATCAATACATGTGTTTGTGTGGCCAAAAAGCATTAGATCATAGCCATACATGTGTTAGGCCAGCTAATCTTTGCTTGGAGAAGGCTTAACTTGCTCATTAAGGTGCCAAAACAATCAAACAAAACAAAGGACTTAAGCTGATTTGAAGAAAACAACTTTCTGCCCAGATGTGATGGTCGCGTGGCGTGACCTCAAGGCCATATGGCCATCGCGCGACGCCAGGGTGTAGGCTGGAAGTTTCAAAGTTTGGCAGAAATGGTTCCTGCACGTGTTTAAACTTGTTTTCGACGTTTTTAACCTCCGTTAAGCCATTTTCAAGTCTATACAAGGTCATTAAAGTGTAGGGGACCTGAAATATGCTCGGAAATATCACGGATGTTGGTTCGTTTGGTCGTACAGTTACGTTGTTCGGTTATTTACGACGAAAACTCGAACGGACGCGAAAACGAGCCAAATTAAGCGACGAATGGTATTTTTTCAAGCCGATCACTAAAAAAATATTTTAGTGTGTACAAACATGAGTACTATGTGGTGTCAATTATGTGGTGGTAACCATAAAGAATTAGAATGCTTTTTTCTAAATTATAAACCCCACTATATAGACCCATCATTTCCTAGTATTCTTAAGAGGGGCGAAAGTAAAAATAATCCATATCTCTCCCTCGAATGCGCCCAACTAGATATTTTAGGAGAAATGCTTCTCGATGAATTATTTCAACTAGAAGATCTAATTATTAATTGGTTAAAAGAACTTAGGGAAGACTTCAATAATCTTTTCCAAGACGATAACCAAGAAGAAAGGTTGGAAACGCATTCAAACAACTTCATTGTTTCTAATGATACTTCTAACTCTAGTGAGGACTTGAGCGATAGTCGTCCCTGTGTCGATTGTGCCGTGAAGGACTCCCCATCGACTTCGTTCGATGCATACATAGACCTGAGCGATTCAACATACACCTTCTTTAACGAGAGCCCGGAAAAGGGTTGGACTTGTCCACCTACATATAGCATAGGAATCACCCTCACCGACAACCTCTTGCGTTCTCGTCTTAATCTAGATCAATTAAGGTATCTTAGGCACTTTGGGTTTGTTCCATCCAGTACGGAACCGCCCGATCCGGAAAAGTTCCTTAAAAATAGACGCACTTCATAAAACAGCCTTTCGACACGGGGCCGTGCCCAGGTCAACATGCCCCCGTGTCCACCAAAAGATTCCCTTCTGACTTTTGTCAGAATACGGACAAAACATGTCAGGATCTTGCCTGCACACGGGGCCGTGTCCAGCCGACACGGGGCCGTGTCCAGCACGCTGTCGTTTTCTATAAATGCAGCCAAGAACCCTGCACATTTGGACCATCCAGGGACAAAGATTTGAAAGGATTTTCTGACTTACCATCCTAGGTATGTTCTAAAAGAAGGTTCTTACAAGCATCTTGTCCTTTCCTCTTTTATCTATTGCCTTCTTCTTCATCTTTCTTGCACCAAGAACTCCATTAAAGCTTGATTTCAAGCTTTGTTGTGATGTTTATTGAATTTTTTGTTCAAGGAATCTTGTTAAAAATAAGTTACACAACATTGTTTTAAGTTATTTCTGCTCAAAAAGCTTCATAAGATAAGAAAATAATTTGAAACCCCAAGACTCCTTGTTCTAAAAATCTGCAGAAAGTTGAACACGAGGCCGTGCTCATTGAGCACGGGGCCGTGCCCGTGGTACTGTTTCATTAAAACAAACTGTTTTTGGTTTGTTTTCGTAGAATGTCTAGCCAAAACAGCGGAACCTCTTCTGCACACTCAAGGAGCAGTCGACGGGAAAGGAGGCCATCGATTGAAGCAACTCTCGTAAGATACATAATGGCGCTACGTGAAGCACTTGACGAGATGACTTCAGTGGAGGAGGTCCTCATTGACCGTATAAACTATCTCTCGGTGGGGTTGGAAAACAGTTTCCAGGAAATAAACCTCTTGCACCAGAGGTTAAACATTCTGGTAACACCTCCTGTGGAACCAGTCCTCCCTCAAGAGGATTGGAACCTCGCACTTGGAATCCAAAATCCTACCGGTTGGGACGACATTCCGGCGGAGCCTCCTCTTGAAGAACTCCAAGAAATCCCGGTGGAAGTTACACCTCCTCAACCCAATGCTCATGAGCCCGCTTTTCTTCTCCCTAGGGAGATCAAAGAGTGGCTCGCCGATGTATGAGGAGCCCATAACCGGAGGAAGAAGTTGTCAAGCCACTTTTAACCGAGAGATCTATCTTTTCGGAAATTTTGCTAGTAGAATAAATAGTAGGCTAGAAACTTCTGGGATTGGATTTCTTGTGTTTCTTTGACCTAACTAGCTAATATTTTAATTTTTAGGACTTTTATGTAATTCTCTCTATGATTAATGAATGATGGTTTTAGTTAATTTGGTGTTTGAATGGTGTAGAATGGAATAAAACACACTTGAGATGGCAAAGGATGCAAGGGAAACTTGAACCAGCACTCCATGCAGGAAAACAGAACCGTTCGACAAATTTCTTCGTTTACAGTAAGCTCGGCACGGGCCGTGTCCACCCAACACAGCCCCGTGCTGCACAGTCTGTAGAAAAAGACCCAGTTCAGGTAACTGGACACGGGCCGTGTTCACCCAACACGCCCCCGTGTCCAGGCTTCTGTTTCTCTTGTTTTAATTTTGTTACTGGCACTTGAACACGGGGTCGTGCCCGGACAACACAGGGTCGTGTTCAGCGCCCAGTAACACAAAAATTTTTGCTTTTTACACCTTTTTACACATTCAATCAACCTAAAAACTTATTTTTGGGACACATTGAGGACAATGTGTAATTTAAGTGCGGGGGGGGGGGGGGGGGGGGGATGCTAAAACCTTGAATCTTGCAAGTCCTAAATACAAGCCTTACACAAAACTCTATTGGAATCGCTAATCACCCCAAATTTTTTTCAAAAATTTTCATTTTTTTACTTGTCTAGGTTTAACTCGGGAAATTCAAGTTCTTAAAAAGGTTATATTTTTACAAATTTACAACCGATAGCGTCGTGATAAAAAGAACCAACATAAGAAAATTATGAAAAGGCATGACAAGCTTAGTTAAGATTTAATTATATATACTTGATCACATAAAAACCCATTCCCACAAAAATGAGTTTTGAGCCTTTATTGAGCAAACACTTACATATCATTTGACTAAATGCTCATTTTCGTTTCTTGTGTGAATAGCCGCTTGGTTCTTACGACTCTAGAACTTGCCATAACGATACATTCCCGGTCCTTACCAACTTAAACCCGAGTAAGTAAATGATGGAGTAGGACTAACCCCTTTTTATTTCTACACCATTATTTTTCTTTTTTTTTTACCACCTACCCAAAATCCCCCTAGTTAGCCCCTTTGAGCCTAAACCTTTTCATTTCATAACCCAAACCAAACACCCTTTTTACCCACCAAAACCTTTTTCATTTTTACCCCTTTGTTTTAGTAACAAGTTCGATTTTTCGTATGACTTTTCAAAAAAAAAAAAAAAAATTGTGTTGATGATGAAGCAAAAGAAAATAAACAAACAAGTTCATCAAAAATAACTTTGTTTGAATAAATAGCCTCATCAAAATAAAAGTTACAAAAATAGAAAGTCTTACGAAAACCGACACTTGTTACGCTTTTCGCCTTTTTCTACTAACCACTAACCACTCACCCAACCACCTACCTTTAACCCAAGCCTAACCCTTCACCCAAAAAGTCCTCTTGATATTTACAAAGGTATATAAGTTAAAAAGGAGGAGGATTGATTGCTTGGCAAGCCTATGGTAGGAGTGAGTTCCATGCCGCTCTCGAGTGATCCACAAAAATACATTTTCGGCCGAGTGTTGAGTGATCCCCGTGAGGTATGTGAACTTTTATATAAATAGAATTTTAAAGAGGCATGTTATGCCCTAATAAGTAATTTATCTTATGAAAAGTTTTAAATAAATCATGACGAATAGGATTGTAAATAAATAAAAATAAAATTAAATAAAGAATCTTGGAAATCCCGACACTCTACGACAAACCCAAAAACCTTCTTCTCTACCCATTCCATTTGGGAGTGTAATAGCCACATATTAAAGAGTTTTGCTTGAGGACAAGCAAAGATTCAAGTGTGGGGGTATTTGATGTGTTAAAAAAGCAACATATAAATTTCATCAAATGAGGCATAAAACTAACCCTTTTTTAGTACTAATGTTGGAAAAAGTGTGCTTTTGTCTTCCTTTTGTATTTTCAGGATTAAATGAGCTCAAATTAACAAAAGAAGCAAAAACACATCAAAATCTAACATAAATACAAGAAAAGGAACAAGACGTGACATGCCCAACCCCACGACAGCATCTTCCCAAGCAAAACAAGAGATCAGAAGCCTGAACACGCCCCGTGCTCAGCCAGCACGGGGGCGTGCCCAAGTGTCAGCAGAAAAGACAAAGTGGTAGAAGCTTCCATTGCCCACCACGGGGCCGTGCTCAGCGGACACGGGGCCGTGGTCAACTATAAGATTCGCACAATCCAGCAAATCTGCATAGTACAAAGATTCTTCTGCACCACGGGGTCGTGCTCAGCGGACACGGGGGCGTGGTCAACTAAAAAGACAAAACTGCATTAAATGAAGAAAGAGAAGGATGTGGACACGGGGTCGTGCCCACTGGACACGGGGCCGTGCCCGAGCTTCTGTTCAGTCTATAAATAGAAGTGCTTGGCTCAAGCTCAAACCATCCCTTGGCACACCACCTCTCTCACACTTCACCCACCACCACCATAACACCATCATCCACCACCATCATCCATTGTCCATCGTAGAGTGTGTGAGTAGTCTCGGGATCCAAGATTGATCGTAAGAGTTCTTGACAATCAAGGCCATGTTTGCCTAAGTCTCTTACATCACTTGGTGAAGACAAAGTGTCTAGTGTAATACTTTTTATTTCTAATCTTTTGCACTTTTTACTTGGTTTTGTATTAATGACTTTAATAACTAGTTGCTTATGTTGAAGGTGATCTTTCCTTATCGTTTGTCCGTGGTGTCTTGGCATTATTTTACTGTCTATATAAAATAAAAGATTTTCACCATTCATATCTCCACGGTCTATATGGAGGTATGTTGGCTACCTGGTCGGGGGTTAAGGGAACGGTTTGGTAAAGGTCTTGCCATTGTTCAGCGTTTAGAGGTCCTGCAATGGACCTGGGTCAAATTTAGTAGGACCTCCTTCAATACTTAACGGTATTGGATGGCAGGGGTCCAAACTCTTTGATCCCCTCATAAGTTAACTACTATTAATACTATAACCCGGCTATTTAGGACTGTATCCCTGCTGACTCAGACTACTTAGTCGAGGGTAACGTCACCTCCAAAAGAGGGGCCTACCATAATTTGCATTAATAACTTAATTAATTATCTTCCAATAATCCACCCTTTTAGGATTGTATCCTTGCTGACTCAAACTACTGGGGTGAGGGTAACGTCACCTTCAAAAGAGGGGCCTACTACAATAACTAAGATAATCTCTTAAATATGTGCAAAAGTGCGGAAATAATCAAAGGTTACACTAGATACGAGTCGGAACCAAGTGATTCATCTTGTCTATCTGTTTTTCTTTTTATTTTTATTTTCAGCATTTTAGTTAGTTTTTATTTTTCTTAGTTTAAAACAATTTTTCTAAACTTTTTATTTTGATTAGACGTTGAGGATAAACCGGTACTAAAAGCTCTTGTGTCCTTGGACGACCTCGGTATCTTGCCAACACTATACTACGCTCACGATGGGTGCACTTGCCCATATGTGTGTTTAGTGTTAGTAAAATATCGTGTTTTATAAATTTAAAACTTGGCTAAAAATAAGTGTTAAAGGGGCTTAAAATATACACCTAATATATATAACACTTCACATGCATCAGTATCTACCATGCTTTTATCATGCTACACCCGTCCCATTATCTAATCACAACCCAAAAACAATCGTTTAATCAAGTCGTTTATCCTGTTTAAGTCGTTTCAAATCGTTTAACTCGTCCCAAAATCGTTTTCGTTTTAATTGTGAAACTACTTATGGTCGTCTCGCTAATAACATTCAAACCTTCGTGACTCGACTATCTCGCTTCTCGTATTAACAAACCACCAAAGGGTAAGTTAACAATCATCAGATTCGGTCGTTACCTACATAACCCCCACACATAACCATGGGTGTAGTCTGATAACGGGATTTGTCAGATCCTATGGTACCATAACCTAATACTGGTCGGCTTGATCAATGCTAATGAATGTCATTCGTTATGTAACTACGTCCAACAAGTTTGTTCACATTATCGAAATCATTATTAGTTTAATATAAACCATCTTAATCGTTTTTTAAACCATCTTTTAAATATCGAAATCGTTTTAATACATATGAATCACCCCAAAACAATTGAAAACAGTAAAAGAAGGGAACTATGTACTCACATCTAAGTGCAGAGTATCCTCAATCTAAAGAACTCAACAAGCTCAACCAAACCAATGAAACTCAAGCAGCACCTAATAATCGAATCACTAGTAAATAAATCGACACCTAAATCGGAAGATCGGACAGAATGAGGTCTTGTAAACCAAATGAGTGTAGGAACTCATGTGGTATGGTTTAACAAAGCCTACATTCTAAATTGGAACCTAACCTAAGTGCTTTCGACCCGTTACGACCCATTAAGGTAGCTTATGCTACTTTAACGCGTCGTTCGCGCAAAAGCGCGTTAGAGACGTCTAACTAGTCCTATGACAAGTATTATATGCCCTAACATGTTTAATTATGTTGCATAATCAGTTATGTGACAAATGTTTAGGTTACATATGCTTAAAATCCAATTATGCATGAAAAGGGCATTTTGGTAAATTACCTAAGGCATATAAACTACCTATCATACAACTACTTAAACTAGGTGACCATAAGGTATAACCTCGGAAGGTTATTCCCTATGCAACTATGGTCACTAATCATGCTTGGTCGGATCCTAATGATCGACCAAACGGGTCGAGTTCGAAAGTCTAAGCGGTGGTTTAGACCGCTTGACTTACGACTCTAAACAAGCACTAAACTAAAAGTGACGAGCTAAGCATGTTAAAACATGCTTAACTAAGTTAGAAAACAGGTTTTGATATCAAAACAAAGTGTTTTGATACCAAGAGTAGTTTGGTTGCAAAATACGCATAAATGCGCATTTTGACCAGAACTACGACTCGTCACCACGCCTAGTCAACGTGGTAATCAGTAGGTATAGTCACTAAGGACTATAACCATTGTGATTACGATCACGTTGCGAAGTTCAAACGAACTTCGTGTTGACCAACTCGTGGTCAAAGCAGAAAGTCAAACACTGTTTGACTTTCACGCTCGAAAAGCGATAAAAGAACGAAAGAAACTTATAAAGGGTCCTTGCTAGGGAGAACTTGACCTTATAATTCTCAGGTATGAAGTTTATAAACCTCAACTTAGAGAATTTAGATCAAGGGTGAGGAAAAATGAATGAGAGGCATTGCTATTTATACTAGTTGATGAAGAATAAGATCAAGACATGTGTTTGTGTGGCCAACAAGCATTAGATCATAGCCATACATGTGTTAGGCCATCTAATCTTTGCTTGGAGAAGGCTCAACTTGCTCATTAAGGTGCCAAAACAATCAAACAAAACAAAGGGCTTAAGCTGATTTGAAGAAAACAACTTTCTGCCCAGATGTGATGGTCATGTGGCGTGACCACAAGGCCATATGGCCGTCACGCGATGCCAGGGTGTAGGCTGGAAGTTTCAAAGTTTGGCAGAAATGGTCCCTGCACGTGTTTAAACTTGTTTTCGACGTTTTTAACCTCCGTTAAGCCATTTTCAAGGCTATACAAGGTCATTAAAGTGTAGGGGGCCTGAAATATGCTCGGAAATATCACGTATGTCGGTTCGTTTGGTCGTACGGTTATGTTGTTCGGTTATTTACGACGAAAACTCGAACGGACTCGAAAACGAACCAAATTAAGCGACAAATGGTATTTTTGCATGCCGATCACTAAAATAAAAATATTTTAGCGTGTACAAAAATTTTGGATGTCCAGATGTGGTCAGAACGTAAGATATGCGCGTAAATGCAAACTTAAGTCGTTTTTGACACTTTTAGTCCCTGAAATATCAATTAAGCATATTTTCGCACACCGAATCACTCAAAGCTTATTTCTAAGCTATTTTTAGGTTATATATGGTATGTTTAGCTTATGATCAAGTTCCGGACTGTACGTTACTATACAAATTGGTATAGTTTTGCAGTTTGACACAAATAGTCCCTGCGATCGAACAAACTTGATTTCAACACACCAAACCATCCAAAACTTATTTCTAAGTCATGTGAAGGTTATTTAAAGTATGTTAAGCCTATTTTACTATTCCAGAGTGTTTGTCGCATTAAACTGAATGCGTTTACGCACCAGTTTGCGTATAACTTTCCAGAAAGCGATTTAAAGCTTGAAATCGGAATCGGATCAAATCGTAAAATCATCAAACACAAACACACATATAATAACACCAAAACACATATAATAACACCAAAGCACATTGTTTTATTGATAATTAACATTGTTTTACATTGTACATCGATTACAGAGCACAGTTGTCACACCTACACCCCGTGCATAGGTCGTGGCCATTAATAACTCAAATGAGTCGAGGATATCCAAGAAACGGTCGTTAACCCCCAATGTTTATCTTATCAAACAAAACAGATTAAAACGGGTTATGCGGATTTATTTAAATCACAATCCGACTAAATATTCCCATACCCGACCAAGCGGTAATAATTTACCGTATCCCAAGCCTTTATAGAGAAAATAAGTTACAATTATTTACCTGAGTTAATATGCAAGAAAATGCTACTCAGCCGTATATTCTTAAGACCTTATGCAAATATCTTCTACCGAAGCTACTTATGTCACACCCCAACCGACGGCGGAAACATCGGGATGAGACGAAATAGATTGCAAGAGACTTCATAACACTATGTGACAATATAAATTAAATTCGTATTTCATTTCAATACTAAAATTGTTGTACAAGAATCCAAATAAAGAACAACATTGTTTTCAATCATAACATAACAAAATAGATTAATCTAAGTGTGTTTCTAAGTCCACCTAAATCTTGTTTCTTCACTTAGCATCATCTTGACTATCAAACCTGCAGCATGTATTAAAATAGAGTTCAATGTAAAAGCAAAGGCGAGTATACAAGTTTTGATACATAGCATAAAAATAGTTTAAATAGTCTAACGACTCGTATCCAACATGAATCACAATATGCAAGTTACTAGTATGTTGAAACGGTGTCAAGTATATGTTCAAACCCAAGTTTCCAATGCGTTAAAATAGCCTATCCCAATAGTTTAGTGGGAGGTAAAATAGTTTAACTTAACAATACCCCAAGTCTCGTGGGTAGTGCATTACTCCTATAGCGCTATAATTGTTAAGGTAGGCTTGTACGAAGTTAATGAGCATATAGACACAAAAGTTTAACATAACATACGAGATTAACAAGCATCATATAGTTTCGTGTTTCAAATATAGATAGAGAGTGATTCAAATAGTTTCAAGTGTGTTTAAATATAGAATACATGTTGCATCCCAAAGTGTTTAAAAAGTAAAGTGGGATCGAGTATACTCACATTGGTTGCGTATGGGGATTTCATGGAATAACGCACGAGTAAAGATTGGAGAAACCGAACGAGTGGGAAAGATTATCGCACCACGTGTCTGACCCGTGTCGACCAATGTCGACCGCCTCCAAAACTGACCAGACTTGAACCCGAATCGAAATCTGACTGAACCGAAAGTCAAACATTAAACCGTAACCCAAGCTACAATCTGACCCGACACGCATCTTGAACTGAACCCGAGTCGAGACCCAAAAATGAAACAAAACTTGTACCACATCGGAATCAACATACGAACTGAACAAGACAAAACCTGAATCGAGAATCAGATCGAACATGAGCTGAGAACTTAAACCTCATACTTGAACTCGAAATAGAAAAGGGGAGGGCTTACCGGAGTCGTGAGAGCCACACCGAAACCACTACTGCTGCCGTAGACACCCAATGCTGCCGCCACAGCTTGCCGCTGCCGCTGCTCATCTTCATTCCTAGTCATTCTCTCTGACATCGGTCTCTCTCTCACGTCTTTTCGTCTTGTCACCATGCCACCACAGGAGGCGGTGATGGTGGTCGGCTATCCCTCAGGTTGAAGAGAGGGTTTGCAGGAGAAGGTGGGGCGCCTGAGATCACTAGAGACACGGCTCTGGTCACCGATCGTGACAGAGCAGAGAAATGAAGGGAAATCAGGGGTTGTTGGGGGTTGCCGGATGTGGGAGAGTCATAGGGGGTGTTGTGTGCGACTGTCGAACGTAGCCGGTCGCAGGAGACATAGCTTCGGCCGCCGGAATTTGTGAGAGAGAGAGAGAACATCAGAGGGTGTTGACATGAGCGGCTAAAACATAAGAGGGTGTTAGGGTTTCAACTTATAAAAAAAGGGTAATTATAGTTAGTTTTTTTTTTAATTGGGCTTGGGCCCCAGGCCCACATGCCCATTTCGCGCGGCCCAATGTGCTTACGAGATCTGTTTTCGACCCCGAGCGGCATAAATTATCGTAGAATAAATTTCAAGGTCAAAATATGTAGAGTGACGTCGGAAATTGTTGTGTGACGCGTTCGTTCGTCGTTGCAGTAAAAATCATGTAAAAATGATTCGGTTGTCGATTCCAATCAGTTTTTCAATCCGATTTCGACTGTGATTCCAAAAATATAGAAAACGAACACGTATGTTCTAAAAACATGGAGATACGGAAACATGGGGCGTTACAGTCTCCCCTCCTTTAGGAAATTTCGTCTCGAAATTTATTCAGAAGGAATACTTGAAAGGGCTTTGGCAAACCGAAGAGGATTGTTTAAAATTGAGGCTGGTATGAAGGACAATGGAGGATAACAGAGGTATAATGGTGAACGATTGATCTAATAAATGATTATGAGTATAAGGATAGCAAAAGTATTGGATAAATGAAAACAGTGAGCTAAGAATGAAGTCTCGTCATGGATAATCGGATATAACGCGTTTGTGAGTTGTTTAAAGCTTGTATTAGGTCCAAAAAGGTCTGCAAAACACTGAATTTCTCACGGCATGTTTCACGAAAGTTTGGTAACATGGTGAAAACACTTATATACAGGAAGTACCAACGGCGTATCCACCATGTTTTGACCACGTTACGTCCGTTTCGTATTCAGTGTCATGTTACATTTTGTGTTTTACCATACGCAGTAGCACACTCTTTGGTTCTCATACGTCCATTACTATAATCCCGTGTGCACCCGCGATTATACCAATCGTCGCATGATCCGCATAGCTTGTACTAGTTGAGTATAAATCAAGGTATACATAAATTTTGAAAATAAGATTGTGTGCGTATGAAAGTATAACATATAAGCATGTTCGCGTTCCAAATAGTATAAGACCAACATAAGAGAATCCCTCGGGCTTCGCTCGCGTACAGGTGCGAATGTGTAAGTTTTTGAGTAAAAAGCATGAGCATAGTATAAGTTTAAATATGAATACGCATGTGAGCATATCACAACGCATATAATAGAGTATGATTACAAGTATAAGCATAACGTGTATGAAAAATGAGTATAAATGTGAGTACAGACACGAGTATAAGTATAAACACAAGCCTATGAGTATGAATACGAGTATAAGTGTGAACATAAGATGTATGAGCATAGATATGAACGTGAATATAGGTGTAAAACATGAAGGTTTAAGTATGAATAAAATATATGTGTATGAATATAAATGTAAACAAAGTTGTACAAGTGTAAATGAAAACATAAAATGTATGAACATGAATATGAATGTAGTATAAACATGAATGTAAGTACAATGTAAATGTATAATTGTGATTTTATGTATAAATGTAAAACGTATGAATTTTGAATCATGAGTATAACATAAATGTGTAAGTGTAAACATAAGTGAAGGCATAAAATGTATAAGTATGGATGTAGGAAATAATAATTTTGTTTATAGTATAAATCGAAATACACGAGTTTATGCGCGTAAAAGATTAAAAGTTTTGAGTATGAAAGAAAAAGGGAACGAGTGAAAAGCGTGAGATTGTAGTGAGATATTGACTAAGACGTGTAAAATGATATGCACATATAGTTGTTTGTGCAAAACGTGAAGTTAAAATAAATTGAGTTGTCATGGAATGTAGAATCTAGTTTGTGAATGTAAAGGGAGTACAAAACAGCTATGGGTTACGTGAAACGTACTTTGTAAAAAGAATGGAAATGCTACTATGGTTTTAAAAGAATATACATAGTTGAAATTTTGTCGGTTCTTATGAAGTTTCCTTGCCCACGTGTTTTGAATTTAATTGATGTACCATGTGAGGCTTTGAAAAGTTCTAGGGATTAATAAGTTTGCATCGTTTTAAGTAACTTTGTATTAGAAAATTTTGAAGTTTACAGATTCTTGTGAAAAAGGTTGATCCTTAGAAAAGGGAGTTTGGTACACGAACTTAGTGATTGTTGAAAAACGTCTTTTAACAAATGTTTTATTGCTTTTGAACGAAGTTTTAGTAAATGTTAAATAACACTTGTAATACTTTATAGGCGGGTGCGAAAAGTCGGTTTGATTCCCAATTAAAAATAATAACCTCTAGTTTAATGATATGGGATGAGTTTGTTTCAATAGTTAAGTTGAATACAAAATTTCGTGGGCAATGAATTTATTAGAATGACTAGGTTGATAAGTAGCATTTCATGAATTTTGAAAATCAAGGAATAAGCGTTTATGGTAAAAGTCAAGAATTTTGTGTTTGTGAGCTACATGAAAATAGATTGTAGGATAAGAAATTCGTTCATATAAACAATGCATGTTGAAATAATTAGAGATTTGGCTAATGATAAACGATTTAGATATAAACATAATCGTGTTTACATAATATAGTCTATTAAAACAAAGTATCGGTAACGATCACCTATGTAAGGGAATCACCTCTAACCCATTGGCGAGGTCGTTGTAAGATGGGAAGAAGAAGCGGAGTTAATCGTCAAGGTAAGGAAATCACTCCCATCTGGATGATATGTCTCCACTTGTTGTTACAAAAAGTGTAAATAAAATTACGTGAAATTATGCATGCTAATAGTGTATAATCGTATGAAAAGTAATAGTATGATGTATGCGCAAAAGTGAAATCTCAAAAATGGTTCAAAATTGACAAGAGAGTGTTTCATCATAAAAGATCGAAAATAATAAAGCGTAAATTTGATAAAAAGAAACTTGGATGGTTCCAAAACGGAACTTTGACTAACCAAGGTGGTCGAAAGGTCTTTTGAAATTGAGAACATGCTTTGGCCTAATAGGTGAAATACTCTCGCCGACATGTCGGTTAACGGTATTTACCCTTCCGGTTATTACACGTTCCAGTTCAATTGAAAATTCGAGCCTTGGCGGGATTTGTAAAATCAAGGAGTGGGACTAGTCGATGAGATGCGGGTTTCACCCCTAACTTGACGACTTCGTACCCTAAGTGTGGTTGGTACTCGTCGGGTCAAACTAAATTTTGACACGTTGACGAGGGTCCACTGATGTTTGAAATTTCCATTAAGATGTGGATTTGACTCCTAACTTAATGGTGAATTTCGTGCAAAAAAAATAGAATCAAGCAGGATGAGAGTCGTTTACCAAATTGTGGGTTTCACACCTATTTTGGTAAACTCATCTCGTTCGTATAATATGAGTGTTGTCGGATTTAGAATAATCAAACAAAAGCCTTAGAAAAAACGCATGTTAAGGAAATAAACGAACAAGTAATAAAACGTAAGAAGGCTTGTCAAGAATAACACATAAGAATAGGATATTAAAACAAGCATCGACACATAATAAAACAAGTATTAACACATAATGAAACAAATATTAACACCTAAGGATGGCATGTCAAGTATAGTGCATAAAGATAAAACGACATAGATGCTTAAAAGTTTAAAGAGAATGAATAAGAAGCAAATAAGTAGCATGCAAGTAGTTTCATGCAAAACCTAAGAATAAGGCTCTAAAACTATAGACTAGGTAAAAACATTCCTACTTTTCCTAATTCCCTATAGTTATGGCTCTGATACCAATCTGTCACACCCCAATCAATGGCGGAAACATCGGGATGAGATGAAATAGATTGCAAGAGACTTCATAACACTAAATGACAATATAAATTAAATTCGTATTTCATTTCAATACTAAAATTGTTGTACAAGAATCCAAATAAAGAACAACATTGTTTTCAATCATAACATAACAAAATAGATTAATCTAAGTGTGTTTCTAAGTCCACCTAAATCTTGTTTCTTCACTTAGCATCATCTTGACTACAAACCTGCAACATGTATTAAAATAGAGTTCAATGCAAAAGCAAAGGCGAGTATACAAGTTTTGATACATAGCATAAATGTAGGAACGTTGTGCGACCTGAATGAGTCGTTCAGAAGAGTTTGGATCTGAATCAAAGGCGGAATTCAGAGATACGGACTTGTTTATAGCTTGATTCAATTATAATGTCTCTTGTATTGATATAATAGTCTTACAGCACCTGGAGACAATTCGGCAGAGCTTCGCTACCGATTTCCAAAAGTTACAAATGATGACCTAGACTTGGGTATTTATAGGGCTAGGTATTTCGTACGAAATAGCTCAAGCCTATTTCGTACGAAATCAACTTCTCATCATTTTGTGCAAAATGACAAGTTGTTATTTCGTGCGAAATAGCCTTTGGCTATTTCGTGCGAAATCACTTTCACACACATAAATCCTACTTTCTCATACAACGAGCCCTGATCTATCATTATAATTACACGACATGATACAAGACGAAGTCAACAGACATATTGCACTAACAGACTCCCCCTTGGATGTTGACGAAGTCTTTAGTGTCTAATCTTTAGCATGACACATCTTCAGTCTTAATCAGTCTTCTCCCTTTTTCCAAATTGTCTAACACTTTAAGCATCCATCAATCGTTATCTTCTTCTTTCTATCAAAATCTCTTTCTTCAGGCTCCCCCTTTTGTTAAGCTCGTCTTCAGACTCCCCCTTAGACTCAGCTGTCAGGATCGTAGTCTGGTACAACATCTGCAATACTCAAACATTTATAAGTAATAGTGTTTTGAACATCCAGAATCAAAAACCATGGCTATCTTTAACAAAATATAACAATCTAAGAATCCAACTCCCTCATAGTTAATCATCCAAGTCCAACTTAATGACCTTGGAGATATCACAAACTGTTTTTGATTTTTGATTTCAAAAACTTCAAGTTTCAAATTAATGAACTTGTTTTATTTTTCAGAAACGCAATCAACATACTTAGATTTTGAAACTCAGTATTCTAGACATCAGTTGTCGAAAATAAAGCAAAATCAAAAATCTTTTTGTATTTTCTGAAACATAAAGCAGTAAAGAAATATTTACAAACATATTTACAGACAATATTTTTGTTTGAGTTTGCGTCAGAGGATCATATCAGTTTATGACAAATCACTAGTACCGTTGAGCTTTAAACACTTTAAGTTCTAAACAATTCACTTAGATTGTCAGTATACCGATCCACTTAAATTTTCACACAAACTTCAATTGATTCGAGATACGGATTAGTGTTTTAAGGACTTAACTTATTCGCGTGTCCCACCTCAGAATATACTCCCGTATCCAGATCCCAATATTCAGTCTTACAGGTGAGTATACCTTGATAATATCTGTAAAGGGTTAAATGCGAGGGCCATGAGAGCTCAGGCTATTGCTTCCGCAAAATCAGAGAGATGATGGCTTCGACTTTAGGTGTGTTCCCTTTAGAGAATCTTTTCTTGAACAGCACATGATTAGCATTTTGCAATGTTTCATCAATTTTTATGCTGAGGGTGGTGCTATATTTCAAGCAAGCGAAAAGTATTATACGGGGACTAGGCCATTGCTTCCGCAAAATCAGAAGTCCCGGGATAATACCCCAGATATCACAAAGCATAAAGACCTAGTATCTCAGAAAGAGGGGTCTTTCAAATAAGATTTAGGGGGTTACCCATATATCCGAGAGATGTTCCCCACGAAATAAGTAAGTATGATATTTAGATTTATATCTCGAAAAAAATCTACTAAGCGTGTAAAAACCTACTGGCATATCATCAGTGAGACCGTTTATCACATTTTAACATTCCATTTCTTTAGCGTACTGTGATTGTCTACTGATGTACTATCATTTCCTCTTTTTACACAAAAAATCATTTTGAATTTTATCATGTTTTTGGCTTTTTCAATTTTTTTAATATTTTTGTATTTTCTGACAATCTTACTTACTCCCCCTAAAATGCAAAATCATTAAAAAAAATTTGACAAACCAATACTGATAGCTTTGTCTCGCCATCCATTTTCTGCTTTTCGTGCACTGAATCTCAACATTTTCTGCAAATGTACCCCCATGATTGACAACACATTGATCTTTTACAGTTTGAAAACCGTTTTTCAATCTTGTGAAATTAATCATGTGTGTTCCGCCGTGAGGGTTTCGGCATATTCAATCAACACATTTTTGAATTTTTAATTTTTGAAAATTTAAAAATAAACATATTTTTTATTTTTCAAAAAATTTGACAAAATAAAAACATATTTTTGGTTTTTAAATTTTAATGTTTAGGGTTTTCAAAAAATTTTAATGCGTATGGGGATTTCTTGGAATAACGCACGAGTAAAGATTGGAGAAACCGAACGAGTGGGAAAGATTATCGCACCACATGTCTGACCCGTGTTGACCAATGTCGAGCGCCTCCAAAACTGACCGGATTTGAACCCGAATCGAAATCTGACTGAACCGAAACTCAAACATTAAACCGTAACCCAAGCTACAATCTCAGCCGACACGCATCTTGAACCGAACCCAAATCGAGACCCAAAACTAAACCAAAACTTGTACCATATCGGAATCAACATACGAACTGAACAAGACAAAACCTAAATTGAGAATCGGACCCAACATGAGCTGAGAACTTAAACCTCATATTTGAACTCGAAACAGAAAAGGGGGGGCTTACCGGAGTCGTGAGAGCCACACCGCAACCACTAGTGCTGCCGTAGACACCCGCCGCCGCTCACGGCGGCGCGGTCATCGCCGCTGCCGCCGCTCTTCTTCCTTCCTAGTCCTTCTCTCTAACCTCAGTCCCTCTCTCTCTCACGTCTCCCCGTCTTGTCACCACGCCGCCACAGGCGGTGGTGATGGTGGTCGAAGACATAGCTCCGGTCGCCGAAATTTGTGAGAGAGAGGGAGAACATCAGAGGGTGTTGACATGAGCGGCTGAAACTTAAGAGGGTTAGGGTTTCAACTTATAAAAAAGGGGTATTTATAGTTAGGTTTTTTTTTTAATTGGGCTTGGGCCCCAGGCCAACAAGCCCATTTCGCGTGGCCCGATGTGCTTACGAGATCTGTTTTCGACCCCGAGCGGTGTAAATTGTCGTAGAATAATATTTCAAGGTCAAAATACGTAGACTGACGTCGGAAATTGTTGTGTGACGCGTTCGTTCGTCGTTGCAGTAAAAATCGCGTAAAAATGATTCGGTTGTCGTTTCCAATAAGTTTTTCAATCCAATTTCGACTGTGATTCCAAAAAAATGGAAAACGAACACGTATGTTCTAAAAACATGGAGATACGGAAATTTGGGGCGTTATAACTTAATCTGTAAGGAAGGTTGTATCAACCTATTAGGATACTAACGGGTCTTATTTAAGTCAAAGACTTAGACCGGTTAGTTATAAGGATGCTTTATGGTTCGAAACGCTAGATTAAGCGGAGACCGGAATGGAATGTGATTTAGACCCGACAAGTTTGAAAACTTGTATAATATGGGTAAACTAAACACATTCTGGATTTTGAAGTTTAGATGATAAGGTTAAACCCGTTTCGGTTAATTTATATAAACTAGTTACATAAACAGAACCGAATGCATATAAGCATAACAGGTAACCGAATGAACCATATACAAGTCCCATATATTATTATGCTTAAAATATGTTAAGACATCAGTAAGATGTTAACATATATGCCCAAAAACAATTTAAAACCGAATCAAGCCCCGTAAGGGCATTTTGGTCATTTTAAGATTTATAAAAGAGGTTTAAAAGTAAATTGATGTTCTGGTCAAAAACATTCTATAAAAATATTTATTTTATGATGTTATAACAGTAAGATATCATACATATGTGTGGTTTATCATTTATGGTCAAATTATCCCCAAAGGGCATTTTGGTCATTTCACATGTGCTTTTAAGGTCATAATTGGAAGTCTGAGTTCATGACTTACACCTACTGTAGGTAATAAGCCTTGGGTGCTAAATATGGTTTTAAACCATACTATGCACCAAATTAGTGTAAAAGTCGACAATTGACGATATTTGCAAGGTTTATGAAATTCTGAGATTTTGACCAGCCTTGGATGGTCAAAATATTTTATTTTTTCATATTAGATCAGTAGGAAAAGGTTTTGCATGTTTATCATATATGAAACACTTTTTATTTGCAAAAAGGGCATTATCATCAATTATAGAATTTATACAAGAACTCAATGTTAAGGTCAGTATCTAACTTGACCCATCATTCCAAAAATTCCTAAAAATAATATCATAATAGTAGGTTAAGAGTTTTGTGTCAAAATTTATGTTTAAACATGATTTATGCATTAAAGGGTAATTTAGTCTTTATAAGCTAAATTTATGATAATTTGCATAACATCAATTTGAGACCAGAATATAGTGTCAAAATATTTTAGACATGTTTATAAATCAGTACTTAACTTATTTGTATGTTCATATATTCAAAAATCTTATTTTTAGACCATAAGGGCATATTGTTCAATATTAAGCCTAATAACGGAAACATGCATAGAATTCAGAATTTCGAAATGACCATGTAATATAACCTCAGAGAGTTATACTACAACATTATATGGTCATTATGGAACCTTAAAACATAGAAGAATTAAGCTTAACCGGGTCAGAACTGAAAGTCAAAGCAAAAGTAAAGCTTTTGCGACTTTCTATTGCGAACCGAGCCTAAACTTAGAATTGTCGGGTTGAACATGTTTAGACATGTTCTAATAATATTTACCAGGTTATTTGTCACACCCCCAAAATCCACCTGCGGAATACCATCGCTTGGAGGTGTGACTGACCAGGATCCAGCCACCAATCATATGGAACAAGCATGCAAGTGATTATAAAAATCCAACCAATACAATTGGTGTCCAAACAAAACATAGTTTAAGTTGCAAGCGGAAGCATAATGTTTAAAACCATAACATAAGTTTAATTGTTTCAAAGTTTAACATGGCACACAGCTGTCCATATCCCACAACGACTCTCTTCCATGCAAGCTCCAGCTAAGTACCTATTGACCTGCAAAGCATGTAGTAACGAGTCAACAACAAGTTGAGTGAGTTCACAGTTGGGTGTTCGTTTTAAGTTGTTTCGAAAACAGTTTCCTTTATCTGGCATCCTGTCGTGGGGGTTACCCCGTAGATGAAAAACGTGACTTGTTTATTCCCGGTTACTCTGGCAATCCAGCCGTGGGGGCTACCCCTTGTTAGTTATCTGGCATTTCGGCCGTGGGGGCTACCCCATGTATACACTAGACTCGTTACCATATCGACTGCTGACTGTAGTCATGTTTATGTGCCCTGAACTGTCAATGTCTATCATCATTGACGTGCCTAGATCCATTAGTTCACGCCCGTCCTCTGCGGCACGGTGTGAGGTTTGTCAAACCTAAATAGCGCTATCTAACTAATGACCCGCTCGCCATTGGCCCGGCGATTAAGTCGATATAAAAAGGAGGGACTTCGTGATAGAGTTTTGGTCTAGTACGAGTTATCTGTCCATGAGGACGAGGAATTACATTCCTGAACCAATACTGTCCTACCCAAGAAAGGACGAGGAATCCACGTTCCTTAACCCCATTCCCAACCCCTGGGAATCCCATGCTTTGTAGAGGGTGTGAACTCACCTTGGTTTGCTCGGAAGATACACAGAAAGGTCAGTCAAGCTATACTGTGGTCAACCACGTCCTAACATAGTTGTACCACACAAGTCAGGTTCGTATTCAGGTAGTGCACGTATGTTTTCAACACACATTTGCATACACGTATTGATCATGGCACACACGTATAAATACTTCAGTTAATCAACAGGACTCAAACACATCCAACAGCCTCATCTACGTAAATAAGCAAGGTCCAAGTATGCGGCCCAAATAGTTGTGCTCGTAATAGCATGCAAGTCCCAAAACAGTGTGCACGTGTATATGGTCTCGAGTCGAGACTAGAGGTCTCGAGTTGAGACTGTGCGGTCTCGAGTTACACCTACGAGTTCTCGAGTCGCAACTGTGGAGGTCTCGGGTCATACGTTCATCACTCGAAACTAGGCGGTCTCGAGTCATGTCTCGAGTCGCAACAAGACTCGCAACCATGATCTCGAGTTATACTGCTTTTCTGCCGATGTGGTGTGGTCTCGAGTCGAGACTGCGGGTCTCGACTCCCATCATCTGCTGATTCTACACAGTGTACTATCCAATAGAATTTCTATTTCATGATATGATGTACTATCCAACCACAATACTCAAACATGTTTCC
Source organism: Helianthus tuberosus (assembly GCA_030545235.1). Lineage (NCBI taxonomy): Eukaryota > Viridiplantae > Streptophyta > Magnoliopsida > Asterales > Asteraceae > Helianthus > Helianthus tuberosus. The sequence continues at coordinate 59,285,619 of CM060426.1, read as the reverse complement.
TTGTCTAACATTGATTCAAAACGGATCAAACACACAATTTTTCAAATATTCAAGTCACATTCAAACAATTCTTCATATGTTTGTATCATTTTCGACACATATTCATCATGTTCTTCATTGGAGTTTTCATCTTGCACACTTGATTAATCAAAATAAGCATAAACCGCCATAGTTACACAACCTAGTTATTCTCATTAGTTCCTATATCTAACATATCCGATCAATACATGCATCTATAAGATTTATCATCAACATTCAACCATTTTTATGTTATCTAATACACATCCTACATATCAAACATGAACATGTGCACTCCTAATCAAACAAACACCTTTATCATGGATAACAACAATCTTAATACCGATTATTCAAGAAGGATATATTCATCATGCATAAAACTTAACAAGCAAACATATTATCAAATAACTTCATCATACATCATCATCAACCGAAACACATCATCATCAACCGAAGTACAATACATAACATGAATCACTAACCGGTTAGAGAAGTAGTGGTGAAGAATGAAGCTTTACTTGGTGTGCACAAGCTAATCCGAGAACCCTCTTGTGGTCGACCGGTTTGATCCGAGAGAGAGAGAGAAGGTTTGTGCTTCTAGGGTTTTAGTGAGAGAGAAAGTAGGAGTGTGTGTGTAGGTTGCCCCAAAAATGGCAAGGTTGGCTATCCACCAAGGTTATATACTCGCTCCAAGTTAGTGCACCCTAATGGGCTCCGGATGGATTAAAGGGGGTGCATGGCCCAACCGGCCCAACTGTTGCACTGTTCACTCGAGACCGCATGGTCTCGAGTCAGGTCCTTGTGTCTCGGGTTACATAAATACACGCATACATACAAGCACAAAAAATATAATCACATAAATTCACTTATATCATTAATTAAACCAACGTGTCAACTAGTTACATAACGTTCAAGCATGATTTATCGAGCTATACCGAAGGGTTCTAAATTTCGAGTTGTCACATTATCCCCAAGTTGAAAGAAATTTCGTCCCGAAATTTGGTAAGTACTCACTGAGGAAGCTAGTTAAGTTGTATGGTTTTCCTGGTTTTCCTGGGATGTCACATCCTCCCCCCGTTGATCTGGAATTTTGTCCCGAAATTCCGTAGCTTCAGCCTCAGTAGTGGTTGTACCGTTTGCGAATAGTTGGGGATACTTTTGTTTCATCTGATCTTCACGTTCCCAGGTGAATTCTGGGCCGTGACGTGAGTTCCAACGAACTCGAACGAGAGGTATTCTAGTGTTCTTGAGGACCTTAACATCCCGGTCCGTGATTTCAACTGGTTCCTCGACGAATCGTAACTGCTCGTCGATAGTGAGTTCCTTCAGAGGAACTATGTGGGTCTCATCTGACAGAAACTTCTTCAGATTCGACACGTGGAAAACGTTGTGAACTGCACTGAGTTCCGCTGGTAAGTTCAGTCTGTAGGCCACCTTGCCTATTTTCCTGATGATTTCAAAAGGTCCGACGTATCGTGGGTTAAGTTTGCCTCGTTTGCCAAAACGAACCACACCCTTCCAGGGTGAAACCTTGAGTAGTACCCGCTCCCCAACCTGGAGCTCTAGTGGTTTCCTGCCCTTATCGGCGTAGACTTTCTGACGGTCACGAGCTGCCGCCATGCGTTGTCGAATTTGATCAATTCGTTCGGTTGTGTCTACCACATGTTCTGGACCAGTGATCTGACTATCCCCCACCTCTGCCCAACAAAGAGGTGACCGGCATTTACGCCCGTACAATGCCTCAAACGGAGCAGCTTTAATGCTGGTGTGGTAGCTGTTATTGTATGAGAATTCCACAAGTGGCAGATGCTTTTCCCAACTGTTGCCAAAGTCGATTACATATGCACGAAGCATGTCTTCTAAGGTTTGAATAGTGCGCTCGGACTGCCCGTCCGTCTGAGGGTGATAAGCTGTGCTCATGTCTAATCGTGAGCCAAAGGATTTGTGCATTGCTTGCCACAGTTCTGAAGTAAAACGTGCCTCACGATCCGAGATAATGGAGGTGGGCACCCCGTGCCTCGAAACAACTTCCTTAAGATATACGTCTGCTAGAGTGGAGAATTTATCGTTTCCTTTATAGCCAAGAAGTGTGCAGACTTTGTGAGTCGATCCACGATCACCCAAATAGTATCGTTTCCGTGCTGGGATCTAGGCAGGCCAGTAACGAAATCCATGGAAATCTGCTCCCATTTCCATTGAGGTATCTCTGGTTGTTGGAGTAGGCCTGAGGGTTTCTGGTATTCAGTCTTGACTCTGGCACAAGTCAAACACTTGCTGACGTAGGTTGCTATGTGGGCCTTCATTCTAGGCCACCAATACGTAGTTTTGATATCATGGTACATCTTATCCGAACCAGGGTGTACCGAGTAGCGAGACTTGTGTGCCTCATCCATCACAAGCTCTCGTAGGTTGCCATAGAGTGGGACCCAAATGCGTCCCGTTACGTAGTAAGCACCATCTTCCTTCTGTTCTAAGCATTGCCTTGAGCCGCGTAGGGTTTCAGCCCTGACGTTTTCTGGTTTCAATGTTTCTATCTGAGCAGCTCGTATTTGGGAAGGAAGACTAGAATGTATAGTGAGTTGTAAAGCTCGCACGCGCTTAGGTGCGGTGTCCTTTCGACTAAGGGCATCGGCCACAACATTGGCTTTGACAGGGTGGTACTTGATTGCACATTCGTAATCGTTTAATAACTCGACCCATCGTCGTTGACGCATGTTCAGCTCCTTCTGTTTGAAGATGTGCTCAAGACTCCTGTGATCTGTGTAAATGGTGCACCTGGTACCGTACAGGTAATGTCTCCATATCTTAAGCGCAAAAACAACAGCTCCCAGCTCTAAATCGTGTGTGGTATAGTTCCTTTCATGAACTTTAATTTGGCGTGAGGCGTAGGCTATAACCTTATCTCGTTGCATCAATACACAACCAAGACCCTGAATTGATGTGTCGCAGTAAACCACAAAGTCGTCTGTGCCCTCTGGCAAGGAAAGGATAGGCGCGCTGCAAAGTCTATCCTTCAAATGCTGGAATGCTAATTCCTGTGCATTTCCCCATCGATGAACAACGCCTTTCTGCGTTAGTGAGGTGAGAGGCTCTGCGATCTTAGAAAAATCCTTAATGAACCTCCTGTAGTAACCTGCCAATCCCAAGAATTGGCGAATTTCCTTTGGTGTACGAGGTGCAGGCCAGTTCTTAATCGAGTCCACCTTGGATGGATCAACGTGAATCCCATCCTTGTTTACCACATGGCCTAGGAAATGGACTTCACGAATTCAGAAGTCGCATTTCGAGAACTTTGCGTAAAGTTGTTCCATTCGAAGGAGTTCCAAGACAAGTCGTAGATGCTGCTCCTGTTCCTCCTGACTCTTAAAATAGATCAGGATGTCGTCGATGAAGACTATAACGAACTTGTCCAGGTAAGGCTTGCACACTCGATTCATCAAGTCCATGAAAACCGCTGGTGCGTTTGTCAGCCCAAATGGCATGACCAAAAACTCATAGTGGCCATATCGAGTTCTGAAAGCTGTTTTGGAGACGTCCTCTTCTCGGACTCTCAGCTGGTGATATCCCGATCTCAAATCAATCTTTGAATAGTAGCTTGACCCTTGTAGTTGGTCGAACAAGTCGTCAATACGTGGTAGAGGATAACGATTCTTCACTGTCACTTTGTTGAGTTCACGATAGTCGATACACATTCTAAAGGTATCGTCTTTCTTCTTCACAAACAGCACTGGAGCTCCCCAGGGCGATGAGCTAGGACGAATAAAACCCTTATCCAAGAGTTCTTGTAGTTGCGTAGAGAGTTCTTCCAACTCTGATGGAGCTAAATGATAAGGTGCACGAGCTATAGGCGCAGCTCCAGGGGCTAGTTCAATCTGAAACTCGACCTGGCGATGAGGCGGAAGGCCGGGTAATTCCTCAGGAAATACCTTAGGATAGTCGCGTACAATCGGAAAATCTTCTAGCTTCTTCTCTTTCTTCGAGGTGTCTGTAATGAGCGCCAGAATAGCGGTGTGGCCCTTTCTCAAACACTTCTGGGCCTTAAGGAGAGAGATGATGTTCTCAACAGCACCCCTCTTGTCGCCACGAATCATGAGAGGTTCACCACCGGAACCAGGAATGCGAACAATCTTCTCGTTGCAAAGAATCTCTGCTCGGTGTTGGGATAACCAATCCATCCCAATGACAACGTCGAAACTACCCAAGACGATAGGAATAAGGTCGATAGAGAAGGTCTGGTTAGCAAGAACAAGTTTACAACCCTGGACTACGTGAGTGGCCTCTAGACTCTTACCATTTGCTAGCTCTACAGTGTGCTTGTTGTTCAAGGGTGTTGGAATACGCTTAAGCATTCGACTAACTTCTAGTGACATGTAGCTAGTATTGGCACCCGAATCAAATAAAACTGTAACATAAAAGTCGTCGAGAAGGAACTTACCCGCCACAACATTGGGGTCATTCCTTGCTTCACCTTGACCAATCACGAACGCCCGCCCCCTGGCACCATTGTTGTTGTTGTTCCCATTGTTACCATTCCCCTGATTATTGTTATTGTTGTTGTTGTTGTTGTTCTGGTTTCTGTTCAGTTGGGGGTAATCCCTCTTGAAATGGCCTTCAGCCCCACACTGAAAGCACCCTTTGTTATCACCTTGCTGCTGCTGCTGGCGTTGGTTCTGTTGAGCTTACTGATGATTCTGATTGGCGGGATATAAGCTCCTACAATCCTTTGCAGCGTGACCTGGCTTGTTGCACCGATGACAGTTACCCCTGGTGCATGGCCCGCTGTGGTGTAGGCTGCAGCGATTGCATTTGGGGTGATTCCCTTTGTACCCACCATGACTTTGACCACCAGATGATTGCTGACTAGGGCTCTTGTAGTCTTCAGTCTTTCTCTGCTGAGATTGAGACTGAACAGAAGTCGACCCCTTACTTGAAGCTCCATCCCATTTCCGTTTGTTGTCATTAAGAGCACCTGAAGTAGTTGTAGCACTTATACGCTTTGGTAACCTGTTCTGCTCCACTGCCTGATCAGTGAGACGGTGAGCCAACTGAACAACTTGCTGGATGGTGGCGAGGTTTGCTGAAGTCACATGACTTTGGATTTCTGGCACTAAGCCCTTGAGAAAGAGTTCAATACGCTTAATTGGAGGGTCCACCATAGTAGGACACAATAATGCAAGCTCATTCGATCTCTTAGTATACGCCTCAATTTCTGACCCCGTCATCTTGAGGTTGAAGAATTCGACTTCCAGCTTATGAATATCATCCCGACTGCAGTATTCTTCCTTGATCATCTCTTTAAAGTTGTTCCATGGAGTGGCGTTAGCAGCAACCAACCCCAGCATTTGAACCTGAGCATTCCACCATGTGAGAGCTAAACCCTCGAGAGTACCGGTAGCATACTTCACCCTGCGCGCCTCAGGGCATTCACACATTTCGAAAACTGACTCGAGCTTCTCAAACCAGTGGAGGAGACCTACATCTCCTTCAGTGCCACTAAAAGTAGTGGGTCGGCAGTCCATAAAAGTCTTAAAGGTGCACACGGGTGGCTGAACATGTTGACCTGTTGTGGGCGAAAGAAAGGACAGAGTTTAACACAAAGGTTGGTTCACGAGAGTAGGATCTGAAGATCCCAGAATGAGTTCGGACTGCAGGATATACCTCCTGCGTGTGCAGCTGCAAGTGCCGCAACAACTCGTTTGTTAATTAGAGCCGTCAACTAGGCTTGAGTCATGTTAACGCGTCCACTCATGATCTTCATATAAGAGGGAAACATGAGTGAGAGAGGTTCGTGAAAGTGCGATGATAGAAGGGAGTAAGCACACACGTGTTCAAGCAACAGTAGTTATCCTAACCAAGCATACCATGAACAATGCACTATGTAACTAACAAGTAGGCAATATATACACAGATCATATCACCTAGAATGTCGAGCCTTGCATGTGGAGTGAAGCGTCGTTGTGGATCGTAGAGCACTGTACAGGTTATAGTCTGATTTTAATAAAACTTTTCCCCTTATTAAAACCAAGTTCACTATAACCAATGGCTCTGATACCAATCTGTCACACCCCCAAAATCCACCTGCGGAATACCACCGCTTGGAGGCGTGACTGACCAGGATCCAGCCACCAATCATATTGAACAAGCATGCAAGTGATTATAAAAATCCAACCAATACAATTGGTGTCCAAACAAAACATAGTTTAAGTTGCAAGCGGAAGCATAATGTTTAAAACCATAACATAAGTTTAATTGTTTCAAAGTTTAACATGGCACACAGCTGTCCATGTCCCACAACGACTCTCTTCCATGCAAGCTCCAGCTAAGTACCTATTGACCTGCAAAGCATGTAGTAACGAGTCAACAACAAGTTGGGTGAGTTCACAGTTGGGTGTTCGTTTTAAGTTGTTTCGAAAACAGTTTCCTTTATCTGGCATCCTGCCATGGGGGTTACCCCGTAGATGAAAAATGTGACTTGTTTATTCCCGGTTACTCTGGCAATCCAGCCGTGGGGGCTACCCCTTGTTAGTTATCTGGCATTTCGGCCGTGGGGGCTACCCCATGTATACACTAGACTCGTTACCATATCGACTGCTGACTGTAGTCATGTTTATGTGCCCTGAACTGTCAATGTCTATCATCATTGACGTGCCCAGATCCATTAGTTCACGCCCGTCCTCTGCGGCACGGTGTGAGGTTTGTCAAACCTAAATAGCGCTATCTTACTAATGACCCGCTCGCCATTGGCCCGGCGATTAAGTCCATATAAAAAGGAGGGACTTCGTGATAGAGTTTTGGTCTAGTACGAGTTATCTGTCCCTGAGGACGAGGAATTACATTCCTGAACCAATACTGTCCTACCCAAGAAAGGACGAGGAATCCGTGTTCCTTAACCCCATTCCCAACCCCTGGGAATCCCATACTTTGTAGAGGGTGTGAACTCACCTTGGTTTGCTCGGCAGATACACAGAAAGGTCAGTCAAGCTATACTGTGGTCAACCACGTCCTAACATAGTTGTACCACACAAGTCAGGTTCGTATTCAGGTAGTGCACGTATGTTTTCTACACACATTTGCATACACGTATTGATCATGGCACACACGTATAAATACTTCAGTTAATCAACAGGACTCAAACACATCCAACAGCCTCATCTACGTAAATAAGCAAGGTCCAAGTATGTGGCCCAAATAGTTGGGCTCGTAATAGCATGCAAGTCCCAAAACAGTGTGCATGTGTATATGGTCTCGAGTCGAGACTAGAGGTCTCGAGTCGAGACTGTGCGGTCTCGAGTTACACCTACGAGTTCTCGAGTCGCAACTGTGGAGGTCTCGGGTCATACGTTCATCACTCGAAACTAGGCGGTCTCGAGTCATGTCTCGAGTCGCAACAAGACTCGCAACCATGATCTCGAGTTATACTGCTTTTGTGCCGATGTGGTGTGGTCTCGAGTCGAGACTGCGGGTCTCGACTCCCATCATCTGCTGATTCTACACAGTGTACTATCCAATAGAATTTCTATTTCATGATATGATGTACTATCCAACCACAATACTCAAACATGTTTCCTTGTCTAACATTGATTCAAAACGGATCAAACACACAATTTTTCAAATATTCAAGTCACATTCAAACAGTTCTTCATATGTTTGTATCATTTTCGACACATATTCATCATGTTCTTCATTAGAGTTTTCATCTTGCACACTTGATTAATCAAAATAAGCATAAACCACCATAGTTACACAACCTAGTTATTCTCATTAGTTCCTATATCTAACATATCCGATCAATACATGCATCTATAAGATTTATCATCAACATTCAACCATTTTTATGTTATCTAATACACATCCTAAATATCAAAAATGAACATGTGCACTCCTAATCAAACAAACACCTTTATCATGGATAACAACAATCTTAATACCGATTATTCAAGAAGGATATATTCATCATGCATAAAACTTAACAAGCAAACATATTATCAAATAACTTCATCATACATCATCATCAACCGAAACACATCATCATCAACCGAAGTACAATACATAACATGAATCACTAACCGGTTAGAGAAGTAGTGGTGAAGAATGAAGCTTTACTTGGTGTGCACAAGCTAATCCGAGAACCCTCTTGTGGTCGACCGGTTTGATCCGAGAGAGAGAGAGAAGGTTTGTGCTTCTAGGGTTTTAGTGAGAGAGAAAGTAGGAGTATGTGTGTAGGAGAGTGTGTGTAGGTTGCCCCAAAAATGGCAAGGTTGGCTATCCACCTAGGTTATATACTCGCTCCAAGTTAGTGCACCCTAATGGGCTCCGGATGGATTAAAGGGGGTGGATGGCCCAACCGGCCCAACTGTTGCACTGTTCACTCGAGACCGCATGGTCTCGAGTCGGGTCCTTGTGTCTCGGGTTACATAAATACACGCATACATACAAGCACAACATATAATCACATAAATTCACTTATATCATTAATTAAACCAACGTGTCAACTAGTTACATAACGTTCAAGCATGATTTATCGAGCTATACCGAAGGGTTCTAAATTTTGAGTTGTCTCATTATTAAAGTGACAAAACATGGTTTATATCTTCTACATTATCAGATTAGATTTTTATTTAAAAGTCTGACTAGTTTGACTTTTTACTTAATTGCTTTGACCCGACAATTAACTAAGTAAACGTGATAATTAGAAGGTGCCCTTTTGAGAGATTAACACCTACCTAATTAAGATCACGTAGCCATATTCTCCTCGAAAAATGGCTGGACCATTTAGGTCTAAACCGAAGATCAAAGCCATTTTGCGGCCACTTTGACTTTCGGTCTTTAATGTCACACTCCGACTCACAGCGGAAAGGTATGAGGCATCATGATTGCCCATAGCTCATGACAACTAATTATTGTTTCAATATTTTAAGCATATCCATTTAAATAGTCACATAACATATAATAATCAATTTTATTCATACATTGTTCAAAACAAACATATCAAGATTTCAATTTAATTTCCTAAGGCCCATGCTACGGTCCACATCACTTGATCACCAACTTTGAAAACCTGCACCACGTTAGAAAAATATATTTTTGGGTCAACAAAATGTTGGTGAATAATTTCCTCTTTTTAAAGAAAACTGTTTTGTATATATTTCTTTTTAAAAAAAAAATATTTTTAACATGCACCTGAAGGTTAGTGTGTAAATGATCTCATATCATCAACATAGTCAACATATCCATGAATCCAAATTTACTAAACAAGAATACACAAAAAATAATCAACACAAAAAACCAAAATAAATAGACTCCTGACAATAGCGTGCATTAGGCTCAAGCCCCGAGGAGCGAGTCTAATACCGCTGGCGATACTAGGCTACAACCCATGGTCGTGGGGAACCTAGTCAGCCGTGGATCCACTAGACATAATAGCATGCAATAGACTTGACATCAGATAGCATATAGAATAATAGAATACACATAAGACGTTCACATAATAACACTTGATCATAGCATGTTAAGTAAATCGAAAAAATGTAGCATGATGCACCCCAAAATTTGAAAAGTTAAAAAGGGGAAAGTGGAAGAGATTACTCACAGGTTGCAAAGAGTTAATCCACGAGAATGCACCGCACGAAAAGGAACGGTTTATATCTAATTAATAATCGCAGAGTAAATAAATGAAATACTAACCGTAGGGATAACCTCTTGATTTTAGGAAATTGGGTTTCTCCTATTTGGGGACTTAGAATTATATCAAATTATATTTATTCAACCAAAATAACCAAATCAATAATTATATGATTCTAGAATATATTAAAATGACAAAATCATAAAATCACCATTCTAATGGTTTTCAAATATGTGATAATGCCGATAATTAAATAAGTTCATAAAACTCATATAAAACTCATATATAATAGATTTAAGGATTATTACATATTTTAGTCTAAAAATAATAATTTTGTAGTGGGAATTATTTATATAACCATTTCACAAATTCTTTAATTGCATAATAGTTACCAAAAACTACAAAAACAATTTATAAAAGTTCCATCACAATTATATAAACAGTAAAAATTAATAAAAGTATTTATAAAATCTATTTGTGATAATCTGGTATTTTTAAGTGATTAGAATATATATAAATCATAATAAATCGAATTTAAATTTATATATTCCCAAAAATTAAGTAAAGTTTCTATAAAGATTACCTAGTGTTTATATAATCTGAAAAAAAATCAATAAAAATATTTATTGAATTTAATTGAGACTATCGTGTATTTTTATTTGATTTAACTAGCGATTAAAATATATATAATTCACCAAAATTCCAATTTGATATCTAAGAATTCCCAAAATTTAAACATAACATTCTAATATGATATATAACAACATTCTTTGAATTTCATCAAAACACAAGTCTAAATCTAAAAGCCCCAAATTCTATGCATGAAGAACCTAATTTCAACTAAAATCAAATTCGGATAAATTATCCTTCTATCACTGAAATTGATAGATGGATTTTGTGGAGGAAAAAAGTTAAGCAAGTTGGGCTTTGGAATCACCTGAAAAGGTTGAGAATTGAAGGAGATATTGTCCGCACAAGTTACAAGCCCTAGAATGTTCTTTGATTAAATTCACATAATGTAGTGGATGAAATGAGGAAATTCTCATGGGGTTTTGCATGGTTTGATCATGAGAATAAGTGATATCAGTTGTGGAGGTTAACTTTAAGAAAATGGTGAAAACCCAATTGTGTTCTTGAGGAGCTTTAATGGTGATAAAGTTTAGTTTTAATTTCATTAGTTTAGGATGTTTAATGAACAATTCATTGGCCCATTAACTAATCTCCGTTAATGCAAATCAATTGGTACCAAAATGTAACTGAAACAACATTAAATGGTCGGTTTATGTGCAGCGAAGAAGAAGGATAATCAGCCCATCGCTCGGTTATGTGCAGCGAAGAAGAAGGATAATCAGCCCATCGCTCGGTTATGTGCAGCGAAGAAGAAGGATAATCAGCCCATCCCTCGGTTTATGTTATATATTAAGAATTTTGTGATATGATCACAAAACTGGCAGTTGTCTGGTGGTTTCTTGCGCATTTTGTCGGTGGGAGTGCCTGTGTTCGAATCCTGCTTCCAATTGTTTTACTTCTTTTCTTTTAAACCAAATTTCAAACTCATATTTATATAATTGGTTCCAGCTTTATACACCAAAAAAACCAATAGCTGAGCTGGTGTTGTGGCACTCTTTAAAGAGTGAGGTCTCTGGTTCGAATCTGTAACTTAGCTTTTTTTATTCGTTTCATTTCTTTTATTTCCCAAACATATAACTTTCAAAATTAGTCCACTTTGGCCCCTCCAGGTTTCATTATGTTCCTAACTGGGTTAACTTAAATGGCTAACCTACTTAGGTGATAACTTTATAAAAATTAACATACTAACTAACCTAGTTAACCTCTTATAGAAAATAACTAACTGAGTTAACCGAGTTGACTAACCTAGTTAGTTGATTTGCTATTTTTATTGTTTCCATTAATTACAAAACAACCCCCTTACCTTGAAACTTTGATATTTTGACAATTTTCACCCCTTTTAAGTTTAAATCTTGTTTTAACCACCATCTTTAACGTAGTCAGTTAATCCCTTTATAATTTTAAAATGATCTAACCGGGTTTCGCTTATAAACTTCTATTAAATTCTGATTTTAATCCAATGCAACATGTGACGATTAACTACATAATAAAAATAGAGTAATATAAATTCTTATTTTTATTTTATTGATAAAGGTCTGGTTTTACAAATCCGGGTTGGATTTCGGAGGTCCGTTTTTTACGAATGTTACATTTAAATAAACAAAAGCTGAACTAAGGTGGCTAAGGACACTTACAAAAGGTCCTAGCTTGAACTTTGAACTAGAAAGAGCTTCCTTTTGTATCAGAAATCTCAAGAAATGCTCAAGTAAGCTTAAGTAAGTGAGAAGATGAGAATTTTTGAGTGAGCAAGGAATGAGGCTGCATTAAGCCTCTATTTATAGTTGAAGGGGCTTGATTAGGATTATTCCATGTGTTCTAGGATGCTTGAGGATTTCTCCAAGTGTCCAAGAGGTTTTTAAAAACTGTTTACAGGCTGCTGGTTTCGAATTCAGAGTGCAGAGATGGTTTGTGTGGGGAGCAAGGCTGCATGCTGGCAGCTGTCCAGACCTGCTGATTTTTGGTCTCCCCCACGACACGCGCCAGGTGCAGGCAGGTCCGGCGCGACACGCGGGGCAGATCAAATTTAAAACTTGTTTACAAGCTTAGTTCCTGCACTTGTGTAACTTCCATTTCTTTCATTTCCAACACTAGGGGCCCTTCAATTTAGGTTTTAAATATTCTTGGAAGTATAATCTAGTACCGTTAAGCTCTGAGTTCGTTAAAAATGTCTCTCGGGAGTAGAATTATTGTTTTGACACTTTCAACCCCTCATCTTGGAATCTTGCAGATTTGATTATATTATGGTACCGAAACCTCGTGAATTCATTATTAGGTATTCTTGAGAGTATAATCAAACATTATGAAGCCCCAGGTTCGTTAAAAGGTCACTCAGAGGTAAGAATTAACATGTTGACATGTTTAACCCCTTTGTTTCGAAATCTTGCGATTTCTTTCACAACGGCTTCTTACGTTCGATAATTTACTCATTCAAGAATACAAACATTGCGTGAGGTCATTTAGAGGCATAAGTTTAGCATGTTGACTCTTTTAGTCCCTCCGCATACATCTTTTCATAGTTTGGCAACATTAGTCCTTCTAACTCAAACTTTTACATGTTTAGGGTTTAGGACACGTGTCTTCACATTATTGGACACGATTTTACGAGGTATTACATCCTCACCCCCTTAAAGAAATCTCGACCCTGAGATTTACTAGAATAAGTGAGGGTACTTTTATCGCATAGTGGACTCTACCTCCCATGTATACTCAGGGCCTCTACGAGCATCCCATTTTACTTTAACTATCGGTACGTGCTTCCTTCGGAGCTTTTTAACCTGTCGATCCTCGATCGATATAGGCCTTTTAATAAACCTCAGGCTTTCATCAATCTGTACGTCTTTATGAGACATTGTTAGCATTCATCAGCTAGACATTTCTTTAAGTTACAGACGTGGAACACATTGTGAATTCCACTAAGCTCCTCAGGCAAGTTTAGCTTATATGCTACACTGCCGACACATTCGATGATCTCGAATGGTCCGATGTACCTTGGGCTTACCTTGCCCTTCTTACCAAAGCACATCACACCTTTCCAGGGTCATACCTTTAGTAAGACTTTGTCTCCTTCCTCAAACTTTAGAGGTTTTCACCTTTTGACAGCATAGCTTTTCTGCCTATCTCTGGCAGCTTTCAGGCGATCTCTAATCTGGACAATCTTGTCTGTTGTTTCGAGGTCTATATCAGGTCCGGATAATTGAGCTTCTCCAACCTCTTCCCGACAAACAGGTGTTCTACGTTTTCTCCCATATAAAGCCTCAAAAGGCGCAGCCTGAATGCTGATATGGTAACTATTATTATAGGAGAACTCAATTACGGGAAGGTGGTCATCCCAGCTACCACCTAAATCAATAACACATTCACATAGCATGTCTTCCAATGTTTGAATTGTATGTTCACTCTGCCCATCCGTTTGAGGATGGTAAGTAGTATTGAAATTCAAACGAGTGCCTAATGATTGTTGGAAACTTTTCAAGAAATGAGAAGTGTATCTAGTATCTCTATCGGATACAATAGATACTGGAACTCTGTGGAGAGATACAATCTCGTACACATACAACTGAGCTAACTTATCGGAGTTATAATTCTCCTTGATGGGTAAGAAATGAGCTGACTTAGTCAACCTATCAACTATGACCCGTATTGTATCGTTTCCATGCCTTGTCTTTGGTAACTTGGTAATGAAATCCATGGTTACCATCTCCCATTTCCACGTGGGAAGTTCTAACTGTTGTAGCAAACCTGACGGATTTTGATGTTCAGCTTTAATCTGAGCACATGTCAGACATTTAGCTATGTGTGTGGCTATGGACTTCTTCAAACCCATCCACCAATAATTGGCCTTTAGATCTTGATACATCTTGTCACCTCCAGGATGAACTGAGTATCTTGAATTATGAGCTTCCTGAAGGATTACATCTCTAAGCCCTCCATGGATAGGAACCCAGATTCTACCATTTAATCTGAGGATTCCATCTTTTCTAGGTGACAACTGATCAACAGTTGCACCCAATTTCTCATTTGGAAGGTTAGCTTCCTATACAGCCTCATTTTGAGCAGCTAACAGTCTTTTATTCAAACTGTTCATGAGTTTGATGCTTTTGGAATTTATCCGTATGGGTTTAATCCTTTCTTTTCTACTTAATGCATCTGCGACTACATTCGCTTTACCAGGATGGTAGCGAATCTCACAATCGTAATCGTTTAAGGTTTCCATCCAGCGGCGTTGCCTCATATTGAGATCCTTCTAATTGAACAAATGTTGAAAGCTTTTGTGATCCGAGTATATCACACATTTGGTCCCATACAGGTAGTATCGCAACCCCCGCCCCCTATTTGTCCCGGGAACGGGCGGCCGCGAGATCAGTTGTGGTGGTATCATTTTTGTTTATCATTATTATTATTTTGGCAGCGGGAATTTCATCAGGACCGTAGTTAGGAAATATTTATCAGAGTAAAACTACCATATTTAATAAACACATGGGTAAAACCCAAGTTTCTTATTACAACATGTTTATAGGGATAAACCCTATTTTATTGAATTTAAAACATCGTCTTTTAGTTATCTTTTATAGCCACATTTTTCCAAGCCGTCAGTGCTCTCCAGCTGGCTTTCTTCTAATTGGCCTTTACATTTTGTTACCTGAAACGCGTTTTAAAAACATTTGTCAGTGGAAAATACTGGTGACTAAATCCTAGTTTAATCAAGAAGCATTTTATCCTTTAACAGTATTGAGAGCTATCACATTGTTTATTTCTACATAATTACTCATTCAGTATTGTCAATCCTGACTGGTGGGTCATATTACACATTGGCTAACTCGTTGTCCAATGGTAACGTGTTCCATATTTTGTATATAAAACCCCAACATACCGGCAGTAATTGAAGAACTACAAAGACTCAATCACTGCTTAATTGCATTGTAAAACATTTAAGGTTTTGTAAAAACAAGTTACAAAAAGGAGATTACTCACATTGCTGTCTTAGGTTTTCTGTAAGGGTTTCCTGGTGATAATCTATAATTTACACAAATGTACATATGTTAGTATAATAACCCATTATTTACATTAGTAATACCCTCCCCAAGACGGCATTCCAACGATTACATCGGGGGAAACCTCGACAGCCGTTACGGAACCCTGGATTAATCGGGCAGCGTATCTAATACGTAACCGGGGTTATAATACTTACATTGGGGCAGAACTTCGTTAATTAGGGGGGGGGTATTATACCCGATTATAGTGTCTACTATCAGAAATTTGAGATTAAGAAAAGAAAATGAACGAGTTTTACTGAAGGCCCGATGCCCTCTTATATAGGGCCTGAAATTGGTTTCCTCGCGGCCCGCGTAAGGTTAGACCTCGGGCTACGCGGCCCGCATAGTAGGGGGTCTAGGCGTAGGTGATCCGGGTCACGAATAGGTTCAACACGTGTTACCACCGGGGCTCGCCAGATCTTGTATCTGTCGCGGCCCGCGTAAGCTAGTGGTGAGTCTTACGCGGCCCGCCAGAACCCTAATTTTCTTGTTTTTTGTTTATTTTTAATGATATTTTATATTTTGGGCTCGGTTTTCACATACAGGGTGTATTTTAAGACATATAGGGTTATTTTAAAATATTTTAGGGTGTCGAAAAATATTCAGGAGGGTTGTTATATCCTCCCCACCTTATTTTAGAGCTAGTCCTCGAGGTCTACTGGAACAGGTGTGGGTATTTTCTTTGTATTTCTGATTCAAGCTCCCATGTGTATTTTGGTCCTCTTTTGGAGTACCACTTTACTTTGACCAGAACTAGTCTTTTGTGCTTGAGATTTTTAACTTTCCTGTCTTCAATCTGTAGAGGTTTTTCTACGAATTTTAACTCTTCATTTACCTCTATGTCCTTAAGAGGTACTACGAGTGATTCATCAGCTAAGCATTTCTTGAGATTAGATACATGAAATATATCATGTATTCCTGCCATTTCCTCTAGTAGTTGTAGCTGATAGGCTACAGGTCTTATTCTTCTAATAATCTCAAAAGGTCCAACATACCTGGGGCTTAGCTTTCCCCTTTTGATGAATCTTACCACTCCTTTCCAAGGTGAGACTTTTAATAACACCTTATCTCCTATTTGAAATTCCAATGGCTTTCGTCGGTTATCAACATAACTCTTTTTTCTATCACGTGCTGCTTTCAGTCTTTCCTTGACTTGAATGATCTTGTCTGTTGTTTCTTGTACTATCTCAGGTCCAGATAGTTGCTTTTCTCCAATTCCTGCCCAACAGACTGGCGTTCGGCACTTTCATCCGTAAAGTGCTTCGAATGGTGCAGCATTGATACTTGTGTGATAACTGTTATTATAAGAAAAATCTATCAAGGGTAAATGATCGTCCCAATTACCTCCGAAATCAATTACATAAGCTCTAAGCATGTCCTCCATTGTCTGAATTGTCCTTTTGATTTGTCCGTCCGTTTGTGGATGATAAGCGATGCTTAGATTTAGCTTGGTTTCCATTGCTTTTTGGAAACTTGTCCAAAAATGAGAGGTAAAACGACTATCTCTGTCAGAAACAATTGATAGAGGAATTCCATGTAATGAAACTATTTCATTTACATATAATTTAGCTAACTGTTCCATATTGAAAGTTTCTTTCATTGATAGGAAATGAGCTGACTTGGTTAGCCTGTCTACAATCACCCAGATTGTATCGTTACCTTTTCTTGTTTTGGGTAATTTAGTAACAAAATCCATTGTTATTAATTCCCATTTCCATACAGGCATTTCTAACTGTTGCAATAAACCTAAGGGTTTCTGATGTTCAGCTTTGACTTGTGAACAAGTTAAGCACTTTGCAACATATGCTGCTATATCCTTTTTCATTCCTATCCACCAGAAATTCTTTCTTAAGTCCTGATACATCTTATCATTTCCAGGATGCATCGTATACTTAGATTTATGGGCTTCTTCTAATATACGGTGACGTAGGTTTCCTAATTTAGGTATCCACATTCTTTTCTTATGGAATCTCCAAATTCCATCTGTTCCTTGTTCTAATTCTTTAATCATTCCTTTTAACTTTTCAGTATCATCCTTGATTACTGATTCTTGTGCTTTTCTAATCTGATCATTTAAATCTACTTGCAGATTTAATTTAAAAGAACGTACTCTTTTTGGCTTTTCATGATACTTTCGACTTAAAGCATCAGCTACTACGTTTACTTTTCCTGCATGATATTGGATATCGCAATTAAAATCGCTAAGTATCTCCATCCAACGTCTTTGCCTCATGTTCAATTCCTTTTGCCCAAAAACATACCTTAAACTCTTATGGTCGGTGAATATGGTAAACTTACTACCGTATAGGTAATGTCTCCAAATTTTAAGGGCAAAAATTATGGCTCCTAACTCTAAATCATGGGTTGAATAATTCTCTTCATGTTTCTTAAGTTGTCTAGAAGTGTAAGCTATAATCTTTTGACGTTGCATTAATACACATCCATAACCTAACTTAGAAGCGTCACAAAAGATTACAAAATCTTTAGTTCCTTCTGGTAACGCTAGTATGGGTGCATTGGTTAATCTTTGTTTAAGAATTTTAAAGGCTTCTTCTTGTTTTGATCCCCATTCAAACTTAACGTATTTACAAGTTAACTTGGTTAAAGGAATGGCTATTCTAGAAAAATCTCAAATAAATCTTCTACAACAACCGGCCAATCCTAAGAAACTTCTAACCTCAGTTGGTGACTCAGGGGTTTTCCACTTGGTAATTGCCTCGATCTTGGTGGGATCTACATGAATTCCTTCATGATTAACTAGATGTCCAAGAAATTGTACCTGTTCTAACCAAAATTCACACTTCGAAAACTTAGAAATATGGCTTACATATTCGGTTCATCATGTCCATGAATGCAGCTGGGGCATTGGTTAAACCAAATGGCATGACAGTAAATTCATAATGGCCAAACCTTGTTCTGAAAGCGGTCTTAGGAATGTTCTCTTCCTGTACCTTTAATTGATGATATCCTGACCTTAAATTGATTTTAGAGAAAAATCGTGCTCCTTGCAATTGATCAAACAGATCATCGATTCACGGTAATCAATACACATATGCATTGATCCGTCTTTCTTTTTAACGAACAAAATCGATGCTCCCCATGGGGATGAACTTGGCTGTATGAATCCTTTCTCTAACAATTCGTCTAATTGTTTCTTTAGTTCTTGCATTTCTGCTGGTGCCAAACGGTAAGGTGCTTTGGCAATTGGTGTTGTTCCTGGTATCAAATAGATTCTGAATTCAACTTCTCTATCTGGAGGTTGCCCTGGTAACTCTTCTGGAAATACATCTGAAAACTGGGATACTACGGGAATATCCTTTAATTATTTTCCTTTAGTGCTAGTGATTATAGAAATCAAATACACTAATGATCCTTTCCATATATAACTTGCAGTTTTCATCATAGAGATGAATTTTGTGGATTTAGAGAACTTATTTCTTCTAATTGTGATCTTTTCACCCCTTGGTGAATTTACTTGAATTGCCTTTTGATCACATAAAATACTGGCTTTATTAGCTATTAACCAATCCATTCCTAATACAACATCAAATCCAGCCAGATTCATGGGGTAAAGGTTTGCAATAAATTTCTGATTTAAAATTTCTATTCTTGCTCCCTGCAAGATTTCAGAAATCTTAATGGTTTCCCCCATTTGATGTCTCTACTAGACATTCTTGTGGGAGTTTAGTTAATGATTGATTAAGAAGTTTGCAAAATGAAGTATTAATAAAACTTTGGTTCGCACCAGAGTCAAATAATACTTTAGCAAAAACATCATTAACTAAAAACGTACTAGTGATCACATCCGGGATCATCTTTGCTTCTTCTGCAGTCAGAACAAATGCTCTAGCATTTTTAGTATTCTTGGCGTTTGCAGCTGGAGCTAACTTTGGACAGTTAGGCTTGATATGACCTTGTTCTCCGCAGTTGTAGCATATCCTGTTGTTAGGCTTCTTCCTGCAGTCTTCCTCCTTGTGTCCAGATATTTTGCAAAAGTTATAGTATATGGAGCATCTTCCTAAATGCTTCCTTTTGCAATACTTACAGTAGGGTGCAGAGGTAGAACCTACATTTCTCCCACGGTTAGAATATCCAGAACGGAATTCTTGGGTAAGCTTCTGGGTTAGGTTCCTCCTTTGATCCTCTTCTCGCGTACGGAGTAATTCATCTGTCAAGGTGTTGGCTAGTTCTACAGCTTCTTCTATGGTTTGAGGTCTAGCTGCCTTGACTACATGTTTAATCTCCCCAATTAATCCCCAGATGTAACGGGAGATTAAAACTGTTTCAGGTGAAGCAAGGGTTGGTACTATTCGGGCATATTCAAAGAATAATGTAGTATAACCCTTACTATCTACTCCAATCATTCTATGGTTTAGGAATTTGTTTGCTATCTGTTCTTTTTCATTAGGAGGGCAGAATTTCCTTTCTACCATGTTTTTAAACTCCTCCCGTTCCATATTGTAAGTTCTATCACTTCCTCTAGACTGGAGGATAGTGTTCCACCATTCTAGTGCTGAATTCTTAAACAAATTGGAAGCAAACATTATCTTATCCTCTTCAGCACATTTACTTATTGTTAAGACTGCCTCAGTCTTTTCTATCCAGCGTAGAGATGCAACGGCCCCTTCATTACCCAAGAATTCCATTGGTTTACAAGACCAAAATTCTTTATAAGAACAACCGTAAGACACAGTTATCCTTCTTTTGGGAATGGGCATTTGAAGTACGGGTCCATTGTTCACGCTATTTTCAGGTTCAGACGGTCGCTTACTATCATGTTTACTTTTTTTTTTCGGCTTCCCTAACTGTTTAGATAATATATGGCATTGCATCTATTATCCCTTGTGTCACTATATGTTGCATGGCACTGTTATCCACTTGGTTTCCGTTATTGTTGTTATTCGGGTTCTCATTATCCAGGTTAATGTTACTCTGGTTATCGTTTTTCTGGTTTTCCTGGTTTACCTCGTCGTCCATCTGAATTTTAAACATTTACCAATTATTAATATCACAAAATAATTAATAATTTAGGCAACAAACATACAACACACATATTAACCAAAAGCGTCGAGCATTGCTAACCACAAAGTGGTCTATACTACAACATATTATAGTATGCGTCAAATACACACTAAGACTGGAATTTAAATTACAATATTACTATGCATCGCTAAACACAAAGTGGTCTATACTACAACATATTTTATTATTATTATTATTATTATTATTATTTGTAACACCCCAAAATATGGTAAATGATAAATAAAGAAATTAACTTGGTTAGTGGAAAGTTATTAAATGGTAACTAGTTAAGAAAAAGACTTAAGTTAAACACTCCCTCAAGTGGGAGGACCAATTATGTAACTAATGAATATTGGGGGCTAATTAAGGGGAAAAACAAAAAGAACCCACACACATTACGTGTGTGGATCGACTGGAGCCAAGAAAGGACAAGGGCTCACCCTTGTTCTCATCAAATTCACCTAATTAACAAGAAGAATCAATGCTTATCAGTTGCATGTAGTGAAATCTCGATCTATTACCCCTACCCCATCAAGTGGTAAGTCGAATTTCTAGTTTTGATGGATTGTAGAAGAAGGGTTTTGACCCAATCATGAAATTGTGATATGATTTGTGTTGTTTAGATGTTAAGGATGCTCTCTAGGGTAGAAATCATGCTTAGATTTTGTAAATTGAAGGAAACTCTCTATAAACCCACTTTGTGAAAGTTGTGTTATGAATGTAAAGATTTTTAGGATGATAAATGTTTGTAATTGGCATGTAATTCAGCTCGTAGTACCCAAATGCTAGATAAATTGATGAAGATTAAAGGAATCGAAAGAATTAGATTGTCTAGTGATGACATATAGGATGATATAGCAAATCATGCTTAAAATGCTTGTACACTATGCTTTATTAATGTGATGCACACTAGGTGTTTGATGAAATGCTTGAAAGAGCAATTATGTGTAAATTGAAATGTGATGGAATGAAAGTTAGGGTACTAAACGGATGAATGAATATGTTGATTTAGGTGTGAAGGAAGAAGGTTCGAATTCTAAGAAATCGGAAGGATCACAAGACCGAGGTATGTTTCGTTGCATACAAATATCTTATTTTTAATCTTGTTACAACATCATAACTAGATATTGTTAAATGTTAAAGTGATTAGAACTAACTAGCAAATCCCTTGCGGGTCGACCGGTTCTAGTGAACAAGTCACTCATGAATAAGCTTCCATCCGTTTTGAACGGATGGTATCGTATGCTATGTTAAATGCTAGAAGCTTAATCCGTTGTACGGATAGGATGAAGAATTTATGTTATAAGCAATCATCCCGGGTAAACGGGTTGGATGTGTATGCTTAACTCTCGTTGAGAGTGTTTATGCTAAACCCAAGAATTTGGGTAGTCGAATGCGTAAGCAAGGTGAAAGCTCATATTCGAATGGAACTAAAACGAAAGTGTTATAGATTATCACGTATGATGACTAACTTGTAAAACCTTGTTGTTGAATGTAGGTAAATCCTCACTTTAGGCGATCCGGAGCATGGAGCGAGCACATGTCTAAGCCTTGTTATACCGAACGCTTCCGCTAGTTAAAATGCATACTTTTGGGTCTATGTCTTGTTATTTGGTTTTAACTTGTTAGAAGTCTTAAACTTGAAAACTTGTTGTTCTTGTTTTGGGTAGTTTAACGTAACTAGGGTCGTTGATGGATGATGTTTTATTTTATGTAATAACAGGGGGTATGTTTGTTTTACAAACGGGTCATGCCCAAATTTTGTTAAAAAGTTTATAAACAATGTTAATTACAAGGTCTAGATTTCGATAAGTTGTTGTTTTTATTAATATGAGTAAGCGGTCGTAACAAGTTGGTATCAGAGCCAAGGTTTGAGGGATTCGAGCGTTAAACGCGATGCTTGAACTCAAACCGATGGCTCGTTCGAAAGAGTGCTCGCTCCAAGATCGCCAAAGAGGTAAAATTTTAAACACTCGTTTAATATGAACATGTATAATGCACTACGGTTAAAGAGTTAAGATTTGTTATGTTATGAAGCGTTAATATGAGCTAAATAAGAAATCCCGAGACCCGGGAAGCTGAAAACGGACTCGGAAAGTAGTCGGAACAGCCAAAACAAAGCTGCAGCGTTTTGCAAAAACGGAAGCCCGTCGCCGACGGGTTGGCACCCCGTCGCCGACGGCACCCATACCTCCGACGCCTTAACTTACTGTCGACGGGTTAAACCGTCCGACGACCTTAATGAAAGCCCGTCGCCGACGGGCATACTAGCCGTCGCCGACGGCTTGCTTAAAACCCATTTTGCTGAAATTTTTTTGTTTTCTCATTTTGGGTTCCGGGTTGTCCGAAAGCTTAATTCATGGACACGTAGTGTCCATATAAGGTCTAATAAGTGCATGTAATCACAATTAGCGATTTAAACAAAAATGGATTCGTAAGAATCAAAAGAAATGAAGCAAATGACATGAAAGGGATTAAGTGAATGATGATTAATGAGTAATAATAAACGGAAAGTTTGCGACTTATATTAAACAAAAAGCATGATATTGTGTAGATGGCTGATGCAAGAAACGTTAATGATGACGATGATACTGCTCGTCAAGAAGCAATGTACAATAAGGTTACGGAAGTGGCAGAAGGGGTTATGCAAGCTAATCTTCCGCGATTAGCTCAAGAAGTAGAAAGTCGAGTGTTGGGAGTTGTAGATGCCATGATGACTAGCAAGATTGAAGAACTGAAAGAACTGATAGAGGGATCTAAAAAAAAAAGCAAAGAAAGACGGTGCACGTATAAAGACTTCATGGCATGTCATCCCGCAACGTATGATGGTAAGATTGACCCGATCGCGTGTCAAAGATGGATTTCAAATATTGAAGCGGTATTTATTCGAAGTCGTTGTGATAATGAAGATAAGGTGATGTTCGCTACTGGCCAACTCACTTTACAGGCAAAAGATTGGTGGGATGCACACAGTAAAGAAATAGGGGAGGATCAACTACAAGTGATGACTTGGCAAGAATTCAAGGAACCCTTTATGAGGTACCATTGCCCTCAGTCGGCTATCGATAAGATCCAAGAGGATTTCTTGCGCCTCCGTCAGAAAAACGAGACGATAAATGAAATATCAAATACTTTCTTGGATAAGATGAAGTTCTGTGGAGAGTTTGCGAAGACTGAAAGAATGAAGATCAATCGCTTTTATGGGGTTTTAAAAGCGGAATTTAGGGAGTTCATTACTCCCTCGAAATGTGAGACCCTAGATGAGCTCATCAATCTGGCACGGGATAGAGAGATCGAAATTAAGAGACAAGAAGAACGTGGGGAAAAGAGATCAAACGAGAAAGGTGCAAGTTCGAGTCCATCCAAAAAGGGGAGGTATCAAGATCAAGGAAGGAAAGATAAGTCGAAAAGTGGTATCCCTTCTTGTAAGACTTGTGGAAAGCTTCATACCGGGGAGTGTTTGTTAGGCAAGAAGGGGTGCTACAAGTGTGGTAAGGAAGGACACTCGTCTTTTCAATGTCCAGATAACTCGAAGACTTGCTTCAACTGTTTTGGAAAGGGGCATGTTAAGTCAGAGTGTCCAAAACTCCAACAAGGATCAAAGAAGGAAGGAAAGAACGAAGAAAGCTCTAAAGCGAAAGGGAGGATGTTTCAAATCACCTCCGAAGAAGCTAAGTCTCATCCGAATGTGGTTTCAGGTATCTTTTTACTCAACTCCATACCGGTTTATGTCTTGTTTGATACCGGGGCCACTATGTCATTTATTTCAAATGAAATCATACAACATCCTTCATTTAAGATCGAACGAATGCCGATGCCTCTAGAAGTAGAAATAGCTGATAGCAAGATTTATATGTTACACGAAATTTGTAAAAATTGTAAATTTACCATAGAAGATGAAGAATTCGATATTGACCTCATACCTATGGTTTTGGGGGAATTTAAAATGATTGTGGGTATGGATTAGATGACTCGACACCAAGCGGGAATTAATTGTGAAACCAAAACGGTACATGTTCAGTCCCCAAGGGGAAAACGAATAGCTATACAAGGAGAGAGAAGGATGGAAGCGAAACTTTGTACCCTCGTTCAAGCCGCTAAGTATGCACTTAACGGGGGTAAGGCATACCTAGCTTACGTGGTAGATGCTCAACGAGATTTTCCGAAGCTTGAAGATGTAGAGATCGTGAATGAATTTCCGGATGTATTTCCGGATGAACTGCCGGGACTTCCCCCCGAAAGAGAAATAGAGTTTCGCATCGAACTGAATCCGGTTGCGAAGCCGGTTGCGAAGGCTCCTTATAGATTGGCTCCCACCAAAATGCGAGAACTAATGACACAATTGCAAGACTTGCTAGACAAGGGCTTTATACGTCCGAGTGTGTCACCTTGGGGAGCGCCTGTTTTATTTGTTAAGAAGAAGGACGGGTCAATGCGCATGTGCATCGACTACAGAGAATTAAACAAGCTAACTATCAAGAACCGCTACCCTTTACCAAGAATCGATGATCTTTTTGATCAATTGCAAGGGGCGAGTTGGTTCTCCAAGATAGATTTGCGTTCGGGGTACCATCAAGTTAGAGTACGAGAAGAAGATGTTCCGAAAACCGCGTTCAGAACCCGTTATGGGCATTATGAATTTTTAGTCATGTCTTTCGGGTTGACGAATGCGCCGGCTGCGTTTATGGATCTTATGAACCGG
Source organism: Helianthus tuberosus (assembly GCA_030545235.1). Classification (NCBI taxonomy): domain Eukaryota; kingdom Viridiplantae; phylum Streptophyta; class Magnoliopsida; order Asterales; family Asteraceae; genus Helianthus; species Helianthus tuberosus. The sequence goes on along the minus strand of CM060426.1, from coordinate 59,260,592 downwards.
GTATGTCGTCCCATGTTAGATAAATCTGTGATCGTGTTCATAGATGATATTTTAGTCTACTCGCGAAGCAAGGCCGAACATGCAAGACACTTGCGTGAAGTACTTGAAGTTCTCCGTAAAGAGAAACTTTACGCGAAATTTTCAAAATGCGCCTTTTGGCTCAGAGAGGTGCAGTTTCTGGGCCATGTGATCAATTCGGAGGGTGTCCTAGTAGATCCATCAAAGATCGATGCTGTAATGAAATGGGTTCCTCCGAAGAACCAGACTGAAATAAGAAGTTTTCTAGGCCTTGCGGGATATTACAGGAGGTTCATACAAGATTTTTCAAAGATAGCTTTGCCTTTAACAAAGCTGACGAGGAAGAAAGAGAAGTTCGTGTGGGGTAAAGAACAGGAGGAAGCCTTCCGAGTATTAAAAGAGAAATTATCATGTCCACCGGTTTTGACATTACCGGATGGGACTGAAGACCTGGTGGTCTATTCGGACGCGTCATATCAAGGTTTAGGTTGCGTTTTGATGCAACGGGGAAGAGTTATCGCATATGCTTCACGACAACTGAAGCTGCATGAAGTAAACTACCCAACACACGATTTGGAATTGGCAGCGGTAGTATTTGCCTTAAAAATTTGGAGGCATTATCTGTATGGCGTGAAATGCACAATTTATTCGGATCACAAAAGCCTTAAATATTTCTTTGAGGAGAAAGACTTGAATATGAGGCAACGGAGATGGTTAGAACTTATCAAAGACTATGATTGTGATATCCTTTATCACCCGGGAAAAGCGAATGTAGTAGCCGACGCGTTAAGCCGAAAGGAATATCCGCCTCCCATTCGAGTAAAATCCATGAAGATGATAGTTACGCCGCGATTACTCGAGACGATACGTGATTCTCAAATAAAATCACTCGCAGCTGAAGATGTAAAGAAAGAGAGATTGAAAGGAGTAACCGATAAGCTAGAAGAGAATTCGATCGGGCTCAAAACGAGATTTGGCCGAATTTGGATACCCCGTTTCTGCGAAGTCAAGACCGCGTTACTTTAAGAAGCTCATAAGTCACGATATTCGGTTCACCCCGGGGCTACAAAGATGTATCAGGATTTGAAGACCAATTATTGGTGGCCGGGCATGAAACGTGATATCGTTAAGTATGTCGCGAAATGCTTAACATGTTCTCAAGTGAAAGCAGAGCATCAAAAACCATATGGGGAGTTGCAGCCTTTAGAGATTCCGGTATGGAAGTGGGAGGAAATAACAATGGATTTGGTAACTAAGCTTCCTAGAACGAAAAAGGGGCACGATACAATATGGGTAATCGTAGATCGGCTTACTAAAAGCGCTCATTTTCTACCTATCAAAGAGGCTTACTCCTCCGAGATAATGGCAGAAATATATATGAATGAAATCATATCTCGACACGGGGTGCCTGTGTCAATCGTTTCGGACCGGGACACCAGATTTACCTCCCGTTATTGGCGAAAGTTTCACGAGAGTGTGGGCACGAGGTTACACATAAGCACCGCCTACCACCCTCAGACTGACGGCCAGTCAGAAAGAACCATTCAAACTCTTATCGATATGCTGAGAGCGTGTGCATTAGACTTTGGGGGAAGCTGGGCTGACCATCTACCCCTAGTGGAATTCTCTTATAATAATAGTTACCATAGTGGCCTTAAAATGGCTCCATATGAACTTCTGTACGGAAGAAAATGTAGAACTCCCGTATGTTGGGGTGAAGTGGGGCAAAGAGAGCTTGCGCCAAGTGATCTAATAGCAGTAACAAATGAAAAGATAAAATTGGTAAGAGCGCGACTGAAAGCGGCCCAGGATCGACAAAAAGTTTACGCGAAAAAGAAAAGGCGACCTATTGAATTTCAAGTCGGAGATTTCGCTCTGTTGAAAGTGTCCCCATGGAAGGGTATAATCCGTTTTCGCAAGCGGGGCAAATTAGGTCCTCGATATATTGGACCGTTCAAAGTCTTAGCTCGAGTTGGAAAAGTCGCATATCGATTAGAACTACCGCCTACTCTAGACGGGATTCATAATACCTTCCACGTGTCGCAGTTGAGGAAGAGTCCTACGGACGAAACAGCACTAGTACCACTCGATGATATTGAGTTGGACGAGGGATTGAATTATGTCGAAAGACCCGTAGCCATTAAAGACGTTAAGGTGAAGAATCTCCGCAACAAAGCCGTTAAACAAGTGTTGGTTCAATGGCAACACCGAAAGGGTTCGGATCTCACTTGGGAAGCAGAAGATGAAATGAGGAAATACTATCCTTTTCTTTTCGGTATGTCGATATTTAAATTTGTCATATGATCAGGTTTCGGGGACGAAACCTCTTTTAAGGGGGGTAGACTTGTAACACCCCAAAATATGGTAAATGATAAATAAAGAAATTAACTTGGTTAGTGGAAAGTTATTAAATGGTAACTAGTTAAGAAAAAGACTTAAGTTAAACACTCCCTCAAGTGGGAGGACCAATTATGTAACTAATGAATATTGGGGGCTAATTAAGGGGAAAAACAAAAAGAACCCACACACATTACGTGTGTGGATCGACTGGAGCCAAGAAAGGACAAGGGCTCACCCTTGTTCTCATCAAATTCACCTAATTAACAAGAAGAATCAATGCTTATCAGTTGCATGTAGTGAAATCTCGATCTATTACCCCTACCCCATCAAGTGGTAAGTCGAATTTCTAGTTTGGATGGATTGTAGAAGAAGGGTTTTGACCCAATCATGAAATTGTGATATGATTTGTGTTGTTTAGATGTTAAGGATGCTCTCTAGGGTAGAAATCATGCTTAGATTTTGTAAATTGAAGGAAGCTCTCTATAAACCCACTTTGTGAAAGTTGTGTTATGAATGTAAAGATTTTTAGGATGATAAATGTTTGTAATTGGCATGTAATTCAGCTCGTAGTACCCAAATGCTAGATAAATTGATGAAGATTAAAGGAATCGAAAGAATTAGATTGTCTAGTGATGACATATAGGATGATATAGCAAATCATGCTTAAAATGCTTGTACACTATGCTTTATTAATGTGATGCACACTAGGTGTTTGATGAAATGCTTGAAAGAGCAATTATGTGTAAATTGAAATGTGATGGAATGAAAGTTAGGGTACTAAACGGATGAATGAATATGTTGATTTAGGTGTGAAGGAAGAAGGTTCGAATTCTAAGAAATCGGAAGGATCACAAGACCGAGGTATGTTTCGTTGCATACAAATATCTTATTTTTAATCTTGTTACAACATCATAACTAGATATTGTTAAATGTTAAAGTGATTAGAACTAACTAGCAAATCCCTTGCGGGTTTGGCTTTGTGAGGATCGTGATAAGTTATGCGAGTCGACCGGTTCTAGTGAACAAGTCACTCATGAATAAGCTTCCATCCGTTTTGAACGGATGGTATCGTATGCTATGTTAAATGCTAGAAGCTTAATCCGTTGTACGGATAGGATGAAGAATTTATGTTATAAGCAATCATCCCGGGTAAACGGGTTGGATGTGTATGCTTAACTCTCGTTGAGAGTGTTTATGCTAAACCCAAGAATTTGGGTAGTCGAATGCGTAAGCAAGGTGAAAGCTCATATTCGAATGGAACTAAAACGAAAGTGTTATAGATTATCACGTATGATGACTAACTTGTAAAACCTTGTTGTTGAATGTAGGTAAATCCTCACTTTAGGCGATCCGGAGCATGGAGCGAGCACATGTCTAAGCCTTGTTATACCGAACGCTTCCGCTAGTTAAAATGCATACTTTTGGGTCTATGTCTTGTTATTTGGTTTTAACTTGTTAGAAGTCTTAAACTTGAAAACTTGTTGTTCTTGTTTTGGGTAGTTTAACGTAACTAGGGTCGTTGATGGATGATGTTTTATTTTATGTAATAACAGGGGGTATGTTTGTTTTACAAACGGGTCATGCCCAAATTTTGTTAAAAAGTTTATAAACAATGTTAATTACAAGGTCTAGATTTCGATAAGTTGTTGTTTTTATTAATATGAGTAAGCGGTCGTAACATTATTATAGATATTTTTTTCATACAAACATATTATATATTATTATTATTATTATTATTATTATTATTACCAACTTCACCATCTCCTTACTGGTCTGGATTCATCCAGTAATCCATATTGCGCTTGTCGTACTTCCAGACGAGTCGCTCTCCTACCTGCCTCATCCTCTCACTACTCTCTAAGATTTCTTCTCTGAAAGTTCGGAGTTCATGCACATTATCTGCACTCATTGGGGGTGCAGGTGCTGGTACTGTGTCCGGGTACTAGGGCATGGGATTCTCCTGAGGGTAAGGATTCTCTAAAATCTCCCTAATGTATTCATCGTTGTCATAGTAGGGATCTAGAGGGTCCAGACCTGGATAGGCTGCTAAGTTCGGCATGGGTTCGTCGTTTAAGTGGTAGCGCGACACATAATCCCTATGATCATCGAACCATGGATCATAATCCGGGTCTAAGGGATTAGGGGCTGGTATCCTAGGTATCTCCTCAGGGTTGAAATCATGCATTTCTACTTGATTTTCAGGGTTGTCTTCTATCTCCATCGGCTGAGTAGGGAATAAAGGTAAGGGTTGTGAGGCTACTAGTTGTTCCAGGTTTGGGTCGGCAGCAGTTGTTGCTAGGATATGGAAATTAGCTAGGCTTCTATTAAGCATATCTTGTGTATGGGCATCTGACTCTCGCTTAGCGGCTGCTAGGACTCTTTGTTGTTGCAACTTTCGCATTCTTTTCCTACCCTCAAATGCTCCCTTACTAAACCATCCTCTCTTTTTCTGAGGGAATAGCTCTTCAGACTGAGCCTTAAAGACAAACATCCCTTCTTCATTATCAGCAGCATACCCAGAGAGGGCAGGCTGTGAAGAGGTACCTTCACTCCTAGGTGACTCGGACAACTGACGATACACGTCTGAGGGTCCTTGATCACTCATACTGTAAACTAACAAATAGTCAAATAACACACAACAATAAAATATAGATATGCATGAATTTCCATAATAAATTTCCTAACAATTTAAATAATATATTGATGTCAGCAGAACACTTCTGTGGCTGAATCAGTGGCTTAGCTCTGATACCACCATCTGTCGCAACCCCCGCCCCCTATCTGTCCCGGGAACTAGCGGCCGCGAGACCAGTTGTGGTGGTTTCATTTTTGTTTATCATTATTATTATTTTGGCAGCGGAAATTTCACCAGGACCGTAGTTAGGAAATATTTATCAGAGTAAAACCACCATATTTAATAAACACATGGGTAAAACCCAAGTTTCTTATTACAACATGTTTATAGGGATAAACCCTATTTTATTGAATTTAAAACACCGTCTTTTAGGTAACTTTTATAGCAACATTTTTCCAAGCCGTCAGTGCTCTCCAGCTGGCTTTCTTCTAATTGGCGTTTACATTTTGTTACCTGAAACGCGTTTTAAAAACGTTTGTCAGTGGGAAATACTGGTGAGTGAATCCCAGTTTAATCAAGAAGCATTTTATCCTTTAACAGTATTGAGAGCTATCACATTGTTTATTTCTACACAATTACTCATTCAGTATTGTCAATCCTGACTGGTGGGTCATATTACACATTGGCTAACTCGTTGTCCAATGGTAACATGTTCCATATTTTGTATACAAAACCCCAACATACCGGCAGTAATTGAAGAACTACAAAGACTCAATCACTGCTTAATTGCATTGTAAAACATTTATGGTTTTGTAAAAACAAGTTACAAAAAGGAGATTACTCACATTGCTGTCTTAGGTTTTCTGTAAGGGTTTCCTGGTGATAATATATAATTTACATAAATGTACATATGTTAGTATAATAACCCATTATTTACATTAGTAATACCCTCCCCGAGACAGCATTCCAACGACTACGTCGGGCGGAACCTCGACAGCCGTTACGGAACGCTGGATCAATCGGGCAGCGTATCTAATACGTAACCGAGGTTATAATACTTACATTGGGGCAAAACTTTGTTAATTAGGGGGGGGGGGTATTATACCCGATTATAGTGTCTACTATCAGAAATTCGAGATTAATAAAAGAAAATGACGAGTTTTACTGAAGGCCCGATGCCCTCTTATATAGGGCCTGAAATTGGTTTCCTCGCGGCCCGCGTAAGGTTAGACCTCGGGCTACGCGGCCTGCATAGTAGGGGGGTCTAGGAGTAGGTGATCTGGGTCACGAATAGGTTCAACACGTGTTGACACGTGTCACCACCGGGGCTCGCGGAATCTTGTATCTGTCGCGGCCCGCGTAAGCTAGTGGTGAGTATTACGCGGCCCGCCAGAACCCTAATTTTCTTGTTTTTTTATTTATTTTTAATGATATTTTATATTTTGGGCTTGGTTTTCACATACAGGGTATATTTTAAGACATATAGGGGTATTTTAAAATATTTTAGGGTGTCGAAAAATATTCAGGAGGGTTGTTATAGGTAGTGTCTCCACAACTTAAGTACAAATACAACGGCACCCAACTCCAGATCGTGGGTGGTGTAATTCTTTTCATGCACCATCAGTTGTTGTGATGCATAGGCAATTACTTCACCTCTCTGCTTAAGCACACAGCCCATGCTAGTGTGTGAAGCATCACAATAAACAACAAAGTCTTCTACTCCTTCAGGCAATGTCAACACAGGAGCATTGCTCAACTTTTGTTTGAGGATTTCAGAGGACTCCGTTTGTTTAGGACCCCAATCAAACTTCACATTTTTACGAGTTAGAGTAGTTAATGGTGCAGCTATTCTTGAGAAGTTTTCGATGAACCTTCTATAGTAACCTGCTAATCCTAGAAAGCTGCGGATTTCAGTAGGTGTCTTAGGTGCTTCCCGGTTCATTATCGCTTCTATCTTAGCGACATCCACTTGGATACCATGCTCGCTTACAACATGTCCAAGAAATTGGACTTCGTGAAGCCAGAATTCGCACTTGGAGAATTTAGCGTAAAGCTTCTCCTGTTGCAGTAGCCCTAGGATGCACCGAAGGTGTTTCTCGTGATCGGCTTGATTACGAGAGTATATAAGTATGTCGTCTATGAAGACGATAACAAACTTATCTAGGTATGGTTTGCAGACTCGATTCATCGGATCCATGAATGTTGCAGGTGCGTTAGTGAGCCCGAAAGGCATCACTAGGAATTCATAGTGACCATACCTTGTCCTGAACGCGGTTTTGGGTACATCTTCAGTTCTAACTTTAAGCTGATGATACCCTGATCTTAGATCAATTTTTCAGAAGAAACTTGCCCCTTGAAGTTGATCAAACAGATCGTCGATCCTGGGCAATGGATAACAGTTCTTGATTGTTACTTTATTCAGCTCGCGGTAATCAATGCACATCCGTATTGAACCATCCTTCTTCTTTACAAATAGTATGGGTGCTCCTCAAGGTGACGAGCTGGGTTATAAAACCCTTTTCCAGTAAGTCATCCAGTTGGGTTCCAATTCCTTCATCTCTGTTGGAGCCAGACGGTAGGGAGCTCGTGCAATCGGTGCTGCTCCCGACAGGATGTCAATCTTGAACTCTACTTGCCTCTCAGGAGGTAATCCAGGTAGTTCGTCAGGGAAGACATCAGGGTACTCAGAAATGATTGGAATATCTTCTATTTTGGGCTTCGGATCATCAACTGTCACCTCTGCCATGTAAATGACACATCCATTCAGGCACTTGGATGCTTTAAGTATAGACACATTGGCGGTCAATCCTTAGTGCGTATCTCCATGAATGGTGATCAACTCACCAGATGGGGTTTTGATGTTAACTTGCTTCTTATCGCAGGCAATCTGGGCTTGGTTAGGTGATAACTAATCCATGCCTAAGACTACATCAAACCCAGCCAATTTCATTGGCAAAAGAGATAGCGGAATATAATGATTTTTAATGGATATAAAGCATCCATCAAGAAGAGTTGAAGCGGTTTCTAAGGTACCATCTGCGAGTTCTACCTCATATTTAATGTCTAGAGTTTTAATAGTCAGATTCAGTAATTTACTAAATTTATGGTCTACAAACGACTTATCAGCACCTGAATCAAATAAAACTCTAGCATAAATATCATTAATGAGGTAGGTACCTGTTATAACTTTATCATCATTCATTGCCTCCCTGGTAGGCTTCGAGGCCTTGACATTCCCCTTGATTTCAGGGGCTAAACCACCAATGAAACGCGCAATGCGCTCAGGCTCTGGAGTGACCAAGTATGGAACGAGTCGAGACATTGCATTAAAAATGGTAACATAAGATCTACAATCCAGATCTTTCATAACTAAGGTGAGGAAATCAGTCTCGACTTTCTCCACCTCGTGCTGTGGACAGTAAGTATCTTTCACCAACTCAACAAACTTAACCCAAGAAAGGTTATACAGAGGGATTTTCCCTGTGGATTGCACTAAGGCTTTCCACCATGTCAGGGCATCGCCTTTAAAGGACTGTGATACAAACTTTACATTGTCCTCCTTGGCACACCCACTGATATCTACAACTGTTTCCATCTCGTCCAACCACTTCATGCAATCAATAGCTCCCTTTTCTCCAGTGAAATCTCTTGGTTTAAAAGAGACAAAATATTTATAAGTACAACCCTTGTTGTACCGGGGAGCCTGATCAAATACTATCTGCTTTTGGGATTCACTTTTCTGATTGGATGAGTGTTGAGATTCATCCCTTTTTGACGTATGCAATTTTGAGAGGGACTTTGAATGGGGTTTTGAATGAGCATTGCTTGGCTCCTTAAGTACCTCATTCACAACTTTAGTAACGGCTGTTTTATAATAGCTTGTAACTCAGCATTTGTGAGGTTTATTCTAGCAGTGTCATTCCTGTAGGATCGTGTGCGGACCCGAAACGAGTCGATCAGAGGTGTTCTACACAATATGAAAGGCGGAAACAGACATATTGTGTGTGATTCAGCTAGAATATCACTTTTAACTGTCTTTCTATTGATCTGGTAACAATTACAACTCTGAAGACACTTCGACAGAGCTTCGCCGTCGGAAAACCTCAACCTAATTCCGTTTGAAATGAAACGGACTGACACCTATTTATAGACATTCTAATTCCGTTTGAACAGGCTCAAACGGAATCACAATTACAAACGAAATTACAAGTTCAAACGGAATTACATGCTCAAACGGAATTCCATCTTCATGTGGAATTAGCACTTCAAACGGAATTAGCAATTCCAAGCGGAATTAGCCATTTGACTTGATTTCTCGATCTTCGTGCCATGAACAATGCAAGACTCGATACAAGACGAAGTCGACAGACGTATGCACCAACAGACTCCCCCTCAGATGTTGACGAGTCTTAAGTGTCGAGTCTTCAAGTCTTCAGTCTTTATCAGTCTGATCACTCTCTGAAGTATCTGACAGTGTAAAACTTCCTCAATCTCTGTCTTCTTTTCATCAGCACCAACATGCTCCCCTCGAACAATCTCATCTACCATCGGATGTTGATCGCAATCTGGCTTTCACATGATCAGGATTGTGACCTGGCTCTATACTCAGATTCAGAATCCAGGCTATCCTGCACATCCTCTACCCAAAAGTAAATTTCACAAATTTAACATTTAACAAATTTATATATCCAAACTCCCCCTCAAATTTATCCAGAATGATTTAACAATGTTAATAAATGATGAACCACTTGTAAGAAAAATATTCAAAAACTTTTCTCATTTAAACACAAACTCCCCCTCACAAAATGCTCATCATGTTTAGCACTTGGAATTTTGAAAATCAGCTCTCCAACATCAGTTGTCAAAAATCTTTTTGAATTTTTCAAGATTTTTTGCTAAAACACACTAAAAATCTTTTTGGATTTTTGAATAGAATAAGAATGCAGTAAAGAAATATTTACAGACACTATTTTTGTGAGTTTGTGTAAGAGGATCATATCAGTTTTTGACAAGTCACAAGTACCGTTGAGCTTATTTACACATTAAGAATTAAACAATTCACTTAGATTGTCGATATACTGATCCACTTAAATTCTCACACAAATTTCAACTGATTCAGGATATGAATTAGGTGTATTAAGGACTTAAACTCATTCATGTGTCCCACCTCTTGAATATACTCCCGTATCCAGATCCCAATATTCAGTCTTACAGGTGAGTATACCACAGATGATATCTGTAAGGGGTTAAATGCGAAGACCGTGAGAGCTCAGGTCAGAACTTCCGTTCAGCAGAGAGATGACGGCTTCGACTTTTGGTGGGTCCCCTTTAGAGGATCTTTTTTACAACAGCACATGATTTGCATTTTGCAATGTTTCATCATTTTTTATGCTGAGGGTAGGCTTTTATTTCAAGCAAGTATAAAGTATTCTCCGGGGACTAGGCCATTGCTTCTGCAAAATCAGAAGTCCGGGGATAATACCCCAGATATCACTGAGCATAAAGACCTAGTATCTCAGAAAGAGGGATCCTTCAAACGAAATTTCAAGGGTTACCTATATATCCAAGTAGTGTTCCCCACGAAATAAGCAAGTTTGAATTTAAGTTTATATCCCGAAAAAGCTTACTAAATGTGTAAAAACCTATCGGCATATCATCAGTAAGACCGTTTAACGCTATTTAATCATTACATTTCTTTAGCATACTGTAACTGTCCACTGATGTACTATCATTTCCTCTTTTCTGACAACAAAACTCATTTTGTATTTTATCATGTTTTTGACATTTTCAAATTTTCAAATGTTTTTGGATTTTCTGAAAAAATCTTACTCACCCAATAATGCAAACACATTTAAGGAAATTTGAAAATAAACTGTACAAGTTAAGTGACAACTGATATCGAATCACTTCAAATCGCCATCCACTTGGCATAAACAATCAGAACTCCCCCTTACAACAAACTATTTTCTCATTATGATTTCAAAACACTTAAGTTTGTTTTAACCAAAATGATTTTTCCGGAAAATAAGTTTTGTTGATTTTATCACTTGTAGATTAGGGGTTAATCACATTGTTTTTTCTCAATACCACTTGAAAAATTTAACAATCTTAAGATTTTTCCAACAATATCACTTGTAGAAAATCAAGTACAACTTAATGTCCCTGATTTACCACTTGTAAGACAAAATATCACCTAAGTGAATTTCTCAAGAAAGATGTCGATACCTGCTCCACACTTACCAACCTGGGAGCTCCGGCAAGTCATACTTTTTACATATGAAAAACAGACATCCAAGCTTCACTAAACTTGGATGTTTCCTTCTCAACCTCACTCGGGGTTGGGCTATAAGTTGCCTTCTTTGTTTCGTAAAATTCTTTAACCCCTTTAGCCTTTCCCTCGACCATTTTCCCAAAAAATCTTTTTAACATTCCCATTAAACACTTTCTCAGCATCAAATTCATTCTTTTCAGAATAAAATTGATTTGAAATCTCAACTTTCCCAACTTTTGATTTAATGTTCTCAGCCCGCAATGGTGGAAAATGAACATCAATCAAAGGCGGAACTGAGTTTTCACCATTTTTAACAACTTGTGGCTCTTTTGATTTTGTGGAATCAGATTCATCGCCAGATTTTACATCTGATTTCTTAACAACCCAAGCTTGATTGTCAAGATTTCCCCTTTTCTTGTAAAATCTATTTGAACACTCACCAACTTCATATGTAGAGTTTTTAAACACTTTAAATTTTTCAGTTAGTGGTTCGGTTTTATCAACAACTATTTCTTTAAGTTTTTTCTGAAACTCCCTGTTTTGTGTTGGTTGCCTTAGGACAGTTCCAGGCAATGTGACCAACTTCTTGACATCTGTAACAGGTTCTAGTCTCTTTTCTCTGATGAGCTTCAGTTTTCTTCTTTTCAGCAAGAAATTCCTGATTTGACTGTCTCCAGAATGAGCTCTTCTTTTCATCCTCAGCAGAAGTTCCTGACACAAATTTTGTATTTTTAGAAATTTTCTCATTTTTATAATTTTCTGGTGGTATAAAACCAAGACCTTTCTTTTTGAAATTACCGTTATGGTTTGGTTTCTTTTGATAACCTGAACAAGAACTGTAACCCATTTTCTTGTTTAATTTTTGTTTAATTCTTGAGGTGTAAGGCTTATGTTTTTCAGAAAAATTTTCATTTTTTATTTCAGACATATTAATTTCTGTTAGTTTGAAAACCTTTTTGATCATTTTTGGTTTAACACCTCTTATTGGAAATTCTTTATCAAAATATAATTTGTCAGAATCATTCAAAGTATATGCAACTTCAAATATTTCGTCATTCAAATTGGATTTTGACAACAAAAATTCTTTACTATAAACTCGTTTTCCTGACGACTTTGAACTCTTGACAGACGAACTCGATCTCCTGGACTCAGACATTGACTCGGACTCCTCATCCTTATCTAACACCTGATCGACCATCCTTTTTATTAACTCAGACTCATGATCTATGTCGGACGCTGTGAATGTGATGTCAATATTGTCTGGTAATACATCGGTTATCTCGGACTCCAACTTTATATTGACTGCCTTTTTTACTTGTTCCTCATTCGGTTTTCTAGATGAATACCCTTCCCAAATTGGAGGCGGACACTTGTTATAACTGACACTCTGTTTCTTACCAGTATCCTTTTTCTTCGGCTTCTTGTCTTCAAACACTTCAAAACCTGCAACAGTTGGATAAATTCTGTCAATTAAGTAATCAGAACTTGAATAACTTTTTAGTAATCGTCTGATTCTTTCATTTTCAACTTTTTCAATTTCCAACTCCTGCTTCAACTTAGCACATTCTTCAATGTAGTAATTGATCTCTTTTTGTTTGGACATCATTGTTGCATTCATCATTGTCAATGCATCTTTTCTTTCAGAGTTTGTCTTCTGCAAACTATTCACAGTTTTGTTCAATACATCGTACGACTCTTTCACATTCTTGACATCAAACAACAACTTCTCTTTCAACTTTTCAAGCGCACTAAACCTTTCATCTTTATCTTCACATTGTTTGCAAGGTTCCAAACATGTAAGACAAGGTTTTGTGACTTCAACAATCTTTTCAATCTCCACAATCTTCTCGACTTCAACTACCTTTTCCACTTCAACAATCTTCTTGACTTCAACTACCTTAACTTCTTCCATTTCTTTTGCAGCTTTTCTCTCTTTAAGTTTCTTCAATTTATCTGCAAAATAAAATTCAAAACTGTCAGAAGATAAATGAATTTTTCCAATGTTTATCTGTTCAATTTCTTCATCGTCATCATCACTAGTATCTGTTGAACTGTTTTTAGAAGAAATAGATTCTTCATATTGACTTTTCTCTTCATCAGTTAACACTGCTATCCATTATTTCATCAATTCTGGCTTTTGAACAATTTGAGCAATGAAAGCTTTAAACTCCCTATTCTCATCCACAAACCTATCCCAGCTAAATCCTGGAGCCATCTTTTCATCATCTTGATCAATGATACCATAATAAGCTTTCTTATTTGCATCTTCGATCATTCTTGCATGCGCAGTTTGTGGTTCTTTTTGTTGATGCGGTTGATGAGCAATTTGTTGATATATAGCCTTCCGATAATAATCTTGTCCACCAAACGGATTCTTTGCTCCATTTGCTTCTTGATTTTTACATTCTCGTTTAAAATGTCCTTTCTCCCTGCATCGAAAACAAGTAACTTTAGATTTATCAAAACCTAAAGTAGAGACATTTGCATCTAAGAAATCATTTCTTCCCGTAATCAGTTTGAATTTCTCAGCTTTCCTCAGAACACTTGCCAAACACCATTTAATATCCATAAGCTCCAATTCCTCTACATCAATCTGGTCATAATCTTCCTTGGTTAGCATAGGATTACCAATTCTTCCAGCAATCAATCCTTCATACGATTCCAAAGCAGTAACCAGTAATGCCATATGACTTTTAACAACTTCTTCAGAAAAATTCTGACCATTTTGAAGATGCAATGCAATATTGCATTGAATCATATGTCCATTTCCAACATTTGCACTTTGAACACTTGGAGGATTGACATTTGAAAATCCACTAGTATTGATTGAACTTTGACTGACTGATCCAGATGAATTTCCTGCACTAAAAGCGGTTTGGATCTTTGGACTTGCTTCAAACTTCTCAACATTTCCTTTGTAATATAACTTGATGTCTTGTTGAACATTTGAATTATTCATTCTAGCAATTTTTTGCTGTTCAAGATCTTGTCCCTCAAGTTTCTCAATGAATTGTGCAATTGATAATCTACTAAACTCTCCTGTATTCTTTAAGATCATGAGATATGTACCCCATTCTTTCTGAGGTAAAGCATCAGCTAACTTCTCAACCCATTCTACTGGAGTTTTAGTAATTTTCAACTGAGACATGGTACGCACAAGATGACAATATCTCTCAATGAGAGTCTTTGTAGATTCACCTGGCATACTTGTAAACAACTCAAATTCTTTCTTCAATAATGATTTTTTGCTATTGATCATTTACGTACTTCCTTCAAATTTCTTCTCAAGTGCCTCCCATATTGAAAAAGCACTACCATCATGCTGAAGCAACATGAATATATCCTCTTTGACAGCTTGTTGTAGAAGACTAATCATCATTTTCTCTCCTTTATAACTATCTCTCTCTTTTTCTGTAAATTCTGAGATTATTTTATCAACTTTCAAAGCGTTCTGTGGTCTAACATATTTTGTTTCAATGCTTTCCCAAGCTCTTAGATGGTTTGCCTGAACCCAATTCTCAAAACGATTTTTCCAGCCATGATATTCTTCAATTCCCATGAGTTTCGGGGGTTTTTGTAAAGTTCCAGTTTCGTTTTCCAAGTTCATGTTCTTAGCAATGTCAACCGGAGTAGTCGGGGATGTAGCAAATGCGTTGTAGAATTCTCCGTCCATGATTCGATAACAAACTTTTCACAAACAGATACTTTCAAACGAGATTAGGTCTTTCAAACAAGATAACAACTCAAGCGAAATAACCCCTTCAAACGAGATTAACCTGCACACAAACTTCAAACGGAATTAAGATTCAAGCGGGATAAGAATTTCAAACGAAATTACCTATTTCAAACGGAATCACTGATTTTGTTTGAAAATTCAAGCGGAATACCTCTTTGAAACGGAATCACTTATTTCGTTTGAACTTTCAAACGAAATACCTATTTGAAGCGGAATCACCAAACGGAATAACGTTTTCAAACAGAATTAAACTAATTTTCAAACGGAATTAAGGTACTCATTCAAACGAAATTACCATTTTGGTCCAATTTTGTTATTTTTAGACTGAATTTAGGTCTCAAACTTTCAAGGGTTTGTTAAAACTGTATTTCGCAAGTTATGTGTGAAAATTAGCCGATTTTAACCGTAAAAAGTTGTTCAATTGAGAAAAGAAGGTGTAGAAGTGAGAAAACAAGAAGAAATCAAGCTGAAATCTGCAGAACTCCTCCCCCTGAGCTCTGATACCACATGTAGGATCGTGTTCGGACCCGAAACGAGTCGATCAGAGGTGTTCTACACAATATGAAAGGCGGAAACATACATATTGTGTGTGATTCAGCTAGAATATCACTTTTAACTGTCTTTCTATTGATCTGGTAACAATTACAAGTCTGTAGACACTTCGACAGAGCTTCGCCGTCGGAAAAACTCAACCTAATTCCGTTTGAAATGAAACGGACTGACACCTATTTATAGACATTCTAATTCCGTTTGAACAGGCTCAAACGGAATCACAATTACAAACGAAATTACAAGTTCAAACGGAATTACATGCGGAATTAGCACTTCAAACGGAATTAGCAATTCCAAGCGGAATTAGCCATTTGACTTGATTTCTCGATCTTCGTGCCATGAACAATGCAAGACTCGATACAAGACGAAGTCGACAGACGTATGCACCAACAATTCCCATTAGCTGGATGGCTATTTGCTTCATCAGAGCCAGCCATGATTTGAATGCTATAATCAAGTAACAACAATTTGTTCAGTTATTATATAACGAATCATCGTATATGATGATTAAATAGAAATGGTATAAATAAACCATATAGGCTAATAAAGAAATATGTTTGAATTTATTTGATTATAATTTTCCTAGGTTACAAACGAACCATTATTGGCATTTAAACAGGATATAATCCTTTATATTTATTAGACAGGGGACATAGTCACAACTGTCAATGTCATATAGACATTTTTATACATAGCACGAAGGCTTGTCTCAAAGGACATTTAAATTGGCACAAAAGGCCTTGTCACTAGGACAATTTAAGATATGATTTTGATCTTTTTAGATCAAATATTTTAAGGGTCGAACATAGTTCATCGCCTTTTGACAAGAAGTTACAGAATATAACTATCTTTGTCATGAATATACATTGGCCCGTAGGCAGAACACCTCATATGGATGTTTTTGGTATAGATATCATATTCGATGCTATTAGCCATGATTCGCATTGATCATTTAGGCTATGTAAGGGATTGGAAGAATCCAATATTTTGAAGGCTGGCGTGGTTTCTCAAGCCACACTGCCAGGAGTGTTAACATGGTTTTACATGTTAACAAGGAGTCACTGTCTTAAGAAGGTTATACCATCATAGCCATTAATATTTTGTCTAGGTTACACCTTTAAGAACATCTTTTGAAATATCAAAGCAGATCAATTTAAATTGAAATGAAGTACATATATATATATATATATATATATATATATATATATATATGAATTTCAAAAGAAACTCCATTAATAGTACTAAAAATTACAAAAGCTGCTCTAAACGGGTCTTTGAAAATGAATAAATTGTCCACGCAGGGACTAGGAAAAGAAACAAGTCCTCGCAGGAACTAAAAATAAAAAGAAATGTCCACGCAGGGACCAAACTTTAATAACAATTACAAAACAAATTAAATAAAGGTCCTCAATGATCCTTCTTCTTTCCCATAATAAATTTCGCAAGGCCTTTGAGAAACTTATGGTTCTTTCTATCACGTTCTTCCGCTTTACGCTCAACCTCTTCCACCCTTTGTAAGATTTCTTGATGTTGTTGTTGTTGGGTTAGAGGTTGAGGTTGTGGTTGTTGCTGATATGGAGGGTATTGATACCCTTGAACTGGATACCCAGTTGGGTATGCGGGTGGAAACAACGAAGAATAGAGAGCATTGTAATTAACTGCTTCGACATATGGTTCGTCAGCAGGAGGTGGATAGCTGTAACCGGTAGGAGCTTGAGGCTCAAACAGGTTATACCAGTCGAAACTGGGTAAGTAGGTATTGGGTTATCGTAACCCATTGGAGGTGGCGGTGGTGCAAAAGTGACCGGTGTGGTATCAATTTCCGGCACTATGTGTGAAGGTCCACCCATTTGTGGATCTTCGGGAATCGGAGGGTAGTTACTAGAAGTTTCAGGGGAGCTAAACCTTAGTCCCCCTCGCACGGATATTTGTGCGTTCCTCCTCTGTCTTGGTGGCTCACGAAGTGGCTGAGGTGGTTCCTCAGCTGGAAGGGGTGGTGGAGTCACCGCTTCAATGTGTGGCTCCTCATGTGGCTGCTGTGGTGGGGTGTTGTGATAAGATGGGGTGTTCACAAAATCCCATTGCCCAAACCCTTATTTATAAGTATCGCGACCTCGATAGGGAGACCACGTAAGAGAAGAACCGCTAGAAATTTCGATGGGATGCGTAGGCGTCCCAGACGGTGGCATTGTTGGATCCGAATCATCGTCCGTATCCATGTCCTGTGAAAAATGGTCCTCAGGGCCCAATGGGTTATATCCCACCGGTGCATTAATATAATCATCAGGGTTAAAGTGACCCCGAGAGTAAGAATGATGGGAATGAGAATGATGTGATGAGTGGTGAGAGGAGTGGTGGAAAGAGTGTGAATGCAGTGAGTGCTGCGAGTGATGTGAATGATGGGGTTCGTCCGGTTGCAGCGGTCCGAACGAATGATGGTATAAAGGTGAGGTACTAAGCGAAACAGAGCGTCTCGCCGGTTCGAAAGAGTGTCTCCAATCATCATTTGAATTGGAGCTGCTGAATGATGCTGAAGGCGTGCGTCTATGAGAGGGTCCGGCATGACTGGATGGTCCCCCCCCCCTCATGGGACCATTTCCTTTTCCCTTTACTCGTGGTGGCATTATTTAAACCTTTCAAAAGCAAGAAAAACAACATATATAAATAAAACAAAGGTTAAGAGTAATCCTAGGTCATTGCCTAGACTCGAAAGTCTAATGAATGTGTTATTGTGTCATTGAGATAAAACACAAAAGGCTAGTGTTTAATTCACTCAATGTTGGCTCTGATACCAACCTGTCACACCCCGATATTTCCACATATTTCTGGTGGGGAGTATCATGACGTAGTTGATATCATCATTGTAAATTAACACAATTATAGCACCGCGGAAGGCTTGGAAGTTTAAACTATTACAACCCATAATGTCCAAAGTCCAAAACAAAAGAATATACAGACGAATTGTAATAGAGATCCACAGGCGGATCATAAAATGAATACATAAAACTGAGTTTAAGAGACTTTAGGCATCTAAGGATTTGCAAGATCCTCTTAATTGACGCCAAGTAGCTCCAGCCTAGTTTCGAGAGGTACCTGTCACTTAGTCTTTGGAAAATAGGTCAGTTTTCACTGGTAAATACAATTAACTGACGCTTTAGAAAACATTTAAGAAAATTGATTTAGGCGCACAAGGCACAAAATTATTTATAACTTAAATTCTTATTAAAATCTTGTATACATATTTACATGTTTGTCATACAATTGGGGCCGGTTTGGAAGTCGGACATGATTAACCGACTCACCACTTATAAAACCCACAAAGGAGTTATCCCCAACATGTGGGTTATATAATATTTAGCATTTGCATCTGTCGGGTGTATGCCTACATCCCGTGCATAGGTCGTGGCCATTAATAACTTAAATGAGCCGAGGATATCCAAGACACGGTCGTTAACCCCCAATGTTTATGTTATCAAACAAAATAGATTAAAAAAGGTTATGCGGATTTATTTAAATCACAATCTGACTAAATAATCCCATACCCGACCAAGCAGTAATAATTTACCGTATCCCAAGCCTTTATAGGGAAAATAAGTTAGAAGTATTTACCTGAGTTAATATGCAAGAAAATGCTACTCAGCCATATATTCTTAAGACCTTATGCAAATATCTTCTACCGAAGCTACTTAATATGTAAGGAAGGTCTTATCAACCTATTAGGATACTAACGGGTCTTATTAAAGTCAAAGGCTTAGACCGGTTAGTTATAAGGATGCTTTACGGTTCAAGATGCTAGATTAAGCGGAGACCGGAATGGAATGTGATTTAGACCTGACAAGTTTGAATACTTGTATAATATGGGTAAACTAAACACATTCTGGATTTTGAAGTTTAGATGATAAGGTTAAACCCGTTTCGGTTAATTTATGTAAACTAGTTACATAAACCGAACCGAATGAACCATATACAAGTCCCATATATTATTATGCTTAAAATATGTTAATACATCAGTAAGATGTTAACATATATGCCCAAAAACAATTTAAAACCGAATCAAGCCCAGTAAGGGCATTTTGGTCATTTAAGATTTATAAAAGAGGGTTAAAAGTAAACTGATGTTTTGGTCAAAAACATTCTGTAAAAATATTTATTTTATGATGTTATAATAGTAGGATATCATACATATGTGTGGTTTATCCTTTATGGCCAAACTATGCCCCGAAAGGGCATTTTGGTCATTTCACATATGCTTTTAAGGTCATAATTGGAAGTCTGAGTTCATGACTTATACCTACTGTAATAATATTAAAAATTATTTATAATTTCAGTAGGTAACAAGCCTTGGGTGCTAAATATGGTTTTAAACCATACTATGCACCAAATTAGCATAAAAGTCGACAATTGACGATATTTGCAAGGTTTATGAAATTCTGAGATTTTGACTAGCCTTAGATGGTCAAAATATTTTATTTTTCGTATTAGATCAGTAGGAAAAGGTTTTGCCTGTTTATCATATATGAAACACTTTTTATTTGCAAAAAAAGGGCATTATCATTAATTATAGAATTTATACAAGAACTCAATGTTAAGGTCAGTATCTAATCTGACCCATCATTCCAAAAATTCCTAAAAATGATATCATAAAAGTAGGTTAAGAGTTTTGTGTCAAAATTTATGTTTAAACATGATTTATGCATTAAAGGGTAATTTAGTCTTTATAAAAGCTAAATTTACGATAATTTGCATAACATCAATTTGAGACCAGAATATAGTGTTAAAATATTTTAGACATGTTTATAAATCAGTACCTATCTTATTTGTATGTTCATATATTCAAAAATATTATTTTTAGACCATAAGGGCATATTGGTCAATATTAAGCATAATAACGGAAACATGCATAGAATTCAGAATTTCCAAATGACCATGTAATATAACCTCAGAGAGTTATACTACAACATTATATGGTCACAATGGAAGCTTAAAACATAGAAGAATTAGGCTTAATCGAGCCAGAACTGAAAGTCAAAGCAAAAGTCAAGCTTTTGTGACTTTTGGTTGCGAACCGAGCCTAAAATTAGAATTGTCGGGTTGAACATGTTTAGACATGTTCTAATAACATTTTCCAAGTTATTAAAGTGACAAAACATGGTTTATATCTTCTACAATATCAAATTAGATTTTTATTTAAAAGTCTTACTAGTTTGACTTTTTACTTAATTACTTTGACCCGACAATTAACTAAGTAAACGTGATAATTAAGAGGTGCCCTTTTGATGGATTAACACCTACCTAATTAAGATCACGTAGCCATATTCACCTCGAACAATGGCTGGACCATTTAGGTCTAAACCGAAGGTCAAATCCGTTTTGCGGCAACTTTGACTTTCGGTCTTTAAATAAACAAAAACTGAACTAAGGTGGCTAAGGACACTTACAAAGGGTCCTAGCTTGAACTTTGAACTAAAGAGAGCTTTCTTTTGTATCAGGAATCTCAAGAAATGCTCAAGGAAGCTTAAGCAAGTGAGAAGATGAGAATTTTTGAGTGAGCAAGGAATGAGGTTGCATCAAGCCTCTTTTTATAGTTGAAGGGGCTTGATTAGGATCATTCCTTGTTGCCTGACGCCTTGCTCAACCCCTATCCACGACAGGTGCTGAGTCCAAACTATAGTACTATCATTGCTAAGGTGTCAAGCAACAATCACTGTGTAAACATAACATACTAGCATTCATCGAATAACACGTATAACATGCAGGACAGTTAGCGTATAAAAGTGTTTGCGTTGTGTGTCGATTGTGATTTGATATAAGTAACGTATGTAACACCCAAAAGTGCTTAAAGCAAAAAGGGATCGAGTATACTCACAGATTGTGTTTAGTAAATAAACACTCTCTTGGATTGAAGGGAAAGCTGGAGAGTTAGCCTGATTAAAGAACGATAGCATAAGCGATGAACAGTGCGTAAAACGATGCGAGTGAACAGAGTGATGGAGGGTCATCCGAATGGATGACAGTCCGGACAGATGGTCATCCGGTCGGATGGCCATTCGGTCGGTTTGTCATTCGTTTGGGGATGGATGTGTTTGTGTATGATGTGACTTTGAAGTTTTCGTTGTAGCATTTTATAAAACAAGAAGTAATCCTACCATTCAGGTCGTCCGGTCAGACGGTCATCCGAACGGATGGCCGTCCGTTCAGATGGCGATCCGAGTGGAGGGGATATGTTGGAAATTGGTTGAAATTATTTAAGTGTTAAACATCATAGGTCATCCGGTCGGATTGTCCTTCGATCGGATGGCTATCCGATCGGACGGTGATCCGTTCAGTTACCTATTCGTTGAGAACTTTGTAAAAATTTGCTAAGTTTGGGAAGTTTTGCGATTATACCGAGACGGTATGATAACGTGTCAAACAACGGAACCCTATCAAGTCCAAGTCATCCGATCGGATGGGAATCACCCCGCCCGATCAGTTAACTGTTCTTGACGGTTATTCATGTTCAACCCGTGAATCGGTTGTCTCTTTGATAGAAATCCGTTCTTGGACCGACACTTCACCAGAGAATGTGTAGAAGGTCTGAACGAGCTCGGATACTATCGGTTTTGGTTACATGAGTGTAAAAGGATGTGGAAGAAGCTTAAATCAGTTTGAAAATGTTTCCGATTAAGACAAAATCAGCGTTTAAACATGTTGAAATCTCTTAGATCTGAGTTATTCTTGGTGGAATGCGGTCACTCTTTGAAGTTCATGAGAACTCATGATAACATCACCCTAGAATAGCCCAAATCATCCGATTTCATGGTGAAAAGTTAAGATTTGCTGGTGGAGATGATGAAGAAGTGTGTGTAGATCATAGAAGTACAAGATTTGAGGTAGAAACTAACAAGAATCGTGAGAAATCGAGAGAAAATAGCCCAAGTGCGTGCTGGTCGTAGGAGGAGCTGTCACATCACTGATCAAGATGTGGCAGGTGCTATTTATAGGCAAGAGAGAAGAAAGGCGGTGTGAAGTAGTGGATCGGAGGGTGGTTCGATCGGATGGTCATCCGGAGGATGACCATTCGATCGAATGGTCATTCGATTGGATGGGTTTGGTGAGCTGGTTTTTGACGTTTCGTTTTGTGTGTTGAGTGTTGCGATGCATTGCGAGTAAGCAATACGATAGTATTACCCATTAATTACACAAATAACCTAACTAGTAAATAACATAACATAATCCTTACATCTCGAGTTTGCGATGAGATTGCGTTGTGATAGAGTTGCGATTGCGTTTGCGATTAATCACCACAATAAATATAATCATGCACAAATAATACATATTAGCATACACACGTAAACAATATCCATAACCTGTAATTCGAGTTGCGATGTGATAGCGATGCGATTAGCGATTAAACTGCGATTTATTGCATATACTCCGCATAATACAACTAACGTATCATAAATTAAGTATCGATTAAAAAGTCAAAGAGTACAATCAATAATTAAGCAAGGAGTGACAGATTGCATTTAGCAATCTTTTCTTCCTTTGACTTTGACTTTGACTTTGACTTATACTTTGACTTCAAAACGCGGGTTGTTACAGCCTCCCCTACTTTAGGAAATTTCGTCCCGAAATTTAAGGCCCAGGCGTAACAACCAGTTGTGGATACTTTGCCTTCATGTCACTTTCGAGTTCCCAGGTGAACTCGGCGCCACGTTTTCCTTCCCAGCAAACCTTCACAATGGGAATGCGTGAGCGTCGGAGCTACTTTGTTTCTCGGTCTATAATCTCGACAGGCTTTTCCATGAAGTGTAATGTTTCGTCCACTTGTAGATCCTCAAGGGGGACATGTAAATCCTGGTTGGCTATACACTTTTTGAGGTTCGAAACATGGAAAGTCGGGTGGAAGTTACTAAGTTCCTCCGGTAGTTCGAGTCTGTAGGCCACTTTGCCAATTCTTTCCAGAATTTTAAAGGGTCCAACATATCGAGGCGCGAGCTTTCCTTTCTTGCCGAATCTGATGACCCCCTTCCAAGGTGCAACCTTTAGGAGTACGTGATCGCCAATGTCAAATTCAAGGGGCTTGCGGCATCTATTGGCGTAACTCTTTTGTCAACTCCGAGCTTTCAGCAGATTGTCTCGAATTTAGAGGATTTTGTCTGTCGTTTCTTGCAATAACTCAGGACCTGTAATTTGCGCATCCCCAATCTCGTGCCATACAATAGGCGTTCGACACTTCCTTTCGTATATTGCCTCAAATGGTGCCATTTGGATGCTAGAGTGATAATTGTTATTGTACGAGAATTCGACTAAAGGTAAATGTGAAAGCAGTACTAAGGTTGAGAGTAGTACCGAGAGCGGATTGAAATGTTTCCCAGAGACACGAAATGAATCGACCATCGCGGTCAGAGATAATGTCACGAGGTGTCCCGTGTCGACAAATAACTTCGTCGGTATAGATCCGAGCTAATCGTTCTACCTTGTAGTCTTCCCGTATTGGTAGAAAGTGAGCAGATTTGGTAAGATGGTCAACGATAACCCAGATGATGTCGTGACCTGATAGCGTGCGCGGAAGTTTCGTTATGAAATCCATGGCTATACTCTCCCACTTCTATATAGCGAGAGGGGCGTTGATGCTCAGCCTTGACTTTCGAGCAAGTCAGGCACTTCGAAACGTCTAAAATTACCAGATATCTTTTCATACCCGACCACTAGTACTTGTAGCGAAGGTCCTGGTATCTTATCGGCACCAGGATGAATGGAGTATCGAGACTTGTGGGCTTCGTCTAGCAGAATTTGTCGTAAATTGGTGTGCATGGGAATCCAAATTCGGTCAAGTTAATGGAATATACCATTTGATTTATTCACCAGTTGTTCGCCGTTATTGATGATCCTTTCTTTTTTCAGAGTGCGTTCGGTAAAACAAGCATGTTGGGCGTCACGGATAAGAGTTCGAGATTGTGCTGGGCTTGGGTATTACGAACGCTATGCAAATAGCTTCGTCGACTGAGAGCGTCGGCAACAACATTTGCTTTGCCAGGATGGTAACAAATCTCACAGTCGTAATCGTTGAGGAGTTCAACCCATTGGCGTTGGCGCATATTCAGCTCTTTCTGGTTAAAGATGTGTTGTAGGCTCTTGTGGTCGGTGAAGACCGTACACTTGGTACCGTAAAGGTAGTGTCGCCATATCTTCAACGCAAAAACAACTGCACCAAGCGAGATCATGGGTTGTATAGTTCTTCTCGTGGATTTTGAGTTGTCGAGAGGCGTACGCGATAACCTTGTCTCGTTGCATGAGAACACAACCGAGACCGAGGTTAGGGGTATTACAGTAGACTACAAAGTCGTCGTTTCCGTCAGGTAACGAGAGCACGGGAATGTTACAAAGCATAGCTTTGAGAGTTTGAAAGGCCTTCTCTTGTTCGGTTCCCCAAACAAAAGGTTTGTCCTTGTGCGTAAGAGAGGTAAGCGGTACAGCGATCTTCGAGAAATCAGCGATGAATCGGCGATAGTAGCCCGCCAATCCAAGAAAAGAACGAACTTCAAATGGGTTCTTTAGTGTAACCCAACTCTTGAAAGCTTCGATCTTCGCAGGATCGACATGAATACCTTGACTATTGACAATGTGACCGAGGAATTGAACCTCCTCAAGTCAGAATTCACACTTGGAGAATTTGGCATAGAGACGGTTTTCCTGGAGCAGTTCAAGAACCAAACGGAGATGCTACGCGTGTTCGGCTTTTGACTTGGAAAAGATCAGGATATCATCGATAAACACGATGACGAAGCGGTCGAGAAAGGGTTTACACACATGATTCATTTTGGGAGCGTTAGTCAAACCAAAGGGCATAACAACAAACTCGTAGTGACCGTATCGGGTTCGAAAAGTGGTTTTGGGTATATCTTCCTCCTGAATTCGTAACTGGTGATAGCCTGAACGTAGATAAGTCTTCGAGAAACATGTAGTACCTTGTAACTGATCAAACAAATCATCGATTTGGGGTAAGGGATAGCGATTATTGATGGTAAGCTTATTCAATTCCCGGTAATCGATGCACATCCGGAACGATCCATCCTTCTTTTTGACAAAAAGGACTGGTGCGCCCCATGGAGAGGTGCTAGGGCGAATAAAGCCTTTATCAAGCAGTTCCTGGAGCTGACTCGAGAGTTCGCGCATTTTTGAAGGAACGAGACGATAAGGCGCTCTAGAAACAGGATTTGCTCCAGGAACGAGGTCGATTCGAAAATCGATATCACAAGTGGGCGGTAAACCAGGTAAGTCATCGGGAAAGACACAAGGAAAATCACGAACCACAGGCACCTTGTCCATTGCCTTAACTTCCTTTTCCTCCGCTACTACGATGTGCGCCAAGAAAGCTTGGTATTCCTTGCAGAGATACTTGCTAGCTTGGACACACGACATGAGTTGTAACTTCCTCGAAGCGACTTCGCCATAAACAAATAATTAATCACCATTTGCGAGAGAGAAACGAATCATTTTATCGAAGCAAACAATTTCAGCGTGATTCTCCCGAAGGAACTCCATGCCTACTATGACATCAAAGCTACCGAGCTGCATCGGGATGAGATTGGTCGGGAAAACGTGACTGTTGAGCTCAAGAGTACAGTCACGTAGAACGGATCTAACAGTGACGGTTCTTCAAGTGGCGACTTCTACGTCGAATGTCGATTGGAGGTTAACGCGTTTACGGTTTTGGAGCCTTTCGAATTTGAACAATACAAAACAGTTATCGGCTCTAGTATCAAACAAACACGAAGCATATATACCATTTGCGAGAAACGTACCATTAACCATGTTGCTGTCTGCCAGAACCTGACGGGCGTTGATGTTGAAGACTCGCCCGCGGGCGGCTTGTTGAGCTGACTGTTGTTGCTGCTGGTAATGTTGCGGTGCTGGCTGTTGCTGCTTCTGTGGCTCTTGCTTCACCACTCTGTTTGGGCAAACATTTGCGAAGTGGTTGGGATCACCACACGTAAAGCAGGCTCTTGCGTGAGCAGCGGGAGCAGGAGCTGCCTGTTGGCCCTGAGGAGCTGGTAGAGCAGGATCTTGAACTGGGGCTGGAGCTTGGCGAGGACCGGTACGGCAGTTAGCAGTGAAGTGGCCGTACAGGTTGCATTGAACACAAAACCGGCATGCGATTCCAACCGGGTGATGATAGGTACAAGTAGGGCAGAGCGGGTGTGGACCAGTATATGCACGCTTGGCCGACGGTGCATTGGTCACTGGCGCCGCTACTTGGCGGTTCTGAGGTTACGGTTGAGCAGGTACAGCTTGGAGTGGAGCGGCGGTTACTGCACAGTTCTTGTTACTAGTGTTGTTGTTCTTTCTCTTGGGACGTGAAGACTTGGAAGCTTCCGGTGCGGCGGTTTTAGAGGTGGGAGCAGCGGTAACTTGATGAACACTCTTGGTGGGTTTATCAAAGTAACCAGCCAATACTCGCTTGTCATTGATCTCGGCAGCGAGTAGGTAAGTCTCTTCAATAGTTGTCGTCTTCGCAGCATGAACGAAGTCAGCAACACAATCCGGTAAAGCACGGATGTATTTCTTGATCGTCATTTCAGGTGTTGCCACCTGGCTTGGACAAATGATACTTAGCTGCTTAAAGCGAGCTGTCAGACCGGTGTTGTTGCCACCATCTTGCTTGATGTTCCAAAATTCGTTCTCCAGCTTTTGGAGCTCATGGGGTGGGCAGAATTCCTTCATCATGAGTTCCTTCAACTCATCCCAAGTAAGCCCATAGGATGCATCGTTCCCACGCTTGTTCCTTTAGGCTGCCCACCAATCCAGAGCCCAGGACTGGAAGACGCCTGTTGCGTTGACAGTGCGTAGGTGATCGGGACATCCGCCCTAGCTTAGCGTGACTTCAATTGAGTCGAA
Source organism: Helianthus tuberosus (assembly GCA_030545235.1). NCBI lineage: Eukaryota > Viridiplantae > Streptophyta > Magnoliopsida > Asterales > Asteraceae > Helianthus > Helianthus tuberosus. Next base: position 59,233,217 of record CM060426.1, on the reverse strand, counting down.
CCATTGAAACATAGCGCTTGGTCCGTCTTCGCCCGTGAAGTCTTTTGGGCCGCAGGCCTTAAACTGCTTAAAGCTGAAAGTACCTTTAGGTGAGTCAGTCCTTGATTTCTCAGAGGACTTGCTGGTGTTTTCATGAAGCTCACTGACAATTTATGGAATGACCTTGGCCATCTGCTTTGTGACTAGAGCAGCGATGCGTTTGTTTTCATGGTTTCGGTGAGAGTTGCGAGTGGTGTGCGATCCAAATGACGACATTGTCTACAACCGACATCGTCACAGGACTCAAACACAATTTTGGTTAACCCTAGTATAGTCTAGCAATTTCTCCCAAAAGCTACTTTATATAAAAGCACAGGAACACGTCTAATCACACAGTCACGTAGGCACACAATCCACAGAAGCACGTAAGCACATAAGCATGGAAGCACGTGTTCCACTATATTTTGCACGTATTCAACTACTTATATTGCACGTATTGACCTATCCTTCAAGCCTGCGATTGCGATCAAGAGTTGCGAGTGCGAGTAACGAGTACACATTGAGTAACACAGCGACTAATATAGCGTAAGCGAGCAACGTAGCATGCGATTTGTTAACGTTGTGTAATGAGTCGTGTGTGTTTGGCGGAGCAGAAAGCGTTAGATCAAAACCATCAATATCTCAAAACATTAACAAATAAACATATAAACCCACATAAAATCCACATAAAACCGATAAATCACAGAGTCAGCGGTTTGCGGGCTCAGAATCAAAACACATAAAATCAGCGATTGCGGTTTTGAAATCGAAAATAGATTGTCTTGGCTTAATAGACGTCGACAAGCCAAAGTGATTCGACTATTCTGAAGGACTTCGAGCACACGTTTTGGCCTAATAGACTGTGCTCTATCACCAGCATACGGCGAATGGCACGCATCCTTTCGGTTACTCACGCAACTCGAGTCATTGGAATCCATCGAGACTTTGGTGAGAATTTTGTAAAACCAAAAATGTAGAGCGGAATAAGTCATCAAGGATTGGGTTTCACCCCTAACTCAGTGACCACATCCCTATTTGCGTGGTTGAATCACAAGATAGATAGGGAGAATCGCGTCGAAATATGGATTTCACTCCTGATTCAACGCAAATTTTCGTGTTTATAGTAAAATGTGCGAGTCGAACGAGCGATTTGGTCGGGAGTTTGTGGTTTTCACACCTAGTCTCAACCAGATCATTCGTTTGTGTGTGTGTTGCGAGCCTTAGGAAAGGCTGACCTTGCGTGAAGCTGTAGTATGCGATGTTCACGCAAAAGTGTAGTGTATAGCGAGTTCGAGCGAGAATACCAAGCAAGCTCGTACAAAACCCCTACCAGGTCTGCACAAGTCGATATGTTGGTACTTAGACTATAGACTAGGTCATTTCTAAAACATCGACCCAGACTAGGTCGAGTCTTGCCTAATTCCCTATAGTTATGGCTCTGATACCAATCTGTCACACCCCAACCGATGGCGGAAACATCGGGGCGCGGCACTAAGCGAAACAAATTGTGCAAGAGAAATCCATAACGACTAAAATTACCGGATACTTAACATTACGTCCCATACCGTAACATATCAGATAATTCAATTATTACAGACATAGTATCTCAAGGCAAATGAATTGTTTCGACAACTCAAAATATTAATTGTTTGTTTCTAGACTCCCCTACTTGATTCCACAAAAGCAGGTCCTAGCAAGCATCCTAAACACCTGTCACATACGTTAAAGTAAAAGTCAATACACATAGTGTAAAGGTGAGCATACAAGTTTAATAGTATATAGTAGCGAAAGCGAGTTTACGCATAACCAGCATGAAACATGTATAATGCGAAGTAAGTAGGTTATCGACAATGAAATATGCACAGACGTGACTGCGAGTTGTAGAATGCGCAACACATATCACTACTGTGACACGTGAAGAAAGGCCCTTAACAACCCCTGTCCACGACAGGTGCTGAGTCCAAACTATAGTACTATCGTTGCTAAGGTGTCAGGCAACAATCACTGTGTAAACATAACATACTAGCATTCATCAAATAACACGTATAACATGCAGGACGGTTAGCGTATAAAAGTGTTTGCGTTGTGTGTCGATTGTGATTTGATATAAGTAACGTATGTAACACACAAAAGTGCTTAAAGTAAAAAGGGATCGAGTATACTCACAGAGGGAGCGCTAGAGAGTTAGCTTGATTACAGAACAATAGCATAAGCGATGAACAATGCGTAAAACGATGTAAGTGAACAGAGTGACGGAGGGTCATCTGGTCGGATGGCCATTCGGTCGGTTTGTCATTCGTTTGGGGATGGATGTGTTTGTGTATGATGTGACTTTGAAGTTTTCATTGTAGCATTTTATAAAACAAGAAGTAATCCTACCATTCAGGTCGTCCGGTCGGACGGTCATCCGAACGGATGGCCGTCCGCTCGGATGGCGATCCGAGTGGAGGGGATATGTTGGAAATTGGTTGAAATTGTTTAAGTGTTAAACATCATAGGTTATCCGGTCGGATTGCCGTTCGATCGGATGGCTATCCGATCGGATGGTGATCCGTTCAGTAACATGTTCGTTGAGAACTTTGTAAAAATTTGCTAAGTTTGGGAAGTTTTGCAATTATACCGAGACGGTATGACGCGTGTCAAACAACAGAACCCTATCAACTCCAAGTCATCCGATCGGATGGGAATCACCCCGCCCGATCAGTTAACTGTTCTTGACGGTTATTCATGTTCAACCCGTGAATCGGTTGTCTCTTGATAGAAATCCATTCTTGGACCGACACTTCACGAGAGAATGAGTAGACGGTCTGAACGAGCTCGGATCCTATACGTTTTGGGTACATGAGTGTAAAAGGATGTGGAAGAAACTTAAATCAGTTTGAAAATGTTTAGATTAAGACAAAATTAGCGTTTAAACATGTTGAAATCTCTTAGATCTGAGTTGTTCTTGGTGGAATGAGGTCACTCTTTGAAGTTCATGAGAACTCATGATGACATCACCCTAGAACAGCCCAAATCAGCCGATTTCATGGTGAAAAGTTTAGATTTGCTGGTGAAGATAATGAAGAAGTGTGTGTAGATCATAGAAGTACAAGATTTGAGGTAGGAACTTACAAGAATCGTGAGAAATCGAGAGAAAATAGCCCAAGTACGTGTTGGTCGGAGGAGGATCTGTCACATCACTGTTCATGATGTGACAGGTGCTATTTATAGCCAAGAGAGGAGAAAGGCGGTGTGAAGTAGTGGATTGGAGGGCGGTTCGATCGGATAGCCATCCGATCGGATGGTCATCTGGACAGATGACCATTCGATCGAATGGTCATTCGATCAGATGGGTTTGGTGAGTTGGGTTTCGAAGTTTCGTTTCGTGCGTTGAGCGTTGCGATGCGTTGTGAGTAAGCGATGTGATAGTATTACCCATTAATTATACAAATAACCTAACTAGTAAATAACATAACATAATCCTTACATCTCGAGTTTACGATGAGATTGCGTTGTGATAGATTTGCGATTGCGTTTGCGATTAATCACCACAATAAATATAATCATGCACAAATAACACATATTAGCATACACACGTAAAACTATATCCATAACCTGTAATTCGAGTTGCGATGCGATTAGCGATAAGTCGATTAGCGATTAAACTGCGATTTATTGCATATACTCCACATAATACAACTAACTTATCATAAATTAAAGTATCGATTAACAAGTCAATATGTACATTCAATAATTAAAGAAGGAGTGACATATCGCATTTAGCAATCTTTTCTTCCTTTGACTTCAAAACGCGGGTTGTTACACCAGGTGCAGGCAGGTCGGGCGTGACTCGCGGGGCAAACCAAATTTAAAACTTGTTTGATTGTTTACAAGTTTAGTCCCTGCACTTGTGTAACTTCCATTTCTTTCATTTCCAGCACTAGGGGCCCTTCAATTTAGGTTTTAAATATTCCTGGAAGTATAATCAAGTACCATTAAGCTCTGAGTTCGTTAAAAATGTCTCTCGGGAGTAGAATTATTGTTTTGACACTTTCTACCCTCATCTTGGAATCTTGCAGATTTGATTATATAATGGTACCGAAACCTTGTGAATTCATTATTAGGTATTCTTGAGAGTTTAATCAAACATTACGAAGCCCCGGGTTCGTTAAAAGGTCACTCAGAGGTAAGAATTAACATGTTGACATGTTTAACTCCTTTGTCTCGAAATCTTTCGATTTCTTTCACAACGGCATCTTACGTTTGATAATTTACTCATTCAAGAATACAAACATTGTGTGAGGTCATTCAGATGCATAAGTTTAGCATGTTGACCCTTTTAGTCCCTCCGCATACATCTTTTCATAGTTTGGCAACATTAGTCCTTCTAACTCAAACTTTTACATGTTTAGGGTTTAGGACACGTGTCTTCACATTATTGGACATGATTTTACGAAGTGTTACAACTAATGTGTAAAATGGGCTTAAAATATCAATAAAATCATAACACACCTTGCACACACCAAGTTTTTGGCGTCGTCGCCGGGGACACAAGGATTTTAGGAAAGTTAGGAATCAACGGCCTAATTATTTTCACTTATTTTTCTATTTTTTTAGGATTTTTTCTTAATTTTTTAGTTTCTGCAGATTTCAGCATGGGGCCGTGCCCATTGAACACGCCCCTGTGCCCAATCTTTGTTACTGGCAATCCTGTTTTAATTCAGGAAATAGCTGAACACGGGGCCGTGCCCACCGAACACACCCCCGTGTCCGCCCTCCAGTTACTGAAAACAGAACCGTAAGATCCCGACTGTTGGTAATTTCTGACAAAACCATGAGTAATATTGATTATTTTTACTTTCGCTCCTCTTAGGGTGAATGGTGTCAAATATGTGGAGGATCTCATAAAAATTTAGAATGTTACTTTCTAAATTATACTCCCCACTATTTAGACCCATCGTTTCCCTATAACCTTAAGATGGGCGAAAGTTAAAACGATCCCTATCTCTCCCTTGAATGCTCTCAATCATTTCTTTTGGATGACATGATTCTCAAAGAATGATGTCAACTCAAAGAAATAATTCTCCAATTGAGATGGAAACAAGTTATTCATCACAAGACAGCAATCAAGGAGAATTATCGGGGTCACAATCGGATTCTAACAACGTCGTCGATACCAAAAGCACCTCTAATTCTTATGAGGACATGAGCGATAGTCATCCCTGTGTCGACTGTGTTGTGAAGGACTCTCCATCGGTTTCTACCGATGCACTCATAGACCTGAGCGATTCGACATACACCTTCTTTAACGAGAGCCTGGATAACGAGAATAAAGGTCGGTTTCGCCCACCGGTATTTAGCGTAGGTTTTACCCTTTCGGATAACCTCTTGCATTCGTGTTTAAATCAAGAGCAATTTAGGTACCTTAGCCACTTCGGTGTTGTTCCGTACAGTAAGGAACCGCCCGATCCGGACAAATTCCTTAAAATAAGACGAAACTTCATAAAACTCTCTAGCCACAGGGCCGTGTCTAGGTCAACACGCCCCGTGCCCGCTTAAAAATTGACCACGGGGTCGTGTCCAGGCCAACACGCCCCGTGTCCAGAATACGGCCAAAATGTGTCAGAGTTATGTCTGACAACGGGGCCGTGCCCAGCCGACACGGGGCCGTGGTTAGCGTGCTGTCGTTTTCTATAAAGTCAGCTTGATTCCTTCACATTTGGACCTATTCCAAAGACAATGATCTGGTGGGATCTTCACATATACCCTACAAGGTATATTCCAAAGAAGGTTGTCTACAACCATCTTGTCTTTACCACTTTTGTCTCTTGCCTTCTTCTTCAACTATCTAATTAAAGCACTCGATGAGATGACATCCATGGAGGAGGTTCTAATTGACCATATCAACTATCTAACGGTGGGGCTAGAGAGTAGCTTCCAAGAAATCAACCTGTTGCACCAAAGGTTGAATATTCTTACAATGCCACCTATGGAACCAATCTTCCCACTAGAGGACTGGAACTTAGCATAAGAAGTTGTTAACCCCACCGGATGGGACGACATTCCCCTGGAGCCTCCTCTAGACGACTTACAAGAGGTTCCGGTTGAGGTCGCGCCTCCTACACATGAAGTGGACAATGAGCCCGCCTTCCTTCTCCCTCGGGAGATAGAGGAGTGTCTCAACGATGCGTGAGGAGCACTCTCCGGGAAGAAGTTCTAAAAGCCTTATTCAACCGAAAGATTTATTTTTCGGGATTTTGTTGCTCTTATAATAAAATCATCTAGGATGGAACTTCTTTGTGGTTTAAAATTTCTTGCATTCTAGGACCTACTTATCTATCTTAGTTTTTAGTTTGTACTTTTCAACTTTTAGGAACTATGTATCTTTGCACTCTTTAATGAATGATGGTTTAATTTATTGAATGGTGTTTGGATGATGTTGTAATGAATAAAACACACTAAAAAAGGTGGAGGTTACCAAGGGAATGTTAAAACCACACCCCATGCACGACAACAGAGCTTCCCGACAATTTTCCAGCATTACAGCAAGTTCAGCACGGGGCCGTGCTCAGCCCAACACGCCCCGTGCCCAGGCTCTGTAGAAAAGTTTCCTAGTTCAGGTAATTGGACACGAGGCCGTGCTCACTGGACACGCCCCGTGTCCAGCCTTCTCTTAAATTCATTTACTGGCAATCTGACCATGGGGTCGTGCCCGGACCAACACGGGGCCGTGGCCAGAGGCCCAGTAACATAAAATTTTGTTTTTCAACACCTTCAATCAACCTAAAAACTTATTTTTGGGACACATTGAGGACAATGTGTAATTTAAGTGTGTGGGGGGGGGGGATGCTAAAACCTTGAATTTTGCAAGTCCTAATAGCAAGCCTTACACAAAACTCTATTGGAACCGCTAATCACCCCAATTTTTTTCAAAAAAATTTCATTTTTTTTTACTTGTCTTGTTTAATTTGGGAATAACAAGTTCTAAGAAGGTTATATTTTTACGAATTTACAACCGATAGCATCGTGATAAAAAGAACCAAATAATAAAATTATGAAAAGGCATGACAAATCTAATTAAAATTTGATTATATATACTTGATCACATTATAAACCCATTCCCACAACAAGTGAGTTTTGAGCCTTTATTGAGCATACAAGCATATATCTTTAAAACTAAATGCTCATTTTTCGTTTCTTGTGTGAATAGCCGCTTGGTTCTTACGACTCTAGAACTTGCCATGACGATACATTCCCAGTCCTTACCAACTTAAACCCAAGTAAGTAAATGATGGAGGCATTAGGAATAACCCATTTTTCCTTTCAACACCATTATTTTCCTTTTTTTATCACCAACCCAAAATCCCCTAATTAACCCATTTGAGCCTAAACCTTTTCATTTCAAAACCCACAAAACAAACACCCTTCACCCACCAATACCTTTTCAAACCCTTTATTTTAGTAAAAAGCTCGATTATCTTGTGACGTCTCCTATTAGGAAAAAAATGAAGGTCTTGTAATAAACAAACACCTTCCTCAAAGGAACTTTGTTTGAATATGCTTAGTTTGAATAAAAGTCACAAAAACAAAAAGTTTTACGACGACTGATGCTTTTTACGTTTTGTAGGACCAGTTTTCTACTCCGAAACGATTGCAAACTGACTCGTGTAACGTGCGGAATCCGTACACGAACGTGACCGAACACACACGACGAAATATAATCTGTGATTCTATTGATAAATCTGAAAACGTACAAGCACCTGAATCACGACGTCACTTTCTCTCTCTAGACTTTCTCTCTCTAGCTCTAGATCTCCAAATCTCAAATGTGACAAAAGTTCTTAAACTAACACCTAACTCCTCTATTTATAGGCCAAGGGGTTTAATGAGAGTTCTCATTAATTGCATAAATGCCACCTTGCCTTTTCCCTAAATATTACAATATAAGCGCTAGTTTTCTTCTGTTTCTGCTACGGACTGGATTGACGGAGGCGATAGACATAAATGTACTAACAGACCCCCCCCCTTGGATATTGTCGTAGTCAATCTCGTAGCGTCTTGTCTTTCTTTCTCTCTGAGTCTTCTTGATGCGTTATCACATCTTTTAGCAACATAGACTCCCTCTTGCTTGAACAGCATCCCTGTGGATCTGTTTTCAGCTTCAGCTCCCCCTTTCGTTAAACTCTTTCTTCAGGATACCCCTTTCATCAAGCTTCCGTGCTTTTGGGATCGACACCTGGCTTTCCGGTTACAAGCTCCCCCGTGCGTCGAGCTCGTCTTCAGACTCCTCCTTAGACTCGGCTATTGGGATCGCGATCTGGAACAACATCTGCAACTCTCAAACATTTATAAGTAAAACATTTTGAACATCCAGGATTGAAAACCTTGCTCTCTTAGCATAAGCTGAAATATTTCAAATATGCGACTGTGAAAGATTTTTCGATTGTCCAGGAATCGTGACCTGGCTCTCAAACACTTTTAATCAAGAACCTGGCTCTAAAATATAATAATATGGATATATCCAGGATTACTTGATTCTCTCCCCCTATCAACAATCTTCAAAGATTTGGCAGAATTAAGTATCCAAAATCAAAATCTAGCTCTTTACAACAGATTTTAACAATTTAAGCATCCAAATCCCTCACAGTTAATCATCCAAGTCCAACTTAATGACCTTGGAGACTTCACAAACTGTTTTTTATTTTTGATTTTTTTTAAAACCACAAGTTTCAAATTAATGAACTTGTTTATTTTTAGAAACATGTTCAGCATACTCAGATTTTGAAACACAACACTCAGACATCGGTTGTCGAAAATAAAGTAGAGTCAACATCTTTTTGAATTTTTCTGAAATATAAAGCACTAAAGAAATATTTACAAACATATTTACAGAAAATATTTTTGTTTGAGTTTGCGTCAGAGGATCATATCAGTTTATGACAAATCACTAGCACCGTTGAGCTTTATAAACACTTTAAGTTCTAAACAATTCACTTAGATTGTCAATATACTAATCCACTTAAATTTTCACACAAAGTTCAATTGTTTTGAGATACGAGATTAGTGTTTTAAGGACTTAACTTATTCGCGTGTCCCACCTCAGAATATACTCCCGTATCAAAATTCCCTAGATTCAGTCTTACAGGTGAGTATACCAATTTGATATCTGTATTCTGGGTTAGTGCGAGACCTTGAGAGCTTAGGTATGAACTTCCATTCAGTCAAAGAGATGAAGGCTCGACTTTAGGTGTGTTCCCTTTAGAGAATCTTTTCTTCAACTCCAATTGATTCATATCGTTCGATATTTTTTCAAATTTTATGCAGAGGGTAAGCTTTTAAAGCGCGTAAAGTATTATACGAGGTCTAGGCCATTACTTCCGCAATATCAGAAGACCAGGTATAATACCCCAGATATCAAACAGTATAAAGACATAGTATCTCAGAATCAGGCAATCTCTCAAACAAGATTTCGGGGGTTACCCATATATCCGAGAGATGTTCCCCACGAGATAAGTAAGTATTGATATTTAGGTTTATATCTCGAAAACAATCTACTAAGTGTGTAAAAACCTACTGGCATATCATCAGTGAGACCGTTTATCACATTTTAACTTTCCATTTCTTTAGCGTATTGTGATTGTCTACTGATGTACTATCATTTCCTTTTTTACACAAAAACTCATTTTTGAATTTTATCATGTTTTTGGCTTTTTCAAATTTTCTAATGTTTTTGGATTTTCTGAAATTTTCTTACTCCCCCTAAAATTCAAAACATTTAAAGAAAATTTGACAACCTGATACTGATAGCTTTGTCTCGCCATCCATTTTCTACATCCCATGCTCTGTTTTGCAGAAAATATAACATGTAAAGCAGTAATTACCCCCATGATTTACAACACATTGATATTTTATAGTTTGAACACCATTTTTCAATCTTGTGAAATTAATCATGTTTGTTCCGCCGTGAGGGTTTCGGCATATTCAAGTAACATATTTTTGTAAGTTTTTGAATTTTTAACAAAAATTTAAAAACAAACATATTTTTTATTTTTCAAATATTTGACAAAATAAAAACATATTTTTGGTTTTTTTTCTTAATTTTTCAATTTTTAGGGTTTTTGGGAATATGATTTATTTATTTACAGAAACAAACAAACTCCTTATTTTAGACGCAGGGTTCAGCAGCCTTCTCCTCACGTGCCAGGCTACTCTCTGCTCCATTTTGATGACATTCAGATTTCTTGAGCACCTGCACATTCAACTAATTCAATCACTTGAACAAGTTAGCCCAGGTCTGTTTGACCTTAGGCATTTCGACACAATAATTTTCATTCAATCTTGGAAAATTATCGTCGTTTTGAACAAACAACTTTTCATCTTTTGCTTCAGTTTTCTGTTCCAGAGTAGGTTGTGTCTTAACCACCTAGCTTTGTCCTTTTGAAGCGCTTCTTTTATAAAAATCTGAATCCTTTTGAGTGTTTGATTTTCAACAACTTTTATTTTCCAAAACTGATTTGGTTTCATTGCATCGACAGTTGTTTTCCAACTTTGTGTTGTTCTTAATCTGGGTGTGTGAGAATTCCAGGTATGTCTTGAATCGAACCTATTTGGGTTTGATTTCCATGTTTGATTCGAAGCAAACTTGTTTGTGTTGTACCTCCAAGTTTGTTTTGAATCAAATCTTGTTGAACTTTGTTTCACATCCTCAGATTTCTGTTTTTGAACATCATCAGACTTCTTTTTCTTCTCAACATCAACAGGTTTTAGATTTGGACACTTGCGAGCAAGATGTCCAGTTTGATCACATTTAAAACATGTTCTCTTTGAAACATCTTTGACCTGTTGTTGTTGCTTTTTCTGAGCATAGAACTCTTCATTAGACTGACGCCTAAATTGGAGTTCTTTCTCTTCTTCTGAACTTGTTCCGTGAACAAAATTCTTCTTTGTCTGGAAATTTGAAGTTTCATTTCTTTTCCAATTTTGTTTCTTTTTATAACCCAGCCCATCCTTCATGTTTTTCTTTTTGTAACCAGGTTTGTTATAAAAAGTTTAGTGACTCTTTCCAGCAAACTTTGAAATCTCAGATTTTTCTATTTCAATCATTTTGAACACTTTGTCAATCTTTTCTGAAATCACATTCTGAATCGGGACTTCAAGATCTGAGAATAATTTGTCCGGTCCAATCATGGTATAAACCAATCCTTTTGAATCATCATTCGCATTTTTCTCGGATTTTGAGTTTTTCAGATATCCTTCATGAAAACTACCTTCATTTTCATCATGTGATTCAGATTTACCTGTTTCAACCGACTCTTCTTTCAAAATACTTTCAACGACCTTACCTACCACTTCTGAATCACTAGAATCATCAGATTTGGAATAGGTTACGTCAATGTTATCTGGCAATTGATCAACCATGTTGAAAGCTTTTTCCACCTTCTCGTCATCATAGAATGTGAACTTTTCCTCAAACGGTGGTGGAACCTGATGATATTCCGAGCCAATACCTTTCTTGTTTTGCTCAGAATCTTTACCATCTGGTTTTAGATTGAAAATGCGTTCAAGAACATATGATGAAGCGTAATAATTGTATAACTTGTTGTTATCTTGTTCTAAATCAGCTAATTTACGCTTTAGCTTAGCAACATCTTCAATGTAAGAATTTACAACTTGTTGCTTTATTTCATACTGTCGCTTAAGCGTATCAGTTGTTTCAGAACAATATTTCAATCTGGATTAAACAAGTTTCATTTGACTTTTCACGTCTTCATATGATTGTTTTGTAATGTGGTAAGCCAATTTTATTGAATCATATTCTTTTTTCATTTCTTGACATGCATTTTCTTTTTGTACACATTCTTCTGTTATTTTCGAAACCTTTTCTTTTAAATTTTCATTTTCTTTTTCTAAATTTTTACATTTTTGAGAAAGTTTTTCATCATTTTCTTTTAAAACTTTTTCATTTTCTAGCATTTCTTTGCATTTTTCTTTGAAAACATTTTCGATTTTAGTAAATTCTAGATCTCTTGTTCTGAACTTTTCGTCTTTTTTAGTACAAGCACTGCATGTTTCCATGTATTTCTTGCATTGTTCAACATTTTTGTTTAAGACTTCAGAATCAGATTTTACCTCAGTGATTGGTACTTCGACTTTTTCTGCTGTCTCTGTCTGATCAGCATCTTTCTTCTGTTCTTCTTCACCGGTACCAGCATCAATAGCTTCAACCAAACTTTCCTGCTTCTTATCAGTTTCTTCTTTCTTCTTCTGATCTTTTTCATTCTGCTGTTCTTCAGTAACAGCTTCTTCCATAATTGCTTTAACTTCATTTTCTTTCACAACTTCAACTTTCACTTCCTCAGCAGCCTTCTTCAAATTATCAACCAAATTCTCAACATTCTTCTTCATTCTTTCTTCATCCCTCTTCTTCAGACTTGCTGTCATGGCATCTCTGATGATTTTGTCCAGTCTTTTCTTATAGTGTTTATCTTTTTCAACATTTGAGTAGTACTCACCGGACAGAGGAATTACTGCAAGAACATCATCAAAAACCACTTCTTTGGATGAACCACTGGTTCACCATTGCTATTGAAATAACACTCTCGCTTCTTGTCCCATCTTTTATTGCTTCTTGCTTCTTCATACTCTTTTTCCATTTCTTCAATCCTATATCCTGCAATACACCTTTCTCTGTATGTCTTTTCGTTCAGAATTTCTTCTCGTGTTTTCTCCTTTATTTCAGCAACAAAAGCACGATGTTTGCTCTTTGATACAGTTTTGCCATGAGCTGTGAGACGGTCATCAACAAGATCATCTTCTGGAAGAAATTCACTCCAGTCAAATCCTTCGTCATCTTGAATAACTGCACATGCTCTTGACTTCTCATTCGTATTGTTTTCAATCTGTTTCAAATTTGGCAACTCTTCTTTACTACGGTGGTATATTGCTTTCTGGTAATAATCGTCTTTGAACGGATTTTCATTTCCATCAACTGCAGAATTGGTGCATTCTCTTTTGAAATGACCTTTTTGTTTGCACTTGAAGCAGGTCACTTTGGATTTATCAAATCCCAGCTTTGTTGATGGACCACCGATTAACTGTTTGCCAGTAATCTCCATGAACCTTTGAGCTATTCGAATACAGCTTGCCAAACACCATCGTATGTCAATGAGTTCCATCTCTTCCCGATCAATCTGGTCGTAGTCTTCCTTGGTTAATTCAGAATTTCTGATTTTACCAGCTACCAGACCTTCATATGATTCCAGGACAAATGCAAGGAAGCTCATTTGCTGCTTAGCAGAGTTGATGCTCATTGCAGGAGAATTTTTCAACTTCAAAGCGATGTTGCAAAGAATTTCTTCTGATTCTTCAGGATTTGCTTTTGCAGAAGATGAATGATATCCTGGATTATAACTTGGTAAGCTTTTCTGAGGTTCTTTTGTCTTTTCAACACTGAATGTCGTCTTTGGTGATTCATTTATAGTCACCTCAGGTACATCGCCCTTGTAGTAAAGACCGACATTCTGTTGATGTGAGGAGCTACTCATCTTGTTCTGTTTCTGCAATTCAAGCTCATGGGTTTCAATCTTTTCAATCAACACATCGAGAGTAATCATTTCATACAACACATCATTTTTCAAAATAAAAACAAACGTTTGCCACTGATCAGCTCGTGGTAACGCTTCAATGATTTTGTCTATGATTTCCTCTCGAGTTTTTACTATCTCAAACCTATCAAGCTCAATTTTAAATGACAAAATCTCTCAATCATTTGTCTCACTGACTCTCCTTTTAGACTATCAAACAAATCAAATTCCTTTTTAATAAAGCAATTTTATTCTTTTTGATCTGTTTACCACCCTTTGCTTTAACCCGTAAAGCTTCCCAAACAGATTTTGATGAACCGTCATGATCAAGTAATGCTAAAAGATCATTTTTAATCGACTGTTGGATTAGAGCAATCATTCTTTGTTCATATGAGAAGTTCTTTTTATCTTCAAGGATAAGCTTTTGAGTGGGATTTCTTCTCCTTTGTCATTGATAGGTCTATCATATCCAAACTCCATGCAAAACCAGCTTTGATGTGCGTAAGCTTTGGCCCAGTTGATAAAACGTTCTTTCCACCATGTGTAGTCCTCAATACTATCAAGCTTAGGTGGTTTTGAATAAGTTCTATAGAAGTTATCATGTTTAATATTCTCATTGATTGCTTTTGTTATGGTTTTAGGTGTAACAGTTGAAGTTTCCGACGATTCAGATGTAAACGCCTTGTAGAACGTGTTGTAGAACTCTTCAGCCATGACGCTCCTCGTTTTTACCTGAATCATGATAATCACAAACAAACAATCAGTTTTTTAACAAATATCAACCAGCTGAATCGGATGGATATCCGATCGAGTGAGGTCAACCAAAGTCAACAGTAACAATGATCGGATGGCAGCGAATCGGATGGTGATCCGATCGAGTGACGATCCATCACTTGACAGTATACTTTGGATTGGGTGGTGATCCAATCGAGTGACAATCCGATACTTGCACAATATGCTTGGAATCGGGTGGCGATCCGATCGAGTGACGATCCGATACTTGCACAATATGCTTTGGATTGGGTGGTGTTCCGATCGAGTGGGGATCCGACGCTTGACAATGTGCTTTGAATCGGATGGTGACCCGATCGAGTGGGTATACGATACTTGACCAATATATGTTGAGGATCGGACGGTGACCCGATCGAGTGACACCAACCAACTATCGGATGGTGATCCGATTGAGTGGGGATCCGATACTTGAACCTCTTGTATTGATTATCGGGTGGGGATCTGATCGGGTGGGTATCCGACACTTTGACCTGAATAACAAACAAATGAAGTTTTTAGAATCGGATGGCAATCCGTTCGGATTGCCACTCGACACTTGCACTTTAAAAATTGAACAAATAATGTGCTGAGGATCGGATAGTGATCTGATCGAGTCAAGGTCAACAAAGTCAATGTTTACTAACTTGCAATGGATCGGATGGTCATCCGATCGGATTGTCATCCGATCGGTGATCATCAAGAACAGCAGTGACGAACATGTTAACAGTTTCAAACAGAAAAATCTTGTTTTCTCTCAAATTACATGGAATTTTGATTTGAAATTTTGTAGGCTTATAGATCAATGATTTTCGCACATAATATCCAAAAATCAGCCAATATTAACCGTAAAAGCCATGTTAATTTTGAAGTTTTTAGACAGAAAGTGTAGAAAATGAGAAAATGAAGAAATTTGACAAATCTGGATGAAACTTTGATATGAATCTGATGAAATCCTGTGCGAATTTGTGTGTATGATCTTTGCAATCGAACTCCTACTCTGATACCACTTGTAGGACCGGTTTTCTACTTCGAAACGATTGCGAATCGACTCGTGTAACGTGCGGAATCCGTACACGAACGTGACCGAACACACGACGAAATATAATCTGTGATTCTATTGATAAATCTGAAAACGTACAAGCACCTGAATCACGACGTCACTTTCTCTCTCTAGACTTTCTCTCTCTAGCTCTAGATCTCCAAATCTCAAATGTGACAAGTGACAAAAGTTCTTAAACTAACACCTAACTCCTCTATTTATAGGCCAAGGGGTTTAATGAGATTTCTCATTAATTACATAAATGCCACCTTGCCTTTTCCCTAAATATTACAATATAAGCGTTAGTTTTCTTCTGTTTCTGCTAGGGACTAGATTGACGGAGGCGATATACATAAATGTACTAACACGTTTTTAACCCTTTTTACTAACCACTAACCAAAACCACCTACCCTTAGCCCAAGCCTAACCCTTTCCCAAAGTCCTCTTGATATTTACAAAGGTTTATAGTTAAAAAGGAGGAGGTTTGATTGCTTGGCAAACATATGGTAGAAGTAAGTTCCATGCCGGTCTCAAGTGTTTCACAAAAATACATCTTCGGCCGAGTGTTGAGTGATCTCTCATGAGGTATGTGAACTTGTATATAGATGGAATTTTAAAAAGGCATGTTTTGCCCAAATAAGTAATTTTTCTTATAAAATGTTCTAAATAAATCATAACGAATAGGATTGTAAATAAAATAATAATAATAAAACCCAATAAGGATCTTGGATTCCCGACACTCAAGACAAAACCCAAAACTTCTCCTCGACCTATTCCATTTGGGTGTGTAAGCCACATATTAAAGAGTTTTGCTTGAGGACAAGCAAAGATTCAAGTGTGGGGGTATTTGATGTGTGCAAAATGTAACATATAAATTACATCAAATGAGGCATAAAACTAACCTTTTTTGTAGTACTAATGTTGGAAAAAGTGTGTTTTCGTCTTCCTTTAGAATTTACAGGACCAATTGAGCTTAAACGAACAAAAGGAACAAATATACAGCCAAAACCAACATAAATACAAAGAAAAGGAATAAACGTGACATGCCCGACCCCTCGGCAGCATCCCCAAAGGCAAAAACAAGAAATAGAAGACTAACCACAGGGCCGTGCCCACTGGACATGGGGGCGTGGTCAACCACCTGCAGAAAAGACAAAGTTGTGGAAGCTTCTACGCCCACCACAGGGAAGTGCCCAGCTCAGCACGGGGTGTGGTCAACGCTAAAATACGCAGAATCTTGCAAAATCTTGGTAGTACAGATACGCTTATGCACACGGGCCATGCCCGCTGGACACGGGCCGTGTTGAGCCCTCTGCTGACACATGCATTTAATGAAGGAAGAGAAAAGGATGGCCACGGGGCGTGTCCACTTGACATGGGGCCGTGGCCGGGTTTCTGTTCAGGCTATAAATAGGGGTGCTTGGCTCACTTCAAAGGCATCCCTGGGCAAACCACCACTCTCCCACTTTGCCACCACTCCACCACCACCAGTACAGCACCTATATCCACCACCATCATCCATCATCCACCTTAGAGTGTGTGTAGTAGTCTTGGGATCCAAGATTGATCATAAGAGTTCTTGTCAATCAAAGGCCATGTTTGGCTAAGTCTCTTACATCACTTGGTGAAGAAAAGTCTTTAATATATTATTTTTGATTTTTAATCTTTTCGCACTTTTTATTTGGTTTTGTATTAATGACTTTAATAACTAGTTTCTTATGTTGAAGGTGAAACTTCTTTATCATTTGTCCGTGGTGTCTTGGCATTACTTTACTGTCTATATAAAGTAAAAGATTTACACCATTCATATCTCTACGGTCTATATAGAGATATGTTGGCTACCTAGTCGGGGGTTAAGGGAATGGTTTAGTAAGGTTCTTGCCTTGTTCAATGTATAGATCCTGCAAGGACCTGGGTCAAGCTTACTAGAACCTCCTTTAATACCCACTGGTATTGGATGGCGGGGGTGCGAATGGCTTGATCCCCTCATATGTAATCTACTATTAATATATTAAACCAGCTACTTGGGATTGTATCCCTGCTGACGCAAACCACTTTGCCGAGGGTAACTTCACCTTTAAAAGAGGGGCCTACCACTTTTCACATTAATAACTTAATTAATTATCTTTCAATATTCCGACCCATTGGGATTGTATCCTTGCTGACTCAAACCACTGGGTTGAGGGTAACGTCACCTTCAAAAGAGGGGCCTACTACTATAACTAAGATAATCTCTTAAAAATTGCAAAAGTGCGGAAATCATCAAAGGATACATTAAAGGCGAGTCGGATCCAAGTGATTCAACTTCTCTATCTGTTTTTATTTTATCTTTCTTTCTGCATTTTTTAGTTTTTATGTTCATGTTTTAAAATCTTTTCTCAAAAATTTTAGATTAATTAGACGTTGAGGAGAAACAAGTACTAAAAGCTCTTGTGTCCTTGGACGACCTCGGTATCTTACCAATGCTATACTACGCTCATGATGGGTGCACTTGCCCATGTGTATGTTTAGTGTTAGTAGAATATCGTGTTTTATAAATTTAAAACTTAACTAATGTGTAAAATGGGCTTAAAATATCAATAAAATCATAACACACCTTGCACACACCAGAGCTCATAGACATAAGATGGTGTATGGCCAGTGTGATTCGTCGGGCGCAACGTTTTATCGAAATTACAGGGAGACAGTCAATTGGTGGGCCATCGACAAAATTGGGCTTCGATAAATCAAAAGTGACCTGTTTCAAGTGCAAATAAAAGGGCTTCGATAAAACTCTGCTGTTGATGAGACTGCCAATCCATGTCAGGATGATTATTATCGCAAAGCTGTTTATCATAGAAACAGAGAAGAACCACCAAAGATGAGACAGATTGAAGATAACCCAGGGAAAGAAAAGTCGAGAGCTCTAGCAGTTATCTAGGATGATGAGGGATTTAACTGGAATGATTTTCTTCCAGATGAAGATCAGATAGGATCTGCTTTCATGGCTGAAGTAACACCGGTGACGTTCAACAGAGAGGGAGAAATTGCCCATATAAGAATGACGAGAATTCACCGAGCTTACAAAGAAGCGGTTAAAGCAAAAAGATGGGATCCTGACAGAGAGTGTTATCTAGATCCAAAGGGAAATGTTTGCACAGACCCAAAAATGATCAATTTTGATGCTCTGGTAAAGTTGATTCCAACTGAAGTAGAGGAGATATAGAAAGAGAATGAGAGGGGAGAGAAGGCTGAGAAGATGGCAAAAGAAATCATTGATGTGAATGAAGAGATGACAGCCAAAAACCTGAAAAAGATGGCTGATCAAGCCCTGATGGCTAAAGCACTTGAGGTAGACACCAAATCTGCTTCTGAGTCTGAGTCATCTAGCGAGGTCAGTTCAGTTAGTTCAAATGACGAATCAGGTAAGGCTCAGGAAACAAAATCTGAAGGTGATTATAGAAATTGCATGAAGGCATGCAAAACCTGTAATACACATGAGTTTCTGTTAAATTCTAACATCCAGGACTTAACCAGTAAAATCAACAGTTTGAAAATGACATGGTTTTAAAAGATAATCTGGTAAAAAGTTCAAAGGAAAGAATCGAAGAATTAACTGAAAAGATAAAAAAATGATGAGAAAAATGTTGAAAACGTTCGAAAAGAAAATGAGAAACTTATGCTTGATGATAGAAAATTAACTGAAGATTTTGAAAAACTAAAACGAACAATTAAAGATTCAGATGCTAGAGATTTTCAAACTCGGAAAGAAAACACTCAACTAAAATATGTCATTCAAGAAAAGGAAAAACAAGTTAACAGTCATCTGGATGAAATTGAAAAGTTAAAACTTCAGATTGAAGAAGTAAAGATTGAGAATGAGAGAATCAATCTGAAATTGAAAAGTTACCACTCTGCCAGCTTTGTTTTGCGCAACATTGTCCCGAAACCCATCGGGAAGAACAAAGATGGTGAAGATGTGTACCAAGATGGAACCAGGGTAGGGTATCACAAGGTTCCACCACCCATGAACAACAACTTTACTAAAAAACAGTCTGGGTTGGTAAAAGAGTTAGATTTGAATGTGAAAAATGATGTTGACAACCTTCCAGATAACATAGATATCACATTTAATGCACAATCCGATGAGGAGAGTGTTGAATCTGAGGTTGTGAAAGATGTGGTTGAAAACGTTTTAAAAACAAATAGTGATTCCACAGTGTCAAACGAGGATGATGATTATTTTCTGAACAATTATCTCCTAAAATCCAAGTCCAAGAACAACTTAAAGGACGAACCGACTCTTGTCATGTACAAGATGAATGGTTCGGATAAGTTGTACTCGGATGAGGAGTTCCCAATTGAGAATTTAAATGTGGACAAACTTGAAAAAGTTTTTATATCTGAGAGTTGACCACGCCCCATGGTGAGTTGGGCACGGCCCCGTGGTGGGTGTAGAGGCTTCTACTGGTCTTGTCTTTTTGTGTGAAGTCTAACCATGGCCCATGCCTGACTGGGAACGGCCCCATGGTCAACTTCTGTTTTCTTGTTTTTATCTTAGGAGATGCTGCCGAGGGGTCGGGCATGTCACGTTATTCCTTCTTCTTGTATTTATGTTGTTTTTGGCTGATTATTGTTCTTTTGTTCTTTTAAGCTTATTTGATCCTGTAAATTCAAAAGGAAGAAAGAAACGCGCTTTTTCGAACATTGGTACTAAAAAAGGGGTTGGTTTTATGCATCTATTGATGTAATTTATATGTTGCATTTTGTACAAATCAAATACCCCCACACTTGAATCTTTGCTTGTCCTCAAGCAAAACGCTTTAAATGCAGCTTACACACCCAAATGGAATAGGTAGAGAAGAAGTTTTGTGACTTATCCTGAGTGTTGGGAATCCAAGATCTTTATTTAATTTTGTTTTTATTTTATTTACAATCCTATTCGTCGTGATTTATTTAGAACAACTTGTTAAGAAAAATTATTTATTTGGGCATAACATGCCTCTTTAAAATTCTATTCATATACAAGTTCACGTACCTCACGGGAGATCACTCAACACTCGGCCGAAGATGTATTTTGTGATAACACTCGATTCCGGCATGGAACTTACTTCTACCATATGTTTGCCAAGCGATCAAACCTCCTCCTTTTTAACTATAAACCTTTGTAAATATCAAGAGGACTTTGGAAAGGGCAAGGTTTGGGCTAAGGGTAGGTGGTTTTTGGGTTAGTAGTTAGAGAAATAGCGAAAAGCGTAAAAAACATCGGTTGTCGTAAAACTTTTTTGTTTTTGTGACATTTATTCAAACTAAGGATATTCAAACAAGATTTCTAAGGAACTTCTTTGGTTATTGAAAAATTCATTTTTTTTGTCACATGATAACCAAGCTTTTTACTAAAACAAATGGGTTTGAAAGGAAAAAAGGTTTTGGTGGGTAATTGGTGTTTGTTGTACGGGTTTTTGAAACGAAAAGGTTTAGGCTCAAAGGGGTTAACTGTAACACCCCGAAAATATAAAACTTTATATTACAATTATAAAGTATAAATAAACGGGGATTTACTAACAAGGAATTTTAACCTAGTTAGTTACAAATCTAGAAATAACTTATAATAGGGTTAAAAGCTACCAAACTATATGTTAAACAAAGTGGAGGGGCCTAAGTTGTTAAAATTGAAACTTAATTTGATAAAACAAATAAAAAATAAACCAAACACCCCAAAAGAGGTGTCTGGTCGATCAGAAGAAGGAGCAGGTCGACCCCCATGCTCCAAACCCTAAAAACTCACTAAAACTCTCAAATTGGAGGTGCAAATCTGGTCCAAAACGAAATCCAAGCTTAGAATCATGATCCTCATCGCAAGAGGATTACAAGGTATGTAAAATTTAATGAAAACTCTCAACTTGAAATTCTCATGAAATTGGGAAAATCTGAAATTATGGTTGCATGTGTGTCTTATGATGATTTAGGAACAACTATAGTGTCTAGGGACAAACCCTAGACAAATACAAGTTGAAATCATGAGAAATTTTATTAAAATCCATGAACACCATTGTAGGTGATTAGTGGGTTATGTAGAATTTGATAATCACTAGGAGATTGGGTGTTGTTCTAGTGTAATTTGACAATTGTGAGGTAACTTCAGAATTATAGAAGCTAACAATTGGGTAAATTGGTTGAATGATGTGAAATTAGGGCTAAGTGATAAGCTAGAGACTTGATATTTAATCATGTAAAAATCTGCCCTTAAGGTGTTTGTGAAAATGCCTCTAAGAAGGCTTAAAAATGAAATTCAAAGTTTAAACGCATAATTTTGATGTTTCGGTGTATTATGTGATATAAGGTTTAAAGAGAGTTCTAAACATGTTATAAATGAACTCTATAGGAAAGAGCGCAGGAGCGTCAAGCGGACAAGCGGGTGGCGAACCACGTTTGAAAGGCCTACTTTGAGGGTATGTAACTTTATCCGTTACATTCGATGAATTGTTGTTAAACTATGCATTGTTGATAAAAATTATGTTGGATGTAGCAATCATGTACGTTACTTAAATCCGTAGGTTAAGAATTTGTTTGTAGTCGTTTGGTAGTCATCAAAATGGAGGATTTTCCGTAGATGAACCAAACGGGTCGAATAATGATACTTTGTAGTATTAATATTGTAAGTAGAAGGAATTGGCGAAAATGTTCACAAGAGCACGAAGCCATAAGTTTGGTAATGAAGTGCCAGTGATAATAAGCCCCGGAGTTTGGGTAATAAACGCCTTAGGTTTATTAGTTTAATGGTAGTAAAATGGTTAAGTTAGAATGGGTCGAATAATTGCAAATGGACATATAGTATTTCGGTCCGTAAATAAATTGTTCGGTATGAAATTGGTAATAGGCATGTCGGTAATGAATTTACAGATGCATAGGAAAAAGAATCACCTAAAACGGACTTACGAGTCAAAAGTTATGGCCATTTTAAGTTAGAACTTGATTAAACTTGGAACTGGAAATCTGCAGCAACAACAAACTGAACATTCTTTGAAAAAGGGGGCTTGGCGTGACGCGAGGGGCCTTGGCGTCACGCGACGCCCCCCTTCCAGAAAATTTTTATTTTTTTGTGTTGTTATCCCTTGGAACTTGTTTGTATCCATTGTAACTTGATCAAAACTAACATTTGTTATGGTTTTGATCTTAGGTGATGTTGGAAAGTAACCGGAAGATGATCGAGCTAGATTTTGAAGAACCGAACACTATTTTCAAGCTTCCGCAACGTTTTAAATCTTTGTTAAACTATGTTTATGGGTTGTAAACAATTGTTAAACAACTTTTGGAATGTTTTAACTTAGTCGTTGGTTGACTAAGGTTTATGCTACTTATGAACTTCTTTTATGAAATCTAAGTTAATTAAGCATCTTTTATTAAAAATGGTATTAACTATTATTAAATTCAAGTAAAACTAGATGGGTGTTACAAGTTGGTAATCAGAGCTTAAGGTTGTCAACAAAGTGTTCGGTTCAAGCTTGATCAATCATCCGGTAAGAATTAACTTATTATGTTAGTAGAGTATACCTTGCGTAAGAAATAAGAAACGAATTGAAATGCATGGGAAGAGTGTATTAACACACTCAAACCCGGAAAGTGCATTAGATGTGAATGGTTAAAGCAAGTTAGGAACTTGGCTAAACCAAAACAAATGAAGCAATGCTATAAATGAAATGTTTAACGTTTAAATGTAAACATTTCAGTTTCAAGATGTCTGATGGGAATGATGATAATCCGATGCAAACAAGCACCGAACAAATGAAAGAGATAATTGCCGAAGAGGTAGGGAAGTGTGACACCTGGGTCACGGCGACCATCAAACAAATACCAAGCTAATGAAATATTGTATTTCATACTTGGGATCTGTATAAATATGTGTATCTTTTGCACATATCAATTCTTATGGATACATACATAATTATGGAATTTAGTGCACAGAAACCACAGCGAGTTTTGTCATGTGCCTAGAAGTTAACTCTATTCATTTCTGTTTCTGAGGAAGCACCCGTTGAAAATGACTCCGTTTGTTCATTTTTGTTTCTGAAGATTGTCCGTTGAGGAAATGAATATCCGTTTGATTATCCTTTTCATTTCCATTTCCGATGAAGCACCCGTTGAAAATGAATCCGTCAGTTCATTTTCGTTTCTGAAGATTGTCCGTTGAGGAAATGAATATCCGTTTGATTATCCTTTTTATTTCCATTTCTGATGAAGCACCCGTTGAAAATGACTCCGTAAGTTCATTTTTCGTTTCTGAAGATTGTCCGTTGAGGAAATGAATATCCGTTTGTTTCTCCTTTTCATTTCCATTTCTGATGAAGCACCCGTTGAAAATGACTCCGTAAGTTCATTTTTCGTTTCTGAAGATTATCCGTTGAGGAAATGAATCCCCGTTTGTTTATTCCTTCATTTCCGCTTCTGAAGAATACTCGTTGAGGAAAATGACTCCGTCTGTTCATTTTCGTTCTGAAGAATGTCCGTTAAGGAAATGACAGGATTATGCCTTGCATATCTCTGGTGGTTATTTGACATAAAGTCACAGATAGACTCCTACGAATAAATTTCGAGACGAAATTTCCTAAAGTAGGGGAGACTGTGACACCTGGGTCACTGCGACCATCAAACAAATACCAAGCCAATGAAATATTGTATTTCATACTTGGGATCTGTATAAATATGTGTATCTTTTGCACATATCAATTCTTGTTCGATTTCAGGCTTTAAATCGCTTTCTGGAAGGTTATACGCGCACTGATGCGTAAATATAACCAGTTTAATGCAACGAACACTCCGGAATAGTGAAATAGGCTTAACATACCTTAAATAACCTTTACATAACTTAGAAATAAGTTTTGAAGGCTTTGGTATGGCAAAATCAAGTTAAATCGCTTACAGGGACTAAACTTGACAAACTGTGAAAGTATGCCAATTTGAACTGTAACAAACATTCCGAAACATGACCATAAGTTAAAAACACCTTAAATATCCTCTACATAGCTTAGAAATAGGCTTTGAGGGGTTCGGTGTGCTAAAATAAACTTTTGGCTCATTCAGGGACTAAAAGTGTCAAAAAGTCCATAAGTTTGCACTTTCGCGCATATCTTACGTTCTGAATACATCCAGACATCCAAAAATTTATGTAAGCACTAAAATAATTTAATTTAGTGTTTGGCATAAGAAAAAATCCATTCGTCGCGTCATTTGGATCATTTTTCACGCTTATGCGCATTCCGTCGTAATTAAGCGAACATCGCGATCGTACGACCAAACGAACTGACATCCGACATATTTTTGAGCATGTTTCATGTCCACAATGTTTAGGCATCATTTTAGGGCCTTAACGTTGGCTTAACGGGCCTTAAATATGTCGGAAATGGCCTTTAACACCAACAGGGACCAAAACTGTCATTTTGCAAAGTTGTTTTCTGATCAGGACTTCAGGCGGCCCGCGTAAACCCAGGGTGATACTTTACGCGGCCCGCGTTAGTCTACCAAACCAGATTCAATGTTTTTAAACAACTGTTAACAGCCTTTCAAACCCCCAAAGGCCAATGCCACTTGTCAAACTCCTGTGGTGGGGGCAAAATGAGCTACCATAACATTCCTACAAGTATACGGGTGAGATCAAGGCACGTTATTCGATAAACGATCCTAACGGTTATCCATTTACTATAAATACCCACCTCAACTTCACTCATTCCTCACAAATCTGATCAAAAGTGCTCTAAGTTGAAGCAAATCACTTCATACCTGAGCTACTCGATCAAGATTTACAAGCGGGGACCCTTTGTAAGTGTTCCTTCGTTCTTTTATCGCTTTTCTAGTCCGAAAGTCGAACTATGTTTGACTTTATGCATTGACCAGTTTATGGTCGATGCGAAGTTCGTTTGAACTTCATAACGTGAGCGTGATCACGATGGTTATAGTCCCTAGTGACTATACCTACTGATTACCACGTTATCTAGGCTCAGTGACGAGCCGTAGTTTCGGCCAGAATACGTGTTCTTGCGTATTTTGTAACCAAACTACTCTTAGGTATCAAAACCATTTGTTTTGATACCAAACTTGTTTTCTAACTTAGTTAAGCATGTTTCAACATGCTTAGCTCATCACTTTTAGTTTTGTGCTTGTCTAGGGTCGTAAAGGTAAGCGATCTGATCAATCGCTTATACTTTCGAACCCGACCCATTTGGTCGATCATTAGGATCCGACCAAACACACTAGGTGACCATAGTATATAGGGAATAACCTTCCGAGGTTATACCTTATGGTGGCTTCGTTTAAGTAGTTGTATGATAGGTAGATTATATGCCTTAGGTAAATTACCAAAATACCCTTTTTACGCCAAAATTCATTTTAAGCATATGTAACATAACTTTTGGTATCTAAACTGATTTGGTAACAATATTATACATGTTAAGGCATATTTTACTTATCATAGGGCTAGTTAGGCGTTCCGAACGCGTTTTACGCGAACGACGCGTTAAAGTAGCATAAGCTACCTAAACGGGTCGTAATGGGTCGTAAGCACTTAGGTTAGGTTTCATTTAGTATGTAGGCTTTGTTAAACCATACTACATGAGTTCCCATACTCATTTGGTTTACGAGCCCTCATTCTATCCGATCTTCCGATTTAGGTCCGGTTTATTAATGTAGTTACCTATATTAGGTGCCGTTTGATATCCGTGATCTCTAGCATTGTTTGGTTGTTACTCAAGGACTACTAAGCAATCTCAAGTGAGTACATAGACCCCTCTTTTACTGTTTTCCAAACTGTTTTGGGGTGAAACACATGTGCCTACTTGTTACTTTCATGCCTTCCTGTTTTCACATCATATACTTGCTATGTTTATTAGTACATTTATAGTACAT
This sequence comes from Helianthus tuberosus, assembly GCA_030545235.1. Lineage (NCBI taxonomy): Eukaryota > Viridiplantae > Streptophyta > Magnoliopsida > Asterales > Asteraceae > Helianthus > Helianthus tuberosus. Next base: position 59,206,946 of record CM060426.1, on the reverse strand, counting down.
GATTTCAATACATTTTATGCTATGTATGCCCATTGTGTGCATACTTAGTACATCACTTTACAATACATTTCATGTTATGTACGCCCATTTTGTGCATACTTGGTACATTGTTTTTCATTACACTTATGCTATGTATGTCCATTACGTGCATATTTAGTACATTGTTTTACATTGCATTTCTGTTGCATATGCTCATCCAGCATATGAACACATTATACTACATTTTGAACCGTTGTAACCATTTGACTATGTGAACCGTCGTAACCCTTTGATTATATGAACCGTTTGTAACTATTGTACCGTGTGAACCAGTTGTATCGCTTGACATGATTTACATTTGACAATAGACATTTGACTGTACATAAACATTTCTACAATTGTTAAATATTTTACTTTGGTGGTTTGGTTTGAGTAAGTGATTTAAGTAACGAGGCGTATGTAATATGATACACGCACGGTGGATACGCCGTTGGTACTTCCTATATATAAGTGTTTGTATGGTATTACATATCGTAGCGTTATTTGAATCATGTCAATTTGAGACATATAACATTTTATACAAATAACATACTTTTCACAAGACATTGTTTTACAAACAACGTATCTTATACAAACTCATTTTTCTTGGTTATTCATTTAACCATACATTATTCTCTTATTTATACATATCATCTGATCTTATCGTTTTTCAAATGATTTACAAGACAAAGCAAATTACAAGGTTCATGACTGAACATTTTCTCAAACATAAGTCATGAATCCTATTTTCACAAAACCTATGTATCTCACAGGCATTTTTATGCTGACGTACCTATTTTCACATGTGTTTTCAGGAGATGATGCATAGGACTTATCAAGACATACTTACGCGGACCTGTGCCTTAGTGACTTAAAACGAGACAAGAACTAGTTAATTTATGTTATGTACTCTTTGTTTCTTGTTTAAAACAATGTAAACTCTCATGTTTGTTTAATAAAACGAAACTTCAATTGCAATGGATTTGAAACAATTAATTCTGTTACAACACTCCCCGATGTTTCCGCCACATTTCGTTGTCTCACGTGGTCGGGGTGTGACAGAAAAGTTGGTATCAGAGCCAATGGTTATAGGGAATTAGGTTATTAGTAATGCTTTAACCTAGACTATAACCTTCCTAGGACCCTAACGCGAGTTTACTTGCGTTTAGTCATAAAACAATACAGTCACCTATCCTTAGGCGACGACCACAACAAGAACATAAATTTCAAAACCGCTTTGAAAACTAATCATCTGTTCTAGGATGATTGATTACTAGGTTTTGAACCCTCTGTTATAAGGTTTTGAACCCCTTTGAATTTTCAAAAACTCTCGTCAAAGTTTTGGGTCCTAAATAGTGTGAACACGTGCAAACTGGAAGAGTGAATGCCTGTACCCTGGGTTTTCTATCTAAGGCTAGAGTGTTCATACAAATCCACATAATCGGACCAGTCACTCTTACCTGGGAACTCTTGGGGTGAGTATCCACCTATAGGCGAGCATGTCTTCGCGATACACTATGAGGATCTATTTGCTTTGATTCAGCCTTTGTGTTGTTTATTTGCTTCGTGGTTCAAACAAATGACCATCAACCATGATTATGGTCGGTAATTGTAACATCCTATTCTTACCCAATGCCATTTCATTTGTTTTCTTTCTTGTTTCTCTTTTAGAATGCCTCCTCGACGCGAAAGCCAAATAGCGACTGCCGAACTGGCAGAAATCATTGCGCAGCAAATGGCTGCTCAATTCCCAAACCTCTTTGCTCAATGGAACCAAGCCAACAACAACAACAATGGTCCATGCAATTTCAAGAGTTTTAACTCGGCTAAACCACTCAAGTTTAGTGGTTATGAGGGAGCGACTGGGCTTCTTCAATGGTTCGAGAGCATTAAGAATACTTTCTGCCACGTGCAGTGTCCTGACAATCGCAAGGTCGAGTTTTCTTCGAGTGTGTTCCAGAAGAGGGCCCTTACGTGGTGGAACGGGGTTATGAGAGATCGTGGTGCAGAAGTTGCTCTAGCACAGACATGGGCTGAACTTAGGGCCCTTATGATGAGGGAATTCTGTCCTCGTCACGAGATCAGGGCCTTGGAAAGGGAATTTGACGATCTTAGGCAAGATAGCGGTGAGCATCGAGCCTACACGGACCGTTATGAGGAGTTAAGTCTGTTATGCCCAAACATGGTCACGCCTTTGGATAAGGCAATCGAAAAGTACATTGATGGCCTCCCTGACTCAATACAAGACATTGTGACTGGTAGCAACCCTACTACAGTTAGACAGGCCATTGAGCTATCTGCAACCTTGACTGAATCAAAGATCAGGAAAGGTAAACTTTTCCGAAAATGTGACAAGAAACCGGTCGAGGAATCGAACCCAATCGAGGAATCAAAGACCATGGATGAACAGACTGGATCCCCTAAGAAGTGAAAGAAGCGGAAGGCTTCTCAGAACTTCGCCATGGTTACTCACAATAATCAAGCCGTCCCCAACCAACCAGCTTAACCCCCTGCTAGGAAGCCATACAATGGAACTGCACCCTTGTGCAACCAATGTAGCCTCCATCATCATGCCAATGTAAAGTGCCGCAAATGCCAAACTTGTGGACTTATAGGCCATACAGCAAGAGTCTGCCCAGCTGTAGCTGCACCAAACCAAGCTGGCAACAATCCTGCTCAAGGTCATTTTCTACCAGGTTCTTGCTTCAACTGTGGCGAGATGGGCCATTTCCGAAGAAACTGCCCAAAACTTGCTAATGTGAATCCAGCACAGGGATGAGCATCTGACTGACTAAAAGACAACATCGTTTAGAAATAATCACGTCTTATGTATTATTTTCTTTTGTTGTCAAGGTCCAAGAAATAGTTGTTATCGTTGTTTATAAATAAATCTTTTATATACATTGCAATGTATTTATGTGGTTGCATGTATAAACAACATATCCCTTTCAATACCGACAATCAAGGAACCGTATCCCTTGAAGAACAAACTACCCCCAAAATTTTCCATTCTATGATCTCTTGCGTTTTCCACAAAATTCCTAAGTACCCGTTTCATCCAAGGATACGAAGTACAAGGCGCAAGTTACAACACTGGACGAATACCCAAAGTACCACTATAAATCCTTAATAGGGTACCTAATGGTATTTCCGTAAGTCCTTAATTCTAATGTGGTGATTCCTTGTAATCAGAAATCAAATTTTTGGAAAATCATTCTACCTTTTCAAATAGATGTTTAAGGATGTTGAAGTCCATCGATTGGTTTCCATATCCATTTTCAATCGATAACAAGTTAATAACAAATTAATAACTGAGTTAAGCAACTATGTGATTATGTGCTTATGTGTTCCCTTTTATGTTTTTGGTGTAATCCAAGTTTTTGTTATCTAAAATCCTTAATGGACTTCTACGTTGTAGTTAAGTCCCTTGGGTTATAAAGTACTAGTCCATAATTAGACCCCTTGAGTGGTCTAGTTAAACAGATTGATCCAAAAATCTGGTTAGGAACATCATGTGATGATATAGCTGAAAGGACTCCTTGGCGGCCTAATTAAAAAGATCATTTGTCGATCTAATTAAAAGGACCCCATGGTGGTCTAGTCACCCTCATCACAGGTTTGATTTTCTTCCCCTAAACATTACAAGATAAACTGTGCGGACTGTGCAAGGAATTACGTAATTATGGATGCATACATAATTATGGAATTTAGTGCACAAAAACCACAGCGAGTTTTATCATGTGCCTAGAAGTTAACTCTATTCATTTCCGTTTCTGAGGAAGCACCCGTTGAAAATGACTCCGTTTGTTCATTTTTGTTTCTGAAGATTTTCCGTTGAGGAAATGAATATCCGTTTGATTATCCTTTTCATTTCCATTTCCGATGAAGCACCCGTTGAAAATGAATCCGTCAGTTCATTTTCATTTCTGAAGATTGTCCGTTGAGGAAATGAATATCCGTTTGATTATCCTTTTCATTTCCATTTCTGATGAAGCACCCGTTGAAAATGACTCCGTAAGTTCATTTTTCGTTTCTGAAGATTGTCCGTTGAGGAAATAAATATCCGTTTGTTTCTCCTTTTCATTTCCAATTCTGATGAAGCACCCGTTGAAAATGACTCCGTAAGTTCATTTTTCGTTTCTGAAGATTGTCCGTTGAGGAAATGAATCCCCGTTTGTTTATTCCTTCATTTCCGCTTCTGAAGAATACTCATTGAGGAAAATGACTCCGTCTGTTCATTTTCGTTCTGAAGAATGTCCGTTAAGGAAATAACAGGATTATGCCTTGCATATCTCTGGTGGTTATTTGACATAAAGTCACAGATAGACTCCTACGAATAAATTTCGGGACGAAATTTCCTAAAGTAGGGGAGACTGTGACACCTGGGATGCTGCGACCATCAAACAAATACCAAGCCAATGAAGTATTGTATTTCATACTTGGGATCTGTATAAATATGAGTATCTTTTGCACATATCAATTCTTGTTCGATTTCAGGCTTTAAATCGCTTTCTGGAAGGTTATACGCGCACTGATGCGTAAATATAACCAGTTTAATGCAACGAACACTCCAGAATAGTGAAATAGGCTTAACATACCTTAAATAACCTTTACATAACTTAGAAATAAGTTTTGAAGGCTTTGGTATGGCAAAATCAAGTTAAATCGCTTACAGGGACTAAACTTGACAAACTGTGAAAGTATGCCAATTTGAACTGTAACAAACATTCCGGAACATGACCATAAGTTAAACACACCTTAAATATCCTCTACATAGCTTATAAATAGGCTTTGAGGGGTTCGGTGTGCTAAAATAAACTTTTGGCTCATTCTGGGACTAAAAGTGTCAAAAAGTGCATAAGTTTGCACTTTCGCGCATATCTTACGTTCTGAATACATCCGGACATCAAAAAATTTATGTAAGCACTAAAATATTTTATTTTAGTGTTTGGCATAAGAAAAATCCATTCGTCGCGTCATTTGGATCATTGTTCGCGCTTATGCGCATTCTGTCGTAATTAAGCGAACATCGCGATCGTACGACCAAACGAACTGACATCCAACATATTTTTGAGCATGTTTCATGTCCACAATGTTTAAGCATCATTTTAGGGCCTTAAGGTTGGCTTAACGGGCCTTAAACATGTCGGAAATGGCCTTTAACACCAACAGGGACCAAAACTGTCATCTTGCAAAGTTGTTTTCTGATCAGGACTTCAGGCGGCCCACGTAAACCCAGGGTGATACTTTACGCGGCCCGCGTCAGTCTACCAGACCAGATTCAATGTTTTTAAACAGCTGTTAACAGCCTTTCAAACCCCCAAAGGCCAATGCCACTTGTCAAACTCCTGTGGTGGGGGCAAAATGAGCTACCATAACATTCCTACAAGTGTACGGGTGAGATCAAGGCACGTTATTCGATAAACGATCCTAACGGTTGTCCATTTACTATAAATACCCACCTCAACTTCACTCATTCCTCACAAATCTGATCAAAAGTGCTCTAAGTTGAAGCAAATCACTTCATACCTGAGCTACTCGATCAAGATTTACTAGCGGGGACCCTTTGTAAGTGTTCCTTCGTTCTTTTATCGCTTTTCTAGTCCGAAAGTCGAACTACGTTCGACTTTCTGCATTGACCAGTTTATGGTCGATGCGAAGTTCGTTTGAACTTCATAACGTGAGCGTGATCACGATGGTTATAGACCCTAGTGACTATACCTAATGATTACCACGTTATCTAGGCTCAGTGACGAGCCGTAGTTTCGGCCAGAATACTTATTCTTGCGTATTTTGTAACCAAACTACTCTTAGGTATCAAAACCATTTGTTTTGATACCAAACTTGTTTTCTAACTTAGTTAAGCATGTTTCAACATGCTTAGCTCGTCACTTTTAGTTTTGTGGTTGTCTAGGGTCGTAAAGGTAAGCGATCTGATCAATCGCTTATACTTTCGAACCCGACCCATTTGGTCGATCATTAGGATCCGACCAAACACACTAGGTGACCATAGTATATAGGGAATAACCTTCTGAGGTTATACCTTATGGTCGCTTCGTTTAAGTAGTTGTATGATAGGTAGTTTATATGCCTTAGGTAAATTACCAAAATGCCCTTTTTACGCCAAAATTCATTTTAAGCATATGTAACATAACTTTTGGTATCTAAACTGATTTGGTAACAATATTAGACATGTTAAGGCATATTTTACTTATCATAGGGCTAGTTAGGCGTTCCGAACGCGTTTTACGCGAACGACGCGTTAAAGTAGCATAAGCTACCTAAACGGGTCGTAATGGGTCATAAGCACTTAGGTTAGGTTTCATTTAGTATGTAGGCTTTGTTAAACCATACTACATGAGTTCCCATACTCATTTGGTTTACGATCCCTCATTCTATCCGATCTTCCGATTTAGGTCCGGTTTATTAATGTAGTTACCTATATTAGGTGCCGTTTGATATCCATGATCTCTAGCATTGTTTGGTTGTTACTCAAGGACTACTAAGCAATCTCAAGTGAGTACATAGACCCCTCTTTTACTGTTTTCCAAACTGTTTTGGGGTGAAACACATGTGCCTACTTGTTACTTTCATGCTTTCCTGTTTTCACATCATATACTTGCTATGTTTATTAGTACATTTATAGTACATGATTTCAATACATTTTATGCTATGTATGCCCATTGTGTGCATACTTAGTACATCACTTTACAATACATTTCATGCTATGTACGCCTATTTTGTGCATACTTAGTACATTGTTTTACATTACACTTATGCTATGTATGTCCATTACGTGCATATTTAGTACATTGTTTTACATTGCATTTCTGTTGCATATGCTCATCCAGCATATGAACACATTATACTACATTTTGAACCGTTGTAACCATTTGACTATGTGAACCATCGTAACCCTTTGATTATATGAACCGTTTGTAACTATTGAACCGTGTGAACTAGTTGTATCGGTTGACATGATTTACATTTGACAATAGACATTTGACTATACATAAACATTTCTACAATTGTTAAACATTTTACTTTGGTGGTTTGGTTTGAGTAAGTGATTTAAGTAACGAGGCGTATGTAATATGATACAAGCACGGTGGATACGCCGCTGGTACTTCCTATATATAAGTGTTTGTATGGTATTACATATCGTAGCATTATTTGAATCATGTCAATTTGAGACATATAACATTTTATACAAATAACATACTTTTCACAAGACATTGTTTTACAAACAACATATCTTATACAAACTCATTTTACTTGGTTATTCATTTAACCATACATTATTCTCTTATTTATACATATCATCTGATCTTATCGTTTTTCAAATGATTTACAAGACAAGACAAAGCAAATTACAAGGTTCATGACTGAACATTTTCTCAAACATAAGTCATGAATCCTATTTTCACAAAACCTATGTATCTCACATGCATTTTTATGCTGACGTACCTATTTTCACATGTGTTTTCAGGAGATGATGCATAGGACTTATCAAGACATACTTAGGCAGACCTGTACCTTAGTGACTTAAAACGAGACAAGAACTAGTTAATTTATGTTATGTACTCTTTGTTTCTTGTTTAAAACAATGTAAACTCTCATGTTTGTTTAATAAAACGAAACTTCAATTGCCATGGATTTGAAACAATTAATTCTGTTACAACACTCCCCGATGTTTCCGCCACGTTTCGTCGTCTCACGTGGTCGGGGTGTGATAGGAAGGCAATTGAAGGAAGTCTATCCGGGTTTATAGACAAGATTCAAAGCATGGTGTTGTCGCTTGTTGAAGAGCGAGTCAAAAGGTTGGAAGATAATCTCAACCTTATAAAAGAAAAGTCGGGAGAACGCAAAGGGTGTTCGTACAAGGAATTCATGGCGTGTAAACCGCCAATCTATAACGGGGAGGTTGACCCGATAATTTGCCAAAGATGGATAAGTGATGTGGAAGGGGTGTTTGAACGAACCCATTGTGACGTAGGTGACTTTGTTGCTTACGGAACGGGTCAATTGAGAAATCAAGCCAAGGATTGGTGGGATAAAAAAAAGAGAGAAATGGGAGCCGAAGCGGCAAGGGTTATGACTTGGGACGAGTTTAAGGTACCATTCCTTAAACACCACAGTCCCAAAGCGGTTATTAACAGGATCAAGGAAGAATTCATCCTGCTAAGACAAAAGGGTGAAACAATTGACAAGATCACGGGCATCTTCATGGATAAGCTGAGATTTTGTGACGAGTTAGTCACCACTGAAGAGCAAAATATATACTACTATTACAACATGTTGTGCGCCGAGTACCGTGAGTTCATGACTCCGTCAAAGTATGAAACCCTCACGGAGATTATCAACACCGCCCGGGAGCGGGAAATAGAGTTAAAGAAACAAGTAGAAAGGGGCGAGCGGAGGGCACAAGATGTGAATCCAAGCCCTACAAAGAAAGCTAGAACTGCTGAATCGGGGAAGAAGGTGGAGGCTAAAGGCGGGTCGCCAAGTTGTAAAGTATGTGGAAAAGGGCACAAGGGTGAGTGCCGCTTCAAAGACAAGCCGTGTCCGGTATGTGGGAAGACGGGGCACACTGCATCGCTATGTCCCAGAAAAGTTTCCGTTTGTTACAAGTGTTATCAACCCGGTCACAAGAAATCTGAATGCCCCGAGTTGGTAGGAAAGAGAGACACAAAAGTGTCTCCAACAGAAGCTCCCAAAGCTAAGGCTAGGTCCTTCCAACTCACCGCGGCTGAAGCGAAAACAGAACCCGATGTGGTCTCAGGTATATTCACGATTAACTCAATTCCAGCACGTGTATTGTTTGATACGGGTGCGAATAAATCCTTCATTTCACATGGATTTATTCGACATCCTTCATTTGTATTGACAAAATTATTTGTGCCCTTAGAAGTTGAAATAGGGGACAACAAAAGTTTTATAGTTTGTGATGTTTTTCGAGACTGCAAATTAAGCATCGACGATGAGGAATACTTAATAGACTTAATCCCGATGTCAATGGGGGAATTTCAAGTAATCGTTGGGATGGATTGGCTATCTCAGCACCATGCAAAGGTCGTGTGTTTTCGTAAAGAGATTAAACTAACATCTCCGAGCGGGAAACACGTCACCATCTATGGCGAAAAAGGAGGCAACCCCATAGTATGCTCAATGTTGAAAGCTCACAATCTTATGAAGCGAGGATGCAAGGCATTCATGATATACGCAAATGAGTCCGAGAAAGAATCACGGAAGATTGAAGATGTACCGGTAGTACGAGACTATGAAGATGTGTTTCCGGAGGATCTACCGGGGATACCGCCTGAACGGGAAGTAGAGTTCGGAATCAAATTGATTCCGGGCGCAAAACCCATAGCAAAAGCTCCGTACCGACTCGCACCGTCGGAATTACAAGAGTTGATGTCCCAAATTCAAGATCTGCTTGACAAGGGATTCATAAGGCCGAGTGTGTCTCCTTGGGGCGCACTGGTATTGTTCGTGAAAAAGAAAGACGGAAGCATGTGCATGTGTATCGATTACCGGGAGTTAAACAAACTCACGGTAAAGAACCGATACCTGCTTCCGAGGATAGATAATTTATTCGACCAATTACAAGGTGCGAACTGGTTTTCAAAAATTGACCTTAGATCGGGGTATCACCAATTAAAGGTCAAGGAGGAAGATGTGCCGAAGACGGCTTTCCGTACGCGATATGGACATTAGGAATTCCTCGTGATGTCATTTGGGCTAACAAATGCACCCGCGGCTTTCATGGACCTCATGAACCGGGTTTGCAAGCCAATGTTGGATAAATCGGTCATCGTGTTTATCGATGATATTTGGGTGTATTCGAAAAGTGAAGCTGAACACGCACACCACTTACAAGAGGTGTTAGAGACACTTAGACGAGAAAGGTTGTATGCAAAATTCTCTAAGTGTGCCTTTTGGTTACGAGAGGTACAATTTCTTGGCCACATCATAAGTGCCGACGGAGTATTGGTGGATCCGTCAAAGATCGAGGCCGTGTCAAAATGGAATCCCCCGAAGAACCCTTCAGAAATTAGAAGCTTTTTGGGGCTTGCGGGATACTATAGGAGGTTCATTCAAGATTTCTCCAAGATTGCATCACCGCTAACAAAGCTAACCCGAAAGAAAGAAAAGTTCATTTGGGGTGTCGATCAAGAAAGAGCGTTTCAAACGCTAAAAGAGAAGTTAACTCAAGCTCCGGTACTGACATTGCCGGACGGAGTTGAAGACATGGTGGTTTATTCGGATGCTTCACTATCGGGGCTCGGATGCGTTCTGATGCAACGGGGCAAAGTTATAGCCTATGCCTCGAGACAATTGAAGATACACGAGAAGAAATATCCCACGCACGATCTCGAGTTGGCTGCGGTGGTATTTGCCTTAAAAATATGGAGGCACTACTTATATGGGGTAAAGTGCACCATATTCACCGATCACAAGAGCCTGAAATACTTCTTCGATCAGAAGGAGTTAAATATGCGACAAAGGCGATGGCTAGAAACGGTAAAAGATTTCGACTGTGAAATACACTATCACCCCGGAAAGGCAAATGTGGTAGCGGATGCTCTGAGCAGAAAAGCGGACTATGTCCCAATACGTGTGAGATCGATGCAGCTCGTGGTGACCTCGGGTGTACTTGAACGTATTCGAGAGGCACAATTAGAAGCAATGAAAGAGGAGAATTGGAAGAAAGAAAGAATAATCGGTCAGTTGAAAGATTTGTCGGATGGGGATAACGGGTTGAAGACTCGATTCGGAAGGACATGGGTTCCAAATACTTGTGGAGTGAAGACGCTTCTACATGATGAAGCTCATAAATCCCGATATTCAATTCATCCGGGTGCGACCAAGATGTACAATGATCTGAAACAGAATTATTGGTGGCCTGGGATGAAGAGGGATGTGACAAAGTATGTGGAAAAATGCTTGACATGTCTACAAGTCAAGGCGGAGCACCAAAAAACATACGGCAAACTCCAACCGTTGGAAATCCCGGTTTGGAAGTGGGAACATATTACAATGGACCTATTAACCAAATTACCTAAGACAAATCGTGGTTTCGATGCCATATGGGTAGTGGTGGATAGATTGACGAAAAGTGCTCACTTCATTCCGATTCGTGAGACTTATACGTCAGAAAAGATGTCAGAAGTTTATACTAATGAGATAATAGCACGTCATGGAGTACCGGTATCCATCGTGTCTGATAGGGATACCCGGTTCAGTTCAAATTTCTGGCGAGATTTCCAAGAGCAAATGCGAACCAAATTGTTCATCAGCACTGCGTACCATCCTCAAACTGATGGACAGAGTGAAAGAACAATACAAACATTGGAGGACATGCTGTGTATAATCGACTTTGGAGGAAGTTGGGATGTTTACCTACCGTTAGTCGATTTTTCGTATAATAACAGCTACCATGCTAGTATTAAGATGGCGCCGTACGAAATGCTCTATATAATAGGAAATGCCGAACCCCGGTATGTTGGGGTGAAGTGGGTCCACGTGAACTCACTCACCAAGATATAGTACAAGCCACTAATGAAAAGATTGATATGGTTCGGGCACACTTGAAAGCGGCTCAAGACAGACAAAAGGCGTATGCTGATAAAAGGAATAGGCCAATTGAATTCCAGGTTGGCGACATGGTTAAGCTAAAAGTTTCCCCATGGAAGGGTGTTATAAGATTCAGAAAAAGGGGGAAGCTAAGCCCGAGGTTTATTGGGCCATTTAAAATCATCGGAAGGGTCGGCAAGGTGGCTTACCGCCTCGAATTACCGAAAGAGTTGAACGGAATACATAGCACATTCCATGTGTCACAATTGCGAAAGTGCCTAGCGGACGAAACAGCTTATATCCATTACGATGATATCGAAGTGGATAATAGCCTAAATTATGCGGTTAGACCAGCGGAGATTTTAGATCGAAAGGTCAAGTGGGAGCATAGGAAAGGTTCGGACACTACGTGGGAATCCGAGGAGGAGATGCGACGTCTCTACCCTACTTTATTTGGTACGTAATTCGGTTTCGGGGACGAAACCCTTTTAAGGGGGGTGGACTTGTAACACCCCGAAAATATAAAACTTTATATTAGAATTATAAAGTATAAATAAACGGGAATTTACTAACTAGGAATTTTAACCTAGTTAGTTACAAGTCTAGAAATAACTTATAATAGGGTTAAAAGCTACCAAACTTATAATAGGGCCTAAGTTGTTAAAATTGAAACTTAATTTGATAAAACAAATAAAAAATAAACCAAACACCCCAAGAGAGGTGTCTGGTCGATCAGAAGAAGGAGCAGGTCGACCCCCATGCTCCAAACCCTAAAAACTCACTAAAACTCTCAAATTGGAGGTGCAAATCTGGTCCAAAACGAAATCCGAGCTTAGAATCGTGATCCTTATCGCAAGAGGATTACAAGGTATGTAAAATTTAATGAAAACTCTCAACTTGAAATTCTCATGAAATTGGGAAAATCTGAAATTATGGTTGCATGTGTGTCTTATGATGATTTAGGAACAACTATAGTGTCTAGGGACAAACCCTAGACAAATACAAGTTGAAATCATGAGAAATTTTAGTAAAATCCATGAACACCATTGTAGGTGATTAGTGGGTTATGTAGAATTTGATAATCACTAGGAGATTGGGTGTTGTTCTAGTGTAATTTGACAATTGTGAGGTAACTTCAGAATTATAGAAGCTAACAATTGGGTAAATTGGTTGAATGATGTGAAATTAGGGCTAAGTGATAAGCTAGAGACTTGATATTTAATCATGTAAAAATCTGCCCTTAAGGTGTTTGTGAAAATGCCTCTAAGAAGGCTTAAAACTGAAATTCAAAGTTTAAACGCATAATTTTGATGTTTCGGTGTATTATGCAATATAAGGTTTAAAGAGAGTTCTAAACATGTTATAAATGAACTCTATAGGAAAGAGCGCAGGAGCGTCAAGCGGACAAGCGGGTGGCGAACCACGTTTGAAAGGCCTACTTTGAAGGTATGTAACTTTATCCGTTACATTCGATGAATTGTTGTTAAACTATGCATTGTTGATAAAAATTAAGTTGGATGTAGCAATCATGTACGTTACTTAAATCCGTAGGTTAAGAATTTGTTTGTAGTCATTTGGTAGTCATCAAAATGGAGGATTTTCCGTAGATGAACCAAACGGGTCGAATAATGATACTTTGTAGTATTAATATTGTAAGTAGAAGGAATTGGCGGAAATTGTCACAAGAGCACGAAGCCATAAGTTTGGTAATGAAGTGCCAATGATAATAAGCCCCGGAGTTTGGGTAATAAACGCCTTAGGTTTATTAGTTTAATGGTAGTAAAATGGTTAAGTTAGAATGGGTCGAATAATTGCAAATGGACATATAGTATTTCGGTCCGTAAATAAATTATTCGGTATGAAATTGGTAATAGGCATGTCGGTAATGAATTTACAGATGCATAGGAAAAAGAATCACCTAAAACGGACTTACGAGTCAAAAGTTATGGCCATTTTAAGTTAGAACTTGATTAAACTTGGAACTGGAAATCTGCAGCAACAACAAACTGAACATTCTGTGAAAAAGGGGGCTTGGCGTGACGCGAGGGGCCTTGGCGTCACGCGACGCCCCCCTTCCGGAAAATTTTTATTTTTTTTTGTGTTGTTATCCTTTGGAACTTGTTTGTATCCATTGTAACTTGATCAAAACTAACATTTGTTATGGTTTTGATCTTAGGTGATGTTGGAAAGTAACCGGAAGATGATCTAGCTAGATTTTGAAGAACCGAACACTATTTTCAAGCTTCCGCAACGTTTTAAATCTTTGTTAAACTATGTTTATGGGTTGTAAACAATTGTTAAACAACTTTTGGAATGTTTTAACTTAGTCGTTGGTTGACTAAGGTTTATGCTACTTATGAACTTCTTTTATGAAATCTAAGTTAATTAAGCATCTTTTATTAAAAATGGTATTAACTATTATTAAATTCAAGTAAAACTAGAAGGGTGTTACATTAACTAAGGGGTTTTAGGTAGTGAAGTAAAAAGAAGGAAAACAATGGTTTTGAAAAAAAAAAGTTAGTCCTAATGCCTCCATCATTTACTTACTTGGGTTCAAGTTGATAAGGAACGGGAATGTATCATTTTGGCAAGTTCTAGATTCGTAAGAACCAAGCGGCTATTCACACAAGAAACGAAAATGAGCATTTGGTTTAAAGATGTATGCATGTATGCTCAATAAAGGCTCAAAACTCACTTATTGTGGGAATGGGTTTATAGTGTGAACAAGTATATATAATCAAATTTTTAAAAGGATTTGTCATGCCTTTTTATAATTTTTTTACTTGGTTCTTTTTATCACGACGCTATCGGTTGTAAATTTGTAAAAACTGTTAGTGTAAATGTCTGTAGCTTCCGTCAGCAAGTAGTCATATTTTGTATGTTTGTGAACAGTTTGTATGTATGTTAGATTAGCAGATCAGGATATGGCACGTTATTGTAAAAGTGCTGTTTTTTTGTTGGCTATGTCAGCCGATCGGACAGCCGTCCGATCGGCCAGCCCAGCCGATCGGACAGGCGTCCGATCGGTCAGCAATACTAGCCGATCGGACAGCATCACATGCTAACCGATCGGACAGCACTTCCTCTATCCTGACTCTGCCTATAAATACATGTCCGATCAGGTCATTTGTAACTTTTGCAACTTTGACTCTCTGGAGAACTCATGTCAATCTGACTTTCAGAGGCACTTTTGTACTTTCATACACGTTGAATAGAAAGATCAGACAGCATTTTAGAGTTGAATACTTTGTCGTATATCTGTGGTTTGATCAAATGGATTCCGTACATTAGTCAAAGCCGATTCATCTAGTTTCCGACGAACAGATCCTATCCAAGGGACCAACAAGTGGTATCAGAGCATTCAGGGAGCTGAATCGAGATCTACGACAACGAATTCACCGGAATTCGAGCTTCTTCTACCGATTCAAGAGCCAAATTTCACCGGAAATTTGCTTTTCTTGTCGATTCGAGTCGAATTTCACCAGAAATTTGACATATTCTTCTACTTTCTACTCATTTCTAGCATTGTTTCTCTATTTGTCACCATAAAATCAGAAAAACTTAAAATTGGAAGTGATTTTACGGTTAAAATTTGACGAAACTGTTATAGATCGATTCGCAATCAGTAAAAGTATAATCCTTCAAGTTTTCATAACAAAATTCGTTCAAAAACTTGTCCAAATTCATCAAAAACTATGAAAAACTGTTCTTGTTTGCTGACATCAGCCGATCGGATGACTTAGCTGATTCTTAAACTTGCTGACATCATCAATTCGTTCGGACAACTGTACGAACGACTTGAATTAGATTGCTCACGGAGAGTGTTGCTGACATCATCAGTGTTAGCCGATCGGACAGTTGACCGATCGGACAGCATTGTTGTTGGGTGTTATCATTTGCTTACGTCATATTGCTTGCCGATCGGACAGACGACCGATCGAACAGACGACTGATCGGACAGACGACCGATCGGACAGACGACCGATCAGACAGACGACCGATCGGACAGACGACCGATCGAACAGCTGACCGATCGAACAGCTGATCGATCGAACAGCTATCCGATTAAGTGATCAGTTGTGTACTATTCGATCGAACAGTCATTCGATCCAAGTGCACTTGTGTGAAATTTTTTAAAATCACAAAAATTTGTCTAAGTATTTGATAACTGTTTTAGGTACTTAAAGATGGATGAATTCATGAATCCTTTCAGTGACATGTTTGCTTTCGCGGGAAACACCGGAGATGATACTTCAAATCACACCAATGAAAATACTCCAAGTGCGAAGAAAACTCTGTCTGATGCTTTAAGTGTGGAGAGTGCATATGGTACATATAACAAACCTCCAAAGTTGATGGCGATCGAAGAATACAATAGGTGGGCCAAAAGATTTGAAGAATGGCTAAAAGCGTTTGCGTACCCAAGCTGGAAAAGTTTAAAGAATGGCTTCAATAACGGAAGACCAGATTGTGAAAATTTGACAGAAACTGAAGATATAGAAAATTTTGTTGCTGAACAAAAGTGCATTGCATTGCTTCATCAGTCTGTGAGAGACGACATAATATCTTTGATTGAATATACAAATGCTCAAGATCTTTGGGAAAAATTAAGAGTGAAATGTGTGGGTAGTGCTGAGATAGTAAAAAACAAAAAGAAACTGTTAAGAAAAGAGTTTGATTTATTTGGCTGTTTAAAAAACGAGTCTGTTTCTAAAATGATTGAGAGATTTGGGAATTTGAAGTTGGAGCTGGCAAGACACGGAGTCATATACACTCGAGAAGAATTAGTTGACAAGCTGTTTGACTCACTGCCGGATGATAAAGACTGGCAATACTTTGCTTTGATGTTAAAGAACACGATAAAGCCGGAAGAGCTAACGGTTGATCTATTGATTGAAAGACTAGAGAGTCATGAGCTGGAGATCAAGAAATCAAGCAAAGTCAATCATTCCTCATACCAGCAGAATGTGGAGTTGTACTATCGGGGAAGTATGATCCCGAAGACTGTATCCCCTAAGACAGCCTTTTCAGCAGAAAGTTCTAACCTGACAAATCTAGAAAGTTCAAACAGTGGTTTTCATGGAGGATTATCATCCAATGCTCCAAGTCAAGGATCATCTTCAAATACTTCAAGTCAACAGCAATTAGTTCCAAAGAATTTGTTTCAATGCAACATTGCTTTGGATTTAAAGAATGGTCAAAATTTCAGTGAAGAATCCGCAAAGCAACAAATGGTGTTCTTGGCTTCTGTGCTAGAGTCATATGAGAGCCTTGTAGCAAGCAAGATTAGAAACACTAACCTCACCAAGGAGGACTACGATCAGATCGACCCAGAAGAGATGGAGTTGATCGACATTAGGTGGTGTATGGCTAGTGCAGTCCAACGAGAACAACGATTCATGGAGATTACTGGTAGACATTCTATCGGAGGGACGTCCACAAAACTTGGATTTGACAAATCAAAAGTCATGTGCTTCAGGTGTAAACAAAAAGGACATTTCAAAAGAGAATGTCGTAATGCACCAGCTGATGATACTGCAAATCCATTTCGTGAAGATTACTACAAAAGAGCAATCTATCATCAGAACAAATCAGAACCGCCCAGAATGAAGCAGCTTGAAGATACCCCCAAAGAAAAATCAAGAGCTCTTGCTGTCATTCATGATGACGAAGGTTTTGATTGGAGCGAACTGCTACCAGAAGAGGATGCAGTGGGATATGCGTTTGTGGCAAAGATTGTCCCTTTTAAAGACAACAAAACAGAAGAAGAAAAATTCGTCAACAGAAGGATGAAAGCCCAAACCAGGATGAGCAGAATCTATAACACATACAAAGAAGCTAAAAGAGCAAAGAGATGGGATGCCGACAGAGAATGTTACCTTGATCCACAAGGAAACATTGCAGTTAATCCAGATTCCATTAGTGTTGATGCTCTCATCCAGCAATTTGCTGAAGAAGAAGAAGAAACCAGACAGAGAGAATGGTGGGGAGGTGGAGAAGAGAAAGTAGTAGAGAAAGAAGAAAAAGAAAAAGAAGCAGAGAAGAAGCCGCAGACAAAGAAGATTGATGATGGGATCAGTGATACATCACAAGAATTTACCGCTGAAAACTTGAAGACGATGGCTGATAAAGTTCTTGCTGCAAAAGAACTAGAGGTAGTTTCTGGTTCTGGAACTGATTCCAAAAACAAGGTC
Organism: Helianthus tuberosus; assembly: GCA_030545235.1. NCBI lineage: Eukaryota > Viridiplantae > Streptophyta > Magnoliopsida > Asterales > Asteraceae > Helianthus > Helianthus tuberosus. The sequence goes on along the minus strand of CM060426.1, from coordinate 59,189,154 downwards.
AGTTCAAATGATACACATGAGTCAGGTAAGAAAGTTAAATCAGAGAACGACTGCAAAAATTGCATGAAAGAGTGCAAAGTTTGTAGTACAATCACTTACCTAAGTGGTAAGAAAGTTGAAGAACTGACTGGTAGAGTCAGAAGTGTTGAAGATCAGATCTTAAACCGTGATAAATTGTTGAAAGCTTCGAACGACAGATTAAAAGAATTAACTGACAAAATTGAATATGATAAAAATGACATAGAAAGAATACGGAAAGAAAACGAAAAGTTGATTCTTGAAAATCGTCACATTTCAGAAAATTTTGAGAAGCTAAAACGAACGGTTAAAGATTCTGATAAAAGAAATGGTAAAACAACCAAAGAAAATCTTCAACTATCAGGAGTTCTTAGAGTGAAAGAAGAGTTAATCAATCAGCAACTGGATGAAATTGCTAAGTTGAAGCTTCAATTTCAAGAAGCTAAAATTGAAAATGAACGCATCCAGTTGAAACTGAACAGTTACAACTCTGCAAGCTTTGTTTTACAACACATTGTTCCCAAACCCATCAGGAAAAACAAAGCAGGCGAAGATGTATACTTTGATGGAACTGGGGTTAGGTTTCATCAGGTTCCACCGCCAGTGTTAAATAATTTTTCAAAGAAAAAATCAGGGTTGGTTAATGATGAAGAAGAAAAAGAAGTGAAACTTTCGGACACAATTGATATCACATTCACTTCATCTTCTGATGAAGATAGTGTCCAATCTGAAGTTGTGAAAAGTGTGGTTGAAAATGTTTTAAAGTCTGAAAGTGACACTTCTAAGGAAGATGAATGTTTCTTGGACAAATACATTCCAAAATCTAAATCCAAAAACAACATAAGTGAAGAACCTAATCTTGTGATGTACAAGACGGTTGGATCTGATAAGTTGTATTCGGATCATGATTTTCCAATAGAAAATGTGAATGTTGGAAAACTAAGAAATGTGTTCAAGTTGATTGAAATCGATGTGTCTGAAATTGAAGGTTTGAAACATTCAGAAAGACATTTGAATTTTGAAAAAGATAAAGCTTACTATAAAAAACCTGTTGTACCACCACGTTTTTCAAACAACAACCAAAACAGATGGTCGGGTGGATATCAGGGTGGTAAGAATTATCAAAGAAAGAATGTTCAAAACAAGAAATTTGTCGAGAAAAAGGTGTTTGTTAAAAGTTCAAGTTCAAGCTCACTTTCCGAGCAAGAATCTGAGATTTTTTTCAAAATCCAACAAAGAGTTCTTTGAGAAAAAGACCTCACAGCCTCAGACCGAAGGCACAAGTCGGGTAGTTAATACTCGTACATGCTTTAAGTGCAACAAAGTTGGACACATTGCACGAAAGTGCACCAACCTTAAGCCTAAGTCTGAAGTTGTTGAAAGTCAGAAAAAGAAAGTTGATGCAAAAGGGAAAGCTCCAATAGTTGTTGAGAAAATTTTGAAAAATGAAAACACAAAACTCAAAACTGAACCTGTTAAGAAGCTGGAAACTAAAATTGACAAATTTTACAAAAGGGTTGCTTCGTCTCAACAAACATGGAAGCCAAAAGGTGTTGACAAGAAAGAAAGTTCTCCAAAACCAAAGGTGTCTGAGACTGAAAAATCATCATCTTCAACCAAGAAGATGTATGTACCTTTGGATTTATATGAGAAACTAGAAAAACAAAAATTGACTTCTGAAAAGAAGTATGTGGTAAAGAAAGACCAATCATCTAGTCAACCTCCGAAAAAGGATTTCTCTTTATACAAAGAGGTTGAGATTGGATCTGAAGAGAGCTTGAAGATAAATGACAAAAATTTTCCATCATTATATACTGCAAAAACTCACCTTAATGTCAAGTTACCCGAGTCAAAAGAGGCTAGGGTAGCATCAAAATCTCACTAAGTGTTTGTAATATGTGCAGGGGCTTCCAAGATCCGTTTCACGTTGGATTATAGATAGTGGAGCTTCTCGGCACATGACAGGAGAAAAAGTCCTATTGTATGATGTTAGCTGCATCAAAGGCAAACAAAAGAAGAAATCTCATCCACATAAGCAAGTTAATTCTGTTTCTAGACCATTGGAGAGGATACATATGGATCTTTTTGGTCCAGTAAACGTCAAAAGTATAACTGGTGATCTCTACTGTCTAGTAGTAACAGACGATTATTCAAGGTTTTCATGGGTATCATTTCTGAAGACAAAGGATGAGACTTTAGAAAGTTTGATGGCGTTGTTCAGAAAAATTGAAAACATGTACCAAGCTCGTATCAGAAGAATCAGAAGTGACAATGGTACAGAGTTTAAGAACAACCGAATGGAAGAATTTTATGATGAGAGAGGAATTTTGCATGAATTTAGTGCTCCTTACACTCCACAACAAAATGGAGTAGCAGAACGAAAGAACAGGACACTAATTGAAACGGCCAGAACAATGCTTGCTGATTCAAAGCTACCAATCAACTTTAGGGCAGAAGCAGTGTCAGCCGCTTGTTATACTCTCAACCGGGTTCTCACAGTAAAGAAATTCAACAAGACGTGTTTTGAACTGATAAATCACCGCAAACCTAACCTGAAGTATCTGGAACCGTTTGGGTCTCCCTGCACAGTTATAGAGCCTTTTGGGAAGTTTGGTCCAAAGAGAAATGAAGGAATATTCGTGGGTTATTCAAGTCCACAAAAACGAGTCTTTGTTCCAAGTTTAAAGCGGATCATAGAAGCACACAATGTTGAATGTCAGGGCCATACAATGCCACCGCAGAATCCCGGCGACTCATGGCGACTCATGGCGTTTCAATTATGATACTTTGTGGGATTCATTCGACATGGAGGAAGAACCAGAGTTCTTTGATGAGTTGGATATTCTAAGAGAGTATGAGTCATCACAAGAAAGGTTCCCAGCCGAATCCTCTAGAAGTCAAAGGCAAACTTCAAACAATGATGAAGTCGGTCCAAGCAATGCTGGTGAACATGATGATATTCAGCAAACTCCTTCATCTCCAGAACGTGAACAAGCTCCTAACAATCAAACGGGAATCAATGATAATTCAGATTCTGATGGAAGGCCAACATTCGACCGTGGTGATTCAGAATCTGAGGGGGAGCAAATCCTGAATCAAGATCAAACAATTCCAGTCAATGAACAAGATGCAAATCAAAATGTCACAAATTTGGAAGGCGAAGTAGATGTTCCAGGCGAGGCAATGCCAAGAACTCTTTCATACCATCCGGAGGAGTTAATTATTGGAGAATTGCAATCAGGAGTCTGCACCAGACGACAAATTGACCAAGGCCTTACTTGTTTTTATTCTACTGTTGCTCCTTTACAAACATAATTTTCACTTAGTTGTTTCATTTCACAGATTGAGCCACGAACGTACAAGGAAGCTCTAACTGAAGATTCTTGGGTCAACGCTATGCAAGAGGAGCTAAACCAGTTTGAAAAGTTGGGTGTCTGGAAACTGGTGGACCTGCCTGATGGTCACAGGAAGATAAACACCAAGTAGGTGTTCAAGTGCAAGAGGGATGATCGAGGAATTATTATTCGTAACAAAGCTCGACTCGTTGTCCAAGGCTTTAGTCAGCAGGAGGGGATAGAGTTCACTGAAGTATATGCTCCGGTTGCTAGACTTGAAGCAATCAGAATCTTCCTAGCATTTGCATCTTGGAAAGGATTTAAAGTTTTTCAGCTAGATGTGAAGTCGGCGTTTCTCTATGGCAAAGTGAAAGAGGAGGTATATGTCGGACAGCCACCGGGCTTTACCAACCAAATCCACAAAGATAAGGTTTATCTCTTAGATAAGGCATTATACGGCTTACACCAGGCCCCGAGAGCCTGGTATGAGACTCTGTCTCAACATCTGTTAGCCAATCACTTCATCCGAGGAAAGATAGACGCCACTCTCTTCACCAAAGAAGTCGACGGACATCTTCTGATAGTTCAAATTTACGTGGACGACATAATTTTCGGGTCTACAAATGAACAACTCTGCAAAGATTTTGAAAATATTATGAAGCAGAAGTTTGAAATGTCATCAATGGGTGAGATGAAGTTCTTCTTGGGGCTTCAGGTTGATCAACTACCCGAGGGAACGTTCATACATCAAACAAAGTATGTTCCTGATGTTTTGGAGAAATTCGGGATGTCAGGAATGTCACCAATGTCCACCCCGTTAGCGACAAACCATGGGATAAACCCTGATCTCACCAGAGATAAGGTAGATGAAACGCTATATCGCTCCATGATTGGATCGCTGATGTATTTGACGGCATCAAGACCGGATATTATGTATCCAACCTGCCTCACAGCACGGTTTCAGTCAAGTCCCAGAGCATCGCATATGGTAATTGTGAAAAGGATTCTACGCTACCTGAAAGGAACTCCATCGCTGGGGTTGTGGTATCCAAAAGAAGGCGATTTCACGCTTAAGGGATATTCTGATTCCGATTTCGGATGCTGCAAAGTGAACGCTAAATCAACAACAGCGGGGTGCCAGTTTTTCGGACCACGATTGGTTACCTGGCAATGCAAGAAGCAGACCTCTGTCGCCTTATCCAAATGTGAAGCCGAATATGTATCTGCTAGCAGCTGCTGCTCTCAGATCTTGTGGATCCAGCAACAGATGCGTGACTATGGTTTGCAATTTCTTAACTCCCCTATCTTTGTTGATAACGAGGCAGCTATAAACATAACAAAAAAACCTGTTCATCACGCTAAAACCAAGCACATTGAAATTCGTCATCACTTCATCCGAGACTGTTTCGAGAAGAAGTTGATACGAATAGAAAAAATCCACACTGATGAACAAAAAGCTGATTTACATACCAAAGCATTTGATAAAACTCGTTTTCAATATCTATTAAAACTGAACGGTATGAAGCTTTTATCGGTGTCAGAAGGGATTCTTGGCGTTGATGAAGGTACCACTTTAGATGATGTTGAAAAGCAATCTGCAATGGTTTGTCGAATTTTTAGATGTTTTGGTATTTAGGGGGAGATAGGTTATATTTTCTGAAAATACAAAAACAATAAAAAATTCAAAAACCCAAAAACATGAGATATTTCAAAATCCAAAAACAATAGAAAACCGAAAAAGAGCTAGTGTATAAAGGGAAAATGATAGTACATCAGCTAAACAGTTACAGTATGCTAAAGATATGGAAAGTTTAAAAAAGGTGTTAAACAATCTCGCTGATGATGTGCCGATAGGTTTTTACACATTTAGTAGATTTGTTCGGGATATAAACCTAAATTTACACTTGCTTATTTCGTGGGGAACACTACTTGGATATATAGGTAACCCCTGAAATCTTGTTTGAAAGACCCCTCTTTCTGAGATACTAGGTCTTTATGCTCAGTGATATCTGGGGTATTATCCCGGGACTTCTGATTTTGCGGAAGCAATGGCCTAGTCCCCGTATAATATTTTATTGCTGCTTGAAATAAAAGCCTGCCCTCAGCATAAAAAATGATGAAACATTGAAAAATGCTAATCATGTGCTGTTGTAAAAAAGATCCTCTAAAGGGGACCCACCAAAAGTCGAAGCCGTCATCTCTCTGCTGAACGGAAGTTCTGACCTGAGCTCTCACGGCCCTCGCATTTAACCTCTTACAGATATCATCTGTGGTATACTCACCTGTAAGACTGAATATTGGGATCTGGATACAGGAGTATATTCAAGAGGTGGGACACATGAATGAGTTTAAGTTCTTAATTCACCTAATTTGTATCCTGGATAGATTGAAATTTGTGTGAGAACTTAAGTGGATCAGTATATCGACAATCTAAGCGAATTGTTTAATGCTGAGAATGAAATCAAGCTTAACGGTACTTGTAATTTGTCGGCAGCTGATATGATTCCCTAACACGCTCACCAAAAATATGTTTGTAAATAATCTACATTTACTGCATTTCATTTCTGTTTAGCATTCTAGTCTAGAAACTTTATTCAAAATCCCAAAAGATTTTACATTTCTGCTTTATTTTTTCCGACAAACCAAAGTGGAGAGCTGATCTTCAGATTCACAGTCTGATGCAGATGCAGGAAGTTTTCTAAACTGGAAGATGGGTTGGAAGCTTATCATAATAAAACCTGAGAAAATGCAAAGTCTATGCAAGTTCATTAATTTGAAACTTGTAATTTTTCAGAAAAAAGATTGATCAAAACATCAGTATGCTTTGTTTCGGGTCAACCAAGGTCATTAAGTTGGACTTGGTAGGAAAATTAAGTACCTAGGGTCATTAACTTGGACCTAGATACTTAAGTGGATTTTCAAACACTGATAAAATCGAAAAGTCAAAATGTCAAAGATTTGAGAGCCATAGGAATACTTGGATCGGACAGCTGACCGATCGGACAGCATTGCTAGCCGATCGAACAGCACACCGATTCAAATACACCTATAAATAGGAGGTCAAAGCTCAGTCAAACGGTTACTTGTTCGATCGGCCAACCCTTCTCTCTCAAACTTTCATCTGATTTCTCATTGATTCTTGATTCTCTTTAGATTAGATCATTGGTTTGTTGGTTTGCACATCATTCACAATGCCGAAGGTAAGTTTTTCACATCCAAATCTATCATTTGTTCTATGTGTTCCTCATGTCGTCACTGTCAACATCTTTAGAATTAGATCTAGGAAGTTCTAGCCATTTATGATAAGATTCAAGCATAGGGTTTTGTTCGCAATGTTTAGATCTAAAGATTTACCGGATTGATTTGTGACATTACATGTTTAAAATGTGTAGATCTAAGGATTAGATGATACGGCAGTCGGCTTGGTTTTTGTCGAATTAAACCTTGATTAGGACGATTTAGACAATAATGAACATAGGGTTTTGATCGCGACAAGATTGTTTACATAGATCTGTGTTCAATTTTTGATAATTTGACTAAAAAATTTTGAGATTTTTTGTTCTTGAATGAGATACTAGCCGATCGGACAGCAGTTCGATCGGACAGCCATCAGTGTATGTGCACAAGTATTGTTGCTTGTTAGGATAGTTCATGCCTTGGAATTCGTGCCTAAATGTGTCATCAAAGTTTGTCATTCTTCATGTTATGATCTGTATTGTGCTAGCCGATCGGTCAGCATTGATAGCCGATCGAACAGCATTGCTAGCCGATCGGACAGCATTGCCAGCCGATCGGACAACATTCTTTCCATTCATTGAAATTTGTGCAAATTGCCAGCTGATCGGACAGCATTGCCAGCCGATCGGACAGCATTCATTAGTGTTCAAACAGAACAGCTAGCCGATCGGACAGCATTGCTAGCCGATCGAACAGCATTCAATCATACCTTAATGACTTTACAAAATGACAGTTCGATCGATCAGCATAGCTAGCCGATCGGACAGCCTCACTAGCTTATCGGACAGCAATGCTAACCGATCGGTCAGCTATTCGATTCTCTAGAACTATCACAAAGGGATTCTCAGTGTTAGAAAAAATTCTCAAAATTTCCATCCTTCATCCTTATGTCTCAAAACCTGTGTAAATGATTTTTAATGCATATATTTACAGGGAAGAGGAAAGGATACGGATAAGGGTCACAATGTATACTGCGTGATTGATGAGGCTAACACAGAGAATACGGTGGTTGAAAAAATGGCCAAATTTTTAAGAGAAAGCAGAGTTGCGAAGGCTTTGTCTGACAGAACCATTATATATGAATCTCGTGTAAGAGCCTTCTGGAACACAACTAGATATGAAGAATCTGACAAGATGATACACTCAGTATTAAGAAAGAAGGACCAAACGGGAAAAGACATAGATGTAGAATTTAAGTTTTGTGTTGGAGACATTAGAAGAGTTCTAGACTTGAAAGATTCTGACGACGATCCAACAATCATGTCTGAACGTCTTGCTAAAGGAATGTGGTGCAGAATGGGATTCACTGGTCATATTAATGGAAAGATGACTAAGACAAGTTTCTCAAAGGCCTACAGATATTTGATGCACTGCATGGTACATTCATTGTCACACAGGAAAGGAGCATATGATGAAGTATCAGATTACATCATGAATATTGTCACTAGTTTGGTACTGAACAGACGTTACAACATTTCTCAAGTAATTTTTGAGTATATGAAGGAGAACTGCCAGGATAAAGGTGACAGGTATATCATGTATCCAAGATTCATTATGATGTTGATAAATGATAAGTTCAAAGATCTTCCAACGAATAAAAGTGACATTATGGATGTGAGAAACATAACAACTGAGACCATTGCTAGAATAACAAAAGAAAATGATGCAAAAACGAAACAAATGATATGCAAAATCAAGAATCCAGAGTATGTTGCTCCTGAGAATGACAAATGGAGACATGAGAAAAGTGATTCTGATAATGAAGATGCAAAGATGAGTGAAAAGAAAACAAGATGGTGGTGTGTAAGAGATGGAAAAAGAAAGAGAACACCAAAGTCGTCCCCTGCAGTTTCTATTCCGAAGGATGTAGAAAAGGGTATAGTGAAAGGGGGAGTCATAAGGAAATTAGAATTTTAACTGTTAAAGGTTTCTAATAAATCTATCAATATTTGTTTTGCAGGGTCTTCTGGAGAACCGCAACAAAGGCTGATAGATGAAACTGTCCTGGAACCATCTGTAGCTATTGAGCAAGGAGTTGATCTATTGAATCAATCATTTGAAAGCTATCTGAAGAAAAATGAAGAAGTTGCAGCTCAAAAAGTTCAAGGGTCAAGTGCTCAAGATGTTATAGAACTGGAAGGTGAAGTTCAAGATGATTCAAGTGAGGTTGATTCTGAAGCAACTCAGTCTGAATCGGAACTAGATCCAACAACTATTGGAAAAGGGAAAGTTCAGTTAAAGAAGAAGCCGATAAAGAAGAAGAAAGCATTAGATGAAGAAGACTCTTCTTATGAACCTGATCAGCCTAAGAAACAAATAAAGAAACGAAAAGCAGTTCAAGCCGGGGTAATTCCAAGAAATGTTAGAGCAAAGAAATCTTGTACTGAACCGCAAAAAGATAAAGGTGGAAAGAAAGAAAAACATCTTCAGAAGTCAAAGGTTCTTGAATCAAAAAAGACTCAAAGTATTGAAGAACCTGTAGTAAAAGCTCGGAAAAGAACGGGAGGTGATGATGACTATGTTGAAATCACTGGGTTCAAAGCTGCTACTCCACATCCACCTCCACAAGTTAAACCAGAATCGTCACAACTAAAAGATTCAAAGTTTGATTACATATTTGAAGGTCTTCCAGAAGCTACGGGGATTTACACAGAAGACATTCCTGAAGACGACTATGATATGTTCAACAATGAAGCAGTAAAAGAATTGTTACAAAAGGTCAACAAGTTAGAAAAAGACAAAGCTAAAACTGAAGCAGAGCGTGACATTCTAAAGAAACAGGTTGATCATTTGACGAAAGCTCATGATCAAATCAGAGCGGTGTTGATAGACCAAGAGGAAGCAATGAACAAAATGAAGAATGAAGCTCATGATAATTCAAAAGTATTTGAACTGTTGACAGCAGAAATATCTTCATTGAATGTGAAAATAAAGAATCTGGAGGATGTGAATCAGACGCTTAATCTGCTTCTCAGTGAAATGAGTGAAGCTTCATCAAACGAAATGAAAGCAATGAAGTTAGAAATGGAAGCTATGAAAGCCGATAAAGTAATGAAAGACAATCAGCTCAACATGTTATATGCAGTAATGGAAAGTCACTTGAAGATTGATGTTCATGCTGTTTTCAATGATCTTGAAGTTAAAAGAGTTGAGGAAAGAAGGATCGAAAGAGAAAGGAGACTAGCTGAAGAAGCCACACAAAAGAACAAAAATGTTATTGAGGAAACTCAAGAAGCTGGTGGGTCTTCAAGCCAAGTTGATACTGAAGTGATTGATGTTGAAACCGTTCAAGAACAAGTTGTTGAAGATGTTCAAGAACAAGTTGTTGAAGATATTCAAGAACAAGATGCTGAAGATGTCAATAATGAACAAGATCAAGACTTCATGCTAGTTGGTGAGTCTTCTCTAACCATTGATCTTAATGAAGTTATTCGACGAGTTGTTGCTATTCAAAAGAAAAGAAAGGCAAAGGAAGTGTTGTTGTTGGCATGGAAGACACAGCAATTCGTTCTTGTTGGAAGACCATCCACAGTGCCGTATAGTGCAAAAGAAATTGCTCGTCAAATAAAGATTAAGGAAAGGCGAAGAAAGGCAAAGATAGCACGTGGTGAAATCGTTGATGAAGATTCTGATATAGAATTGTTTGGAGACGAAGAAGAGGAACATGAAGATGATAATGATGATAAGAAAGATGATAAGCCTGATGATAAAGATGATAAGGGTGATGATGACAATAATCAGGGTGCTTCAGGATTATTGATCAGAGATCCAAAAGTTCAAGAACGGATTGAAGAACTGATGAATGATGAAATCAACGAACAGGAGGATGACTCACAACATGAATCCTCGTCATCCGGAAAGCAGCATGCTGATCAGGTATTTCTTTCAAACCCTACTGTCATTTATCTGAATGCTCAACAAGAGGGGGAGAATGAAATTCAGAGAACTAGAGCTGAAATGTTAGAAGAATTGGGTTTGGAAGATGGAAAGTTTAAGTTTGATATTGAGGATGAGATTCCTCAGTCTCCAGAGAAAGATTTTGAGCCAAGATATGCCTATGAAGCTGATCATTACGATGATGTCATTGTTGAAGATGCTTCAGATTCATCCGATGATGAAACTGATTTTCATTATGCTGGAATTGATGAAACATTCCCTTCATTTGCTGAAATGTTCAAAGATAGAAATGAAGATGAAATCAGAGGGAAAATCGTTGAAAAAGTTTCTACTGAAGGTGTTCCGGAAACAATCCCCAGGGAAATTCTTGCTGAAGAACGAAAGAAGTGGTTCAAAGTTATGCCCAAAGAAAGAAAGTCTCTTAGAGCTCTTCAGTATTTCACTCACAACAAAAATCTCTCATGGGGAGATATTCTATCATGGGGTTATCTGGAAGATCTTAAGGTTTATGCCATCAGAAGGGAAGAGGGAGTTCAGTACTTTGAATTTTTATCAGACATTAGTACTCTTCCGTGGTGGGATGTAGATGAATTGGTGAAAACAAAGAATATCAAGCAGTTCTACTATGGTCCAGAAGTAAGACAACATGATCAAGATTTGTGGAACTACATTAAGTTGCAGGCTAAGAATGGTTATCCTAATTGGAAGCCACATTATCCAAAGCAGATTGTAACATATTTGGAGAATGGTAGAAAAGATACAACTCTGGATGTAAAGCCGCCTAGATGCTTGAAGAATATGCCTCTCAGAGCCATTGAGCAAGACTTCCATGATTTATTTCAAGGTTGGTTGTACAACGAAACGACGGCTGAGGCAGTTATCTCTCTGTTTGACAAGTCCATGGGAAAGTCTCGAAGAATCAGTATTCTGGATCCAATGTGGCTTGTTAACTGTTCAAAAAAGGATAACGATTGCTTGTTCTACAACAAGATCGTTTACGAAAAGAGAGACAAAGCTCAAGCACAGCAATATCAATCGGTTGTGGATGTATGCTTAGCCAAAGATATCAATTCAGGAAGATACTGGAAAACTGACTGGAGAAACATTGAAATTGATGAATTTTTTAAAACGTACAAGCGCAGCAAAAGGTCTGAAGCAATTGCTAAAAGAGCAGCTGAACTGGGAAGGCGTAAGATGGGCATTGTACCACCGACAGATCAAACGCCAATTGAATCAGAGGAAAACAAGATTCCTAAATGGGATCGAAAGCGTGATGGTGACCCAGTTTACAGAAAATGGTGGATTGAAGAAGGAAGGCATAAAAGGCGTAGAATGTTAGAAGAAAGGGCAAAAACGAGAAGGCAGAAAGCGAAAGAGCGAAGGCGCAACAGGAAGAAATGAAGACTATGCTGGAAGGAACTACAGCTACATCCGAGGGGGAGTCTGTTAGTGTAAACGTCTGTAGCTTCCGTCAGCATGTAGTCATATTTTGTATGTTTGTGAATAGTTTGTATGTATGTTAGATTAGCAGATCAGGATATGGCACGTTATTGTAAAAGTGCTGTTTTTTTGTTGGCTATGTCAGCCGATAGGCCAGCCCAGCCGATCGGACAGGCATCCGATCGGTCAGCAATACCAACCGATCGGACAGCATCACATGCTAACCGATCGGACAGCACTTCCTCTATCCTGACTCTGCCTATAAATACCTGTCCGATCAGGTCATTTGTAACTTTTGCAACTTTGTCTCTATGAAGAACTCATGTCAGTCTGACTTTCAGAGGCACTTTTGTACTTTCATACACGTTGAATAGAAAGATCAGACAGCATTTTAGAGTTAAATACTTTGTCATATATCTGTGGTTTGATCAAATGGATTCCGCACATTAGTTAAAGCCGATTCATCTAGTTTCCGACGAACAGATCCTATCCAAGGGACCAACAAAAACATAACCTTTTTAGAACTTCTTATTCCCAAATTAAACCAAGACAAGTAAAAAATGAAAAAAAATTGAAAAGATTTGGGGTGATTAGCAGTTCCAATACGAGTTTTGTGTAAGGCTTGTTATTAGGACTTGCAAGATTCAAGGTTTTAGCTTCCCCCCACACTTAAATTACACATTGTCCTCAATGTGTCCAAAAATAAGTTTTTAGGTTGATTCGAATGTGTAAAAGCGTGTTAAAAACAAGTTTTTATGTTACTGGGCACTGGCCACGGGCCTGTGTGGTTCAGAAACGGCCCTGTGGTCAGAGTGCTAGTAACAATATATATTGAAGGCTGACCACGGGGCGTGTTCATTGGGCACGACCCGTGGTCAGTTACCTAACAAGTTGTTGTTTTCTGCAGAGTCTAGGCACGGGGTGTGTTGCGTTGGGCACGACCCCGTGCTACACACGCTGGGAAGCTGAAAAAGTTGTCGGAAGGCACTGTTTACGTGCATGGGGTGCGGTTTTAACGTCCCATTGGTAGTTTTCATCTTTTCGAGGAAATACTTAAGGATTACCCTAAGACAGCAATGTGAGTAATCTCCTTTTTGCAAATTGTTTTTACAAAACCTCAATTAATTAATAATATATTAAACAGTGATTGAGTATTTGTATTCTACAATTATCGTCGGTATGTTGGGGTTTTGTATACAAAATTTGTTACTACCTTGCCAGGAGTAACATGACCACAAGTCGGGTTGACAGTGCCGTGGGTGGTAATTAAAGTAGATGGGAACAAATGTAATTGTGCGACCGCCCTCAATACTGTACAATGGTTTTACTTAACTTGATTAAACTGAGATTCACTCACAAGTATTTCCCACTGACAAAATGTTTTTAAACGCGTTTCAGGTAACAAAATGTGAAAGCCAAATAGAAGCCAGCTGGACAGCACTGAAGTCTTGGAAAAGTGGCTATAAAGTTACCTAAAAATAAAGAGATGTTTTATTAAATAAAATAGGGTTTATCCCTATGAAAATGTGTGTACTTAAAACTTGGGATTATTCCCACGTGTTTAATATTATGAAAGTGTGGTATTCTACTCTGATAAAATATTTCCTAACTACGGTCCTGATGTAATTTCCGCTGCCAAAATGATAAACACCTGGATACCACCAAAACTGGCCGCGGCCGCCCGTTCCCGGGTTATTAGGGGACAGGGGTTGCGACATCATCCAAGCTTAAGTCTATGACATTCATGTAGTTGACCGGATCGTCATCTACTCTTTTTCCAACCCCGAATTTCATCTCCTTATCCCCAACCCTCAATGTTAACTTCCTGTCACTCCTATCTACCATGGCACGAGCGGTGGCGAGGAATGGTCTTCCTAGGATGAGGGGAACTTCGGTGTTCTCTTCCATGTCGAGTATCACAAAGTCGGCCGGAAAGACGAATTCTCCGACCTTTACCAATAGATTCTCGGTGACACCTTGTGGGTATTTGACAGACCTATCGACGAGTTGTATGCTCATTTTTGTTGGGCTCGGTTTTCCTAGTCCTAGTCGGTCAATCATTGACGCGGGCACAAGATTGATGCTAGCCCCAAGGTCGGCTAGCGCATTTTGTATGGGTGATCCCTCGATGGAGCAAGGGATGGTAAAGCTTCCGGGGTCGATTTTCTTTTGTGGGAGTTGAGTTTGTTGAGGAGTAGGGCTGAGCATTCTTCACTTAGGTTGACCAATTGCAAAGTTTCAATCTTTCTTTTGTGGGTGAGGAAGTCTCTCATGAATTTTGAGTATTTTGGCATTTGAGTGAGGACTTTTACAAAGGGGAGATTGATATGCAATTGCTTTAGTAAGCTTATGAATTTTGTGAATTGCTCATCGGTCTTTTGGCGAAATAACCGACCGGGGTAGGGTACCAAGTGGTTTTTTGTAAGTTTGGAATTTTGTGGGATAATTGTTTCTTGGTTGGTTGAGGATGAGTTTGTGGTTTGGTCGGGTGGATTGTTGTTGGTGGGGGGGTAGTGGTGTTTCCTCGGGACCTACCTTCCTGTTTCTTAATGTTATGAGGTGTACTTGCGCCTTTGGATTGGTTTCGGTATTGCTAGGTAATGCGCCTTGTGGCCTCTCGGAGAAACTTTGGGCTGGTTGGCTAATTTGTTTTTCAATGTTTTGAATACTAGCTCGTTGGTTTCTAATGTTGGATTCCATTTGTATGAACCGATCCGAGAACCTTTTGTCGGTCTCTGAGATGAGGCGTGTGATGAGGTCTTCAAGCCTCTCCCGGCCCCCTTGTTGTTGAGTGAAATTTTGTGACTCATTTCTTGGTTGTTGTTTAAAGTTTGGTCATTGATTTTGATTTTGTTGGTTACTACTATTCTCGAGCTCCCTCCAACCAAGGTTATGGTGGTTACGCCAACTTTGGTTGTAGGTACCCTTTGGGGGACCTGATGGTCTAGGTAGATTATCAATGTAGTTTACCACTTCCGTTTGGTTTTCATTTCTTTCATACAACTCTAATTTTCATGTGGTCTACCACACCCTTCACAATAACCGAGGCCATTTTTGTCATTTCTATTTTTTTTATTTTTGAGGATAGGGCCTCGATTTGGGCTTGTACGAAGGTGTTCTCATCTACTTTATGGGCTCCCGGGGCAATAGACTTTGAGCCTCGGGGGGTGTGCCATTGAAAATAGTTTTGAGTAATTTCCTCAATTTCATTACAGATTTTATTTGGGCGTCTATTACCTAGAAGTCCCCCAGAGCTTGAGTCGAGTGTTTTCCTCGTGTGTGGCAATAATCCATTATAGAAAGTGGATACTTGTTGCCACACTGCGAGACCATGATGAGGGCATTTCCTCAATAGCTCCTTGAATCTTTCCCAAGTTTCATACAAGGATTCCCTGTCCTCTAGTGAATATGTATTTATTTCAGTCATTAATTTAGCGGTTTTAGAGGGCGGGAAATACTTATATAGAAATTTTTGGGCAAGTTCATTCCAAGTGTTTACCGATCCACTTGGGAGGGTGTTAGGCCAAGCCTTGGCTCGGTCTTTTAGTGAGAACGGGAACATTCGGAGGCGGATGGCGTCGTTTGATGCTCCGTTGATACGGAAAGTGTCACATATTTCCAAAAAGTTGGTAATATGTAAATGGGGATCTTCATCGGGTAGGCCATGGAATGTTGCGGAATTTTGGAGCATTTGTATCAAATGCGGCTGAAGTTCAAAGTTGTTGGCATCGACGTTCGGTGCATTGATGGCGGCTCCGAGGTTACCGACCGTGGGCCGTAGGTAATCCATTAGGGTACGTTGATCCGCCATCGGGATTTGATCCCCCGAAGCTTTCTCTTGATTCTTGGTGTTTAGTTTTTTTCTTAGAAAGCGTTCGGGTTCGTCTAGAGGTTCTTTTATGTCTTTATCGGAACTGCAGCTCATGCACTGCGTAGAGATTTCAGGCCCTGCAATTGAGTTCTAAGTCCTGCGATCAAAAGGAAAAGAAATGTTGGTCAGATCTTTTACCACGGCCCGTGGTCGTGCTACAGTTATTGTTTTCTGGATCCCAGTTACTGGGGAGATCAGCACGGCCCGTGGTGCACCTCCACGGCCTGTGGTCGCTCTTCTATAACTCAGAAAACAAAAACTGCCAGTAAGGATGATGGATACGGCCCCGTGTCTGACCGGGCATGGCCCATGCTGAGTTCTGCAGATTTTGATAAAAATTGAAAAAAAAATCATAAAAAAAAGAAAAAATGCTAAAAGTAATTAGGCCGTTGATTTTAAACTTTCTTAAAATCCTTGTGTCCCCGGCAACAGCGCCAAAAACTTGGTGTGTGTCGAGCGTGATATGATTTTATTAATATTTTAAGTTCGTTTTATGCATTAGTCAAGTTTTAAATTTATAAAACACGATATTGTACTAACATTAAACACACACTAGGGCAAGTGCACCCATCGCGAGCGTAGTATAGTGTTGGTAAGATACCGAGGTCATCCAAGGACACAAGAACTTTTAATACCAGTTTATTATCAACGTCTAATCGACCTAAATTTTTTATAAAAGTTTTTAAACATGAAAGTAAATCTAAAAATTAAAAGATAAATAAAATGAAAAACAAATAGACAAGATAGAATCACTTGGATCCAACTCCTCTTTAATGTACCCTTTGATGATTTTCGCACTTTCGGACTTTTTAAGAGATTATCTTAGTTATAGTAGTAGGCCCCTCTTTTGAATGTGGCGTTACCCTCAACCCAGTGGTTTGAGTCAGCAGGGATACAATCCCAAAGGGTTAGAATATTGAAAGATAATTAACTAAGTTATTAATGCGAAAAGTGGTAGGCCCCTCTTTTGAAGGTGACGTTACCCTCGGCTAAGTGGTTTGAGTCAGCAAGGATACAATCCCAAGAAGCCGGTTTAATGTTTTAATAGTAGTTTACATATGAGGGGTTCAAGCTATTCGCACCCCCGCTGTCCAATACCTTTGGGGCATTGAAGGAGGTCCTAGTAAGCTTTAACCAAGTCCTCACAGGATCTATACAATGAACGAGACAAGAACTTTACCAAACCACCCTTCTAACCCCCTTCCAAGTAGTTAACGCGCTTTATATAGACTGTAAAGACACGAATGAGCAAATCAATGACATCATGAAGAAATGGTTAGGAAAATTCACTTTCAACATAAGAAACTAGTTATTAAAGTCACTAATACATACCCAATTAAAAAGTGCCGAAGGATTAAAAATCAAAAGTAATACATTAAAGACTTGTCTTCATCAAGTGATGTAAGAGATTAGCCAAGCATGGCCTTTGCACACTCCAAAGATGAAAGATGGATGATGGTGGTGGGTGTTGGTGTTGTAGTGGTGGTGGAGTGGTGGCAAAGTGAGAGAGAAGTGGTTTGCCAAGGGATGTCTTTGAAGTGAACCAAGTACCCCTATTTTTAGTCAAAATAGTACCCCGGCCACGGCCCCGTGTCCATTGGGCATGGCCCGTGGCCAGCTCCTTCTCTTCCTTCAATAATTTCAGCTGTCAGCAGAGGGCCCCACACGACCTCGTGGCTTCTTGACACGGCCCCGTGGTCAACTCTTCACTGTACTATCAAGATTCTGCAAATCTGAGAGTTGACCACGCCCCATGGTGAGTTGGACACAGCCCCGTGGTGGGCATAGAAGCTTCAACCGGTCTTGTTTTTTTTTTGTGAGGTCTGACCACGACCCATGCCTGGCTGGGCATGGCCCCGTGGTCAACTTCTGTTTTCTTGTTTTTGTCTTGGGAGATGCTGCCGAGGGGTCGGGCATGTCACGTTATTCCTTCTTCTTGTATTTATGTTGGTTTTTGGCTGTTTATTTGTTCCTTTTGTTCTTTTAAGCTCATTTGGTCCTGTAAATTCAAAAGGAAGAAAGAAACGCGCTTTTTCCAACATTAGTACTAAAAAGGGTTGGTTTTATGCCTCTATTGATGTAATTTATATGTTGCATTTTGTACACATCACATACACTTCTAAATTACGCCCGATTTGATTTGCAAACGCCTTATCCATCAGTCTTTGGTAAGTCGCTCCAGCGTTCCTTAATCCGAAAGGCATTTTCATGTAGCAAAAAATATGCCGATAGTGGTGAAGAAAACTGTCTTTTCCTCATCTTCTTTTGCCATCTGAATCTGATGATATCCTTTGTAGGCGTTGAGCACACATTTGAAGCGAAAATGAACCAAGGAATCGACCTTAAAGTCAATTAAAGGCAGTGGGTATGCATCCTTAGGGCATGCTTTGTTCAAGTCTTTGTAATCGACACACATTCTCAATGTGCCATATGTTTTCTTCACCATGATCAGGTTAGCGACCCAAGTGTGATAATTCGTCTCCGTAAGGATTCCCGCTTCAGTCAGCTTTTGTACTTCCTTTACTATCGCTTCTTTCCTGTCTGGAGCCATGCTACGTCTTCATTGAGCTATTGGTTTGATTCCCAGTAAGGTAGACAGCCGGTGTCAGCCCTGTCCCGAGGTATGTCAGTCATCTCCCCATGCTTAAAGGCGAAAATGTCCATATTGTTATGGATAGTACTTTGGGGCTTTCTTTTATTTCCGGGGAAAGGTTGTCACCGATAGTGACCATTTGGTCCGGGTGCTCGGTACTTGGAACCCATCTTTTTGGCCCTACCACACATGTTGGCCCGCTTCGATATCTCTTCGCGTTCATTACCTCGCCGACGTGATCACGATGCACTGTTGCCACCCCTCCGGGGGTCGGAAATTTCATGAAACCTCGTGCTATTGAAACGATTGCGTCAAGCTTGCCCAACGTGTAGCGTCCAATGATAACAGTGTAATGGGACTCGGCCCTAACCACCAAGAAGTGCATAACTAGTGTTCTTTCGCATGGCGCTTTTCCAAATGTAACCAGGAACGTGATTTGCCCTATCGGGTCAACCTTTTCCCCGGTAAAGCCCCTAATAGGGGCGTGAATAGGTCTGAGGAGCGCTCGATCCTCTCTCTGCATGCGGTTGTAACAATGCTCGTAGAATATGTCTTCCGAGCTTCTTGTGTTTACCAGAATTCTTCTCATATTATAATCTCCTATCGCTGTAGTGATTATGAGTGGATCCATGCTGATGTGAGTGTCCAGCTGTCGGGGACTAGCGTGGATGTCTACCGCCATCCATGGTTCCAAGATTTCGAACCCCCTCTTCATTCCCCTTGTATCTTCAACGTAAACCATGTTCATCTCGCGTTGTTTTTTGCTCGACTTTCCATCTTCATCCTTTACTATCGGAGGACCCTGCTTGATATCTTTGACTAGGTGTGCCAACTTTCATAATTTAACATAATATTCGATATGTTTCTTTAGTTGGTAACAATCGTTAGTATCATGCCCCCGCCCCTTGTGGTAATCGCAATACTTGGAAGGGTCTTTCCCAGCGGAATCCTTCAGAGGCTTAGGCGGGTTAAGCTTAAGGTTCTCGGATGCAAGGATCTCAGAGGGCATTTTGCTTAGCACGGGAAAATCAGATTTCGTTCCGCTCGAGGAATTCACTTTTTGGTGCCGTATTTCGAGTCCTGTCATACCTACCCTAAGATTCGGTGTGAATCCCCCTGGAGAACCTTCCGCTTTGACTTTTGATCTTGCCCATGCGGCGGTCAGACTCTTCCGTCGCACGATATGATTTTTTTTCTTATTTGTTGCATGACTGGCTATTATGGATTTCTCCTAGCATACATAAATCTTAGCAATCCTCATGATCTCTTCAATAGTATCTAGAACCCAATTTCTGTCACACCTCGACCACGTAAAACAACAAAGCGTGGCAGAAACGTCGGGGGGTGTTGTAACAGAATTATCGTTTCATAACCATGGATACAAAAAGTGTTTCGTTTATTGATAATATTAAACATTAACGTTGTCTTAACACATAACAAACAAGTTTTATATCGACTATCATTATTTTATATCACTAAGGCCTCGTCCAGATCCTAGGTGACGCATGCATCCTAGAACGTCAATCAAGCAACAATACCTGAAACATATGTAAAAACAAAGTCAGCCAAGAAATGCTGGCGAGTACATAGGTTTTATAAGAGTATCGGAATCATGGCTTGTTTACTTATATTGCAGTACCTCGAAAACCTTGTTTTTAAATACTGTATAATATTGTAACATGATTAACCAACTCAAATCAAGATGGTTATAATTTATAAAATTTTGTAGCCATGATTCTTAACCCAAAAGCATTTTGTTTTAGAAAATCATCTTGTAAAACATCTCGTATAAACTCGTTAACAAAACTCGTATTCGAAAACATCGTTGAGTGACATCGTTTCAATATCGTTTACCAAAGTGAACTAAATAACGCCACGGTATGTAATATGTTGAAAACACTTATATATAAGAAGTACCAGCGGCGTATCTACCATGTTTTCACCACATTACACCCTTCCCGTTATCTAAACACTAGCCAAAAACCCATCGTTTACCCAAATCGTTTAGCATCGTTTCCAAATCGTTTAACATCATTTCCAAATCGTTCCCAAATCGTTTACTCGTTTAAATCATCCTCGTTTTAATTGTGAAAACTTACATATGGTCGTCTCGCTAATAACATTCAAACCTTCGTGACTCGACAACCTCGTTCCTCGCTTCTCGTATTAACAAACCCCCAAAGGGTAAGTTAATAATTACAGATTCAGTCGTTACCCACAACACCCACACATAACCATGGGTATAATGCAATAACGGGATTTGTCAGATCCTACGGTACTATAACCTAATACTGGTCAGTTCGGCCAAAATTAATGAATGTCATTCGTTATGTAACTACAACCAACAAGTTCGTTCACATTATCGAAATCGTTATTAGTTTAGTATAAATCGTTCTATTCGTTTTTGAAATCATCGTTTAAACCTTGAAAACATTTTGTACATATGAATCACCCTAAAATAGTCGAAAACAGTAAAATAGGGGAACTATGTACTCACATGTAGTGCAAGGTATCCTCAATCAATAGTACTTCAACAAACTCGAGTAAACCAGAGAAATCAAGCAGCACCTAGTAATTGAATCACTAGTCAAACAATAGACGCCTAAATCGGAAGATCGGACAGAATGAGGTCTGGTAAACCAAATGAGTGTTGGAACTCATATGATATGGTTTAACAAATCCTACATTCAAAATGAAACCTAACCTAAGTGCTTTCGACCCATCGCGACCC
Source organism: Helianthus tuberosus (assembly GCA_030545235.1). NCBI lineage: Eukaryota > Viridiplantae > Streptophyta > Magnoliopsida > Asterales > Asteraceae > Helianthus > Helianthus tuberosus. The sequence continues at coordinate 59,168,032 of CM060426.1, read as the reverse complement.
ATTAAGGTAACTTATGCTACTTTAACGCGTTGTTCGCGTGAAACGCGTTCGGAACGCCTAACTAGTCCTATGATAAGAAAAATATGCCTCAACGTGTTTAATATTGTTGCCAAATCCGTTTAGATGTCAAAAGTTATGTTACATATGCTTAAAATGAATTTTGGCGAAAAAAGGGCATTTTGGTAATTTACCTAAGGCATATATACTACCTATCATACAACTACTTAAACGTTGTGACCATAAGGTATAACCTCAGAAGGTTATTCCCTATATAACTACGGTCACCTAAAGTGTTTTGTCGGATCTTAATGATCGACCAACGGGTCGGGTTCGAAAGTATAAGCGATTGTTTAGATCGCTTACCTTACGACCCTATATAAGCACTAAACTAAAAGTGACGAGCTAAGCATGTTAAAACATGCTTAACTAAGTTAGAAAACAAGTTTGGTATCAAAACAAACGGTTTTGATACCTAGGAGTAGTTTGGTTACAAAATACGTAAGAATACGCATTTTGGCCGAAACTACGACTCGTCACTAAGCCTAGATAACGTGGTAATCAGTAGGTATAGTCACTAGGGACTATAACCATCGTGATTACGCTCACGTTATGAAGTTCAAACGAACTTCGCGTTGACCATAAACTGGTCAATGCAGAAAGTCAAACGCAGTTTGACTTTAACGCTAAAACGAATGAAAAAGAACTAAAGAACACTTACAACGGGTCCCCGCAAGTTTGATTTCCAAGTATTTCTCAAGTATGAAGTGTTTCAAACACATCAACTTAGAGAAATTTTCAGAAATCAAGTGGGTTTTGCAATGGGGGGTGAGGGGTATCTATAGGATTTCTTGAACCGTTAAGATTGTTTATCGAAAACCTTGATTCAATCTTATCCCTACACTTGTTTAACATACCATGGTACATCAAATGGCCCCCCATTCTCAGGAACTAACATGTGGAAGTGGGTTTTGAGTGTGTAACAGCTGGAAACAGGCTAGAAGGAAGTTTCTGATGTTCTAGCACATGTTTACGGACCGTATGGTCCTCCTCTTACGGTCCGTAAGGACCCTGCAGACCAGCAGTTTCAGTTTTGGTCCCTGTGCGCGTATGGTCGTGTTTTGGCACTTCTAACACCCTTCAAGCCCATTTTTAAGCTTCACAAGGATGTTAAAGCATAGGGAACATGAAACATGCTCAGAAATATCTTGGATGTCGGTTCGTTTGGCCGTACGGTTGCGTTGTTCGGTTAATTACGACGGAAGTCGTAACGAACGCAAAAACAATCCAAATCAGGCGACGAAAGGAATCTATCAAGCCAAACACTAAAATAAAATATTTTAATGCTTACATAAATTTTTGGATGTCCGGATATATTCAGAATGTAAGATATGCGCGAAAATGCAAACTTATGCACTTTTTGACGCTTTTAGTCCCTATTGATCAATAAAGTTTATTTTAGCATACCGAACCCCTCAAAGCCTATTTCTAAGCTATGTAAAGGTTATTTAGGGTATGTTTAACTTAGGATCATGTTCCAGAATGTTCATTACTATACAAATCGGCATAGTTTCGCAGTTTGACACATATAGTCCCTGCGATCGAACAAAGTTGATTTCGACACACTAAACCATTCAAAACTTATTTCTAAGTTATGTGGAGGTTATTTAAGGTATGTTAAGCCTATGTCACTATTCTGGAGTGTTTGTCGCGTTATACAGACTGCGCTTACTCACCAGTTTGCGTATAACCTTTCAGAACGCGATTTAAAGCTTGCAGTCGTAATCGAATCGAATTGAAAAGTCACCAAACACAAATACACACATAGAAACACCAAAACACATATAATAACACCAAAGCACATTGTTTTATTAATAATCATCATTGTTTTACATCGTACATCGGTTACAGAACACAGTTGTCACAGTCTCCCCTTTTTCAGGAAATTTCGTCCCGAAATTTTAACTAGAGGAAGTTTGTGAAAACAAATGCGGATATTTCGTCTTCATCTGGTCCTCACGTTCCCAAGTAAACTCTGGGCCATGTTTGGATTCCCAGCGAACTTTAACTAAATGAATCCGTTTGTTCTTCAACTGTTTGAAAGCACGGTCCACGATATCCACGGGTTTCTCAACAAAGTGCATTGTTTCATTGATTCGAATCTCGTCGAGAGGAATGTGTAGATCAGCCTCAGCTAAACACTTTCGTAGATTGGACACGTGAAAAGTCAAATGAATATTTCTAAGCTCTGGAGGTAGCTCTAGTCGATAGGCAACCTTTCCAATTCTTTCCACAATCTTAAATGGTCCCACATATCGAGGTGCAAGTTTTCCTTTCTTTCCAAATCTCACGACTCCCTTCCAAGGTGAAACCTTGAGTAGGACACGATCTCCGACTTGAAATTCTAAGGGCTTGCATCCCAAATCCGCATATCTCTTTTGACGGTTTCGAGCTGTCACAAGATTATCGCGGATTTTCTTGATTTTGTGTGTTGTTTCCAGAACGAGCTCAGGTCCAGTAAGCTGAGCTTCACCGGTCTCGTTCCAACAGACAGGTGAACGACATTTTCGACCGTAGAGAGCTTCGAATGGTGCCATATTAATGCTAGTATGATAACTATTGTTGTAAGAGAACTCGATCAGCGGCAGATGAGAATCCCAATTACCACCAAAGTCTATCACGCATGCTCTAAGCATATCCTCCAAAGTTTGAATCGTTCTCTCAGATTGGCCATCTGTTTGGGGATGATAATCAGTGCTTAGATTCAGTTGGGTTTCCAAAGCAGATTGCATGGCCTTCCAGAAATGAGATGAAAATCGAGCATCACGATCGGAGATGATATCCAAGGGCACACCATGTCGTGATACAATCTCGTCTACATAGATCTTGGCAAGCTTCTCAGTAGAGAAATCCTCACGGATTGGTAAGAAGTGAGCAGATTTTGTCAAACGATCAACTACAACCCAAATAGCATCGTGACCTTTAGACGTACGCGGTAACTTAGTAATGAGATCCATCGCAATGTTCTCCCACTTCCAAACCGGTATCTCTGGTTGTACAAGCAAGCTAGAAGGTCGCTGATGTTCGGCCTTGACTTTGAGACAAGTTAGGCATTTCGATACATACAAGGCAACATCCTTCTTCATACCAGGCCACCAGCACCGAGTACGAAGATCCTTGTACATTTTATCAGCACCAGGATGGATAGAATATCAATACTTATGAGATTCGTCCATTACCAAGGTGCGAAGATCGTCTTATTTCGGAATCCACAATCGATCCTTAAAATAGAGCAAACCATCGTCTTTCGCTTCGAGCATAAGCTCAAGTTGACGTGGTAATTCCGTACCCATCAAATTTTGTGAAACACAAAATTGCTGAGCTTGAAGGACACGAGATTGAAGATCAGATAGAGTTCGAACAGAATGAAGCTTGACTCATTCTTTTCGACTAAGCGCATCAGCTACGACATTCGCCTTACCAGGATGGTAGCGAATCTCGCAGTCATAATCGTTTAAGAGTTCAACCCAACGTCGTTGCCTCATGTTTAGCTCTTTCTGATTAAGAATATGCTGGACACTTTTGTGGTCTGTGAAAACCACACACTTCGTTCCATAGAGGTAGTGTCTCCAGATTTTAAGCGCGAAAACCACAGCTCCTAACTCAAGATCATGAGTCGTGTAGTTCTTCTCGTGAACTTTCAGCTTTCTAGATACATATGCAATAACTTTACCTCGTTGCATAAGGACGCAGCCAAGGCCTAAGTTGGGCGCATCGCAATAGACAACGAAATCATCGCTTCCCTTAGGCAGAGATAGAACAGGAGCATCACATAACTTCTTCTTCAACGTTTGGAATGCTTCTTCTTGCTTGGGTCCCCACTCGAAAGGCTTATTCTTCTGACTCAAAGCAGTGAGTGGAACCGCAATCTTCTAGAAATTCGAAATGAATCGGCGATAATAACCAGCAAGACCAAGAAAAGATCGAATCTCTGTAGGCGTCGTCGGTGTATTCCAGTCCTTGATAGCAGCAATCTTGGATGGATCCACATGAATACCCTGCTCATTGACTACATGACCCAAGAATTGAACTTCTTTAAGCCAGAATTCACACTTGGAGAATTTAGCAAAAAGTTGTTCCTTCTTTAGGAGTTCCAATGTTAAGCGAAGGTGTTGCTCGTGCTCAGCTCGAGATTTTGAATAAATGAGAATATCGTCGATGAACACAATAATGAACTTGTCCAAATAAGGTTTGCAGACCCTTTTCATTAAGTCCATAAAGATAGCTGGAGCATTCGTCAAACCAAAAGGCATGACAGTGAACTCGTAATGCCCATATCTTGTGCGGAAAGCAGTTTTAGGAATATCTTCTTCGAGAACACGAAGTTGATGATACCCAGAACGCAGATCGATCTTGGAAAAGCATGAAGCACCCTGCAGCTGGTCGAAGAGATCATCAATTCGAGGTAGGGGATATCGATTCTTGATGGTGAGCTTATTAAGCTCGCGATAATCGATACACATTCGAAAAGATCCATCTTTCTTTTTCACGAAGAGGACAGGAGCTCCCCAAGGTGAAAAGCTCGGTCGGATGAATCCTTTATCAGATAACTCTTGAAGCTGTTTTGATAACTCTTGCATCTCTGATGGTGCAAGACGATAAGGTGCTTTTGCAATCGGGTTGGCATTGGGTATGAGGTCAATATGAAACTCGACTTGACGAACTGGAGGCAAACCAGGCAGTTCATCAGGAAACACCTCTGGATATTCCCGAACAATCGGAATATCCTGAATACTCTTGCTCTTGTCTTTCTCCTCGGTGACATGTGCTAGAAAAGCAACATATCCTTTTCTCAAATACCTTTCGGCTTCCATACATGATATAAGCTTCAATCCACCTGAAGGTTTCTCGCCACGAATCTCCAGAACATCGCCAGAAGACAAAGGAATACAAACAATCTTATTGAAACAAACCACCTCAGCGTGGTGTTTGGTTAACCAATCCATTCCAATGATAATATCGAAACTCCCAAGTTGCATCGGTGTGAGGTCAATAGGAAAAAGATGGTTATCAAGGTTCAACTGACAATTATGAATAATAGAATCGAGAACAAGAGGTTTACCAGTGGCAACTTCAACAGATAAGGGTTTCCTTAGTTTAGTTCTAGGTATCGCAAGTAAAGGCTCAAATGACAATGAAACAAAACTTCTATCGGCACCAGAATCGAAAAGAATAGATGCAGGTTGATTGTTAACAAGAAACGTACCATTGACAACCTCGTTGTCAGCCCTCGCTTCGTTTGCATTCAAATTGTACGCTCGCCCATGAGGAGGATTCACATTAACATTGACATTCGCATTTGGGTTCGCGTTAGCATTCGCGTTTGCATTCACCAGTCTCGGACAATTGTTGCGGAAGTGACCATACTCTCCACAATTAAAACATGAACCTGGTAGGAATCTTGCAGCATTCCCTTGTATCGGAGCTTGAACCTGGGCAACCTGATTCTGTCCCAAACGACAAACATTGGCCAAATGCCCAAGTTTACCACACGTCGTGCATTGCTTGCAAGCCTGTTGTGCAACGTGATGACCGTTACAACGAGCACAATGAGGTGCGGTACCAGCATACGCTTTCTTTGCAGGTGGCTGAGCCGGTGGGTTCTGCGGGTTCTGAGCAGTCTGTGCTGTAACAGCAAAATTCTGTGCACCCTTTCGCTTCCTCAATTTCTTCGACGTCTCACCTTCCTTACCCTTACCCTTTTTCTTATCCTTCCCTGAATCAGTCGCTTTCTTTTTATCACCCTTGCGGGTGAGTTTACCCTTCCTGACTTGAGTCTCAGTCAGGGTAGCAGACAACTCGATTGCTTGACGAAGGGTAGTAGGATTAACACCAGTCACAATCTCCAGAATAGAATCGGGTAGACCATCGATATATCTCTCGATTGCTTTCTCCAGAGGGGTAACCATGGTGGGACACAATAGACTGAGTTCCTCAAAACGATCCGTGTAAGCACGGTGTTCAGCCCCATCTTGCTTTAAATCGTCAAACTCTCGCTCCAAAGCCCGAATTTCATGACGAGGACAAAACTCCTTCATCATGAGAGCCCGAAGCTCTTCCCATGTTTGTGCCAATGCCACTTCGGCACCCCTGTCGCGCATAATACCATTCTACCAGGTAAGCGCTCGCTTCTTAAACACGCTCGAAGCAAATTCAACCTTACGCGCATTCGGACACTGCATATGTCTGAATGTGCTCTCGATACTCTCAAACCACTGCAGGAGCGTAGTTGCTCCTTGCGACCCAGAAAACTTAAGCGGCTTCGCAGTATTGAAATTCTTGAAGTTACACGACGCATTGTTGTTGTTATTATTGTTGAATATCTCGTGGACTTGGGTCACAACGCCGGGAAGCACAGCAGCCACTTGCTGAGAGACCAGGGCTGCGATTTCTTCAATAGTGAAAGATTGTGCTTCACGTCGAGGAGGCATTGTCTAATAAGGAAATAAGAGAAACGAGTGAGGTTGAAAAGCAAAAGAGGTATCGACAAAACACAAGAGAGGTGATCATTTGTTTGTTACCTCGAACAAACAAACGACACGCAGTGACTAATCAAAGTAAATAGGTCAAAAATAATGTATCGCGAAGACATGCTCGCCTATAAGTGAACACTCACCCCAAGAGTTCCCAGGTAAGAGTGACTGGTCCGATTATGTGGATTTGTACGAACACTCTAGCCTTAGACAGAAAACCCAGGGTACAGGCATTCACTCTTCCAGTTTGCACGTGTTCACATTATTTTGACCACCCAAACTTTGACGAGATTTTGAAAACTTAGAGGGTTCAAAACCTTACAATAGAGGGTTCAAAACCTAGTAATCAATCATCCTAGAACAGATGATTAGTTTTCAAAGCGGATTCGAAAATTGGGTTTCTCGTTGTGGTTATCACCTAAGGATAGGTGACGATTTTGTTTTAAAAATCTAAACGCAAATAAACTTGCGTTGGGGTCCTAGAAGTTATAGTCTAGGTTAAAGCATTACTAATAACCTAATTCCCTATAACCATTGGCTCTGATACCAACTCTTCTGTCACACCCCGACCACGTACAACAACAAAGCGTGGCGGAAACGTCGGGGGGTGTTGTAACAGAATTATCGTTTCATAACCATGGATACAAAAAGTGTTTCGTTTATTGATAATATTAAACATTAACGTTGTCTTAACACATAACAAACAAGTTTTATATCGACTATCATTATTTTATATCACTAAGGCCTCGTCCAAATCCTAGGTGACGCATGCATCCTAGAACGTCAATCAAGCAACAATACCTGAAACATATGTAAAAACAAAGTCAGCAAAGAAATGTTGGCGAGTACATAGGTTTTATAAGAGTATCGGAATCATGGCTTGTTTACTTATATTGCAGTACCTCGAAAACCTTGTTTTTTAAATAGTGTATAATATTGTAACATGATTAACCAACTCAAATCAAGATGGTTATAATTTATAAAATTTCGTAGCCATGATTCTTAACCCAAAAGCTTTTTGTTTTAGAAAATCAACTTGTAAAACATCTCGTATAAACTCGTTAACAAAACTCGTATTCGAAAACATCGTTGAGTGACATCGTTTCAATATTGTTTACCCAAGTGAACTAAATAACGCCACGGTATGTAATATGTTGAAAACACTTATATATAAGAAGTACCAGCGGCGTATCTACCATGTTTTCACCACATTACACCTGTCCCGTTATCTAAACACTAGCCAAAAACCCATCGTTTACCCAAATCGTTTAGCATCGTTTCCAAATCGTTTAACATCATTTCCAAATCGTTCCCAAATTGTTTACTCGTTTAAATCATCCTCGTTTTAATTGTGAAAACTTATATATGGTCGTCTCGCTAATAATATTCAAACCTTCGTGACTCGACTACCTCGTTCCTCGCTTCTCGTATTAACAAACCCCCAAAGGGTAACTTAATAATTACAGATTCAGTCGTTACCCACAACACCCACACATAACCATGGGTATAATGCAATAACGGGATTTGTCAGATCCTATGGTACCATAACCTAATACTGGTCGGTTCGGCCAAAATTAATGAATGTCATTCGTTATGTAACTACAACCAACAAGTTCGTTCACATTATCGAAATCGTTATTAGTTTAGTATAAATCGTTCTATTCATTTTGGAAATCATCATTTAAACCATGAAAACATTTTGTACATATGAATCACCCCAAAATAGTCGAAAACAGTAAAATAGGGGAACTATGTACTCACATGTAGTGCAAGATATCCTCAATCAATAGTACTTCAACAAACTCGAGTAAACCAGAGAAATCAAGCAGCACCTAGTAATTGAATCACTAGTCAAACAATAGACGCCTAAATCGGAAGATCTGACAGAATGAGGTCTGGTAAACCAAATGAGTGTTGGAACTCATATGATATGGTTTAACAAATCCTACATATTAAAAGAAACCTAACCTAAGTGCTTTCGACCCATCGTGACCCATTAAGGTAGCTTATGCTACTTTAACGCGTTGTTCGCGTGAAACGCGTTCGGAACGCCTAACTAGTCCTATGATAAGTAAAATATGTCTCAACATGTTTAATATTGTTGCCAAATCCGTTTAGATGTCAAAAGTTATGTTACATATGCTTAAAATGAATTTTGGCGAAAAAAGGGCATTTTGGTAATTTACCTAAGGCATATATACTACCTATCATACAACTACTTAAACGTTGTGACCATAAGGTATAACCTCGGAAGGTTATTCTCTATACAACTATGGTCACCTAAAGTGTTTGGTCGGATCCTAATGATCGACCAACGGGTCGGGTTCGAAAGTATAAGCGATTGTTTATATCGCTTACCTTACGACCCTATATAAGCACTAAACTAAAAGTGACGAGCTAAGCATGTTAAAACATGCTTAACTAAGTTAGAAAACAAGTTTGGTATCAAAACAAATGGTTTTGATACCTAAGAGTAGTTTGGTTACAAAATACGTAAGAATACGCATTTTGGCCGAAACTACGACTCGTCACTGAGCCTAGATAACGTGGTAATCAGTAGGTATAGTCACTAGGGACTATAACCATCGTGATTACGCTTACGTTATAAAGTTCAAACGAACTTCGCGTTGACCATAAACTGGTCAATGCAGAAAGTCAAACGCAGTTTGACTTTAACGTTAAAATGAATGAAAAAGAACGAAAGAACACTTACAACGGGTCCCGCAAGTTTGATTTCCAAGTATTTCTCAGGTATGAAGTGTTTCAAACACATCAACTTAGAGAAATTTTCAGAAATCAAGTGGGTTTTGCAATGGGGGTGAGGGGTATTTATAGGATTTCTTGAACCGTTAAGATCGTTTATCGAAAACCGTGATTCAATCTTATCCCTACACTTGTTTAACATACCATGGTACATCAAATGGCCCCCCATTCTCAGGAACTAACATGTGGAAGTGGGTTTTGGGTGTGTAACAGCTGGAAACAGGCTAGAAGGAAATTTCTGATGTTCTGGCACATGCTTACGGACCGTATGGTCCTCCTCTTATGGTCCGCAAGGACCCTGCAGACCAGCAGTTTCAGTTTTGGCAGTTTTGGTCCCTGTGCGCGTATGGTCGTGTTTTGGCACTTCTAACACCCGTCAAGCCCATTTTTAAGCTTCACAAGGATGTTAAAGCATAGGGAACATGAAACATGCTCAGAAATATCTCAGATGTCAGTTCGTTTGGCCGTACGGTTGCGTTGTTCGGTTAATTACGACGGAAGTCGTAACGAACGCAAAAACGATCCAAATCATGCGACGAAAGGAAATCTATCAAGCCAAACACTAAAATAAAATATTTTAATGCTTACATAAATTTTTGGATGTCCGGATATATTCAGAACGTAAGATATGCGTGAAAATGCAAACTTATGCACTTTTTGACGCTTTTAGTCCCTATTGATCAATGAAGTTTATTTTAGCATACCGAACCCCTCAAAGCCTATTTCTAAGCTATGTAAAGGTTATTTAGGGTATGTTTAACTTAGGATCATGTTCCGGAATGTTCATTACTATACAAATCGGCATAGTTTCACAGTTTGACACATATAGTCCCTGCGATCGAACAAAGTTGATTTCGACACACTAAACCATTCAAAACTTATTTCTAAGTTATGTGGAGGTTATTTAAGGTATGTTAAGCCTATGTCACTATTCCGGAGTGTTTGTCGCGTTATACTGACGGCGTTTACGCACCAGTTTGCGTATAACCTTTCAGAACGCGATTTAAAGCTTGCAATCGTAATCGAATCGAATTGAAAAGTCACCAAACACAAATACACACATAGAAACACCAAAACACATATAATAACACCAAAGCACATTGTTTTATTGATAATCATCATTGTTTTACATCGTACATCGGTTACAGAACACAGTTGTCACAATTTCTATCGTGTAGCTTTCTATGGAGCTCGTCATCATTTCTGCCTTGTAAAAAGGCGTCGCATGCCAAATCCTAGGTTAGGCCAGGGATGGAAATGCTTTCCTTATTAAACCTTGTCAAGAAGTTCTCCACCGTTTCATTGTCTCGTTGGCGTATGTGTAGAACCTCATTTATCTTTGGTGTGTCTTCATTGTTGACTGAATTGCTGCGAAAACTTTGTTACCAACTCTTCAAAGCTATCTATTCCCCCGACTGGGAGGCTGTCTCACCATACGCGAGCTGATCCCACTAGGGTTTGCATGAACATCTTGCACCACAGGGGCATTGGCCATAAGGCGACTTCCCTCGCGCTTCTAAACAAATTAATGTGATCATCAGGATCACTAGTTCTATCGTACTTTCCCATAGTGGGTGGCATCTTTCACTTTTCTTTAATTGGAACTTCCGCTATGCGTCTGGAAAACTTTGACTTGAACGTGACTTCTGCTGGCTTGTGAGGTCGAGTCAGCTCATCTTCCTCTTCTTGGTCTACTAGTACTACTGCCGGTTCTCCCTGAGTAAATGGGGGGTCGTCGTTTGAGTTACTGATTGTGGTCCCATTTAACCATGATTCGGTTGTTGCCCTATATTAACTGGACCCCTGCCAGGTGTGGGCGCTACCGTATTTTGGCTGGGCATGGTGTACGGGCCGTATCCCCCATGCCAGAATGGAGGTTGCAGGTATTGGAAACGCCACTAAGCCATCTGGTTCCCCTCATGTGGGGTTCCATACATCTGGGGAGGCGTGTACCCATACGACGTCATATAATAGTAAGGCGGTATGTAAGATTGATTTCCGGGAGTAATTGGGATATTCAACGCAGCCCTTGGCATTATCACCGGTTGGTGAGGTGGAGTGGATATTGCTGCAGTGAGCGCTACCGAATATAGTCGAGGGAACTGAAAATTGTCTCCCAAGTAGAGATATGGTGCTGATGTTCCCCCTTCAGTCATGCAAACCGGTTAGGATGGTCGGTAGTGGTAGTTTCTTGATCCTGAGGCCGGTGTGAACACCAGTGAACTGGTGCTCAGCAACGTCCCTTGTGTCGAGGCGGTCGACACAGTTGTTGTTGTTTCGGCGGAGAGCTGTGTACTTCCCGGTCCTGAAGATGTGGTACCCGCGTGTCTTCTTCGTATCCCGGGGGCAACTCGGCATGAAATTCGAGTGCCACAGATCTGGTGATTGCTGGAGTTGATATTGCAGTTATGATGTTTGAGGTAGTTACAGTTCCTTCAACGGTGGAAGTTAAAACGGTGCTGGGAATTGTAGCACTCGTGTTCGGAGCACTCATCGTGGTAACGGATTCTTTTTAGTATTGCAGGTCCCATAGATGGCGCCAATGTAAGTACGTCACCTGAAACACATCCCTTAACTGGTTGATCCGATGAAGAGTGACCCGATCTCCAATCTGCAAAAAAGAACACCGTTAGGACTCGTTACAGTAATGGGGTTATTCCTTTAATGTAAGGACTCTCAAAAATGTCCCTAACCAACCCGTAAGTAAAAACCCAGACCCCTGAAACCCTACTGTGCATAAAAAACCAAGAAATCAAGAATAAGGGTCTTCAGGCGGGCCGCGTAAGGGTAAGCCTAGGCTTACGCGGGCCGCGTCAACATCAAGTTGACCGGATAAGCGTTCAGATCCACGTGTCACACAGGTGGCATACCTACGCGTGACACGGATGCCCTAATCTACGATATAGGTGCCCTCGCGGGCCGCGTAAAGGTCGAGCCAAGGTTCACGCGGGCCGCGTGAACCCTATTTTTTACCTATAAATAGGTTGGACATTGAGCTTTCATCTGGTGTCGAAATCACTTCACAAAAACGAAGTTATATTGTCCAAAAGTCGAAATTACAAGTTATAATAGCGAGGCGCTGCTACGATACAGGGTATTAACTCGATCGCTGCTACGATTCAATGTCCGATCGATTAAAACTATCTGATGAATGTTTAAGTGCTGCTCAAATTGGGTTTATACTTTGTCATTCGTCGTGAATTCGATGGATTCTTAAGTATTGCACTTTGTCAATTGCCGTGAGGGTTTAATCTCGTGAGTTATCGTAAATGTTGTATTAGTTACTGACCTAGTTCGTGTGTGCATTGTTATTTAAATTAGGCTACAAGGCTAATCAGTAGGCTAAACTCTGCCCGTATAAATATGCAATGTAAGTCATTCTCTTTTATCAAAAGTATTTTACAATACTCCATTTTCAAAAGTTATAATTACAGGGATTAAGTCATGGTTATCTTGAATCACTGGCTAGTGGGGTATTGTGCACATTACTAATTTCTCACAGGTTAGGCTAATAAATCCTAACAGTGATAATCGTCACTACTTGGGGAAAGACCCAATAGTGGTATGACCATCGTCACCAGGTGACACGGCGCCAGATAAAAATAAGATAAAAGCCATTGTAATCGCTCTTATGCTGTAATTTATAACTATGTGTCATTTTGTCAAAATGAATGATTCACCAGTATTTCCCCGCTGACAAAAATATTTTTAAAACATGTTTCAGGCGACCTGCTGTAAATCAAGGAAAACGTGCTACGGAGCACTAACAAGCTTAAAGATGTGGCTCAGTTAAAATGAATAAACATGTTTTAATAAATCAGGGAATTTCCTAGTAAAATTCCTCTATTGTAAATTACGGGGTTTATCCCGAATTATGAAATAAAATAATCGGGCATTTCAAGTTTTAAAAGATCCTGTTAAAATCTTCCACTGTCGCATCAATTAATACCACGGGTTCCTGTCCCGCGGCTCCTGACCGGGTCAAACCGGGGCTGGGGCTGTGATAGGAAAAGGTGGTATCAGAGCCATTGATCTAAGCCAAATAAGTATTTAGAGAATACTTAATTTTACTAAATTGCCATTTTGTGATTACGTGTTTTATTATTTGAATATTTGTTTACAGTATGGGTAAACAAAGACTTTCGGACATCTATCATAAATTAGATACTTCCCAAAAAGAAAAAGGAACTTCATCCTCAAAATACCCAACAGATACTGAGGAAGGAATATTTGTCCGTAAGGCACAGTTTGAGAAACCACTTTCTCCTAAGAAAAGAAGTCGGATTATTAGAAAAAGTCAAGAGAAAATAAAGAAGTCACAACCAAAAGAAGTGATGATTCCTAAGGAAACTCAAGAAATAGGCAATAACCCACCATGGGAAGATGAGTTAGATGAAAAATGGACAGATCTCTATATGTTAGCCACTGTAGCAGTAAATGCAAAATTTTAAAAATACCCTGACCCAGTATTAGCACCCATATCATCTACAAGCCAGAAACTCTAAATAAGATTTTATCCAGTAAATAAATAAGTTACAATAAACCCTAGTATGTTTTAATTTTCAGTTGTCCTTTGTATTAAATTAGTCACACGGTATACAATAATACTTGAATGTTTATCTGTGAAATTTTTTTTTATATAAAATTTTAACTTAGCGTTTTATGTGCATTTTGCATATATGCTAAACAGCATGAATGAGTTATCTGAAGCCCTTCAGAATCTCAATCTCTATCCCATGAAAGTGGAAGTTTCCAAAGACTTTACTGGTTACTTACCCGATGTAGAGGAACCTATGGAATTTCAAGCTCCACCTCCGGAGAAACCAAAGCCTAAGAAAAGGAGAAGATTTGTAGGCTGGAGGCGTGTACGCAGGAGGAAACCAGCAACTAGGAAAGTTCCCAAAATAGAAAATCCCATTGATAAAGGAAAAGGGATCGAGATTGAGGAAAATACTAGGCAAGTAGAAATGGAAATTGGGGAAAGTTCTAAGCAAGTCGAGGAGTTGCCATTACAGGAAGAATTAGATCGCCTACTAGCAAGCTGTGATATCATTAGACCTATCAACACCAACCTCTACCCTTATCCTGCTGAAACCTAACTTCCAATAAACTTAGAACTAGCTATTCCAGATCCTCTGATCCATACTCAACCTCTAGGAGAAATGGACGAGTGGTGGACCAATGATTAGCAGTTTCAAAACCTCCTTAATAATCCTTATACCTTTTTCCCTCAGTTCGACCCAGAACCTATACCAAACCCACCAATGAGCAATGAAAACTTAGCTGAACTCCGCCATTTTGGTAAACAATTAATGAATGCAGGGAATAGAATTCGGGAGGTAGGAGAACAGATCTCCTGGAAGTATGACGAGAGGGAACGTCGCTTCTAAGTTGCTTAGGGATAGGATGGTTGTGAAACTGTGATTGTATAATAATAATAATAATAGTACTAATAAAATAAGTCTGTAAATAACCTACAAATAAAACTTTTGTAAAATAAGGTGTGTACTGATGCATATTATAATATATATAAAAATGGCAGTTGAGAAATCAACAATTTTGACTAAACATGTGTTGTGAAATTGTGTGATTAATTGCATATAGCTATTATTTATTTTATGCTAATAACTTATATATATTAAATACCAGATGGAAAACGCTAATAATGAACCAGTTAATGAAGTTAACCAATCTGAGCAAAACCAGGAAGATCAATTCATGACTAGGCAAGATATCGAGAATATCGTTGCTCAAGGAATAGCCAATGCTATTCCAGCAATCCTTGCTGCTGCCCAGAAACCTGTTGAAACTCAACAAATTATTCCTAGTAAACGTACTCATGAAGACAATTTCAGTAATAGCGTAAACGGAGGTGGCAATCATACTAACAACGATAATGAGATACGGCAAGCCCCAATTCTCAAAAGAATGAAAGCTACAATGCCTGGTTGCACTTACAAGGAATTTCTTGCCTGTAAACCAGCTGAATTTGCAGGCAATGAAGGGGCGACTGCAGCACTGCGTTGGTTGGAGAAAACTGAAGCAGGAATTATGATAAGTAAATGTGCTGAGGAAGACAAGGTCATGTATGCATCGCATCTTTTTAAAGAAGGGGCGTTAGAATGGTGGAATACGGTACTGCAAGCCAAAGGAAGAAATATGGCCTATGCCATGAGTTGGGAAGAATTTAAGCAGCTAATGGAAAGAAAATTATGTCCTGAATATGAAAAGGAATAAATGGCGAATAAGTTCCTAAACCATCGGATGATGGGTGTAGATTGTCGAGGATATACTTCAACATTCTTCGAGTATGCGAGAGTGGTACCAACCCTGGCTTCGCTAGAACCGGTGCTTATTTCTCGCTATATTTGGGGATTGATTGGCGAAATCCGTAATATCGTTAAAGCTGCGAGACCTCGCACTATTGACGATGCTGTAGAATTAGCTAACACCTTAACTGATGAATTGGTACGCACAAGTGAAGAAAACCGGAAAAAGGAAGTAGCCCAAAAGATTACCCAAGGATTCCGTATGGGTAACCGTAGTAATTTTAAAAGAAGAGGAACCGGACAATCTTCCACTGTTCCATTTTGCAATTCTTGCAAAAGAAAGCATTTTGGAATATGCAAGGGGTATTGCAATTTTTGCAAAATTCCAGGACATCAAGAGGAAGATTGCAGAAAGAAGAAAGCAACAGTTTGCTACAACTGTGGAGAAGCTGGACATTTTAGGCCAGACTGCCCGAAACTGGTCAAACCAGCTGATAACAAAGCCAAACCTACAGAAGGATCCACAAAGAAGAACGTAAGAGCCTTTCAACTCACTACGCAGGAAGCCGAACTAATTCCTGACGTAATAGCTGGTACGTTCCTAGTTCACAACGTTTATGCAAAAGTATTATTTGACTCTGGTGCAAACCAAAGTTTTATAAATACTTCATTCTGTCAAGCTCTTAATTTACCCTTAACCACCCTTAGGCAGATTTTTACAGTCGAAAAAGCAGATGGGAATTCTGTTCACATAGATAAGGTTTTGCGAGAAGGAAAAATAGAACTCTTAGGTCATAAATTTTGTGCAAACCTGTTACCTATGAATTTAGCCGGATTCGATGTCGTGTTAGGAATGGATTGGTTAGTAACCAACCATGCTCGAATTCTTTGTGATAAAAATATACACCCTCAGGAGAATTAGTGGTGATTACAGGAGATAAGCCACGAAAGCCAATGAAATTCATTTCAGTAATGAAATTGGCTAATTATTCAAGAAAACAAGAAATGGTGTATATGATTTCAGTAATCATTAACACGAAAGGTAAGGAACTTAAGGAAATTCTAGTAGTATCAGAATACCCAGATGTCTTTCCAGAAGAACTACCTAGATTACCACCTGATAGGGAAGTAGAATTTAGAATTCATCTAATTCCGGGAACTATACCAATAGCTAAGGCACCTTATCGGTTAGCACCCACTGAAATGCTAGAATTGAAAAAGCAGTTAGATAATTGCTAAGCAAAGGATTTATACAACCTAGTTCATCCCCGTGGGGAGCACCAGTGTTGTTTGTAAAGAAGAAAGATGGTTCAAGGAGAATGTGTATCGATTACAGGGAATTAAATAAAGTTACAATTAAGAATCGATATCCATTACCGAGGATTGATGATCTCTTTGATCAACTTCAGGGAGCTAGATATTTTTCTAAGATCGACTTACGCTCAGGATACCATCAATTGAAGGTACAAGAAGAAGACATACCTAAAACTGCTTTCAGAACTAGGTATGGTCATTACGAGTTTACAGTCATGCCCTTCGGACTAACGAATGCACCTGCGGCATTCATGGACATGATGAATAGAATCTGTAAACCGTATCTGGATAAATTTGTAATTGTCTTCATCGACGATATACTTATTTATTCCAAAAGTCAGGAGGAGCACTGTCAGCACTTGCATGCACTCTTAACCTTATTAAGAAGGGAGAAGCTTTACGCCAAATTCTCAAAGTGTGAATTTTGGCTACAGGAAGTGCAGTTTTTAGGACACATGGTGAACCACGAAGGTATTCACATAGATCCCTCTAAGATAGAAGCAATCACCAAATGGAAAGTCCCACAGACAGTTATGGAAATTAGAAGTTTTATAGGGTTAGCTGGATACTATAGGTGATTCATTAAGGATTTTTCCAAGATAGTTGTACCATTAACTAAGCTAACCTGTAAAGCAGTTAAGTTTGAATGGGGACCTAAGCAAGAAGAAGCCTTTAAGATTTTAAAGCATAAGTTAACCAATGCTCCAATTCTAGCCTTACCAGATGGAACAGAAGATTTTGAAGTTTACTACGATGCTTCTAAGCTAGGATTAGGATGTGTGCTAATGCAACGCAAGAAAGTAATTGCGTATGCCTCAAGGCAATTGAAAAAGCACGAAGAAAACTATATGACTCATGACTTAGAGTTAGGAGCCATAATTTTTACCCTTAAGATTTGGAGACATTATTTGTATGGAAGTAAGTTTACTGTCTATACGGATCATAAAAGCTTAAGATACATCTTTGGGCAAAAAGAATTAAACATGAGGCAAAGGAGATGGATGGAGATTCTAAGTGATTACGACTGTGATATTCAATATCACGAAGGAAAAGCAAACGTAGTTGCAGATGCCTTAAGTCAAAAGTATCATGAAAAGCAAAAGCGAGTTCGTGCGCTTAGATTAAATATACAATTAGATTTAATGGAAAAACTGAAGAATGTTCAAGAAACAGCAATCGAAGATGATGCTGAAGGAATGAAGGGACGAGTAAAAGAATTAGAACAAGGAAGTGATGGAATTTGGAGATTCCACAAGAAAAGAATATGGGTACCTAATCAAGGTGAGTTAAGAAATAAGATTCTAGAGGAAGCTCATAAATCTAGGTATACTGTACAAACCGGTAACAATAAGATGTACCAAGATTTAAGGAATAATTTCTGGTGGATAGGAATGAAAAAGGACATAGCTAAATATGTTTCTAGATGTTGATGTGTTAAAAATGCAACATATAAATTTCATCAAATGAGGCATAAAACTAACCCTTTTTAGTACTAATGTTGGAAAAAGTGTGCTTTTGTCTTCCTTTTGTATTTTCAGGATTAAATGAGCTCAAATTAACAAAAGAAGCAAAAAGACATCAAAATCTAACATAAATACAAGAAAAGGAACAAGACGTGACATGCCCGACCCCACGACAGCATCTTCCCAAGCAAAACAAGAGATCAGAAGCCTGAACACGCCTCGTGCTCAGCCAGCACGGGGGCGTGCCCAAGTGTCAGCAAAAAAGACAAAGTGGTAGAAGCTTCTATTGCCCACCACGGGGCCGTGCTCAGCGGACACGGGGCCGTGGTCAACTATAAGATTCGCACAATCCAGCAAATCTGCATAGTACAAAGATTCTTCTGCACCACGGGGTCGTGCTCAGCGGACACGGGGGCGTGGTCAACTAAAAAGACAAAACTGCATTAAATGAAGAAAGAGAAGGATGTGGACACGGGGCCGTGCCCACTGGACACGGGGCCGTGCCCGAGCTTCTGTTCAGCCTATAAATAGAAGTGCTTGGCTCAAGCTCAAACCATCCCTTGGCACACCACCTCTCTCACACTTCACCCACCACCCACCACCACCATAACACCATCATCCACCACCATCATCCATTGTCCATCGTAGAGTGTGTGAGTCATCTCGGGATCTAAGATTGATCGTAAGAGTTCTTGACAATCAAGGCCATGTTTGCCTAAGTCTCTTACATCACTTGGTGAAGACAAAGTGTCTAGTGTAATACTTTTTATTTCTAATCTTTTGCACTTTTTACTTGGTTTTGTATTAATGACTTTAATAACTAGTTGCTTATGTTGAAGGTGATCTTTCCTTATCGTTTGTCCGTGGTGTCTTGGCATTATTTTACTGTCTATATAAAATAAAAGATTTTCACCATTCATATCTCCACGGTCTATATGGAGGTATGTTGGCTACCTGGTCGGGGGTTAAGGGAACGGTTTGGTAAAGGTCTTGCCATTGTTCAGCGTTTAGAGGTCTTGCAATGGACCTGGGTCAAATTTAGTAGGACCTCCTTCAATACTTAACGGTATTGGATGGCGGGGGTCCAAACTCTTTGATCCCCTCATAAGTTAACTACTATTAATACTATAACCCGGCTATTTAGGACTGTATCCCTGCTAACTCAGACTACTTAGTCGAGGGTAACGTCACCTCCAAAAGAGGGGCCTACCATAATTTGCATTAAT
The DNA here is from genome assembly GCA_030545235.1 of Helianthus tuberosus. Classification (NCBI taxonomy): domain Eukaryota; kingdom Viridiplantae; phylum Streptophyta; class Magnoliopsida; order Asterales; family Asteraceae; genus Helianthus; species Helianthus tuberosus. Next base: position 59,148,467 of record CM060426.1, on the reverse strand, counting down.
AACTTAATTAATTATCTTCCAATAATCCACCCTTTTAGGATTGTATCCTTGCTGACTCAAACTACTGGGGTGAGGGTAACGTCACCTTCAAAAGAGGGGCCTACTACAATAACTAAGATAATCTCTTAAATATGTGCAAAAGTGCGGAAATAATCAAAGGTTACACTAGATACGAGTCGGAACCAAGTGATTCATCTTGTCTATCTGTTTTTCTTTTTATTTGTATTTTCAGCATTTTAGTTAGTTTTTATTTTTCTTAGTTTAAAACAATTTTTCTAAACTTTTTATTTTGATTAGACGTTGAGGATAAACCGGTACTAAAAGCTCTTGTGTCCTTGGACGACCTCGGTATCTTGCCAACACTATACTACGCTCACGATGGGTGCACTTGCCCATATGTGTGTTTAGTGTTAGTAAAATATCGTGTTTTATAAATTTAAAACTTGGCTAAAAATAAGTGTTAAATGGGCTTAAAATATACACCTAATATATATAACACTTCACACGCATCAATGTCTTACTTGTTCACAAGTTAAGGCAGAACATCAGAAACTCTCAGGTCTACTACAACAATTAGAAATGCCTGTATGGAAATGGGAACTAATAACTATGGATTTTGTTACTAAGTTACCCAAAACCAGAAAAGGTAATGATGCGATTTGGGTAATTGTGGATCGATTAACCAAATCAGCTCATTTCCTACCCATGAAAGAAACCTTTAGCATGGAAAGGTTAGCTAAGTTGTATGTAGATGAAGTAGTATCCTTACATGGAGTTCCACTCTCTATTGTATCAGATAGGGATAGTCGTTTCACTTCCCATTTCTGGACTAGTTTTCAGGAAGCAATGGGAACCCGATTAAATCTAAGCACTGCTTATCATCCTCAGACGGACGGACAAAGTGAAAGGACAATACAAACCCTGGAAGACATGCTCCGGGCATGTGTGATAGATTTTGGTGGAAACTGGGACGACCACCTACCATTAATCGAATTCTCCTATAATAATAGTTATCATACGAGCATTGAAGCTGCCCCATTCGAAGCACTGTATGGACGAAAGTGCAGAACTCCAGTTTGCTGGGCAAAAATAGGAGAAAGTCAATTATCAGGTCCTGAAATTGTACAAGAAACTACCGACAAGATTACTCAAGTCAAAGAAAGACTGAAAACGGCTCGTGATCGTCAAAAGAGTTATGCCGACAATCAACGCAAGCCACTAGAATTCCGAATTGGAGACAAGGTACTCTTAAGTTTCTCCTTGGAAAGGAGTAGTTCGATTTGGTAAGAAAGGAAAGCTAAGTCTAAGATACGTGGGACCATTTCCAGTGATCCAACGTATAGGACCAGTTGCTTATCGTTTACAACTACCAGAAGAACTAGCTAGAGTACATAATGTATTTCATGTATCCAACCTCAAGAAATGTCTATCTGACGAATCGCTGGTAGTACCTCTCCAAGACATAGAGGTAAACGAAAACGAAAAGTTAAAGTTCGTAGAAAAACCGCTTCAAATAGAAGACAAAAAGATCAAGTTTCTCAAGCACAAAAGACTAGTACTAGTCAAAGTCAAATGGGATTCCAAAAGAGGACCCGAATACACTTGGGAGCTGGAATCGGAAATGAAGCGAAAGTATCTTCACTTCTTCCAGTAAATCTCAAGGACGAGATTTTAAATAAGGTGGGGAGGATGTAAGGACTCTCAAAAATGTCCCTAACCAACCCGTAAGTAAAAACCCGGACCCCTGAAACCCTACTGTGCATAAAAAACCCAGAAATCAAGAATAAGGGTCTTCAGGCGGGCCGCGTAAGGGTAAGCCTAGGCTTACGCGGGCCGCGTCAACATCAAGTTGACCGGATAAGCATTCAGATCCACGTGTCACACACGTGGCATACCTACGCGTGACACGGATGCCCTAATCTACGATATAGGTGCCCTCGCGGGCCGCGTAAAGGTCGAGCCAAGGTTCACGCGGGCCGCGTGAACCCTATTTTTCACCTATAAATAGGTTGGACATTGAGCTTTCATCTGGTGTCGAAATCACTTCACAAAAACGAAGTTATACTGTCCAAAAGTCAAAATTACAAGTTATAATAGCGAGGCGCTGCTACGATACAGGGTATTAACTCGATCGCTGCTACGATTCAATGTCCGATCGATTAAAACTATCCGATGAATGTTTAAGTGCTGCTCAAATTGGGTTTATACTTTGTCATTCGTCGTGAATTCGATGGATTCTTAAGTATTGCACTTTGTCAATTGTCATGAGGGTTTAATCTCGTGAGTTATCGTAAATGCTGTATTAGTTACTGACCTAGTTCGTGTGTGCATGGTTATTTAAATTAGGTTACAAGGCTAATCAGTAGGCTAAACTCTGCCCGTATAAATCTGCAATGTGAGTTATTCTCTTTTATCAAAAGTATTTTACAATACTCCATTTTCAAAAGTTATAATTACAGGGATTAAGTCGTGGTTATCTTGAATCACTGGCTAGTGGGGTATTGTGCACATTACTAATTTCTCACGGGTTAGGCTAATAAATCCTAACAGTGATAATCGTCACTACTTGGGGAAAGACGGAAAGACCCAATAGTGGTATGACCATCGTCACCAGGTGACACGGCGCCAGATAAAAATAAGATAAAAGCCATTGTAATTGCTCTTATGCTGTAATTTATAACTATGTGTCATTTTGTCAAAATGAATGATTCACCAGTATTTCCCCGCTGACAAAAATATTTTTAAAACATGTTTCAGGCGACCTGCTGTAAATCAAGGAAAACGTGCTACGGAGCACTAACAAGCTTAAAGATGTGGCTCAGTTAAAATGAATAAACATGTTTTAATAAATCAGGGAATTTCCTAGTAAAATTCCTCTATTGTAAATTACGGGGTTTATCCCGAATTATGAAATAAAATAATCGGGCATTTCAAGTTTTAAAAGATCCTGTTAAAATCTTCCGCTGTCGCATCAATTAATACCACGGGTTCTTGTCCCGCGGCTCCTGACCGGGTCAAACCGGGGCTGGGGCCGTGACATTTAACCACCATCTGGCGTGAGAATAAGAACTCGTTTGTGAGGGTAGAAAAGAGGTAATATGAGAAAACAGAATGCCTTACCTTCATGACGACATATCTATTTATACTTATGGGTGAATTTAGGGTTTCCCCTTAAGTCGGGAAGTCGGTTAAGCGACCTTTCCTATTTCTTCGAAGAATATGTCTTACGTAGATTTTCATGGAAATCTCCCCCATATTTATAAATAGCCATTTATTTGATTGTTAATATTCGACTCGGAATGACCGGGCCGGGTCATTCCTCCACAAACATGTACCCCCATATCTTTCGGCTATCAACGCCACCACATGATGCATGATTAACCATCCCAATCTTTTAATGTTATTTTCACGAAATTAGTAAAATAACGTTCAAATCAGTGCACTTTCACTTTTGGCCCCGAGCGCCCACACATACATACATTATATGCGTATACCCCAAGCGGGGCGTAAACTCATATATTAGTGTGTTTTTAATTCTATAATAAGGTACATTAGTTTTTTTTCGAACGGCAAACTTTTATAAAGACAGCATACTAGTAAGATACTAGTAGCCAAAGATCAAAACATACAATTAAAAAGAGAAATTACACCACTGACTCCACCTTAAAGCTTTAAAAGGGGACCTATTTTTATTCCACAAAAAACTTAGCGACTTTATATCTTCAATCACCATTGCTACAGTTGTCTCTTTGCTTGAGAAGATTGTCTCGTCTCTCGCCTTCTAAATGCACCAACAAGCTATCATAATAATCCCTTAAAGAACTTTACGTTTCTTCTTTTCAAAATTACTGCTATTATTTAGGAGTTATTAGTGTTAGTGATAGGTGTTAATAAAGAAATTATTTTAGTGTTAATGATACGTGTGTGATGATTAGTACATCAATTGGCTATGTATTGAAATGGATGATCTGAGTATTAATTCTTAAGGTATGATTTATTAATATGCGATTATTTAGGAGTTATTAGTGTTAATGATACGTGTGTTATGATTAGTACATCAATTGGCTATGTATCGAAATGGATGATCTGATTATTAATACTTTAGGTATGATTTATTATTAATATGCGATTATTTAGGAGTTAGTTAGTATTTTTTTTTTTTTTTTTTTTTTGTTTAAGCAGTCAACTTCTATAAATAGAAAAACAGGGGCCTGGAAATCCCTAAAAAACAAGTAGGAATTACATAACTATATCAGGGATACTAAATTCGCACCACCAATTCCAATTAAAATCTCAAACTCTAGATTAGTTTCTTTACTTCTTATCAACAAAAAATGAAATCTTCTTTATGTTCTCCAATATTCTTCTACCTGGATTGGCTTTGTTATTAAACTTCTTTTCATTTCTTGATTTCCATATCCACCAGGGCCGCACCTAGAGTGATAGAAGGGGTAACCTCCGTTGCTCCTTGACGCTTCGACGGTAGTGAATTTTAGAAAAAATTGACGTTTTTTCGATTTTTTTACCCCTTTTTATTGAAACGTTACCCTTATACGGATCTTCTAGATCCGCCACTAATATCCACCAAAACGTAGCAAAAGGACCACATCAATAGCTTTTTCCAAGATTTTAGTCTTGGGTAATCCAACTCCAACGATTCAGGTTTATTTACCCCTTCGTCACTCACAATAGAACGGCTGGTCCAACAATTAGTGGTTCACCCATGCGAAGCAAACCAAACCAAACCGGAGATGGGTCTGGTTCCTTGTCCATTTTAACAACATTGATTGTAAATTTGTAACTTACTTTATTAGTTGTTATCGTAAGGTCAAGTTCAATCATGATTTGTTGTTTTTCACATGAACATGGATTAAACTATAAGGATCCAGATCTAATTAACATCCTCGATGTTTGATTATGAATATTTTATTCCTTTAAATATGTTTAGTGTTCCCTAATTAAATGACTATATATATGTACAAGACCATCTTGAAGTGAGCGATCAGCGAAGCTTTTAGCCCATCGTTTCATGTCGCCAAGGTAGGTCCCTACTGGACCCAACATCTGCTTGACCCTTAAGTATGGGGGCCGGCTGAGGCCCGGCGCCGGTCCCCCACACCGCCCCCTGGTTCCAGCTCGGCAACTTCGGCTCCCCACAGACGGAGAGGACGGGCCACTTTCTCTCACAATAACCTATACATACATACATATATATATACATAAAAGGGCTCATCCCCCACCCCCTAGGTCCATCCCCTTGAAACTCCTCCTACGTGGCGGTGACGTGGCGGCCCATCCCCTTGGGGATGAGGCTCTCGATACCCACTAGTCTAATTAACCTCCAAAGTGATATATGGTCAACTGTATAAGCAGGATATTTTAATATATTAATAACGATCAGATTTTGTGTTAGATTTATCATCCCTTTTTGTCCTAATCATTTTTTTAACGGCAAATTTGGATCACTGACTGACCATTGGAGTATCATCGTGCCACCGGCAGAACCACCCGATCATATCCATCTCCACTAGGCATAATGCCTATACACCAATTCAGGAGGAAACCCAATAAATATAGGAAAACCCTCCTTGTGGGAATCGAACCCAGTACCTATTGGTCCTAAAGTCTTATCTCACCCTTAAGATGCCACTAGGGTATAAAGCCATGGACTTTTTGTCCTAATCATGCCCAAGTGTTTTTTTTTTTTTTTTAATTTCAAACAAGTTTTGGTTTTATTTTTCTCGTAATTATTTTTGTTTTAGCGTGCTAAGAATGAAATTGTATGGTATGTGGTATCAGTTAAAATAACGTAGACCTTTTAAAAGATTTAATAGATAATTACTTTTATTTTCTATACCATGAACCCGGTAGATCAGAAAGTGATTGCTATAGCTTTATAACATGGTAGAGTATTACGTTTTGAGACCTATACGTCATTCATCATTGAGAGGCCAGGTAGTACTTACATTCGTAAACATGACATTTTCGTATGCTTCAGGGGCGGACCTACCTTATGATAAGGGGTAGCCCCCGCTATCAGTGGCGGATCTAGAAAATCTTCGTGGCGGTAACGTTTTATGAAAAAGTGGTAACGAAATCGAAAAAACGTCAAAAAGGTCAATTTTTTCTAAAATTTACACTACAGTCAGAGCACCAAGCGGTAGCGGAGGCTACCTTCCCCTAAGGTAGGTCCGCCCCTGCCCGCTATCCTTGACGCTCCGGTGGTAGTGTAACTTTTGGAAAAAATTAACCTTTTTTCGATTTCGTTACACCTGTTTTTTTTTAAACGTTACCCCTACAAGAATTTTCTGTATCCATCATCCTTCATATGAAAAAATTACTTTGTATCAAACCATTTTAAGAGTGACCACATGATTCCAAAATATTTTACTGAGAAAATAACCTCCAAAAATTGAATTATTTCGTTTGGTTAATCAAAATCTCAGTCGGTAATTCAGAATTTTAAGAACTAGCATATGTGTACCTAACTTGTGCCTTACCCAAAATCAATGTTGGAGAACTTGCTAGTCGCTAGTCAGCCAGTGAGGTGGAGACTAGCGACTACTCAGGATTAGTCGGGATTAATCGGATCGTGTTTTTTATATGTAATTTTCAGTTTTATGTATACATATACACATTTTTATAGGTAAATAGTTTAAGTAGCTAAGTTTTAACTCTTACTCAACTCATTTTTTTTAAGTATACAAGATTTATTGTTGGAATTCACATGGTTTGGTTGGGAACTAGCCGGAATGTACATGTTTTTTGCCGGAATTTGGCCAGAATAGCCGATTTTGGTTGGCCGACTATGTTCGACTAGGCCCGACTAGTGATTAATGGACTAATTCACAAAAAAATTACTCAGGTTCAAATGAGATGTTTCGGGTTGTCGCTAGCAATAGCATTGCCACTTAAACCACGCATAGGGCACTATCCCCCCTTGAAGCTGGAAGCTGGAAATCATATTAGCCTGGAGCGATTCGCTCCTCCTAAACCATAGCAAAGCTAATTCGTATTTCTAATATATAGGTGTGTGTAATACGCTTCATCAGCTTGTAGTAGATATTTTGTTAGAGTCACATCTTCATAAATAACATGAAAACATGTTATAAGTAAACGATACATGTGAATATATTTTAAGCTCTTTTTATGTAGTGACATTTTTGTTATTGTGTAAAAACATCTATTTTCCAGTCACCAATTAGTACAAGTAAAACCGCTTGGTACAATATTATGAAAATATCGTGTATTAACCGGTCCTGCACCCATCAAGTATACTTGCGAAGCGTAGTTAATACACTGTTAGCAAGAATAGGATCCTCATTGGATGTCAACCTATAACTACCCTCATGGCTGGATCACTGTATGTGCGGGTAATCTGTTGGCAATCAGCTATCGGCGTCTATACATTTAACTTTTTAATTAGCCCATGCCGTTTGATATTGTAGTGTTATGTATGATACATTACCTTGGTGGTCAATTCTTGGGACAGTGTAAGACCAGACCATGCAAGGTGGGGGACAATTTATGCACTTGTTAAAAAGATCAAAAAGAAAAACGGATAATGGAACAGTGTGGCAAGTAAGGTGGTCGAATTTGGACGTCAAAAAGGGTCTATTTTCTATTACATTTGGTCGTGGAAATAGCTCGGTCTCAAACATATATGGGTCCATATGTGCATACTTTTTTCTTATTATTATCTGTCTTGAGTGACTCAACTTATTAGTGCTTTGCTTCATTAGTGTGTCATAAATATAAATATATAGAAATGTACGTACGTCATGATGATATGACCTATTGATTTTATGATTCTAGATATACATAAATCAGAATTGGTTAAAGAATATAACGTTTTAAAGCATTTTTAAAACGTAAATAACTCCTATACACCTTGTTACTTTTTTTAACTACATTATAAATTAATTGTTTTTGTTTCTCTTTAATTTAAGTATGGTATTTTATATTAAAAAAATGAAAATCTTTTGAATCGGATGCATACAACAATGTGTTAGGGGTGTTAAGGGTGCATTTAGCTTCAGCTTCAACCAAGTTTAGGGTGTGTTTACCCCCATTTAACACTGCATCAGGTTATATGTCTTCGTGTCAATATTTTTACCCTTTTCGTTTGATGCATTTACCTTTCATCCATTCAGACACATGACGCATACGGGTAATTTCTCATGTTTCTCAGACCTTTGACGCTTTTAACAATATATACATGTGTATGGATAGATATTCGTCTAGATGTGATAAAAGTTTCATCAAACGGTTTGGATCAGTATACTTTTGACTTTGTAGTTTGAGTGAGTGGTGTTAAATGAGAATACGTAGTAGATAGAGGTGAATGTAAAAAAGAAGGGAATAATGTGTCATGTCTCCCAACGATTGACCCTTCAATTTCATTCATCCATTCACTTTTAAAATAGTTTTTTTCCTTTATAAATATCTGATTTTTACTACTATAATATTTTTCCAAGAGTCTAGAAGTGATGTTCGAGTTATATAGTTAAAGAGTATGATTTCAGGGAATAAAGTTGATATACATAAAATCGGAAATGTTTAGTATCCATCTAGCTATGATTGGGGTTAGTTACTAATCGATATTTACACATTCTGGTGCTCATTTCCTCTTGTTATAAATGTATATGCATAGTGTTTCGGATTATAAAAAAAAAAAAAAAAAAGCATATAATTAGAAATATCTGAACTGCTCAAACTACATATATAATAGACTATAGAAATACCTGAACCAATAAAACTACCTAATAGAGTTTAATTTATACTTAAGTTGGGTGGTAGAGGTTTTGTGCCTCTTTGGGAAGACCAGAGTTCAAATCCTGGCATGGGATAAACTGGGTATAATTTATATGTAGGGATTATGTAAGGGTCAATCTATTTGGACACCTTATCTGCCTATTTAGACACCCTTTGCCTCGTATAGGCCTCGTATAGGCCTATACGAGGCGTATAGGGTTACATCAAAATCAGTGCCTGACTCATGTCACTTCTGGTTTGACCCCTTCAAGACGCCTCGTATAGGCCTATACTGGGCGTATAGGACCCTTCGTATAGGCCTCATATGTGACCCTTTGCCCCTTATATGCCTCGTATAGGCCTATACTGGGCGTCTTGAAGGGGTTTTTTTTTTTTTTTTTTTTAACAAACATTTTATACAATATTAATCGTTTTAGCAAACTTTTATACAAAAACAAGTTTTTTTATTTTAAATAATTAATATTAGGACCCCTCGTTGGTTTTTTTTAGTTGAAAAATAGATGTTTTGGTAGGGTAATTTGATTGTTTTTTGAGGGTGATGTTTTTTGAGTAAAAAAATGGTGTATAGTATAAGTCTAGTATAGGTCCCATATAGGTCTTGTATAAGCCTATAGGCCTAAACGGGACCTAAACCACACCTATAGTCCTATACGAGTGTTGTATCTTATCCAATAGTCTAATATCGTATTGTATTGTATCGTATCATATCGTATCGTATAGTATAGTATAGTGTAGTATAAGTCTCGTATAGGTCTTGTATAAGCCTATCGTGTTGTATCGTATCGTATAGTATAGTATAAGTCTCGTATAGCTCTCGTATAGACCTATATGGGACCTATACGAGACTTATACTATACACTATACGATACAATACGATACCATACTATACGATACAATACGATACTATCGTATCATATAGTGTAGTATAGGTCCCTTATAGGTCTTGTATAGGCCTATCGACGTATACGGGCGTTGTATCGTATCGTATAGTGTATTGTATTGTATAAGTCTAGTATATGGCCCCTATAGGTCTTGTATAAGCCTATAGGCCTAAACGGGACCTAAACCACACCTATAGTCCTATACGAGTGTTGTATCTTATCCAATAGTCTAGTATCATATTGTATTGTATCGTATCATATCGTATCGTATCGTATAGTGTAGTATAAATCTCGTATAGGCATTGTATGGGCCTATGGATGTGGTATCGTATCCTATAGTATCGTGTTGTATCGCATCGTATCGTATAGTATAGTGTTGTATAAGTTTCGTATAGGTCTTGTATAAGCCTATCGTGTTGTATCGTATCGTATAGTATAGTATAAGTCTCGTATAGGCATCGTATAATTAATATTAGTGTTATTATAATTAATATGAGTTTTTTATAATTAATATTAGTGTTATTGATATTAATATGAGTTTTTTTATAATTAATATTAGTGTTATTATAATTAATATGAGTTTTTTATAATTAATATTAGTGTTATTATAATTAATATGAGTGTTATTATAATTAATATGAGTTTTTTATAATTAATATGAGTTTTTTTATAATTAATATTAGTGTTATTATAATTAATATGAGTTTTTTATAGTTAATATTAGTGTTATTGATATTTAAAAAGAGAAAACAAAAAAAAAACCCTTCAAGACGCCCAGTATAGGGCTATACTGGGCGTCTATGTGGACCAAAAGACCATTATACCCCTGAATTAGGCCTATACTGGGGGCAATTCATGGGTTTAATGGTCTTTTGGACCCTTCGTATAGCCCCAGTATAGCCCTATACTGGGCGTCTATTTTTATTTTTTTTGTTTTTTCTTTTTAAATATTAAATAAAGAAAACAAAAAAAATAATAGACGCCCAGTATAGGGCTATACTTGGCGTATACGAGGGGTCCAAAAGACCATTATAGCCCTGAATTAGGCCTATACTGGGGGCAATTCAGGGGTTTAATGGTCTTTTGGACCCTTCGTATAGCCCCAGTATAGCCCTATACTGGGCGTCTTGAAGAGTTTTTTTTTTTTTTTTAACAAACATTTTATACAATATTAATCGTTTTAGCAAACTTTTATACAAAAACAATAAAACTTTTTTAAAAAAAACAACTCAAATTACCCCACCAAAACACCCATTTTTTTACTCAAAAAACATCACCCTCAAAAAACAATCAAATTACCCTACCAAAACATCCATTTTTCAACTCAAAAAAAAACCAACGAGGGGTCCTAATATTAATTATTTAAAATAAAAAAAACTTGTTTTTGTATAAAAGTTTTGCTAAAACGATTAATATTGTTAAAATGTTTGTTAAAAAAAAAAAAAACCTTATATACGCCTAGTATAGGCCTATACTAGGCATATAAGAGAGGCAAAAAAGACCAATTTACCCCCAGTATAGGCCTAAATCAGGGGCTAAATGGTCTTTTTTCCCCTAGACGCCCAGTATAGGCCTATACAAGACGTATACGAGGCAAATAAGACAAAATATGACATAATCAGAGATTCTCTTGGAAATTGAAAAAGGCTATACGCCTCGTATAGGTCTATACGAGGCGTCTTGAAGGGTGTCCAAATAGGCAATAAGGTGTGTAAATATGTAGACCCTTATGTAATCTTTGCCGATAAAAAAAGTTTCGTACAAAAAGGGTCATGAACGTTCAATCTCTTTAAATTGACTTGCATATAATTCAAGTTTCAAGACCAATACATGTGTGTCCTCTGGTTAGTCAAAGGATGTTTACATGTAGCTTTGGTTAGTGTCATGCTTTATACACCGTAACTTTTATCATTCTACTTGTAAAACACTTTCCATTATCAAATTTAAAAACTAGAGTTAACTGACCATTTCGTCTCTATGGTTAGTTCAAATATGTCAGTCCAGACCAAATTTTAAAATTGTAACATTTCCGTAGTTAACATTCTTGAAACATGTCAGAATTTCGTCCAAAACCTTAACGTCTGTTAAAACCTGCCGTTTAATGAAGGGTAAAGCCATCAATTTCCTTTTTCTTTATTTTCCCTTTTTAAACCCTATTAAACGGAAAATTAAAAAAAAAAAAAAAAGAGAAAATGGTGTATAAAAGGAAATAAAAAAAAAAGAAAAATGACGTTTTACCCTTCATTAAACGGCATGTTTAAACAGACATTAAGTTTTTGGACGACACTGATATATTTCAAGAATATTAGGAATGAAAATGATATAAATTTGAAATTTGACCAAAACTAGTATAATTGGACAAACCACATGGACAAAATTAGCAAGTTAACTTTAAAAACTTGTACACTACTAAACCTTAATTATATTATTGCTTAATTAATAACAAATGATTGTCGTGCATTTTAGTGTTTCAAGTTTTGTAATGTATCGTAAAAAATATTATTATAACAACCATTGCTAGTAATATTATATAAACTAGTCATCCTTTTCGCACGCGGCAATTCCCTCGTTGCTATCCTTGATAACTAAAGAGAGATTGACTTGGCAATTGCCTCGATGCTATCCTTGATAATTAAGGGGGCGTTTGGTTCGCGGAATGTGTAGGAATTTGAATCCCTATGTGATGAAACACTGGTTAACACGAAGTTATCCCAGTTGGTCGTCTCGTGAAGTAAGGGTTCAATCTCTTCCTTCACTCGCCGTTAGCTGAATCTCCTGCAAAATAGAACACCGGTGACTCGCCACAAGGAGGAGAATATGGGGGTTCTCCTTGTGACGACCCTCCTGTGTGAGAATAAGTACTGTTCTGAGGAATAAGTGTGCGTTAAGAGTAAAAGAGTGAAAGAGCAGAATCCTTAAACCTGGAGGTGAAGTCCTCTATTTATAGTCAAAGGATGAAGGAAGAGGAGAAGACCTGTCAGTTAGCTAGTGGGTGCCAGCTGTACGACCAAGGGGAATATCATTTCTGTCCCCTCTACTGTCGCCAGTCTAGTAGATGATGTGGCACGCGCTTACTCATTCCAGTTGGGCGCCTGCTAATGCTGGTTGTCGGCCTGTCCTCCAAAGATCTTGTAGTCGTGGTTGGCGTCCATCCATAGGTGCTACGTGTCGTCCTTTGTGTCTGAATGAGCATCTTCCTTATCACCAGCGATTCCTTCCAGAAGATTCTAAAAGTTTCAAGATGCACTTGGGTGATGTGGACGCCATGCTAGAAAGGTGGTGTGGTCATCATGCCATGTGTGCACTGATTTGGGACCATACCTCTTCAAGTCCCCCAAGTCCAGAGTGGCTTCCAGGTGAGTTTATCAGCTGGGAGGGATTCTGGACTCAGAAAAATAGAGGTGATATTGTTGTTTTTGCTTAATAGATGAGGCGCGTGGATATGGTGCACAGATTTGGGCCAAAGCGGCGCATGAAGATGACGTACAAAACTGAGCCAAAACGGCGAGTGGCGTATGGCGTACAGCCTTGAGCCAAAACGACGCCTGAAGATGGCATGCAAAACTGAGCCAAAACGGCGCGTGGCGTATGGCGTACAGAAGTGAGCCAAGACGGCGCGTGAGAAATGGCGTACAGACTTGGTCCAAGACAGCGCATGAAGATGGCGTACTAAACTGAGCCAAAACCGCGCGCGGCGTATGGCGTACAGGCTTGAGCCAAACGCCGCGTGAAGTTGGCGTGCAAAACTGAGCCAAAACAGCGCGTGGCGTATGACGTACATGCTTGAGCCAAAAGGCGCGTGAATATGGCGTGAAAAACTAAGCCAAAAAGGCGTGTGGCGTATGGCGTACATAATTGAGCCAAAACGGCGCGTGGCGTATAGCGCGCACGCGTATGGGAGTTTTCTCTAAGAGGTGGAGTCCTCTATTTGTAGCCGAAGGATGAAAGAGGCGGAGGATACCTGCCAGCTAGCCAGTGGGTGACAGTTGTCCGACCAAGGGAAATATCCTTTTTGTCCCCTCTGTTGTCGCTAGTCTAGTGGATGACGTGGCGCGCGCTTACTCGTTCCAGCTGGGCGCCTGCTAGTACTGGCTGTCGGCCTGTCCTCCAAAGATTTTGCAGTCATAGTTGGCGTCCATCCATAGGTGCCACGTGTCGTCCTTTTTGTCTGAAGGAGTATCTTCCTTATCACTGGCGATTCCTTCCAGAAGATTCTAGAAGTTTCTAGATGCACTCGGGTGATGTGGATGCCATGCTGGAAAGGTGGTGTGGTCATCGTGCCATGTGTGCACTGATTTGGGACCATACCTCTTCACTATGTGAATTGGAATTTGATGGATTCCTTTGAAATCCATAAATGTACGTGTTTAGTTGATAAATGTATTAATGGAATTGAAATTTAAAAATACCTAAAAATATAAAATTACCCCTAGTTATAAACGATTGGCAATAGTTTTAAAAACAACTATCTTAGATAAAAACTCTTTCAACAACCGACACTATCTAATAATAATAAACCGGACTGGTATATTATCTGAATGAGATCGGAAAGGATTGCTATTTCAAGTATTTCTCCTGTTGGCCTTAAATCTTTGTGTACTAACCCCTAATCGAATAATTTGGGATTCTCCTGCTCTGAAGCAGCTCCTGAAAGGGGAGAGTTTGAGAGGGGAAATGGGTATTTCTATGGGTTTGCCTCCTACCTGCCATATAACTATTGTAATGAAAGATATATCATTTTAGCTCTTTGCGCTTCCTGCAGGCTTTTTTTATACGGCCCGCAAAAAAAACTTAATTTCGTAACTTAAAAGAAAAGATTTTTAATATTTATTATCCATAAGAAATTCTAAAAATTATATGATTTTACATAATAAAACAAAAAAAAACCTTAAATAATCTTAACTAAAGTTATACAAAGTATTCAAACAAAATAAATTAAAAATGAACATATTGCCATGAGTCATAACATATGATACTAACCGAAAGTTCAAACATATGATTAAAAGTTGTTTAACATACGACTATAAGTAGTTCCAGGGCCGTCTATCAGGGGGTGCAGGAGGTGCCTGCGATCAGGGCCCAAATCAATATAGGGCCTGGAAAATTTTAAAAAATTACATATATATAGGGAAAGGTTAAAATGAGAACCACCTTGAGTTGTGAGAACCGCGAGAACTATTTGATCCGGCACGATTTGGGCCAATTTTTTTTTACACAAACGTAGATGAAAAAAATATAAACACATCTGTAAAAAAAAAAATTAAAAATTGCCGAGTCGGTAGTTCTGACTCATGCAAGTTTTTTTTACGACAGACGTAAATTTTGGAAGAAGATAAATATTTTTTTACCTCTCATGTAAATGTGGGTGTGCGACGTTTTTTTTTCAATTTTTCTTATTTTGCTGGAACAAGTGACTATTTTTACGACTTTTTCGGAAAAAAAAATTCGGAAAAACCATTTGGATGGCCTAGTTCTCGTGGTTCTCGCAACTCGTGGTGGTTCTCATTTGAACCAAAGCCTATATATATATATATATATATAAATTTCTGGATGTTTGTATAAATAAGGGTATGCTAAAAGACCCAAAGTTTTTTAAATAAGGGTCTGTTTAAAAGTTTAAAAAAATGGCCCAATTAACAAGCTCAAGTGACTAGTCTAAACAAAAATAAGGGCCTGTACAGAGTTGAAGTTGATTAATACATTTTTACCGAGACACATTGACAACCCTTTTGATGTTTTAGACTATATCTTCCAACGCAATACTACTTATCCAAATGCTATAAATGCATATAAAGTGTTGTTGATAATTCTGGTAACCGTGGCGTCGGTAGAAAGAAGTTTCTCAAAGTTGAAGTTGTTGAAGACCTATTTACGTTCTACAATGTCACAAGAAAGGCTAAACGGGTTGGATACAATTTCTATTGAAAGTGAAATATTAGATACTATGGATTACAAGGAGTTGATCGAGAGATTTGCTTCAAAAAACGCTAGAAGAACCACACTGTTCGCTTAGCAAGTATGTTCGATAATTTGATCATTTTTGCTACACTATTTTTGTTAATTTATTTTATCTATTTCATAACAATTATCGTAGTTTTATGGGTTTTTAGTATTTATATATTTAATTGAATGATTGATAAGTTTATATTATATGAAGATTTGCGAATAAGACCCAAAATGTAAATACTACTACAGTAGTTCCAACATGCGACTAAAAGTTAAGTCAAACATACAACTAGAGTTAGTTCCAAAATGTAAATACTACTTCAAATTCTTTAAACAAGTTTCTTAGCCAAACTTAGGCAACATTAATCTCACCCAAGCCTCCCTTTCTTCTTCACCCAAAGTCCAAAACGTCATCATCCTATTATGGTCATCCTTTATTATATCAATTGCCGTAAACCTTTCCAGTTGATTCAAAGATGTCATTTTTGAAAGCTCGGAAGGGATCGCCAAAGTTTTCTTTTTTATGTCAAGTTCAAATTTTTATGGTCCATGGTTGTTGCTCGACTCGCCGACACCCAACAAGCACAAACCACCACCGAGTTCAGCGCATTATAGATGACTAGTCAAACGACACTAAATTACAAATTATCAGGACTAAAAATTTATAAAATAACTTGAAAATTCTAACAAAAAGAAAATCGTCTTCAATTGCCTGCCAACATTCTTATACAGATGGGGGTGTTTGATTCAGATTCAAACACATGATAATTGATAAAACACACATTACATGCATCAATTTAACACATTCGGTCATCAATTTACACAACTCTGTTCAGAATTTCGGATTCTAACCCTAATTTCATCAATATTCTAAACAAAGTGATTGAATCAATAAAATGAAATGGCTATGAAGCCCTAAATCAAACATACACCAGAAGAAATACTTATCATATACACGAAACAAAACGGAAAAGAACTGCGTTTAATTCTAACCTCTTTATCGGATGATTTCCTTGAAATTTTGCAAAAGTTTGAAGATGAACTTGATGGAGGAGATCCGCAAACCCTATACCAGCGATGAAGATATTGCTATGGAAGATCGAGATCTCGGAGATGAAAGAGAATGAAACCCTAGACCATCGATGAAGATGTTGGCTACGGCGATCGAGATCTCAGACAAAAAATGAAAGTGATAGAAACCCTAGACATAAAATGATCGAGGTTATTTCCATAACTTTGGTAACATTCCCATGGTATTTTAAACTTTCCTATGAAATTTAGAAGGAAACTGAATTTCATTAAACAAGGGATTTTGTTGGAATTAAAATCAAATTCCCTTCAACTAATTTGTCCAACCAAACACACAAAATAATGGAATTCAAATTTCAATTCCCTTAAAATCCTATGGATTCATGTCAACCAAACATTCACATCCTGGGAATCAAAATCTGTGTGTGGGGTTTTTAAAATATAAAGAGTATAAAAAGTGGTTGTGAGTGGAGGCGAGAGAAAATGTTACTGTTCATCTGTATATTTGGGGGACACTATTCACCCACTATAATTTTTTAATATATATCGAAAGTGGTTGTGAGTGAAGGAGAGAGAAAAATGTAATGATAAAGGTATAAAAATATTATTTAATTGAAAATGAGAGAGAAAAAATATTTGTTTTTAGTGGAAATATATTGATATAGGAGTTGTTTTTTAGCGAAATGTATGCATATTTTTAGGGAGCTGGATGTGAATGGTATTGTGTGGATGGTAATTATGAGCTTATTGTAATTATTGTTACTTTTTAAGTGATATGATTTGACTTTCCTTTGCACGTATACATTTTGAACATGTGATCACTAGTAGTAGTTTCATAATTCATCTAATTTCCTTCCCTATATTCAGCTATAACATTTTTAACCAACCACTTGCAAAGTAAATTTTAGTTCCATCAAAAATCATATGCATCTTACGTATAAGTAGTGACGAATCTTGAAAATTTCCATCGGGCGGTCAGAAATCACCGAACCTAAAAATTCTATATAAGTAAAAAAATTTTATAAAACCGGTGGTTCGAAAACGTATATACCTAAAAAATGCTACACGAAACGTACATACATAACACTACTGAGCGAAAAGTTGGGGGTCGGACGTCCCTCCCGGCCCCTTGAAAGCTACGCCCTTGCGTCTAAGGTTACTATTATCATGACTTAGGTCCTTTTTAATTTTTTTATTTACCAGTGTTAAGTCACATAAATTTAATTTATTTATTTATTTATTAGCTAATTGTGTGTGTATGTACACATCTATGTATGCTCAGATGCATGTGCATGCATGATGCATGAGGAAGTTTTGGTGATTGTTACGAAAATAGGGATAAAATCCATGACTCAAACAAAGTCCATTATAAAAACAATGAGGCCTAGCCTGTTATGGCAGATACCAGCCGAAGCCTATAGCCTGTTATAAACCAACTATAATGGCCCTAAATTCTGTTTAGGCTGGTCTAAAGCCCAAATGAAGGCCCGATTTCTTATCCATGGTAGTCCATTATAATAAACCATCATCAATTTTTGAAGCATTTCTTTGATAAGGCGCGGATAAATAAATGTTGATTGTTGAATCTATAATTGTGTTGGATTGATCGACTAATTAGGCCCAATTTGTATTGGTTTATTTGGAGTTTTTGCCCAAAGTAGTGTTGATGAAAAAATTATTTACTAAAATGGTGTTTTTTTTAAAAATAGTTACTAAAATAGTGTTCCTTATTTATGTATTTGTCTTTTCCTTTTTAACCAATATATTAAACGTTTTTTATATTTCTGTTAAATTAATCATGTATCTGTTTTTTTATTCATTAATTCTTTATATTTTTCAATCAATCCAATGTTTTTAATTTCTAAGTGGTCTAAAAGAATAAAACCACCTAAATTTAAAAGGAGTTACAAATGTGTGACTTTAAATCATCTGTAGTTTTGCGTAACATTCAACCAGATTTTTCAAGTCGTGAATAATCATTTGATGGTTTTATCTCAGATTTATGAAACAACATTATCTTAGATTCTTATTTAGATGGAATGTATCAAAATGTAACTAAATAAGTTCATTTAAATCTTATTATAAAACAAAGAAAACAAGTTCATATAAGTTTATATATTTTAACATAAGCAGATTATGATTTTGATGTCTATATAATTTGAAATGAAGAAACTGAAACGAACATGTCAAAACATAACTGTAAAATACACAAGAGAACAAAAAAAAAATACCTAATCTAAAACTTTAAACTTCTGATTGTCAAGTCTGAAGAAGAAGAAACTGTAGAGTTTTTTCGCCGGAGAAGAAGAGAAAAGATTGTACTGGGATTGTTAAAAGTAAGATACTTATCTATTATGTAATTGTTTATTTAAGACACTTTAAGACACTTTAAGGTCATTAATGCAAGGTTTAAGCATGGATCATCATTTGGAGCTTTCTTGGAGCTTAACCTTCTTATTATTCTTCTTATTTGGCTTGTGCAAAGGTGTAAGTCTTCTAAACACCATATTTAAGCTTCTTGTTACTAGTAGATTACAAAAGTACAAGTTGATCATCTTAAAAATTAATAAAAATCAAATCAAAAACCCTAATCTCAAAGCTAATGATCTACTAATCTAAACTTATTATGTGGTTATTTAAGTAGATTAGTGTATCTAGTTGATGAAATCATGTTCATTATATTGATTTTGTTAAGATTAGCGGTTTAAAGTTTATATTTATGATGATCTTGTGATTAGCTTTATGTAGTATTTTAGATTAGTGTTAATCTAGTCATGTTAAACCTAAAAATGTGATTTAAACATATGAATGTTTAAATCACACAAGATCATCAACTTCAAATATTATGAGCATGTGTGTGTAAACATGATTAAGTAAATTTTAAACCAAGAATAATCATGTGACAAGCTTTTAAAAGCACTAATGAACTTTATTTTTACATAAAGCAAGCTTATGGAAATTTTTATGTTATAAAGTGAAGCATAAAAAGGGTCTTGAGAATTCTCACAAAATATGGGAATTTTTAAGAATGAAAAATAATTAGGATCAAGTTTATATAAAGATGAACCTGAAAAATGGTCATTTTAAAGTCTTGGAAAGATTTGTGTAAGTAATATGCTCATAAGAATTTGAAGGTAAAATTGTGTGATTATTATTGTAAAAATGATTTTGGTAATACTTGGTGAACTAATGATGATTTGAAAATTGAATTGGTGATTTAAACGCGTTTTGGAAACGTCATAGTTTAGGGGAAACTATGGTGAATTTTTCTAAAAATCTAACCGCGATTAAAAATGGGATTAAAGGGTGATAAACAAAGTTAAACGCGATTAGTGGTCTTAAACGTCATTATGGAAGCTTGGATAAAAAGGGGTAAGCCCTAATCATCCAAGAGTTATTATAAACTCATACATACATTTTTACTAAAATAAAGGGATGAAGTGATAAATATATGCAAGAATAATTTTTGATAAAAATTATATATTTCAAATGACTCACTTGGTGTATAATACTTGTGTATTATTTGTATGTAGTAGTGTTAGGAGATACATGCCAAGTGCCAAATACACTACATGTAAAAAAAAATACACCGATACATCTCACGAAAACAATCGCAAGAAGACAAGTAGAAATTACTACACAAATGCATGTACACCAACATCCTCAAAATAACAAGAAAATGATAAAAACATTATGTCCTTAAATGAATAATCGGACGAGCGGAGGATTCGGGCAACGAACGAATTTACAAAAATATATTCCTATGAAATAATAAATATATTTCAATCGGCCAAATAAGTCATATAAACAAACCGGTCGAAAAAGAAATGCATAACATCCGACGACGACAAAATGGGCGTATCATCACCGCGAGAAACTACTACGGCATTTGGGCGACTCTTCGACGTGGAAATATACCTATAAAGTGACTACGACGACACGTCTAAAAATAAGATACTTTTAGACGCTTAACGAATACAAATATATATTACCGATAACAAAATCTGGAAGGTTGAAAAATCTATAAAACTTACTAAGTGTTCTTTATAAGAAGAATGAACATTATAAAAATTCCATACTTAGTAAATTTTGACAAAAAAATGCAAGATTATTTAATGGACTCATAAAACTCAAGTTGGGCTAGGGCCCAATAACAAAATACATGGGCTAGAGCCCAATAACAATAATTCATAGGCAAGGGCCCAATAACATAAAAGTGATGGGCCAGGCCAATAACATAAAACATGGGTTAGGCCCTATAACATAAAATACATGGGCGCAGCCTAATGACATAAAACGTGGGCTAGGCCCAAAGGCATGGGCTCGGCCACAAGGCATGGGCTCGGCCCAATGACACGCGTGCGAAGCACGAGGACATGTGAAGGGCAAAGCCCGTTCACACAATTCAACACATATAAAATATATGTATACACTTATGAAATCAATCTATATCACAATCGAACGAACAAACAAACTACCAACACTCAAAAATACAAAGTTGTCCCAAAATGACAAGTGAAAACATAATAAGAATTCAAGATGAACAACTTGTACGAGGTCCGAAAGACCTAGTGTCTAATAAAGTTAGTACACATGTAGGTAAATCACACGTACGGATGCTCACTACGGTATTACATACAAGGAACGCAAAATTGTGAGTTCATGTCCCTCCTTTCAATGATTTCAATGTTTTATTTTAAAACAGTCGAGGGGAAATACATGTCAAAACTATGGGTATGTTAGCTATGGGTTTAGATGATAACATGATCAATGTACATAAGTAGGATGATGACATAGTAACCATTAATCACTTAGTGACCAATGTGCAAAAGGTGTAGATCTATTGAGCTTGAGACACGCTCCACTCCTGGTTGGTATACCCTGGAGTGCTTTTGGGATCCCAAAAATGTCAAAGTTGTCTCGGGTTGGTTACGTACTTATGGTACATAATGTCAGGGGGCTCGCTACCCACTGATGGATCCTAAAACTCCATAAATGCTATTAACATACCGGGATTTCATTTCAAGAATACAAAGATTTCATATGATAACAATAACTGCATGAACTCGCTCAACTTTTGTTGACTTTTTTTTAAAACCACATGTATTTCAGGAAACAAGTCTTGAGCCGGTGATACACTACGGGGAACGGGAAAGTCTAAGACAACGATAGCCGCTTTTGGAAGGTTTGTATTTTATATCCCAACTTCGTATGGGTATATAGGGGACAAAACCTCACTATGTTTTATGTCATAAACTATCTTTTGTGTTGTGTAATATAACTATGTTATGGTTAACGTTGTGGAAACTAGAAAACTATGTTGGAAACTTGTAAACTTTGTTTGAAAACAATATAACTACGTGACGTGTGCGTGTATATACATATTTTTACAATGAATTTTACACACGATTTGGTTTTAAATTTATAAAAATGATTTATACTTCAACATTAAAACACACACAAAAGGGCAAGTGTACCCCGTCATATATGTAGTAAGGTATCTGTAAGAACCAAGTGTCGATCCAAGGACGTGGGCGGAGGAATAATACTAAACCTTTGTCATGAAATTACCGGTAGAAAGATAAGTGGATAGTTTGTTTAAACTAAAAATAAGACTAAACAAATATCTATAAAAACATAATAGACTCCAAATATGAATATAAATATATAGCCTTGCTTTATGCACAACCAAAGTATGTGAACTAAGTCGGTATGTCACTTAAAACACTTGGTCAATTATCCATTTTACAAAGACAATTAGTATCCCTTTCGGGAATCCTAACATGACAATTCTTTGGAAAGCTAAAACGATAAACACACTTTAACCACCTAAAATTGTTCTTTAACGCCCAATTGACAAATGTCTATGAAAATCCCCTAAAGGAAAGTTAGTCATCCGTTAGGAGTTTTCTAACTTCGCTTAATCAAGGAAAGTGACACCGATAAACACAATGTAACCACCGAGACAAGCATAAACTAGATTAAATCACAACCGAGTTCATTTTACAAATCTTGAACATAAATTCACCAAGTAAGCAATTTTGGCCTAAACTACTAACTAAGTTAACAAATTATGTCAAGAATTTATAACAACACCATTTAACCCATTAAGGTCTTTACGTGAGGGAAATCTTTCTTGATTAATATTAATTACCCCTTATTAAACCACTAACCATTTCTAGTGTCATGATGCAAACATTTTAAACAAGTTAAACTAGTTAAACAAGTTCAAAGTCTACTAATACATGATTAATTAAGCTTCTTTTTGCAAATATCTCAACTAACCACATACTAATCATCCAAGATAATTAACTATAATCAAGAATTCAACATCAATAAACAAGGTTGCAAACTAATCATCAAGGATTAACATAGAAAATGCTTCAAGTGTCATTACAAACATAATTAACATACTAATGGTTGTTATTAAGCAAGGAATACTAGTGTTTTTGCCCTTAGGCTTACAATAATACATAATCATCAACTAAAATGCTTGAATACTAGACAAAAACATGGAAAGATTCAAGAATCAAACCATAAACAAGCACAAGATTGAGAATCCGGATGATAACGGAGCTAATCGGCACAAGGTGGCTTGACTCCGGGTGAAAAGCAGAGCCTCCGGAGCCTGAAAATCGCTAGAGAAGCTCCCAAAAGTCCTGAGTTACGAACTAATTGTTGTCTTCTGTTTTTATACAATTTTCAGATCGCACGGTCGTGAGATTAAAGTGCACGGTCGTGCGCTTTATTGGACTGTTCACCAAACCGCGTGACATCAGCAAATCTTGACCGGTCTTCGTATCGGCACGGGCGTGCCATGGGTTGCACGAGCATGCATCTCTGAGATTAGGATGGCACGACCAACTGCACAGGCAGTGCATTACCGGGCTGGCGCTTGGTGTCGGATCCGCACGGGAGTTCCTTCTGTTGCACGGTCGTGCGTTCCCGAGATGGCTTGCACGCTGGATCGGACTGGCTGTGCATTGCCGAGATGAGCCCTGTTGTCGGATCCGCACGGGAGTGCCACCAACCGCACGACCGTGCAACTCGCCTAGATCAGATTTCTTCGCAGAATCTTCGCAGTTCAGCCGTTTCACCTAGAAAATCTTCGTTTTCATCATCTTCTTGTTTGGCACGCTGTTTTAAGCCTGTAAACCAAAATAAACCCGATTAAGTATCCGATTCTCGGTTTTACGGCTAAAAACGCGTAAAATGGGGGAGTAAAACATATGTATTTTGGTGAATATCAAACCTCCCCACACTTGAACCTTGCTTGTCCTCAAGCAAGCTAGAATTAAAATGTAATAAAAGATAGTTTCTAGAGAGAACGAGAATTTACAAATTACCTACTAGTATACAAACATACGGTTAGCCGGTTTTTCGAAATGCAACGTCAAATGATTCAAACCAAACAAGCACATGCAAATATATGTAGAGATAACCATAAAGCCGTGATTTTACTTTCGATTGACTTAGCACGCTAATCTTCACACACCTCACAATGTTCACACACACTCGGTTATATTTGTGAAGCATACATATGTGTATGTGTAAACACTCAATGCCTCGAGAATGAAACGTGTAATATCATAAGCTTGTCACAAGATCTTATCTCCACCAACTAACATGCGAAAAAGTGTAAATCAAGAGGTCTTTACGGGTTGTAACGAAAGGCTTGGGTGAAGGGTGTGGAATGGAAATTTTAAAGTAACTAAATGGTTAAAACTCGGTAATCACGTTTAACAAGTGAAAAACAACTAAACTATATATACTAATGCCTTAAAAAGGCTATTTTTGTGTAATCGAGCTCATCAATGAAATTTCATCATTTTAGCACTGAAAATTGGTCGAATTTTGTCGACTTCACCCTATTTTAGGGCGTTTTATTTTCTGTTTTTCTGATATATATATATATATATTTAAATTTTTTTTTGCATTTATATATAATCTAATGGCTTTGTACAATGAACAACTAATTACAAGAAACGCTAGTTAAACGATGATTTTAACCGAGTTTTAAAACAAAAGGTTTAAAAATAAAAAGGCTAAATTTGGATAAGTGGGTTAATAGGTTGGGAGAAAGAAAGAAAGACACGGGAAAGGCTCGACATGGTTAATCCTAGTGGGTAATGTAGGGTTTAGGGAAACATAACACAAAGAAAAAAGGCTAAAACAAAGGGTTTTCTAAGTGTCTCTATCACTTCTACAAAATTTCGCACGTTTATGGTCTTAAAAAGCATGCTAGTGACAAGTTCTAAACTACACGTGACATCCGGCTCACTGCTACTCCGAAATGAACAAACATATAACAAATTTAAGACTCAAACATGCTCACATAATGGAAGGAATGAGTAAAAGTGTGAAAATTAACATGCAAGTCTTTCTTTGTTTGTCACGATTTTTAGTTATCTTTTTTCAAAATTTACTTGGCTTGTCGGATTTTTATCATGTCTGAAGCTTTCTAAAACACAACTAACCGGTTTATTTACTAAAACTATATACAATTAACTGTTTTTTTTTTTGTTTTGTTTTTTTTAGGACAAACAAAGTCAAAATGTTAAACCCCCTCCCCACACTTGAACTTCGCATTGTCCCCAATGCGAAACCCGAAATATAGAGAAAAAGGAGGATAACACTCCCCTGAAGATGATTGCAGATGGAACGAGGCTCCAAAGCCGATTCTGTCGTGTCTTCCGGTCCAAGATGTGCTTCCAAGATCTGTATGGATGTCACAAGGCAAAGCAAAACAAAACAGCAAGCGAGACAATCTAGTTGCAACATAAACTATAACTAGATAATAATACTACTACTAAGCATCGATTCATAAAACTAGAAATTAAAAGATAATGTCTGAAAAATAAAATACATATCCGAGGGTGTTTGTAATAAGAACCAAAATGACACCCCAAAATACAAACTACTAAAATACTACCACAACCACCAGCTCAGACCTCCACCACTACTCGTCATCGTCGTCGGCACCACCACCGGTGCCAGATGTGCCGGCCCCGCCATAATCGCATGTGTTCCCGAATGGGAACTGTGGGGGCTATTCAAAGTAGTTGGGGAAGGCATTATGAAGACCCCCAAAGAGGTATGAAAACCCGACATGCACCTCTTGGCGCATGAAATCTTGATTCGCCCGCATCACATCCTGGTTGGCTCTCAGCTGCTCTTGGTTAACTCTCACCTGATCTTGATTTACCTGCATTTGCTGAAATTGCCCATAAAACTCAGGGTAAGACGGGATGCCGGTTGGCCAATGTTGGTACTGCGGGGGCTCCTGGTGCTGTGGTGAGTGTGGCGGCTGCTCATGCTCCTCCTCCTCCTATTCATACATAACCTCATCCTCCTCCTCATCTGGCTCTGGTGGCAACGGGTCCCAGACCTCGTTGTCTAACCCTTTTAACCTATCTCCATTGTCGGTCTCCGCGATTAGCCCCATAGCCTTCAATGAACGGATATCCATATACGTCCCCTCAGTAACTAAAGTCAGGCCCGCCACTACTTCATCTGTCATAATACCCATGGCGTAGGCGATTTGGGTGACGTATTGGCCCCCGTGGATCTGACTGCTAGCGGTCCTGCCTGAACTATGCATGAAATATTCAGCCATACGCGCGGCGAGGTTAATATGAACTCCCTCCGCGAGCGCATACAAAAAGATGATATCAGGTGTGGGGCAGTTTCCCAAACTGTCCATGCGCCCCGTAATGGTGTGGCTGAAAATGTGGTGCATAACCCTAAGCAAAGGGTCTCGCAATCTCGATGCTTTGGCTACACGAGGATCATATACTAGGCCAACCGCAATCCGTGCCCAAAAAAGCAGCCCGCTCCTCCTCACTGGGAAAAGTGAAGTGATCAGTGAAGAACTCGGAATCCATTTCGTTTTCAGTGTAGATACCGAGTCTTCTCCCCAACCTTCCGACGGTCCAGTTATGCCAATTACCTCCCAACCTGAAATTAATTCGCTTTTTATGTTGGAAGTCTGGTCCCCGACTCGCTTTTGGTTTCTCGTAAGAGTATGTAGCGAAGAATTCCAAAGTGAGCTCTAGATAGATGGGCCGGTCAATGTTGACCAATCGCGTAAACGGAAGTGATAACATGTTTGCTAGCCGGTCGCGTTGGTTCAGCTCCGTCATTACATCCCAATCCAGTCTTCTTGGGATACCGATTTGGTTCCATCTCTGCCAAAGTTCATTGAGTTTTGTAAAGCAAGTATTGTACCGCGCATTGTTCTGATCGAAGTGGAGAAAAGGGTGGTCCATCTGCATGAGGAGTCACTGTTAGACAAAGAGGGGCAGAAAAAATTTCATCCGAAACAGCCTAACACACTATTAAGAAGCTACTGTGAAACTGGTCTGGGCAAATCGCACGGGCGTGCGACCAGACGCACGGTCGTGCGTCACCGAGATCAGCGATGGTGGTTGGCACATGTCGGAACTGCACGGACGTGCGATCAATTGCACCCCCGCGCGTTACCGAGATCACAGCGAACATTATGAACCCACCGCAACTGAACGACCGTGCCACCCATGGAATGACCGTGCGACTCGTTTTCCTGCAGATTTTCAACCCCCAAAACAAAACAGCAAAATTTTTCCAAAAATCAACAAATTTCTGGTGAATGGGGGTTAGGAAACCGACTAGTTGTTCACGAATCGCATAATTCTTGCAAGGGTTAAGGTTTCATTTGTATTTATGAAGAGAACCCCAAAATTCCTTGAAGAAATCTGAAATACCTAAGCCTAGAACGAGATTAAAACTGAAAATCACTAAGAAAAACATACCGTGCTTGAATAATCTGAGAAACCTTGCAAAAAATGGTGGGATTTTGGAAGAGAAATAGGTCTGGAACGCTTGTGCGACTAGGGTTCGCGAGTTGTGAAAATGGGGTGCAGAAAAGGCCTTTATATAGTGGCTGGACAAAACTGCCCCTGGCCATCCGCACGGTCGTCCGACCGGACGCACGGTCGTGCGTCTCCGACATGAACTGATCCTGGCACGATGTTCTTGGACTGCACGGTGGGTGCAACTCAGGGTGCCGACTCGAATTGGCACGGTCGTGCGATATTTGGCACGGTCGTGCCATATCTGCAGATCAGTCCTTTTTCCACAAAATCCATTTCCAGCGGCTGTTCCGACCCGTTTCCGCCATTTTTGCAATACGCAAACTGATTTGACAATATTCTAACTTAGATTTCTTAGCCGACATGATCGAAAATTGTACGGTCCTACGAAAAACTACCAAACACACCCAAAACACGAAAAAACGACAAAAACACAAACTAGGACAATTTTACCCCTAAAGCGCACAAGACGCTCTTGCTACATTTTTGATCCTCGAGTCAGTAGCGTAGACTCTCCTCCCCACACTTATGATGTATGCGGGGTGTGGAGTTCGATTACCTCCACCGCCGACTCGATCGGCCCGGCAACATAGAGCTTTAAGCGATGCCCATTTACCTTGAAAGTTACACCGTCAGCGTTTTCAATTGCGAGGGTCCCATACGGAAATACCTCTTTTACCGTATACGGACCCGTCCAACGTGAATGTAACTTGCCTGGAAATAAACGCAACCTCGAATTGTAGAGTAGGACAAGATCACCGGCTTGGAATTATTTATGGTCCTTCAAGCGTTTATCATGCAATCTCTTGGTGCGTTCTTTGTATAGCACGGAGCTTTCATAGGCATGTTGTCGTAGCTCTTCTAGTTCGTGAATCTGAAGGAACCGGGTTTCACCTCCGGCTTTGAGATCCAGATTTGCAGTTTTGAGAGCCCACATCGCCTTGTGCTCCAACTCCACGGGTAAATGGCATGCCTTTCCGTAAACAAGCCTAAAGGGAGTAGTCCCAATAGACGTCTTGTACGCCTTACGGAAAGCCCATAGTGCTTCATCCAGTTTGTCTAACCAATCCTTACGGTTTGCACCCACCTACCGGTCAAGGATTCTCTTCAACCCCCGGTTCGTCACCTCTACTTGCCCGCTTGTTTGTGGATGATAGGGCGTGTACAATCTATGGTGCACATGATAAGAGGACAAAGCTCTCTCAAGCTGAGTGTTGCAAAAGTGGGTCCCTCGGTCACTGATCAGTGCCTTTGGTGCAATAAACCGGGCAAACAAACTATTCAGAAATCTCACGACTACCCTGGCGTCATTGGTGGGTAAGGCCTGTGCCTCAGCCCACTTCGATACATAATCTACAACAACCAGGATATATTTGTTTC
The DNA here is from genome assembly GCA_030545235.1 of Helianthus tuberosus. Taxonomy (NCBI): domain Eukaryota; kingdom Viridiplantae; phylum Streptophyta; class Magnoliopsida; order Asterales; family Asteraceae; genus Helianthus; species Helianthus tuberosus. The sequence continues at coordinate 59,119,606 of CM060426.1, read as the reverse complement.
CTCGTGAGGGGGGGGGGGATGGTCCCATGTTGTCTATCCCTAAGATATCAAAGACTTCACATACTTGTATCCAATTTTGAGGCATTTCGTCACGTGCCGATATATTTGCTGCCCTCTGGCAGGCATCGCACGCACTGACCCACTTCTACGCATCACGAAATATTGTCGGCCAATAAAACCCTGAATCAAGCACCTTTTTAGCGGTGAAATTGGCTCCATGGTGACCTCCAGTAGGTCCCTCGTGATAGTGGCGCAGATTGTCAGTCGCCTCCTTCCTCGAAACACATCTCATAATCACCTGATCAGCTCCAACCCTAAACAAGAAGGGGTCGTCCCAAATGTAGTGCTTGACGTCCGCAAAGAATTTTCTCTTTTATTGGTGAGTCAATCCTTTAATCAGAATCCCGCGAGCAAGATAGTTCGCGAAGTCGGCGAACCAAGGCGACTCATCGCATACCTCGACGCTCATCAACGACTCGTGTGGGAAATTGTCATTGATTGGATCCCAACGTGTGTCCTTGATGTCTCCATGCTCCAACCGAGAAAGATGGTTAGCTGCTACATTCAACGAACCCTTTTTGTCTTGGATTTCGATATCAAACTCCTGCAGCAATAAGATCCATCTGATGAGACGTGGTTTAGCGTCCTGTTTGCTGAACAGGTATCTAATGGCTGCGTGATCAGTATACACAATTATTTTTGAAAGCACCAAATACAATCTGAATTTGTCAAATGCGAAAACTACAGCCAAGAGCTCTTTTTCTGTCGTAGTATAATTCTCTTGTGCGTCGTGAAGAGTCTTGCTCGCATAGTAGATCGGGTGAAAGTGCTTTTCTTTCCTTTGACCCAGAACGGCCCCTATAGCGAAATCGCTCACGTCACACATAATTTCAAATGGTAGACTCCAGTCAGGTGCGACTAAAATAGGGGCCTCAATTAGCTTTTGCTTGAGAAGGTCAAAAGCCTTCAAGCAATCATCTCCAAAAAAACGGAGTGTCCTTTTCCAACAGTCGGGTCATGGGCCTGGCGATTTTTGAAAAATCATTGATGAATCGCCTATAGAACCCCGCATGACCGAGAAAGCTCCGTTTCGCTCTCACAGAGGTGGGAGGTGGAAGTCGTGAAATTATGTCAACTTTCGTTGGATCGACCTCCATACCAGCTTGCGAAATCTTATGTCCCAGAACTATGCCCTCTCTCACCATGAAGTGGCATTTTTCCCAGTTTAGGACAAGATTCGTTTCTTCGTACCTCTTTAACATTTTCTCCAAATTTTCTAGACACTGATCGAAGGAGTCTCCAAATACTGAAAAGTCATCCATGAATACTTCCATAGAATCCTCGATCATGTCATGAAAAATTGCAACCATGCATCGCTGGAAGGTAGCCGGTGCATTACACAACTCGAAAGGCATACGCCGGTAGGCGAATGTGCCAAAAGGGCATGTAAAGGTAGTCTTCTCCTGATCCTCAGGAGCAATAGGAATTTGAAAGTATCCTGAGAACCTGTCCAGAAAACAGTAATACGACTTCCCCGACAGACATTCCAACATCTGGTCGATGAATGGAAGCGGGAAGTGATCCTTACGGGTAGCATCGTTGAGTTTGCGGTAGTCGATGCAAACTCGCCACCCAGTGACGGTACGGGTAGGAATAAGTTCATTCCTGTCATTTGGAACTACAGTAATACCACCTTTCTTGGGCACTACTTGCACTGGACTCACCCAGACAGAATCAGATATAGGATAAATCAACCCAGCATCTACCAACTTAATCACTTCTTTCTTCACCACGTCTTGCATATTAGGATTCAAACACCTCTGAGGCTGTGCACAGGGCTTGTACTCGTCTTCCATCAGAATCTTATGACTACAAAAAGAAGGATTGATTCCTTTGATATCCATAATCTTCCACGCCATGGCTTTCTTATGAAGTCTTAGAACCTCGAGAAGTTGTCTCTTATCCTCTTTTGCTAATAGTGCTAAAATGATGACCGGCAAGCGACACTCTTCTTCTAGAAATGCATACTCGAGATGCGGTGGGAGCTCTTTTAACTCCAAAGACGGTGGATCTTCAATCGAAGGTTTTGATTTCTCATCATCTACATGGCCAATTTCCACGAATTGATCTGGACTTTGGGAACCATCGTCACCGACTTGGAAAGTCGGCTGCTCAACTTTGTGGCCCTCCTGCGTAATGCCAATCAGGTCCCTACACGATAGATGTGTGTCCGTATCAATTTCTTTAATAGTGCCTTGGAAATGAGAGCATACACATGTGTCGACAATGTCGAAATAATAAAGCATGTCATCGTGCCTTTGCGGATGTTGCATTGATCTTTTAATATCAAATGTCACATGCTCGTCATTTACTTGGAGCGTGATTTGGCCAGCTGCCACATCAACAATCGTCCTTGCAGTATTGAGGAACAGGCGTCCAAGTATCAATGGCACTTTTGAATCTTCGTCCATGTTAAGAATAACGAAATCCATGGGGAAAACAAATTTATCGATTTTAACAAGCATGTTTTCAACGAATCCACACGGATATTTGATTGAACGATCTGCAAGTCGAATGCTCATTCTAGTGGGTGAAGGCTCACCCATATCCAGCTTAGTAAAAACCTTATAAGGCATAAGGTTGATACTCGCTCCCAAATCAGCCAATGCATGGCTAACAGTCATATTTCCAATCAGGCAAGGAAGCGTGAAACTACCCGGATCTCCCATCTTCGTGGGCAGACGATTTTGAAGAATGGCAGAGCAACTTTCATTCATCACTACATAGGATATATCCTCTAGCTTCTGCTTATTCGAGAGGATGTCCTTTAAGAATTTCGCGTACTTCGGCATTTGGGCTAACGCTTCAACAAATGGTATGTTTATGTGCAGCTGCTTGAAAACCTCGAGAAACTTACCATACTGCTCTTCATTTTTCTGTTTCTTCAGCCTGCCTGGGTACGAAACTGGAGGAGTGTAATCTTTGATTGGTTCCTGGACTTGTGTTGTACTTGCTGGGCCTCACCTGGCATGCACCTCGTCCGGTGTATCAGTCGGGACCGCTTCAGTGATCGGTGATGAGTCTGATTTGTCGGGTCCGGTGGTTCTACCACTCCTGGTCATAACAGCATTCACATGCCCGTGCGGATTTGACTCGGTGTTGCCTGGAAGACCGCCTGGGGGTCTCTCCGACATCATCTTAGCCAGCTGACCAACCTGGTTCTCGATATTCTGAATCGAGGCTTTTTGACTCCGCATTTCTCCCTCATGGCCTGAAAAACGATCTTTGCTTTGTTGATATCGTTTTTCAGCCAACTGATTTGCACTTGTGGAGCTGCTTAGAAGTTGAGCAATCATTTCTTCCAGCTTGGAACTTGACTGAGGGGCTTGCTGATGGGAACTACTCCCTGCGCCCTGATTCTGATATGAGTACGGGCGTGGCTGGAAAGATTGATTGTAGGGCTGGTATTGCTGACCTTGATCCTACTACGGTGCTGGAGCCCGCTGGGCAAATCCTAATGGGTTTTGATTACCCACATTCGCTCGCCACCAAAAATTTGGGTGATTCCTCCATCCCGGGTTATATGTATTACTGTAGGGATTATTCTAAGGCCTCACTTGGTTGCTTACAAAATCTACTTCTTCCTGGCCCTCATATGTAACCCCCTGAAAACATGCACCCGGCTCATGTGACACTCCGCACTGGTCACACCCTGAACCTACTTGCGCAGCTATCTGGGACTTGTCAAACTTTGCCGAAAGAGCTGAGATCTGTGCAGTGATGGCTGTGTAGTCGTCCACAGCATGAACTCCTGGGGGGGACGATGATGTCTGGCCTCTCTCTCCATCTCGACGCGAGCTCGACTTTAACGCAGCTTTTCGATGATCTCATAAGCTTCATTTGGTGTCTTCGTCCCCAGATCGCCTCCTGCATTTACATCTAATATCTCATGTGTGTCATAATTAAGCCCTTGGTAAAACGTCAAAACCAACTGTATTTTGGAGAAACCATGGTGTGGAACATCAAGTAACAAATCCTTAAATCGCTCCCAGGCCACGTGCAATGATTCTCCTTCGTCGTGGCGAAAAGTCACAATCCGGTTCCTTAACTTGGTTGTTTTCTCAGGCGGGAAATATTTCTGCATAAATAGTTCCGCCAGCTCATTCCAGGTCCTGATGGACCCTGCAGGAAGTGACATAAGCCAAGCCCTAGATTTGTCACGCAGCGAGAATGGAAACAACCGCAACCGAACAGCGTCCTCCGAAACATCCCTAATCTTGAAGGTTGAACATACTTCGAGAAAAGCAGCGATATGTCGTCCGGGAACCTCATGCTCGCGTCCGTCAAACTGCACCGAATTCTGCACCATATTTATAATACTAGATTTAATTTCAAAAGTAGGTGCGTCTATCGTTGGTCGGATAATGCTTGGCTCCAGGCCCATGCCTCCGGGCTGATTCGACTCATTTAGTGGTCGTTCGTCGTCCGCCATGATTATGTTTCCTACGTCCCCTGAGCCCTCGGCTTCAGCGGGTACCACCGGCTCGTCCTCACCTGCTGCGAGTAGCAGCGCAACCGCGCGGGATCTCTCACAAAGACGTCTCCTCAGATCACGCTCGGGTTCGTCTGAAGGCTCAACAGCGTCGGGAGCGGGGGTTGAGGACATCAACCTGCAAACGAAAAATTGACACACGTGAATATTTTATTATTATAATAAGGCTGTTTTTTTGATAAAACAGAATTTCTGTTTAAGATGGCTGAAACTTTTATAAAAATTCAAAAGTAGGCCCGGAATTTTATAAAATTCAAAACAAATAAAATAATCAAATCGGCTAGTATAAAAAATAATTTTTCAGTGCCGAAAATTCAAAGAACAAACAAATAATTAATTTGAATTCGAACAATTGAATGAAATAAAAATTCACAAGTGTTTAAAATAGGCTTGAAAATGAATAAATTAAATAAAAAACAAGAAATATTAACAAATAAATAAACAAATAAATAATCAAAAAAATATTCACAAATATTCACAAGTGTGTAAAATATTGACTCGGGTCGTTCCTAAAGCTCGCCACGTCCCCGGCAACGGCGGCAAAAACTTGACGTGTGCGTGTATATACATATTTTACAATGAATTTTACACACGATTCGGTTTTAAATTTATAAAAATGATTTATACTTCAACATTAAAACACACACAAAAGGGCAAGTGTACCCCGTCATATATGTAGTAAAGTATCGGTAAGAACCAAGTGTCGATCCAAGGACGTGGGCGGAGGAATAATACTAAACCTTTGTCATTAAATTACCGATAGAAAGATAAGTGAATAATTTGTTTAAACTAAAAATAAGACTAAACAAATATCTATAAAAACATAATAGACTCCAAATATGAAAATAAATATATAGCCTTGCTTTATGCACAACCAAAGTATGTGAACTAAGTCGGTTTTGTCACTTAAAACACTTGGTCAATTATCCATTTTAAAAAGACAATTAGTATCCCTTTTGGGAATCCTAACATGACAATTCTTTGGAAAGCTAAAACGATAAACACACTTTAACCACCTAAAATTGTTCTTTAACGCCCAATTGAAAAATGTCTATGAAAATCCCCTAAAGGAAAGTTAGTCATCCGTTAGGAGTTTTCAAACTTCACTTAATCAAGGAAAGTGACACCGATAAACACAATGTAACCACCGAGACAAGCATAAACTAGATTAAATCACAACCGAGTTCATTTTACAAATCTTGAACATAAATTCACCAAGTAAGCAATTTTGGCCTAAACTACTAACTAAGTTAACAACTTACGTCAAGAATTTATAACAATACCATTTAACCCGTTAAGGCCCTTACGTAAGGGAAAGCTTTCTTGATTAATATTAATTACCCCTTATTAAACCACTAACCATTTCTAGTGTCATGATGCAAACATTTTAAACAAGTTAAACTAGTTAAAAAATGTTCAAAGTCTACTAATACATGATTAATTAAGCTTCTTTTTGCAAATATCTCAACTAACCACATACTAATCATCCAAGATAATTAACTATAATCAAGAATTCAACATCAATAAACAAGGTTGCAAACTAATCAACAAGGATTAACATAGAAAATGCTTCAAGTGTCATTACAAACATAATTAACATACTAATGGTTGTTATTAAGCAAGGAATACTAGTGTTTTTGCCCTTAGGCTTACAATAATACATAATCATCAACCAAAATGCTTGAATACTAGACAAAAATATGGAAAGATTCAAGAATCAAACCATAAATAAGCACAAGATTGAGAATCCGGATGATAACGGAGCTAATCGGCACAAGGTGGCTTGAATCCGGGTGAAAAGCAGAGCCTCCGGAGCCTAAAAATCGCCAGAGAAGCTCCCAAAAGTCCAGAGTTATGAATTGATTGATGTCTTCTATTTTTTATACAATTTTCAGATCGTACGGTCGTGCGATTAAAGTGCACGGTCATGCACTTTATTAGACTGTTCACCATACCGGGTGACATCAGCAAATCTTGACCGGTCTTCGTATCGGCATGGGCGTGCCATGGGTTTCACAAGCGTGCATCTCCGAGATTAGGATGGCATGACCAACTGCACAGGCAGTGCATTGCCGGGCTAGGGCTTGGTGTCGGATCCGCACGGGAGTTCCTTCTGTCGCACGGTCGTGCGTTCCCGAGATGGCTTGCACGCTGGATCGCACTGGCTGCACATTGCCGAGATGAGCCCTGTTGTCGGATCCGCACGGGAGTGCCACCAACCGCACGACCGTGCAACTCGCCCAGATCAGATTTCTTCGCAGAATCTTAGCAGTTCAGCCATTTCGCCCGGAAAATCCTCATTTTCATTATCTTATTGTTTGGCACTCTGTTTTGGGCCTGTAAACAAAAATAAACCCGATTAAGTATCCGATTCTCGGTTTTACGGCCAAAAACACGTAAAATGGGGGAGTAAAACATATGTATTTTGGTGAATATAACTAGGGCATCGTTGTGTGTTGGAACCTGAAGGTCTATACATGGAGGGATACAAAGTCTAGGGGTTGATTAATATGTTTTGTTTATTTATCTTTTGGGTCACTATGTATTAGTTGGGTCATATAGATGGTTTCGAGTGGGCCTAGGGGTTTCGACCCACATGTTTAGTATTTAAACAAACCTCAACCTTTAGGTTGAGGTTGATCAGTCGATTAAACAAACCTTAACCTTTAGGTTGAAGCCGAAACCCTTTGGGTGTCTTGTATCAGTCACAAGTTAATCAGTGAATGCAAGTTTCCGGTTTGTTTTGTTTATATATTGCTTTGGTTTCAATTACATATATTCTTTAATCCACTTGTGTTTGATTTCCGCACTTACACAAGTTCATGTTTGATATCATTGGAAGATCCTCAAGGGTTTTACAATTGGTATCAGAGCCAAGAAACCAATTCTTGGTTCGGTTTTTGATATCATTCGGATTCAAGAAAATCTTATTTTACTGATCTTGTTTTGCTAGTGTTTGTTTTTGCAGTGGTACAGTTTCGATTGTGTTTTCTGTCTATGGATCATACAATCTTCAAACTGTTCATAGCAAATATTAATCAATATTGCTGATTTTGGTTCGTGTAATTTCAGTGAATTGTTTGCTGATTTCTCAAAAGTTTGTTGAGGATAAAAATTCAAAGATTTCAAAATCTTTGAATTTTGGAAGCTGCTGATAACCAGGGATATCGGCTACTTTTATCACATTGTTTGTTTTGCAGGGTCTCGACTCGCAATCAGCTGTCTCGAGTTGTCTACTTCTGGATCTCGACTCGCAACTAGCCGTGGTCTCGACTTGTCATCATCTTGTCTCGACTCGCAACCAGGTTCAGTCTTGAGTTACCAACTGTTGATCTCGACTCGCAACCAGCATTGGTCTCGAGTTGTTAACTGTTGATCTCGACTCGCAATCAGCTATTGTCTCGAATTACCAATTTCCTTGTCTCGACTCGAAACCAGCGTCTCGACTCACTGTCTCGAGTCGCAACGTCAATCAGCGACGTGTTTTTGAACTGTTTGGACTTTGGACTTTGGACCTTTGGACTTAACAGTAATTAATTAATTAACTGATTAATCACTTTCAAGAAACATGTCTACAAGTAATCAGAATGGTGACATGGCAGTCATAAATGCTCAGCAAGAATTGGACTCTAAAATTGGAACTAGTACTCGTATTCCCAGGTTGATGGATGCAAATGACTTCCCAGAATGGAAGTGGCGTTTTGAACAGCATGTGAAATTCAAGGATCCTAAAATCTGGAGATGTATTCTGAGAGGTCCTAGGGAAATCATGTATGAGAAGGAAACGAATCCGGGAGTTAAAGTCAAAAAGCCTCGTGACGAGTATACTGAAAAGGATTATACTATTATTGAGGAGGATAATAGGGCAACCTCATATCTGACCATGGCACTGGGATCAAACATTGCTATGGGATTTCGCACTTGCAAATCAGCCAAAGAAATGTGGGAAGCACTGATTGATGTATATGAAGGAAATGAAGACATGAGAGAAAGTCGGAGGAACTTGTTGAGGAAAAATTTTAACAACTTCAATTATGTCTATGGGGAGACTATTGAGAATTAAATTCAGCGATTCACGAAGATTGTTACTCAAATGGATTTGGAGGAAATCCTTCCTTCTAAAGCTGCACATAATCGACAACTTCTAAATGCTTTGCCTAAAAGCTGGGACAATCACATCGCAATGATCAAACGGACCAAAGATCTTGCAAGATGTTCTTTAACTAAGATGATTTCTCACATCAAGGCTTGTGAGCTGGATGATAAGCAAAGGGAAAATAATCATAAGTCTAGTATGCTGGCTGCAGGTTTCCCAGTTTCTTCTACTGCTTCAAATAACAACAATGCTACACTGATCTCTCAAAGTGGATCTAAAAAGGCCACTCCTGCTTTCGCAAATGTTCATTACTCTGGTTCGACAGCTTCATCTACTGTACCGTCAATTGCTGCAGTTCCTTCAGCAAAAACCGAGTTGATTGCTTTCTTCACGCAACAGTCCAAAGAAAATCTGGAGATCGCTGCTTCTGTTGTCAACTGTTTAAATGCCTTTGTTGCAGGAAAGATACAACCTCCTAATTGGTCTTTGAATGATCTATATCAGTATCATCCTGATGATGTAGAGGAAATGGATATTACATGGCAGATGGCTATGGCGGCATTCAGAGCACAAAAGTTTGCAAACAAGACTGGAAGAAACAGGTGGGGTTCTCCTTATTCAAACTCTAGCAGTGTTCCAATCAAATTGCGCTGTTATAATTGCCATGAACCGGGACATTTGGCATGAAACTACACTAAGCCAAATATAAACAAAGAACAAAATCCTGCACAACTTGCTCCTCCAAACCCTGAAAGGGCACTTGTCACTACAAATGACTCTTCAACAATTACTGGTGAAAACACTCAGAGCTCAGCCCTAGTAGTTCAACAAAGTGCAAATTTTGATTGGAATGCTGAAATTCATCGCTTGAACATCTCTGCTCCAGAAAATCAGAATGCCTCAGAAAACATCACCTTCATGACTTCAGCTTTGGAGGACAGGAATTCTGCACCTGATGATGAGACTCTAGCTGAAAATCTGGCTCTTATGACTAGGATTCTGTCAGCTCCTGTTCATGGACTTACTGCTGAAGAGTTACATTCTATTTTCTGTACTCCTGAATGCAGAGAAAGAGTTGAAGCATATAGGTTACATAACGCTGATTTAATTCAAGATTACAAAGATATTAAAAATAAAAACTTTACTTTGGCTAAAAATGAAAAACTCTATAAAGAAAAAATTGAAGCCCAAAGGAAAGATATCATTCAGTTGAAAGAAGATATCAGCGTTAAGAATTGTAACTTTACTGATGCTCTAGCAACAATTAAGGACTTGACCAAAGAGCTAGAAGACATAAAGTTGAAATATCAGGTTAATGAAATTAATATTAAAAAATATGACACTTCTAGCAAATTGGTCAAGGAGATTTGTGACATTCAGCTAGAGTACAAAGAAAAGAAAGGGGCCGGTTTGGGATACACTAAAACTCCTCCTCCATACAATCATAACTATACACATCTGCCTTTCATGGAAGAGGAGTTAATTAATGAGGACAAGATGACTTATGGCCAAAAAACTGATAAGTCATCAGTCAACAACAGATTTGTTGGTAATAAACAGCCAACCCCGTCAATAAATTTTGTCTCTAAAGGAAATGTTGATCCTAACAGATCGTTTACATGTGCAGAAGAAAAAGTAGACTTGAAATATGAAGACACTCTTGGAGGAGAAAAAGCTTTAAATTATGATTTACCTAAAAATTGTTTTGATGAAACTAATTCTGAACTTGTTTTGGGACAAAGTATTTTTAGTATGTTTGCTTCTTTAGCGTCTAATGGGCCTGATGTTTTGGGCAAGACTGATGATGTTTGTGTTGAATCTGTGAACAATAAGTCTGGTGATGAATTTTCTTCAGTTAATGATTGTGAATGTGATGTTTCTAACCCCTTGGTTGATGATAGTGTTACAGGTGAGGTCCCTCAGGATACATTCAGTGAAACCATTGAAACTACTTCTAAAGAAAATCAAGAATATCCTGATTCTTCTTCTGAGTCGGTCTCAGTGGGTGTCCCTAATGTTGAATCTAGTGGGACCCCATTGGAAACCGTTGATACATGTGTTGCAGAAACATGTGTAAATGAAATTTCAACTTCTTCTGAAATTAAAACCAAGTCAGAATCAATTGACAAAGAAACAAATGTTGAAATAAACAAACTGTCATCAACAAATGTTTTTGAAAATAAAACTGAAACTGAACCACCGACTTTTCAACATGATGATGATCACAGTAAGAAGGATGAGTCTCATTCTGCATCTACATCTCATGCTTGTGCAAACTCTAATCAGCAGGGACCAAATTGCTCAAAACGAAAGCAAGCTAAACTGGCTAGACAAGTGAAGAAAATCAGAAACGATACTTTGAAAAATCAAAATACTCACACTTTGAAACGAAAAACGTGTTTCAACTGTGGTATTGCTGGACACATCGCACGAAATTGTGTTCAACTCCCAAGAATGCAATCTAAGCATAAGAGGTTTAACAATCAGAAGGCTAAGTCATATCGATCTTGTTATTCAGAGCCAGTGAAAGCTGCAAAGACTAAGGCAATGAAGAATAACAATCATAAGGCCAAGCCCTCTAATTATGACTGGAATGCAGCCAAACAAAGAAATCAAAATTATCAAAATAATTTTCAAAGAAATAAATATAAAGCTTTTGAAAATTACAACTACAAGTGGTTAAATCAATACTGGAAACCCAAAGGTAAGGCTGCTCCGTCAAACACATCTTCACACAAGTCTGTCAACAAAGACAAATCAAAGTTTTTGAATAAAGACAATTTGGTTTGGCAGAGAGTGACGTACATTGATGCACAAGGAAAACCCAGATCCACTATGGGCTGGGTTCCTAAATCTAACTGATCCCGCAAATCATGCAGGAACAGCTGTGGAGGACTACCGTGCGACTTTGGTACATGGATAATGGCTGTTCCAGGCACATGACAGGAGACTTGTCCCAACTTGAAAATGTCAGAGAATTTAATGGTGGATATGTCTCTTTTGCGGGAGGAGAATCAGGCAAAATCACGTTAAAAGGAACAGTGAGAAATGGCGTCTTAAGCTTCGAAAATGTGAATTACGTCCCAGAACTGAAACACAATTTGCTGAGTATCTCACAAATTTGTGACAGAGGAAATTCAGTTTATTTTACCAAGAAAGGTTGTCATGTACTTAAACCAGGAATTGTGATCCCAGAAGATTGGTTTTTAATGACTGCTGAAAGACGTGGAAATGCATATATTATCGATATGAACAAGAAACCATGTGAAGAAATTACTTGTCTCTTCTCGAAGATTTCAGAACATAATGGTCTGTTGTGGCATCGTCGTCTTGGACATGTGAATATGAAAAATCTGAATCGTTTGGCTAAAGGTGAATTGGTCCGTGATCTACCTGTTAAAGACTTCATGTTGGTAGAGAAGTGTGTTGCTTGCGCCAAAGGAAAAGCCCATCGAAAGTCTCACAAGTCCAAGCCAACTCCATCAACAAAAGTTGTACTTGAGTTGCTACACATGGATCTTTTTGGTCCCGTGAACGTTCTCAGTATTGGCAAGAAGGCGTATTGTCTTGTGATTGTCGATGACTACTCTCGTTACACATGGGTTTACTTTCTTGGTCACAAAAACGAGGCTGCAAGTTTGATCAAACAATTTATCACTTTAGTGGAAAATCAGGCCAGTACCAGAGTGAAAGCAATTCGATCAGACAATGGAACGGAATTAAAAAATATCACCTTAGACACATTCTGTGCAGAAAAGGGAATTGAACGACAGTACAGTGCACCACGAACTCCACAACAAAATGGAGTAGTTGAGAGACGAAATTGTACTCTTATTGAGGCTGCGCGAACCATGCTGGCCTACTCGAAGCTTCCTAGTTTCTTCTAGGCCGAAGCAGTTAACATGGCTTGTTACATCCAAAATCATGCTTTAGTAAACAAACGTCACATGAAAACTCCTTATGAAATTCTGGAAGGACGTAAACCCTCTGTTTCACACTTGCGTATCTTTGGTTGTTCGTGTGTTTTATTGCTCATGGATACTAATGGAAAGTTTGAAGTCAAAGGGGATGAATGTTTCTTTATTGGGTACGCTAAAGGATCTTCCTATAGAGTATACAATAAAGTAACCAAGAAAGTCGTCGAGTCGTGTAATGTTGAATGGCTCGAAGAAAACTCTACGGACGCTAGAGTTGGTCCAGATTGGCTGTATGATGATGCTGACTTGTTCAAATCATTTAACATTCTGTCTAGTGCTGCTTCTGATATAGGTGTGTTGAATATGAAACAACTAGTTTCATTTGGTGATACGGAAGAAACAGAACTTGACAAAGGGATCTCAAGAACTCACACTATTGATCCGCCTGGAATGCGATTTACTGAGAATCCAACGTCTCAAGAAACCCCTGAAAGTGCCCAATCTAGTGGCATTTCCTCAAATGCATATGGATCATAACTATTTACTGATCCCATTCCTGAAGATTGTACTGTCACTACTCCTGTGGTTCACAGTCCGCCAGCACCTGATGAGGGGGAGTCAAGCAACATCAACACACTTCAAGACGAGACCGTACCTGAATTTGCCATTCCAACAAGCGTTCAAAGAAATCATCCTATTGAGAACGTGATTGGTCCTGTTAATGCAGGAGTTCAGACCAGAAGCCAATCAGGAACCATTAATTTATGTTTATACTCCAGCTACATTTCTCAAATTGAACCTAAAACCATTGATGTAGCTTTGCAGGAACCAGGCTGGGTTAACGCTATGCATGAAGAGCTAAACCAGTTCGAGAAGCTAGGAGTATGGAAACTTGTGGAGTTACCAAAAGGGAAACGCAAGCTTGGAACTCGCTGGGTTTTTAGAAACAAGCAAGATTCTGCAGGAGTTATTGTTCGAAATAAAGCACGATTAGTAGTCCAAGGATTCAGACAGATAGAGGGATTGGATTATGATGAAGTTTACGCCCCTGTTGGACGTCTTGAAGCAATCCGGATCTTCTTAGCATACGCATCCTACATGGGGTTCACTGTTTATCAGATGGACGTCAAGACTGCGTTTTTTTATGGAGATGTGAAGGAGGAAATCTTTGTTGAGCAACCACCAGGTTTTATTCATCCAGACCATCCAGAATATGCCTACAAACTTGATAAGGCATTGTATGGGTTGCACCAAGCACCTAGAGCTTGGTATGCAACTCTGACAGAACATCTTCTGGCTCATGGATACACACGAGGCATGATAGACCAGACTCTGTTTATTAAAAGAGTGGGCAAGGATCTGATACTGGTTCAAATCTACGTCGATGATATTATCTTCGGATCAACAAGTGAAGCTCTTTGCAAGGAATTTGAGGGAGTTATGAAAAAGAAGTTCGAGATGAGTGCGCTCGGAGAAATGACACTGTTTTTGGGTTTACAAGTTAAACAAGATTCTCGAGGCATTCTAATTCATCAAGGGAAATATGTGGATGATGTGCTAAAGAAATTTAAGTTCACAGACGCTAAACCGGCAGAAACTCCGATGGCAGAAAGACCGTTGTAGACTGAAGATGCAGAAGGATCCCCTATTGATCAACGCCTTTATAGGTCCATGATCGGATCGTTGATGTATCTGACAGCGAGTCGTCCAGACATCATGTTTGCTGTCTGCAACTGCGCATGATATCAGGCTAATCCTAAAACTTCTCATCTTACTGCTGTTAAACGAATCTTTCGGTACCTTAAAGGCCGACCTCGGTTTGGTCTATGGTATCTGAGGGATTCAAATTTTGACCTGTTTGTGTTTTCTGATAGTAATTTTGGAGGCACTGACAAGGACAGGAAATCCACATCTGCTGGATGCCAATTTTTGGGTGACAGACTCATCTCTTGGCAATGCAAGAAACAACAAACGGTGGCTATTTCCACAGCTGAAGCAGAGTACGTTGCAGCTTCGGCGTCTTGCTCCCAAGTGGTGTGGATGCAGCATCAATTGCAGGACTACGGTTTGACTTATCTTAATACTACCATATACTGTGATAATGATGCTGCAATACAAATTGTGAAAAATCTTGTCTTCCACTCAAAAACCAAGCACATTGATATTAAAGTTCATTTTATACGAGACTGCTTTGACAGAGGTCTTATCAAACTGGAGCAAATCGACACAGATGCAAATGCTGCCGATTTGTTCACAAAACCTGTCAGCAGTTCGAAATTTCAAGTGCTTGTGGATTTTCTGAAAATGATTCGTTTTACTGACTGAGCATGTTTTTGGTGTTTTGTAGGTAAATTTGTTCATAAAGTTTTCTATTCTTAGGTAGTTTTTATTTATGCTCAAATTTAGGGGGAGAAAATTATGAAAAATACAAAAACATTGAAAAATCTCATAAAAATAAAAAAAGAGAGAAGCATTGCATGTCGTGGGAAATGAAATGAATTTTCACATTATGGCGAAGGGCTGACTCATGTAAGACCAGTATCAAAATAGTTTGACTTTAGTATGATGTGTTGGTAGGCTCTATCCTTAAAGACTGGAAACATTGGCTGTTTCTGTTCAGAACTAAGGTAGTAAATGACCTCAGGAAAGAAAATCACTTGGAATTAGCTCATTTCTATTTGAATATCTGTATGTTGTCCTGATACACACAATTTTGGTCTGGCTCTGAAATCTTCTCTGAAAAAGTCGTGTATCTCCTCTGTTTTGCGTGAGCAAAGACCTGAAGGTGCTAGGCAGCGTTTAGCTTCTGTTTTGCGTGAGAAAAGACCTAGCTGAGTGTTTGTCGTCTTATAGATCAATTAAACACCCGAAAGAAGCCATCAAGTGCCCAAAAGAAACCCAAGAAACCTATATCAAACTGAGAAAAACTCATTTGATCTGTATATTATATCCTCTTTGCTTATGATCTATTCTGTTCTTTTCTCAACCTATTCCCAGTTAAGATTTCAGAGGTCTGGATCGTACTTGTGAAATATGTGGTAGGGAAACTGCTTGCATGATAGAGTGTGCTGACTATAATTCCGGGATTTGATTAGTATTTGTTTGGGTGTTCATTGTTAAGAAATCAAAACATGATAAAATCAGTTACAGGAAGTTATATGAAAAGGTCTAGGGAGATGAGTTTAGGTGGACAAATATACTGACAATCGTCTAGATCATTCGGTAGTAGATCAGTGTTGATAAGTGAAGTCAAGCCCGAAACCTTGTGATTTGATCCCTAAGCAATTACGATATTTCCTATTTTATTTTTGTAAATAATTGTTCATATTATTTATTTTTGTTTTAGGTTTTTGTGTTCGTAAAACGTGCTCAGAAAGTTAATTGGGTTGTTAAAATTATAACTGATTTTCTAAAGGATTCTTGAATTAAATTAAAAAACAATTAAGGAAATCCTTAAATTAAATGTGTATTTGAGACGGTTTCGGCCCAATTTTTGGTCTCGGCCCAAATTCAAAGGCCCAAGGTTGTGATATATAAGGCAGGTCTCGAGTCGAGACCTCACTTCTCACTCGAGACCAGTTTCAGTTTCTTTCAAATTCTCTCTTGAATTCCGGCGAACTATCACTGTTCCGTCGAAATTTCTTATTTCCGACATGCTTTCCGGTCTCGATTCATCAAAATTTGAAGGTATTATGATGATGTTGTTAAAGTCATGCAGGTGGTTTGAAGATTTGATGAAGAGTTTATGAAGATTTGAAGATGAATATGAACCCTAGTTTCAAATATACTTTGGTCTTCAAAGAAATCAAAGAGTGTTTTTGGGTTTTTGATCCAAAAATCAAGCAGATGAAAGTTGTTTGTGTGGTCTCGACTGAGGAAACACATGAAGACTCGATACTGGTGGTTGCGAGTCACAACCTCATGGTCTCGACTGGGGTCTCGACTCGAGATCTCCTAGTCTCGACTCATGGTCTCGACCAGAAACCTCATGGTCTCGACTCGAAACCACATGGTCTCGAGTCAAAATTTTACAACCTGAGTCATGGTTCTGTTAACCAGTGCTGATATTTGACTTTAAAGTCTAATTTTTTTTAAAATTTGAACCAAGTATATACTGAATTTCTCATGTCCCTAATGAACTTTGGTTTGTGCAGAACATGGACCTGAAATTTATTCCGACTCATAATCAGGCAGGCTACTTGGCACCACCTCCAGAGAAGCACAAGATAATGTTCACTTCTTTGATCAAAGGACTGAATAGATGCAGATTAGTTCATGTACTTCGAGAAAATCCGGTTGTCTATGAAAGCCTTATTCAAGATTTCTGGAAGACGACAAGGTTTGAACCACTCGAAGCTGGAGGCAAAGGAGCAATAATTGCCGAGATTCAAAAGAAGGCTGTGTCTGTGACAGAACAGATGATCGGGGAGGTGTTACAGTTTAATGATCAAGAAACTGATCCTACTGAGCTTCCAGCTAGGACTATGGAAGCAATTTTACCACAATTGAGTTATGAAGGAAAGTATCCGTCCTTAGTGAAGAAATTTGTGCATCCATATTGGCATTTGTTAGTGCACATGTTCATTCTTTGCATGACAGACAACCGAGGAGGTACAGATCAGTTGAACATCACACAGTCTGCTGCTTTCGTTTGCCTGATAACAAATGAGCCTTTCAATTAATCGAAGTATGTGTTTGAAGCCATGAAGAGAAATGTGATAGGAGTTAGAAAGGACAAATTTCTTATGTATCCAAGATTCCTGCAAATGATTCTTAATGCTCATTATCCAGAGTTGGTGAGATCTGGAAACACGTTGGAACTGAAACCCATGGGTCCCGCATGTTTTGGTGCTCTCACTCCTAAAAAGGGTACTGAAAGAGATTTGAAGGTTTAATTCCTCTGGAGAAATTCGGCCAGTTTGCTAAGACTGAAGATGTAGTTGATGATCCAGTGATAGTGCAACCTGTTCCGGTGAATGCTGCACAAGTCAATGCACCTGTAAATGCTATGGTTGCTGAAGAGCATGATGTTCAAGGTGCTGCTGAAGATGAGCCTGAGACAGAGATTTTAACGATCAACTCTGACGATGAGGGCATAGAGATAATGTGTGATTCAGGAGATGATGAAGAGCTTCCTCCTGAAATTGAAGCTGACATTGCTGTTTCTACTATTCAACCTGTGATTTCTGCTGAGAATTTGGCTCTGTTGCTTAAGTCTGTGACTGATAAGATGGGAAATCCTCCTTCCAATCTATCAGTATCAAATGAAGAGTCTCCAAGTGAAATCCCAAAGGATCCTGCTTCATTGCCTTTGAAGCGGAAAATGAGGGATCCTCGACTCGGAATGTATGTTGAACAGAACAAAGATCAACCCATGGATGTTGCTGAAGATGATGATGGGCTATATGACTTCGATTTTGAGAAAAATGTCACTGATACCACCACTTCTACTGAAGATGTCTTTGAGTTTGACGTTGACACTCAAAGAACTGATTTGGAAACCACTACTGCGAATATACAAGTTACAAATGTTGTTTCTGATCCTGTCATTGGGTCACTGCCACCTGTTACTTCTGAACCTGCAGGTCCATCTGGAATTATTCATAACGAGCCTGGTAGTTCAAGTGGTAAGAAGCCTGAAGAGCCTTTGAGGATGTTGTTTGATGATGATTCAAGTGATGATGATGAGTTTATCAGTATGAGGGAAATGAGGAAACAACTAATTGTGCTTGAGCAAGATTCGATCCACAAAGATGCCAAGATTATTCAGCTTGAAGACACCATAGTACAAAAGAATCAACAAATTGATCAACTTCAAGGCGACATTAGTTTGATGTTTAATATGGTTTATGATTTACGTGGAAAGTTGGAGAAAAGGTTTGGCCAAGAGTTTTCTGATCCAACTGATGTAGAAAATAGAAGAAAAGCCTTTGATAAGGATGATGCTGAGAGAAATGCTGCTATGGAACAATACTTCAAGAGAGTTACTGATCCAGTTGTAGACAAAGAAAAAGCTGAAAGAATCAAGAAGAAAAGAGAGTTTGTGATCCTGAAAAACAAGAATCTTAATCCAGACGATGAAGATGCTATTGCTACTCATCATCTGATGGATGTGGGTGAAACACTCTATGATAAAGTTGGTAATCGTTCTGGTGTAGTCAGCTGGGGTTTTGATCATGACAGACGAAGGTGGTGGATTAAGAGAAAAGTTGGTCCTGTTGAATGGTTCAAAAATCCTGCTCAGTTTCAAACATTTACAAAAGTTGATTTGATAAACTTGTCAAAGTCACCTTATGTGGATGATCAGCCTGGAGGTCGTGGATATTTGTTCTTCGAGATACTGCAGAGGGAAGTTGCTCGTAATTTTCCTTCGATGCACACTGCAGAATCTATTGTTAAGCCAGCTAAAGGCATTAGAGATCCATACACCAACAAGCGGATGAAGATTGTGCACTGGCCAGCAATTGATAAGGAAAAGACTATTCCTTTGGTTAAGAAGATTCCAAAAGGTGCTCTGAAGACCTTGCATTTTTGGGCTTATGATGAGAGTCTAGGGCAAGCAGTGATTGTGTGTGATGGTGATGTAAATTTTCGTTTGGTGGATCAAGTTGATTTGCTGAATCTTGCTTATGAAGATTTGGAAGTGCTAGCTCGCAATCAAATTAGAGCTGCTGAAAAATATGAAGAAATAGCAAAAGGATGGACTGCTGTTGTTGCTTCAGCCATTCACATTCGCACAAAAGGATTTGGTGGGCTCAAGGATCGTTTGGGTGGTGATAGTGATCGTTGAAGTCTCAAGAATCTCCATGCACAAACCTAGGGGGAGATTGTTGGAACGTGAAGGTTTATACATGGAGGGATACAAAATCTAGGGGTTGATTAGTATGTTTTGTTTATTTATCTTTTGGGTCACTATGTATTAGTTGGGTCATATAGATGGTTTCGAGTGGGCCTAGGGGTTTCGACCCACATGTTTAGTATTTAAACAAACCTCAACCTTTAGGTTGAGGTTGATCAGTCGATAACAAGAAAAGGCAGCCAAAACCCTTTGGTAGTCTTGTATCAGTCACAAGTTAATCAGTGAATGCAAGTTTCCGGTTTGTTTTGATTATATTGCTTTGGTTTCGATTACATATATTCTTGAATCCACTTGTGTTTGATTTCCGCACTTACACAAGTTCCTGTTTGATATCATTTGAAGATCCTCAAGGGTTTTAAATTGTGGTTTATTTTGTTTACACATTTGGATGCAATGATCACCTTTCTTACGTCACACACAGTACGCTTCCGCTACTAGCAGGGTGTGACAGATTGGTATCAGAGCTCCGATTGTAGTGAACCGGGGAAAAACTTTTACAAAGTTTGGTCTACAATCACCATGGGCTCTCACATGAAAACAAAGTTGATGACATTACAAAAATGATTTCAAAAGGATGACAAAAATGACAAAAGGTTTTCATTGTGTCACTATAACATGAGGATCTATCACGCGAGCTCAATCATAAGTAACGAATAAGGATCAATACATGGTTAGTCTATAAGGAATAGACTCGAGAACATTAAGGATTACATGTGAAACACGAGAACAAAACAACATGGGATTTAGTGATTATATATATAATGTATTTATATATGTGTTGTACGGAATATTTTGCCATGAAGAAAATACCTTCGACCACGAATTCTGTTATTACCCTTGACTCACGCAAGGAAAATGACGACCTCGCGTCAATTACGAAGCTTATGGCGGACGTGGTCCCTAAGAGAGACCCTAAAGCATTGATCCCGTTGAAGATGGATGTTTTGTCACACCCCGACCGTGTAAAACAACACATCGCGGCGGAATCGTCGGGGAGTGTTGTAACAGAATCATTGTTTCATAACACATGGAAATTGAAGTTTTGTTTTATTGAATAAAAGAAGTTACAATGTCTTAAAAACAAAGAATTTTAACATAATTAACTAGTCTTGCATCTTTTATTGTCACTAAGGCCCAAGTCCGCCTAAGTGTATCTAGATCAATCCTATGTATCAATTCCTGAAAACACATGTGAAAATAGGCACGTCAGCATAAAAATGCCTGTGAGATACATAGGTTTTATTTAAAATAGGATTCATAACTTGGAAGTTTAAAAGAAAATGTTTAACAAAAATTAGTCATGAACCTTGTAAAATGTTTTCTTTTATAAATCATACAAACAGTGATAAGAAATCAGATGATATAAAAGAAAATGCACAAATAAATAAATTACCAAGTAAAATGAGTTTGTATAAAATATGTTGTTTGTAAAACAATGTTTTATGAAGATATGATATATGTGTAAAATGTAATATGTCTAACTTGAAAAGGTTTAAATAACGCTACGATATGTAATACAATAAAAGCACTTATATATAGGAAGTACCAGCGGCGTATCCACCATGCTTCTATCATATTACACACGTCTCGTTACTTAAATCACTTACTCAAACAAACCACCAAAAATGTCTTGTTTAAACCAATTGTCAAATGTTTATGTGTAAACCGTGTCTATTGTCAAATGTAAATCAAGTAATGTGTAAACCATGTCTATTATCAAATGTAAATCATGTAATGTGTAAACAAATGTCATGTATGGCAAGTAAAAAGTGACTACCTAAACCATACGTAAAAATGCACAAAACAAAGTATTCGAATAAATCAAAAGTTATGTTTTGTAAAACAAATGCATGCCTTACTAATACAAACATCTATGCGGTAATGTTAAAATGCATACATCCAAGCCTTGCGACTGTGGCGACAAACCCTTAAACGAAGTTAAAGGTTTATCTAAACTATGTATATTAGATTCAGTCATTCCTTCCATCCAAACAAACCTAGGATTTCAGGAACGGGAGTTGTCAATTCCTATGGTACCATTACTTACTACCAAGCGGCTTAGCTAATGTTAATGAATGTATTTTTGTCCCATTTAAACAAACCAAATGTCATACCAAAATGTAAGCATGTTTCATGAAAATAATGTACTTTAATATGCTAAATGAACATACAAAATAGAAATGTAAAACAATGTGTCCATATGCTGAGTAAACATATGCAACAGAAATGCAATGTAAAATAATGTGCTAATTATGCAATGAATGAACATACATATCATGTGATGTAAAACAATGTACTAAGTATGCAATAAATGAACATACATAGCAAAAACATGTATAAAATCATGTACTATACGTGTACTAATGAACATAGCAAGTATATGATATGAAAACATGAAAAGCACGAAAGTAACAAGTAGGCACATGTGTTTCACCCCAAAATGTTTGAAAAACAGTAAAAGAGGGGTCTATGTACTCACTTGATGGTGCTTAGAAGTCTTGAATAACAACCAAGCAAAGCTAGAGGGATCACGGAAATCAAACGGCACCTAATATAGATAACTACATTAATAACCGGACCTAAATCGGAATATCGGATAGGATGAGGTTTCGTAAACCAAATGAGTATTGGAACTCATATTATATGGTTTAACAAAGCCTACATACTAAATCGAAACCTAACCTAAGTGCTTACGACCCATTACGATCCGTTTAGGTAGCTTACGCCACTTAAACGCGTCATTCGCGTAAAACGAGTTCGGACCGCCTAACTAGTCCTATGACAAGTATTATATGCCTTAACATGTCTAATAATGTTACCTAATCAGTTTAGATGTAAAAATTTAGGTTACATACTCTTAAAATGAATTTATGCGTAAAAAGGGCATTTTGGTCATTTTCCTAAGGCATATAAATTACCATTTCATACAACTAACTAAACGAAGTGACCATAAGGTATAACCTCGGAAGGTTATTCCCTATACAACTATGGCTACAAAATATGTTTGGTCGAATCCTAATGATCGACCAAACGGGTTGGGTTCGAAAGTCTAAGCGGTTGTTTAGACCGCTTATCTTACGACCCTATAAGCACTAAACTAAAAGTGATGAGTTAAACATGTTAAAACATGTTTAACGAAGTTAGAAAACAAGTTTGATATCAAAACAAAGGGTTTTGATACCCAAGAATAGTTTGGTTGCAAAATACGCATAAACGCGTATTTTGACCGAAACTATGACTCGTCACTACACCTAATTAACGTGGTAATCAGTAGGTATAGTCACAAGGGACTATGACCATCATGATTACGCTCACGTTGCGAAGTTCAAACGAACTTCGTGTTGACCATTGACTGGTCAAAGCAGAAAGTCAAACACTGTTTGACTTTCATGCTTGAAATACAAGAACAAGCATGAAGGAAACTTATAAAGGGTCCAAGCTAAGAAGATTTGAACTCAAAATTTCTCAGGTATGAAGCTTCACAAGGAGAGCTTCAACTTAGAGAAAGAAGTTGAGAACAAATGTGTGGAAGAAGAAGTGAAAACAAGTGGGTTTATATAGAGTTTGAAGAACCGTTAGGATTGTTCCTCGATAATTGAGCTTCGATCTGGACCTTACAAGTGTGGCACATTGTTTTGGAATACTAGGGGTGTCCCAAAACCATCAAACGGTATTGAAAAAGTAACATTTAGGACCCTGAACTTCAAGTCGGTTGCTGAAATTTGCTGGAAGTTGCTGAAAATGAATTTTCTGCCCAGATAAGGCCGTGGCATTGCGCCACGGAAAAACCATATAGTGGTGGTGCAGCGCCACCACATGCCAGCTACCAGAAACTTTTGAAAATTGTCAGGTTTGGTCCCTGCAACACTTTTGAGCCATTTTCGATGCGTTTAAACCCCGTTAACCCCATTTCAAGGCTCTAAAGTGAAGTTAAAGTATAGGGAACATGAAATATGCTCAAAAATATCTCAGATGTCGGTTCGTTTGGTCGTACGGTTGTGTTGTTCGGTTAATTATGACGAAACACGAACGGACGCGAAAAATGATCCAAATTACGCGACGAATGGAATTTTATCATGCCAATCACTAAAATAAAATATTTTAATGATTACATAAATTTTTGGATGTCCGGATATATTCAGAACGTAAGATATGCGCGAAAATGCAAACTTATGCACTTTTTGACGCTTTTAGTCCCTGTTGATCAAATAAGTTTATTTTTGCGCACCAAACACCTCTAAGCCTATTTCTAAGCTATGTAAAGGATATTTAGGGCATGTTTAACTTATGATCATATTTCGGAATGTTCGTTACAGTACGAATCGGCATACTTTCGCAGTTTGTCGAGATTAGTCCCTGTAAGCAAATAAACTTGATTTCAACACACCAAACCCTCCAAAACTTATTTCTAAGTTATGTAAAGGTTATTCAAGGTATGTTAAGCCCATGTCACTGTTCCGGAGTGTTTTTCGCGTTAAACTGATTACGTTTACGCATCAGTTCGCGTATAACTTTCTAGAAAGCGATTTAGGACTCTAAATCGAACAAGATTTGATATGTGCAATTGATACACATATTTATACAAATCCCAAGTATGAAACACAATATTTCATTGATTTGGTATTTGTTTGACGGCTGTGGAGGCACAGATGTCACATGTTTACCCTCGGGTGGTATATGCCTGGCTTCGATAGTGACGACGAGCCGGAGGTGGCGGCCTTGGACAACAACTCTACTAGTGGGACGAGGTCCCTGAGATTCATATTAGTCATGCTCGATTACATTCCTGTCCAGACAAGGAAGATGAAGTACTCATCTTGAAGGTGCCCCTCCAGTTGATATTAATACGAATTCTTTTATTTATATTTCGGCTAACGTTGCACCCTTTCACGAATAATGACAATGGGTGTTAGCACGTGGACCATCACGAAGGTCCCTCCTATGTTGAAGGTATATAGACAATAGTGTCCTCTCATTGACTGATCGGCTTCTTGAACGACAGAATGCTAGTGTGACCATACAAGACAATTTATTATTATGGGGGCCCACGTAATAACAACTTGTAGTGTATGGTAATCCTAGTGGGCTCTGCGGGTCAAGCTAATGATCACTAATCCATTTGAAATTCATAAGCTGTTCAAGATTTAATCTAGTAGAACACTAACCAGAATGGTTACTATAACACTCTATGATACAGGAGGACCACATGTATTGTTCGCACATAACATTCGATCTATAACACGAGTCGTTTGAGACTATTCATCGAAAGCAAACAAAATTTGTTGTCCACTCATGGAGGATTTTCCTCAACATTCTCGGAATTCTTGTACATGGGCTGGTTCTTTGGTGTCCATGACACCTTACCTTATCTTAGTCACTGGAAATGATTACATTTAACTCTGTCGTTTGACATTTGTCTTATTCCAAGGGATGATATGGCATGAGCCATGCTACAACCCCTTCATTGTATTTTATTCGACATCTATGGAAATTATGACAATTTTTTTTGAAGTTCGTGGAACTTACGGGATATCAATGTATTCTTCACACGGGTAGCGCGACGAAGGATTTTCCTACTTGGGACGATCGAGGTCCATGAAGTAGAGAATACATGCTGTATGGACGGAGACGGCCGTTTGGTTTCTCCACCTCAATGAATTACCTCTTTTCCCACATAGGCATATGGTCAATACACGCAGGTGGTACTGCATCTTTTGGGTTGCGTTTATTCATGTTATCATTGTTCAAACATGCATGAACAATGCGGTCTTGAGATTTCCATGACCAATTACAATCTTAATTCTTAGGCGCATGGTAGGCTATATCTGTCCAAATACAAGTCTAGACCCTTTGATATGATGTATCAAAAATAACATGGCGCCAAAAAAAATCTACGCGTAAAAAAAGGGTCAGTGAATCAGCACGCTACTATTAACGTCGAACTCGAGTTTTTATGGAACAACATTAAGTTGTGGAGATTGCACAACATGGGGTTGTTGAGTCGACACTAATGATGTTACTGATGGTACCGACAACTCAAGTGGTTCAAATTCCTATGGGATGAGAACAAGTAGCAACGCCACACCTGGAGATGCAATCACTCCAAATGTTAATTCTAAGGATTTTCCGGATTATAAGCCGCGAGACCTCATTGGTATGGGAGGTGCGGTAAGTTCTGTCCACTAGATAGAGACAATGAAGTAAGTTAACCGTGCTAGCAAATGTACTCCTAAGTAAACAACTTGGTAAACGAATAGTCATCTGTTGAGGGAGACGATAACTTGGTGGAATCTCCAAGTGCAAACTATAGGGAGTAATACAACAAAGAGGTTATTGTGGGAAGAACTCAAGGATCTTACGCGAGAATAGTATTGCTCGCTAGTGGTAAATTCCAAGGTTGGGAACCGAACTCTAGAACACGATCATAATTAGAGCTAATGTTGTTAGTTACCCCTGATGCCCCAACGATCTCTCAAGGATTGTTTCATACTGGATAACACCTGAATCCAAATACACTAAGTGCTACATTTGGGGTTTAGCCCTGAGATATGAAGCTGGCATCAAGGAGTACGCTAATAACTTGCCAAAAAAATTCTGAGTGAGATAAGTGAAACTCTCATAATGAGGGCACTTGCAAAAGTGCCAAGAGTAACAGTGTGGTGAGACTGAGCACAAAACATAAACTAATGAGTTAGATATACTCAAGAAAGAAACAGGAGATTTTAACGGTGGCAAAGAGATCACTACAAGCATGGATGTTTAATGACGAATCAAGCAAGTGAATAAGTAAGTGTATGGATAGAACTATGAATACTCCCCAAATCCCATTGTTTCCATGGGTACGTTCTACTCTACAACCAGTATGTATCAATTCTTTGGATACCTACGTCGGCTTAACTTAGTCTTTAGCTACTAAGCATATACACAAAATAGAGTCATGTAGGTTAGACATGTCTTACTCTCTCAAGTTAGCTAACGGGGAATTAGTAGGGTCATGTGAAGTCATTAAGGGTCACCGATGCTTTCCTACCAACTGACCCGTTGCACCCATTTTGGTTTGATACCGGTTTCGGTATTAGTTTCACCCCCCTAGAATTCAAAATACACTTGGTCTAGAGTCAGGTAAGCTAGACGTCCTCTCATTCCATAGTATTGGCCAACGGTAAATTAGTTGAGTCAGGAGAAGGCATTAAAGGATGCACACTCGAACTTCGAGCGCGAAAATTTAATATCGACCTTTCACTCATTCAATTGGGTTGTTACGACGTAGTTCTTGACATAGACTAGTTATCCGATAATCGAGCCGAAATCATATGTCACGAGAAGATCATTCGCATCCCCCTGTCCGACGAGAGAACATCTTTTAGTGCACGAGGAGAGTCAAGACACGCCACTACGAATTATTAGTTGCATGAAGGATCAAAAATGTTTGAGGAAAGGATGCATCACCTTTTTTGCCCAATTGGTGGACAAGAAGGCCAAGGAGCGCAATGTGGAGGACATACCTGTAGTGAAGGAATATCCCGAAGTCTTTCCAGGGGACTTGCCGAGACTACCTCCACAACGACAAGTTGAATTCCATATCGATCCAGTGCCAGGAGCTGCATCGGTGGCGAAAGCTCCATATCATCTGGCTCTCTATGAGATGCAGGAATTATCCACTCAGCTTCAGGAACTGCTTGACAAAGGATTCACTAGACCGAGTTTCTCGCCTTGGGGAGCTCCGGTGTTATCTGTCAAGAAGAAGGATGGAACCTTTCGGATGTGGATCGATTATAGAGAACTAAACAAGCTAATTATCAAGAATCG
Source organism: Helianthus tuberosus (assembly GCA_030545235.1). Classification (NCBI taxonomy): domain Eukaryota; kingdom Viridiplantae; phylum Streptophyta; class Magnoliopsida; order Asterales; family Asteraceae; genus Helianthus; species Helianthus tuberosus. The sequence continues at coordinate 59,092,373 of CM060426.1, read as the reverse complement.
GTATCCTTTACCGAAGATCGACGACTTGTTCAATCAATTGCAAGGTTCCAGCTTTTATTCCAAGATTGATCTAAGATCCGGATATCATCAGCTGAGAATGCAAGAGGAAAGCATTCCTAAAATGGCGTTTAAGACTCGCTATGGGCATTACGAGTTCCTCGTTATGCCTTTCGGCTTAACAAACGCTCCCACTGTGTTCATGGATTTGATGAACCAGGTATGCAAACCATACCTCGAAAAGTTCGTGAACGTATTTATTGATGACATATTAATATATTCACGGACTGAGGAAGAACATGAACAACACCTGAGAACTATTCTGGAGTTGCTTAAGAAAGAACAATTGTATGCCAAGTTCTCGAAATGCAAATTTTGGATTCGCGAAGTACAATTTCTTGGTCACGTGGTGAACGAGAACGGAATACATGTTGATACTATCGAAGATTCATCGAGAATTTTTTTTCTAAAATTTCTCAAACGCTAACCTCACTCACTCAAAAGGATAGAAAGGTTCGATTGGGGTGAAAAACAAGAAATGGCATTTCAAACACTCAAAGATAAACTATGCCAAGCGCCAATCTTATCGCTCCTTTATGGTGTCGATGACTTTGGGGTGTATTGTTATGCATCGCATCAAGGCTTGGGTTGCGTGTTAATGCAACGTGAAAAAGTCATCGCGTACGCGCCGCGACAGTTAAAAGTTCATGAGAAAAACTATACCACTCACAGCCTAGAGTTAGGCGCGATGGTATTCGCTTTAACGATTTGGCGCCATTATCTTTATGGTACCAAGTGTACCATATTCACCGATCATAAAAGTCTTCAACACATATTCGACCAAAAGGACTAAACATGTGCCAACGACGATGGGTATAATTGTTGAACGACTATGATCGTGAAATCAAGTACCATCCGGGCAAAGCAAACATTGTAGCGGATGCTTTGAGCCGGAAGGAACGAGTCAAAACATTTCGGGTACGAGCTTTGGAGTTGACAATTCAAACGACTTTCACCACTCGAGTGCATGATGTACAACAGGAAGCTCTAAAGCCGGAAAACATTCAAGCAGGATCCTTGCGAGGATTAGAAAAACAAAGGTAAACGAGCAAAGATGACACTTTATATTTCATGTGAAGGATCTGGATTCCATATTTAGGCGATCTATGAGACTTGGTGCTGGATAAAACACCCAAGCCAAAATATTCAGTAGATCCAAGATCCAGATAAAATGTATCAAGACTAAAAGAATACTATTGGTGACCTAATCTCAAGGGAGATATTGCGACCTATGCTGGGAAATGCCTAACTTGTGCAAAGGTCAAGGTCGAATACTAAAAGCCGTCTGGCTTATTACAACAACCCGAGGTTCCCATTTGGAAATGGGAACATATATCAATGGATTTCATCACAAAAACTACCACAGACCTCTCGAGGTCATGACATGATTTGGGTTATCGTTGGTCGATTAACCAAGTCAGCTCACTTCTTACCTATTCGCGAGAAAGACAGTACCGAGGAGTTAGCTAAACTCTACCTTAGAAAGATTGTGGCACGTCATGGAGTGCATGTCTCAATAATGACCGAGATGGTCACTTTGTGTCAAGGAATTGACAATCAATTCAAGCATCGTTTAGATCTCGCTTGGATCTAAGCACATCATTTCATCCGCAAACCGATGGACAACGCGAACGGACCATCTGAACGTTGGAGGACATGCTTCGTGCATGTGTGATGGATTTGGGCGGAAACTGGGATACTCATTTACCTTTGGTAGAGTTCTCATATAATAACATTTATCAAACAAGCATTCAAGCCGCCCCATTTAAAGCACTATATGGATGAAAGTGCCAATCACCGTTGTGTTGGGCGGAAGTCGAAGACAAACAACTTATTGGCCCCGAACTAGTCCAAGAGACTACTGACAAGATATCAAAGATACGAGACCGTATCAAAGTGGCTCGTGATAGGCAAAAGAGCTACACGGACAAAAGACACAAACCATTATCCTTCAAGGCCGGAGACAAAGTTTTACTAAAAGTCTCACCTTGGAAGGGCGTAGCTAGACTCGGGAAACGTGAAAAAAAAACTAAACCCGAAATTCATTGGGCATTTTGAAATCCTAGCAAAGGTTGGTACTGTTGCTTACCAGCTAAAATTTCCAGAAGAACCCAATAACATACATGACACATTTCACGTGTCGAATCTTAAAGAAAAGTCCAACCAACGAAAACAACTATCATCCCAGCAGATGGAATTCACGTAGAAGACAAACTCCAGTTTACTAAAGAACCCGTTGTGGTTATGGACTGGAAAGTCCACAAGACAAGGAGAAGTCGTATTAAACTAGTAAAGATCCGCTAGAACTACGTCATGGACCCGAGTATACATGGGAACATGAAGATCAAATCAAGACAAAGTATCCCCACCTGTTTGGGAAGTTTCCTGCAAAGGATATCTCAACGTGAATTTCGGGACGAAATTCTTTTTAACAGGGGGAGAATGAGACAAATGGCAAATAACCGGTGATTCCGTACAAGCTAATCACTATTTTATTTACATAATATCATGCATTTAGCGTAATTTAATTACGTAACTGTGTCGTAAAACAGATAACAGTGTTAGGACAAGAAAACAATGCTAAAACATATGTTGGTTTTCGTCGTATTGCGAAACCAATCAAACAATGTCCTAAAAGTGTTGGTAGAAAGTGTTGCGCGCACTATTCACGGTCACACTATTCATGCCGGCAAAACCGTGGAAACAGAACGAAACAATGAAAAACGACACACAGATAACATAACTGAGTCCATTTACGTAAAAAAACACTAATGAGAAAACATATCTTGCAAAAATCTAGAACTTTCGGGTACAACGCCCTAATCACTAAAACGTCTGTTTCGCTAAAAATGTGACAATTTTAACTCGTCCGAAACTAAAATTTAGCATTTCTAAGACTCCGATATTATGAAAAATGATAACAACCACATGAAAGCAACACGAGAATAATAATGGGATGTCCGAAACATAAGCTTTCGGTGCTACGTTGCAACCCCCACAACTTGTCCGTTTTTTTTAACCGACAAGCTAATAAACAATATTTTCGACGCCAAAACAACCAAACGAAGAGACTAGCGAACTAGTTAAGCTTATTTTGGGACTCGGAATCACTCCATGCATCGCTTGACGGTGGAATAACAACTTGCGACAAAGCTTCGTCGGTACGGCGCAAAAGTGCAGTAAACTAGCCGACGACCAAACAGAAAGCATCCGAAGTATCAAAATACAATTTCTACTAGTTTAGTGAACTGGTTAAGGTCAATTAACAATCCAAATACCTAATTACCCCCTAATGGTGCAATTAAACCCCTAATCACCATACTTTGATTAATTACCAAAATATCTAGATTTTCAATAACTTTTATAAAAAGTTACACTTTACCCCCCCCCTTTTATATGAAATTGGTCAAGTGGGTCCCACCCACTTTAATTTTTGTTGAAAATGATAAGATTTCAAGTATGGATGATTTACTTAAAGCATGGTCCTTGAAAGTTAAAAGATCTTGAAATTATAAGAAATCATAAACATTATCCCTCATTCTTTTACGACACTTTTGAAACTTCAAAACCCCTATTCTTGTCTTCATTTTCATGGCTCCAAGACCCCCAGAAAAACTCACCATAAATCACCATTAAACACCATAAATTTGTCACACCCTGACTTTTGCGGAAGCGTGATTATGTGTGACTTGCTTAATATCATTGCATTCAATCATAACAACAACTATATGATAAAACTAAAGATGGTCATCCATTAAATAAGTTTAAAAACATAACAACATTGTCTTGAAACATAGACTTCAAATTCGAGTACAAACCATGCAATTTGTTTAAGGGTTCACAAAGACTTGACAAAAGACATTAAATAAAACCAGGCTTTGGAAAATGTGTCTGGTCCAGGATAAGACACACTATCCAAATCCTAAGACACCGGATGACATCTTTTATTCTCAACGTAACTTGAAACATCCAAACGCCTGCCAGATCCAGACTTAATTCCTTGAAATACATGTAGTTTGAAAACATCAACAAAAGTTGAGCGAGTTCATATGTTTGTTTGTGTGCACGAATAAACCTTTTGAATCTGTGAAAGTATGTATGTATGTTTGTAAATCCTGGTATGAAAGCAACAAGGAAAACAGATCATTAATGGTTTGCAAGGCCATTAATATGTGTGACGTGATGCAGGAAGGCTCAAACCTAGCAGACTTCACACCGGGCTTCCGGCTGTAAGACATAGTCATCCCATGGGCCAAACCCTGGTCCAACATGGGCAGGGCTTGCTACACCCAAATAGATCTATCATTCATGTCCCTCGGTCCTACAATGAGGATTAATGGTCTTAAGCATTATACCCACCACTCACATGATCTAGCAGTACCCTTTGTTGGTGCATATGTCTGTCGACTTCGTCTTGTATCGAGTCTTGTAATAGAATTGTTAGATTGAGTCACGTAGTTCGAGATAAACGGGAAACTGAGTTGAACAAGCATGTTCATGCGAAGTGGCTTAGCTATATATAGGTGACTTGGTCATTTCATTTGTGTGTGTGTGATTCCGATAGCGAAGCTCTGCCGAAGTATCTCCAGCTTGTAAAACGTTCTAAAATCAACACAAGAGATAGTTAAAGTGATTCTTTGTGCAAATCAGCTGAAATAACTCCGATACGTCTGATTCCGCCTTTCGTATTGGACGAGATCTCTTCTGAACGACTCGTTTGGTTGTCACAATGATCCTATCACCCTTCCTTAGCTAACCATACCAAATAATAACGTTTGCAAACAGTTTGTAACACGTACTTCACCCCCGAAGTTATAAAACCGAAAACAGTTAAAAAAAAGGGGGACATGAACTCACAGTCTTGTGTTCTTCGTATCACAGTAACTCAAAGCTCCTTCGTATGTACACGACTACCTACAACGTATTATGATCTATTAGACGATCGGGTCGTGCCTTGACTTAGTATTAATTAGTGTCTTTGAGTTACGTTCTTTGTGTCCTTAATATTATTCCAAGTTACATAATTATTTGTTAAAATAATAAATATTTTAACATAAATTATATTTATTAAATTTTGGAATAATTGTTAAAACAATATATTTTAACTCAATACTTTTCAAGTATTTATGCATGTACTTTCCTTCCCAAGGATGGGTGTATTCGCATTCTCGTATTTGTATATTCTTGCCATGTATTTGGGGTCGCATTCTGGTGTGTATATATACGTACGAAAATACGTATTTTCTTGTAATTGTTAAGTATTCTTATACTTAATTTTGTATTAATTTTTCTGGAATAATACTTCTGGTAAAAATATGTTGGTGCATATGTCTGTCGACTTCGTCTTGTATCGAGTCTTGTAATAAAATTGTTAGATTGAGTCACCTAGTTCGAGATAAACGGGAAACTGAGCTGAACAAGCATGTTCATGCGAAGTGGCTCAGCTACATATAGGTGACTTGGTCATTTCATTTGTGTGTGTGTGATTCCGGTAGCGAAGCTCTGCCGAAGTATCTCCAGCTTGTAAAACGTTCTGAAATCAATACAAGAGATAGTTAAAGTGATTCTTTGTGCAAATCAGCTTAAATAACTCCGATACGTCTGATTCCGCCTTTCGTATTGGACGAGATCTCTTCTGAACGACTCGTTTGGTCATCACAACGATCCTATCAAGTGGTATCAGAGCTCGGGAGGAAGAGTTCTTACCATTTCAGCTGTTTTTCATCTAAATTTCTGATTTCTACTCACTTTTACTCACACTTCTAAACTTTTTCATCAAATTAACTAAGATTTCACGGTTAAAATGGCTTGATTTTCACATATAACAAGCGAAACACCGTTTTAAACAATCCTTGAAAGAATCAGACCTAAAATCGAACTAGATCTTGATCAATTTTATCAAAAACATATCCGATTGTGTGACATCAGCATCAGTTCGTGTGAAAAGGATACCAGTTCATACGAAGTCATGTTCCACATCGTTTGAAATAAGTCAGATCGTATGAAATTGGATCAGTTCGCTTGAAAAGGGTCCAATTCTCTTGAAATACCTTCCAATTTGCACGAAGTGGGCCCAGGTCGTACCAAGTTGTTCCAGTTCGCTTGAAAGTGACCCCAGTTCACTTGAAAGGTGATCAGTTCGCTTGAAAGACTCCAGTTCGTGTGAGATTGTTATTCACTTCGTGTGAAGTGGGTATAATTGACCAGTTCGCACCAAATCCAGTCCGTTTGAAACTCCAGTTCATTTGAAAGTCTTAGTTTGTGATTTTTTTGAAACCGAAACATGGAAAACGAATTCTACAATGCATTTGCTACCCCGATCACTATGACTCAGAATGCAATGTTAGAAAATGAAATGGGCACCATGCAAAAACCGCCTAAGCTCATGAATATTGAGGAGTATAGTGGATGGGAGGAATGTTTTGAAAATTGGGTTCAAGCAAATTACTTAGATGCATGGGAATGTGTTGAAACACGATATATTAGACCGGTTAATGATGCCGGAGAGAAGGTTGCTATTAAAGATCTAAGTTTTGATGAGAAAAAGAAATACAAAAGTGAAAAAATGATGATTAGTATATTACAACAAGCTATTATAGAAGATATCTTGATTTTACTGCAACACAACGGTAGTGCACACTCAATATGGAAAGCACTCAAAACAAAGTTTGTTGGAAGTAAAGACATGATCAAGAACAAAAAATCGCTTTTGAAGAAAGAATTCGATCTATTTCGTGGATTAAAAACTGAAAACACCAAGCAGGTTATAGAAAGATATTGCAATCTGGTGGTTAACATGAAGAGATTGAGCATCACGAAAGATAATGAAGAATGGATTGAAAAATTAGCCGATACGTTGCCACAAGATGTTTGGGGCACGTATCTTATGATGTTGAAAAATAAACCTGAATTTGACAATCTAACGTTGAGCACATTTATTGAACAACTCGAAGTTCAAGAGATGAAACAACAGAAGATGGCGAGAATGAAGGATTTTAATGGTGAACAAGACATTGGTCTGTATTATAAAGGAGGTATGAGTGATAAGACTAATATTGCACCAAAGATCGAAACTGAATTCAACGCAAACAGTTCTTCTAGAGGGTCGTCTCAAGGATCATACAACAAAACTGGATTCTCTTCATATCCATCATTCGATCCAAATTTTTCAGCAACCAAGAATGGCAAAGTACTACAATGCAATATTGCTTTAAATCTTGAGAATGGTCAGAATTTCTCAGAAGATGTTGCCAAAGGTCATATGTCTTTGTTGGTGACTGTGTTAGAATCTTATGAGAGTTTAGTTGCAGGAAGGATCGGAAATCCAAGGTTGACAAAAGAGGATTACGATCAAATTGATGCTGAGGAGATGGAGTTAATGGATATAAAGTGGTGTTTGGCTAGTGTGTTGAGAAGAGCTGAGAAGTTTAAACAGATTACGGGAAGAGATGATTTCCGTGATGCTAATGTTTCTACTTTAGGTTTTGATAAATCTAAAGTTATTTGTTTTCGTTGCAGGGAAAAAAGGCATTTCAAGCGAGAATGCACAAATCGCGAAGCAAGAGGAGCTCAAAATCCATTCGGCAACAATGATTATTACAGAAAAGCAATTTATCATCAAGTTGCTCAACAGCCGCATCAACAACAACAACAACAACAGCCACAAATTTCACATGCTAAGAAGGAAATGATCGAAGAGTCATCATCAAGAAGAGCTTGTTTTGGTATGATAGATCAAGATGATGAGAGATTGCCAGAAGGTTTTAGCTGGGACAAATATTGTCCGGATAAAAGTATCTTAAAGACTAAAGCTTTTGTTGCTCAAATTTTTGATGATTCAACTGCTGAAGAAGAGAAAAGTCCGAAAAAGAAAGAAGAAGAACCAGTTTCAACAAATAGGGTTTCAAGAAAAGCACAAATTGTTGAAGATAGTGATAAAGATGCCGAAGAAATTCAAAAACTTAAAAATTATCAAAGAAAATTTTCAACTGATAGTGATGATGATGATTCATTTTTTGCAGGTAAAACTGAGAAGATCAAAGAAAAACAAGCTGCGAAAAAGAAAAATGTTATAAAACAAGATGATAGTGATGATGATACTTTGTATTAAGCAAGGAAAATGAAAGAGTATGAAAAATTACGAGCTGAGAAAGATGACAGTGATGTTGAAAATGCTCGAGTGATAAAGAAGCAGGTTAAAAAACAAGATGACAGTGATGATGAAGAAGTTCGTGTGATAAAAAAGCAGGTCAAAGAAATTCCAGCTTTTAAGATTGAAAAGGAAGCTGATGCAGAAAAAGTGTCTGAGAAATGTGAAAATTGTGAGACTATGAAAAAGTACAACAACAAGTTGATTCATAACATGAACAGATTGAAAGAATCGTATGATGTTTTAAACAAAGCCATGAATCAATATAACGAGTCAAGCAGTGAACAAGCAGCAACTATGAAGACACTCAATGGAGCGTTCATGACAAAGCAGAAAATCGTCAATAATTACATTGAGAGATGTGCTGAGCTTGAACAAAAATTGGAAACTCAGAGGATAGAAACTGAGAGAGTAAACAGGTTATTGAAAAGTTATTCATGTTCTTCTTATGTGATTGACAGGATTTACACTACAGTGGAAGGCATGAAAGCTTTTGAAGAAGAGACATCTAAAGTAAAGGATACTGGTAAGAAACACAGTACTAACTATACCAAGTGTCCGCCTACGCTTGAAAATGGATATTCTTCACGAAATCCTAATTCAGAAAGAGTAAAAAAGGTAACCAAATTAAAGTGGGAATCTGAACCTTCAGATAACTTGCCAGACAACATCGATGTTACATTCACATCGTCTGACACTGATCATGAGTCTGAGTTAATAAGGAAAGTGGTCGATCAGGTGTTGGATAAAGATGAAACGGAGGAGTCAAAGCCTAAATCTGAAAACTCGAGTTCATCAGACAAAAGCTCGAGTTCAACAGTCGAAAAGGGCAAAAGAGTTTACAATAAAGATTTTCTGATGTCAAAGAATAATTTGAATGACGAAACATTCAAAGTAGCATATACTTTGAATGATTCTGAAAAATTATATTCTGATGAAGAATTTCCAATAAGATGTGTTAAAACTAAAATGATTAACAAGGTTTTCAAATTAACAGAAATTAATATTTCTGAAATAAAAGATGTAAATCTTACTGAAAAACCTAAAAAGTACACCTCAAGAGTTCAACAAAGGTTAAACAAGAAAAAAGGTTACAGTTCTGGTTCTGGTTATCAAAAGAAACCAAACCATAACGGTAATTTCAAAAAGAAAGGTTTAGGTTTTATTCCACCAAAAAATCATAAAAATGAGAAACTTTATAAATAAAAAACTGTATTTGTTTCAGGATCAAGTTCGGAAGAAGAGGAAAAGAGCTCATTCTGGAAGCAATCGAACAAAGAATTCCTTGCTCAGAAGCAAGAGGGAATGAAGAATGATGAGCAAGATCAAAGGAAGGAGACAAGAATCTGTTATAACTGCAAAGTAGTTGGTCATATTGCCTTGAACTGTCCAAAGGCAACCAACACAAAATAGGAAGTTTCTGAAAAACTGAAAGAAAAGATGGTTGAAAACGAACCACCAACCAAACAATTTAAAGTGTTTAAAAACTCAAAATTTGAGGTTGGTGAATGTTCAAAAAGTTTTTACAAAAGAAAGGTGAATCTTAACAACCAAAGGTGGGTTGTTAAGAAATCAGATGTTAGTTCTGGCGATGAATCTGATTCGTCAAAGTCAGAGGAGCCATCAGTTGAGCTAAAAAGTGAAAATTCAGTACCGCCACTGGATGACGAAAATTTTCCACCATTGCGGGCTGAAAATTTAAAATCAAAAGTTGGAAAAATTGAGATTTCAAATCAATTGTTTTCTGAAAAGAAAGAATTTGATGTTGAAAAAACTTTTAACCCCAAAGTTCTAAATATTTTTGGAAAAATGGTTGATGGGAAGGTCAAAGGGGTAAAAGAATTTTATGAAAAGAAAAGAAAAGGTAAGAAACCGAGTGACGATGACTCAGAAACTCCCAAGGACCGTCAGGCTTGGGAGAATCTCTTTAACTAAAAATCCTGACTTGCCGGAGCTCCCAAGTTGGTAATCGTGGAGCAGGAATCGGCATCTTTCTTGAAAAATGTTTTTTGTGAAAAACTTACAAGTGGTATCTTTCTTGTGTAATTGAAAATTGTCATATTTCGATTTACAAGTGGTACTATTGATAAGAACCTACAAGTGGTTAATCAAGGTCATTAAGTTGAACTTGATTTAACTTTCATTCACAAGTGGTTGAAAGAATAAAGTGATGAATGAAACCCCAATCCTACAAGTGGTTACAATAAAACTAATTTTCCGGAAAAACCATTTGATTAAAACAAACTTAAGTGTTTTGAAATCATAATGGGAAAATAGTTTGTTGTCAGGGGGAGTTCTGATTGTTTACGCCAAGTGGATGGCGATGTGAAGCAATTCACATCGGTTTGTCAAATTTTCTTTAAATGGTTTTGAATTTTAGGGGGAGTAAGAAATTTCAGGAAATCCAAAAACATTAGAAAATTTGAAAAAGTCAAAAACACGATAAAAAATCAAAATGAGTTTTGTTGTGAAAAAGAGGAAATGATAGTACATCAGTGGACTATCACAGCACGCTAAAGAATTGGAAAGTCAAATGTTATAAACGGTCTCACTGAGGATATGCCAGTAGGTTTTTATACATTCAGTAGATTTTTTTCAAGATATAAACCTAAATATCTTTACTTACTTATTTCGTGGGGAACATCTCTCAGATATATGGGTAACCCCCGAAATCTTGTTTGAAAGGCTTTCTATTTCTGACATACTAGGTCTTTGTGCGTGGTGATATCTGGGGTATTATACATGGACTTCTGATTTTGTGGGAGCAATAGCCTAGTCCTCATATAATACTTTGCACTGCTTTATTATTAAAGCTCGCCCTCAGCATAAAAATGATGAAACATTGAAAAATGCTAATCATGTGCTGTTGAAAAGAAGATCCCCAAGGGGGACCCACCTAAAGTCAAACCATCATCTCTCTGATTTTGCGGAAGCAATAGCCTGAGCTCTCATGGTCTCGCATTTAACCCCTTACAGATATCATTAGTGTACATTCACCTGTAAGACTGAATATAGGAGTCTGTATACGGGAGTATATTCTGAGGTGGGACACGTGAATAAGTTTAAGTTCGTTAAAACACTAATCCGTATCTCGAATCAATTAAACTTTGTGTGAAAATTTAAGTGGATCAGTATACTGACAATCTAAGTGAATCGTTTAGAACTTAAAGTGTTTAAAGCTCAACGGTGCTAGTGATTTGTCAAAAACGGATATGATTCTCTTACGCAAACTCACAAAAAATACTGTCTGTAAATATTTCTTTACTGCTTTTCATTAAAAACAAAAATTCAAAAAGATTGTGTTAGCATAAAATTTTGAAAATTCAAAAAGATTTTATTTCATCTTATTTTCGACAACTGATGTTAAAACGCTGATTTTCAAAATTCCAAGTGCTAAACATGATAAACAACAGGTTTGGGAGAGTTTGTTTAGAAATAAGAAAAATCATATTCTTACAAGTGGTCATCAGAGATTATAAATGTTAAATCATTTTGAATGATATCTACAAGTGATAGTTTGAGTTTGTTTTTACAAGTGGTAAGCAGAGATTAATATTGTTATAAATAAAATCTTACTTTTAGGTAGAGATTGTGCAAGTTAAAGCTTTGAAAGAGACAGGTTTCCGATCCAAAGCCTTTAAATTGTGAATTCCAGACTGCGATCCCAGCGTATCGAAAGTGGGAGTCTGGAGACTTTAAAGCCAGATAGAAGCTGCTGATGCTGAAAGAGGATAGAGCCAGGATTGAGATTCTGGGAGAGAAAGAGAAAAATAGAGAGAAAGAGAGATTGAGGATGCTTACAATGTCAAATACGTTGGAGAGAGCGAGAAGACTGATAAAGACTGAAGACTTGACATACTGAAGACTCGACACCGAAGACTTCGTCAACATCCAAGGGGAAGTCTGTTGGTGCATATGTCTGTCGACTTCGTCTTGTATCGAGTCTTGTAATAGAATTGTTAGATTGAGTCACGTAGTTCGAGATAAACGGGAAACTGACTGAACAAGCATGTTCATGCGAAGTGACCAGTTCATGAGAATTGGCCAGTTCGCACGAACTGGACATGACATGTTCATGCGAAGAGGCTCAGCTATATATAGGTGACTTGGTCATTTCATTTGTGTGTGTGTGATTCCGGTAGCGAAGCTCTGCCGAAGTATCTCCAACTTGTAAAACGTTCTGAAATCAATACAAGAGACAGTTAAAGTGATTCTTTGTGCAAATCAGTTGAAATAACTCCGATACGTCTGATTCCGTCTTTCCTATTAGACGAGATCTCTTCTGAATGACTCGTTTGGTCGTCACAACGATCCTATCAAAATACATTAATATATATTTCCAAAATATATATTTAAGGAACATCACTTAGAAAAATTATTTGGAATTTTTCCTTGGCAAAAATATTTATAAATTTCATACAAGTTCCAAAAATAATATATTTTCAAGTCTAACTTGGAAAAAATATATATATGCTTATTTCTCTCCAAAAATAATATATTTCGTGTTGCTTGAGAAAATATATATTTCTTCCAAAAATAATATATCTTCTAATATTTCCAAGAAAACATATACATTTTTATTCACCAAAAATAATATATATTTTCTTCTTTTCAAAAATTATGATATTAATTTGTAGTAATTGTGAAAATCATATTTTTGTTTCCTTTGGTGTCCAAAATATCATTTACCAAAATATACACATGAATAATATTTCCGGAATATTTTGTAAGTTATATACCCTTGTTCGGTTTCTCCAATATTTTGGGTATTCTTTGTATATTTATTCATTGAAATTTTGGTAATATTTTGGATTGTAATTTCTTGGTATTTTAAGGAGTTATATTATTTCATATCCTAAAATAATATAACTAATACACAAAGTATACAAATAATCACACACATGGTGACTTCTAAATATATATTTTTCTAAATACATATTTAGTCACTTTTATTTATAAAAACCAACCTCCAATATTTATATTTTTGTAACAAAAATTATGGAAAACTTTATGTGAAAAATCCATAGTTTAAAATACACTTGTAAATATTTGTTTAGAAATATTTTTCTAAGTGTTTAATTTTTAGAAAAATTTTGCCATAGTTTCCCCTAAAAATGGAGGTTTCCATACCTTGAAGGTATATCATTTTCTTTTGTAAAATCAACACAATCAACCAACAATCAACAATAAACATTCTTTACTTACCAATTTTGTCATTAACAAGCATAAACTACTACTTCATGAACTTGAATATTTGTAAAAAAATTGTAGTAAATTACTAGGGTATTTAGTAAGTCTTGTTACCCTTTGAAATGTGGTTGATTCTTTAAAAACATCATTTTTAAAGAATTTAGATCTTTACAACTTATGATCATATTTTCTAAAAATGTTTCTTCATGGATCTTTCTTGTTACACATAAGTTTCTACACTTGTTTAACCACCAAAAATAAGGTTTATTTGTGTAAGAACCAAGATTTAGTAAAACTTGCATTATGAACCCTTTTATGACAGTTTTGATTCCCGACACTTAGTAAAGCATTCAGGACCACTTAACCATATTTCTGCATGATATTAGAGTGTTCAAATGCTGAATTTGCTGATTTTCTGCAGAATTCTACAGTTTATGTGAGTTTTAGGCACTTTCCGGCTCTTAAACTATCACTAGAAAGGCAGTTTTGTGATACTTACTTTCCTACACACTATAGTAGTGTAATACTTGGTTTCTGGCTCATTCTGTGTCTCAACACACTATCTATCTATATACGAAACTCTGTCAGCATTTTCCTGATTTGTCTGATAATAGTGCTAACTGTGTTTCGTGCATTATTTGAGTCAAATAAGCTCTCATGCAATAATGATATGTCATTTGCAATATGTGATGCACATGTAAGTATAAAGCAGTAATCAGAAGGCAGTTCAAATCATTAATTGTAATGCAGCACAGTCATTAAGCACTAATCATTGTTTAATAGTTGTACGGATACCTGGAATTTTGACAGTTGTCACATTCTCCCCATGTTAAGAAATTTTCATCCCAAAATTTTAAGCTTTACTACTAGCCGCAGGGGAGTTGGGGAATAAATGCGGGTATTCAGCTTTCATGCGGTCTTCACGCTCCCAAGTAAACTCTAGGCTGTGACGCGCATTCCATCGAACCTTGACGAGTTTAACACTACTCCTCCGAGTCTTGTTAACTTTCCAGTCAGTAACCTCAACGGGTTCTTCGGTAAAGTGGAGTGTGTCGTCAATGTGAACTTCGTCAGCAGGAATAACCACGGTTTCTTGAGTTGGACTTTTCTTCAAATTAGATACATGAAATGTATCATGAACACCATTAAGTTCTGCCGGTAGCTCCAACTTGTATGCTACAGTACCAACTCTTTCCAGGATTTTGAACGGTCCGATAAATCATGGGTTTAACTTACCACGTTTCCCAAAACGTGCCACACCTTTCTAAGGTGAGACTTTAAGAAAACCATATCACCCACTTCAAATTCCAAAGGTTTCCTTCTTTGGTCCGCATAGCTCTTCTGTCGATCACGAGCCGCCTTGATGCGCTCTCGGATCTGCATGATCTTATCTGTCGTCTCTTGGACCAGTTCGGGACCAACCAGTTGTCTATCACCTGCATCTACCCAGCACAACGGTGATCGACACTTGCGTCCGTAGAGAGCCTCGAACGGTGCAGCTTGAATGCTTGTATGGTAGCTGTTGTTGTAGGAGAACTCAACCAAAGGTAGGTGAGTGTCCCAACTGCCACCCAAGTCCATTATGCAAGCACGAAGCATATTTTCTAATGTCTGTATCGTTCTCTCGCTTTGACCGTCCGTCTGTGGATGAAATGTTGTGCTCAGATTCAACTGAGAACCAAACGCTTCTTGAAAAGATTGCCAAATCCTTGACACAAATCTTCCGTCTCTGTCAGATATAATTGAGATAGGCACTCCATGACGTACGACTATCTCCCTTAGGTACAGCTCAGCTAGCTTACCCGTGTTATCTTTCTCTCTGATCGGCAAAAAGTGCGCAGATTTTGTCAAACGGTCCATGATTACCCAAATCGTATCATGACCTCTGGGTGTCTTGGGCAACTTCGTTATGAAATCCATTGAGATTTGTTCCCATTTCCACATGGGTATCTCGGGTTGCTGTAGAAGACCTGAAGGCTTCTGATACTCGGCCTTCACTTTGGCGCAGGTCAAACACTTCCCAACATAAGTAGCCACATCGCCCTTAAGTCTTGGCCACCAATAAAAATCCTTCAAATCTTGGTACATCTTGTCCGACCCTGGATGGATCGAGTACCTCGATTTATGAGCTTCATCAAAGATAACATCTCTCAGACCACCGAAGAGAGGAACCTAAATTCGTCCCATAAAATACAAGGTTCTTTCCTCATTGGGTACCAGCTTTTTCTCCATCCCACGGAGATATTCAACCTTTAAGTTCTCTTTCTTTAGAGCTTCCCTTTATGCAGCACGAATGCGCAATGAGAGGTCTGTCTGTATAATCATCTCCAAAGCCCTAACCCTTATGGGCTTAATCCTCTCTTTTCGACTTAAGGCGCCTGCCACCACATTCGCCTTTCCTGGATGATACTTGATTTCGCAATCATAATCATTTAACAGCTCCACCCATCATCGCTGTCTCATGTTAAGCTCTTTCTGATCGAATATGTGCTGAAGGCTTTTGTGATCTGTAAAGATCATGCTTCGGGTGCCATAAAGGTAATGCCGCCAAATCTTCAAAGCAAACACCACTGCGCCTAACTCCAAATCATGCGTGGTGTAATTCTTCTCATGAACCTTCAATTGGCGCGAAGCATATGCGATAACCTTTTGTCGCTGCATCAGCACACAGCCCAATCCCTGACGCGAGGCGTCACAGTAGACCACGAAGTCATTGGTGCCTTCGGGTAGGGATAAAATAGGTGCATCACAAAGCTTGTTCTTTAGCAACTGAAAAGCTTCCTCTTGTTTATCTCCCCATTCATACTTTTTATCCTTTTGAGTAAGGGAGGTCAGCGGCTGAGCGATTTTTGAAAAATCCTCAATGAATCTGCGATAATACCCAGCTAAGCCCAAAAACTGACGGATCTCGGTTGGCGTCTTTGGAGTTTCCCAATTCTTAATCGCCTCGATCTTCGTGGGATCCACATGAATACCATCCTTGTTTACCACGTGACCAAGGAACTGTACCTCACGCAACCAAAACTCGCACTTCAAAAACTTAGCATACAGTTTCTCCTTCTTGAGAAGCTCTAAAATGGCTCTAAGGTGTTGCTCATGCTCTTCCTTCATTCGCGAATAAATCAAAATATCATCGATAAATACAATCACGAATTTATCGAGATATGGCTTGCAAACTCGGTTCATCAAATCCATAAACACTGCCGGTGCATTTG
Source organism: Helianthus tuberosus (assembly GCA_030545235.1). Taxonomy (NCBI): domain Eukaryota; kingdom Viridiplantae; phylum Streptophyta; class Magnoliopsida; order Asterales; family Asteraceae; genus Helianthus; species Helianthus tuberosus. The sequence goes on along the minus strand of CM060426.1, from coordinate 59,075,762 downwards.
TCAAACCAAACGACATTACTAGAAACTCATAATGTCCATAACGAGTTCTGAGGCAGTCTTTGGTATACTCTCTTCTTGAATTCGCAGCTGGTGATAACCTGATCGAAGATATATCTTGGAGTAGTAACTCGAACCCTGAAGTTGGTCGAAGAGATCATCAATCCTCTGCAAAGGATACCGATTCTTGATGGTTAACTTGCTCAGCTCTCTGTAGTCAATGCACATACGAAAACTACCATCCTACTTGTTTACAAATAGAGCTGGAGCTCCCCAAGGCGAGAAGCTTGGTCTAATAAATCCCTTGTCCAAAAGCTCCTGAAGCTGCGTCGACAACTCTTGCATCTCTGAAGGCGCAAGTCGATAAGGTGCATTGGCAACAGGCGCGGCGCCCGGAACCAAGTCAATGTGGAATTCGACTTGTCGTTGCGGCAGCAATCCTTGCAAGTCTTCAGGGAAGACTTCAGGATACTCCCTTACTACAGGGATATCTTCGAGCTTTGGCTCTTCGGCTTCCTTATCAACAATGTGAGCTAAGAAGGCAACACATCCTTTTCACATAAACTTCCGTGCCTTCAAAAAACTGATAATCCGTAGAGGCGTATCATGCTTTTCTTCGTGCACTACAATCGTCTATCCATTCACCATCGGGATGCGAATGATCTTCTCATGACATACGATCTCAGCTCGGTTGCTTGACAACCAATCCATTCCAACTACCACGTCAAAGCTTCCCAACTCAACTGGCAGTAGATCAAGCGTAAACTCACACTCTCCAAGCTCGATCACACAACCTCTAATTACTTCGCTAGCTTCTACTAGCTTTCCATTAGCTAGTTCTATCGAGTACGGAATATCTAACTTACTGGCAACTAACCCAAGTATATCCTTAAATTCTAGGGATACGAAGCTATAGTCGGCACCAGTATCAAATAGCACAGATGCAAAGTGTTGGTTGATAGGGAACGTACCAGTGACTACGTTCGGATCCTCACGAGCTTCTCTAGCTCCAATGTTGAAAACTCTTCCTTGGGCTTGATTGTTCTTTGGGCAATCCCGCTTGAAATGCCCAGCATCACCACAGCTAAAGCAACCTTGTCTGTTTCCAGTACCGCCCTGATTGTTGTTTGCTCCACGGTTTCCATTACCAGCTTGATTTCCAGAACCACCACGATTTCCATTTCCTCCCTGATTATTGTTTCCACATTGGTTTTTGTTCCCATAACCATTCCCACCACGGTTACCATTTCCATTTCCATTACCTCTCTGACCACCATTCCCACGACCAGTACCAGCCCAACACGTTTCCTTTGAATGACCATTCTTTCCACAGGATTCACATTTCCTATACCTACACTGGCCAGCATGATGGAACTGGCATACATCACACATGGGCAGGGTGCCCATGTATCCTTTCCCCTTGTTTTTGGAACCTGCAGCACCAGTCTTGACCTCGGCTGGTTGGTTCGCATCTCTTTGCTTACTAGCACTGTTGTTTCCTTGGGTACCCTTCTTGAAATTTGAGAACTTCCTTTTGTTATCGCCAGATGACTCGACATGAGTCTCTTTCTTTTTCTGCTCGGAGATTGAAAACTTGTCCAACCTAACGGCTTCTTCAGTCAGTGCCACGCTCACATCAATGGCCTCTGTGATCGTTGGAGGCTTCGAAGTAGTCACCATGCTCAGAATTTGGGGTGTCAATCCCCAAATGAAACGTTCAACTCGCTTGAACTCCGGTTCTACCATGTAAGGGACAACTCGGGACAAATCATGGAATCTTTGTACGTACTCAGCTATCTTAGGACCATCCATCTTAAGATTCCAAAACTCAGTTTCCAACTTCTGAATCTCAACCCTTGAACAGTACTTCTTGCGCATTAGTTCTTTCATCTCATCCCACGTCATAGCATACGCTGCAGCCTCTCCTAGAGTCTGAACCGGGAAGTTCCACCATGATAGAGCCCCATCTAGGAATTGTCCAGATAGGTAAGTGACTTGGTGCTCTGGCGCACACTTTCTCATTCGTAGCACAAAGTCTGTTTTCTCAGCCCATCTTACAAATGCTACGGCACCTCCAGTACCGTCAAAGTTCAGAGGCTTACAGTCAAGGAACTGCTTGTAAGTAAAGCCTGTACAAGCAACATCATTCACAGAAAGCATTAGCAAACGCACATGGAATGTCCAAACGTATTGTAATGTGTCTTAGGTGACTTAAACATTACCGTGAGGTGGGTTATTTCCTGAGGTACCTCCGTTGTGTTCAGAGCGTAGGGCCTCATGTTGTGTGATTGCCTGTGAAATCCGTTCTTGCAGTTCTGCCTCTGTTGTGGGCAACTGAGTGTTCCTTTGAGGAGGCATCTTCTATAAGAAGATTGTATAGGTCAGGTCTTGTTCGTATAATGACTATATAGTATGTATATAATAGCATTTATCATAGTAGGCAAGCATATAACATCTCAATCATAGCATAACATGTGATTCAAAGCATATTTAATGAGAACATGACGATTGAGCTTTCATTAATCATCGACCACAAGTATTGTTACGTGTTTTACAAAATGTATCGTATCAAAAGGAACACAGGGTCACACTACCCTTGTCCAAAATGTCTATCAGTCTACAAAGTCATACGATCAAAAGGTGGTCTCCAAAAGGCTTCACTAGCTCAGCTCAATAGTGGTGCTCTCATCAAAAGCAAAGCTACCTACATAAAACCAAAAACCGGCTATGCTGATGGTGGTGGAGGAGGAGGTAGAGGAACAAAAAGCAACCTGCGCACATGCGCAAGCTCCTCCTCAAGATCATAAACATGACGCAACAGATAACTGATCTGCTGCTCAACGGTAAGAAATCGAGTATCAAACTCGGGGAATGGAGTAAGTGGTGCAGGGGGATGAGAAAACGGAGATGGTGATGAACGAGGGGGAACAAAAGCAGGCTGACACGGACATGGCAAAGGACGCGATGTCATCTCAAGCTCCAAAATCCTACGACTCATGATCTCATACTGAAGCTGAAGTGATAAGAGTAACTCATCCCGTGTATAACCAGTAAAGTGCGAGGGATGGTAGGGATCAGATATCGACATGGTGTACGGTGGGAACCATCTGAGTGGCTCATCAAGTGGTGAAGAAGTAAAAGGAGCAGACTGGGGTATGTGTGGAAAAGCTGCTGAAACATGAGGATCATGACTAGGCTGCTGGCCTGAAGTGCCTTCCCCTAGACGGGGTGCGGGTATATCCTGCAAGAAAACAATGGGTAGGTCAACACGGTGTACATCAGACTCCACTGGGTGAAAAGGAGCAACATCAGCGGGTGCAGGTGCATGTGGAGGAGTGAATGGCTCAATAACAGGAGGGTCAGCAGGTGCAGGAACTGGATCAGGTATAAGGGGTGTAATGCCAGGTAAGCCAAATGGGATAGGGTCATGATCAGGCAAAGGCTCAAGAGCAGGTATCGGCTCAGGATCAGCAGGTGCAGCATCGGGCTGATCAATAGGAATGAAGTCTAGCTCAAGATCAAGCTCAAAGTCATGTGGAGGGGATGGTGCAGCTGACATGGCTGTATCATCATCAGAATCAGTGGCATAACTTCGCAATCCAACTGCCTGCAAGGCTGAAGACGTCACAGACTCAAAGGAATCTGAGACAGAGTGTAAGCTAGAGTCAGAGGAAATCTCAATAACAGGGATCTCAGGAAGTGGACTAGCAATAATGTCCTCATCTAGCTCTCCATTGCCAGTGGCATCATCGAAAGGACCATCAACAAATAGATCAAAATCATCGTCAAACAGATCATCGAATGGCCAATCCTCATGAGGGATGACCACTAAAGGAATGGGAGCGAGGATCGGTGCCACAATATGCTCACCATCGGGATGACCGATGATAAGATGATCGTGGACAGGAATGGGAATAACAAAAGGATCCTCGTCTGGGATACCACCAGCAAGCAGTAAGTCGTCTCCAAAATCAGGCAGCGCAAATGGCTGAAAATCGTCCTCGTCGTCGGACATCATCTCTAGGTCACTCTCTGTATCGGATGTGAAGATATCTAGCTCTGGGGCGATCTCATCGTCAGAAATAATAGCAATGGGGTCATGGTCGTCGGACAATCCACTCTCGGATGATGACATGGTGTCTGTAACATAACAATCACAACATATGCACATATATTAATCAGTGTCATTTAATATGCAAGCACAGTCAATGTATCATGAAATCATGTATCCTCGTGATTCCTCACGAACCCTTTCAATCCTTCCTAGTCTCCCAGACTAGACCACCTAGTCTCCCAGACTAAACCACCTAGTCTCCCAGACTAAACCACCCAGTCTCCCAGACTGAACCACCTAGTCTCCCAGACTAAACCACTTAAGTAAACCTTGAAATCGTGTTTCGTGTCTTTTTGTTTGTAAAAAAAATGTTTGTTTCCCTGGATCTGGGCGTTCTTGTGTATGCAATGAAAACATGTTGTAAAAATATTTTCGTGAGAGCACTAATGATTGTAGTCTAGACTCGAGAAGGAATCCTAGTTCGCTACAATCGAAGCTTTGATACCAAACTGTCACACCCTGACTTTTGCGGAAGCGTGATTATGTGTGACTTGCTTAATATCATTGCATTCAATCATAACAACAACTATATGATAAAACTAAAGATGGTCATCCATTAAATAAGTTTAAAAACATAACAACAATGTCTTGAAACATAGACTTCAAATTCGAGTACAAACCATGCAACTTGTTTAAGAGTTCACAAAGACTCGACAAAAGTCATTAAATAAAACCAGGCTTTGGAAAATGTGTCTGGTCCAGGATAAGACACATTATCCAAATCCTAAGACACCAGATGACATCTTTTATTCTCAACGTAACTTGAAACATCCAAACGCCCGCCAGATCCAGACTTAATTCCCTGAAATACATGTAGTTTGAAAACATCAACAAAAGTTGAGCGAGGTCATGTGTTTGTTTGTGTGCACGAATAAACCTTTTGAATCAGTGAAAGTATGTATGTATGTTTTTAAATCCCGGTATGAAAGCAACAAGAAAAACAGATCATTAATGGTTTGCAAGGCCATTAATAATTGTGACGTGATGCAAGAAGGCTCAAACCTAGCAGACTTCGCACCGGGCTTCCGGCTGTAAGACATAGTCATCCCATGGGCTAAACCCTGGTCCAACATGGGCGGTGCTCGCTACATCCAAATAGATCTATCACTCATGTCCCTCGGTCCTACAACGAGGATTAACGGTCTTAAGCGTTATACCCACCACTCACATGATCTAGTAGTACCCTTCCTTAGCTAACCATACCAAATAATAACGTTTGTAAACAGTTTGTAACATGTCCTTCACCCCCGAAGTTATAAAACCGAAAACAGTTAAAAAAAGGGGGACATGAACTCACAGTCTTGCGTTCTTCGTATCACGGTAACTCAAAACTCCTTCGTGTGTACACGACTACCTACAACATTTTATGATCTATTAGACGATCGGGTCGTGCCTTGACTTAGTATTAATTAGTGTCTTTGAGTTACGTTCTTTGTGTCCTTAATATTATTCCAAGTTACATAATTATTTGTTAAAATAATAAATATTTTAACTTAAATTATATTTATTAAATTTTGGAATAATTGTTAAAACAATATATTTTAACTCAATACTTTTCAAGTATTTATGCATGTACTTTCCTTCCCAAGGATGGGTGTATTCTCATTCTCGTATTTGTATATTCTTGCCATGTATTTGGTGTCGCATTCCGGTGTGTATTTTATACGTACGAAAATATGTATTTTCTTGTAATTGTTAAGTATTCTTATACTTAATTTTGTATTAATTTTTCCAGAATAATACTTCTAGTAAAAATACATTAATATATATTTCCAAAATATAGAGTTAAATGCTTGGTTGGTCCCTGTGGTTTTCAAAAATTGCAGACTTGGTCCCAGTGGTTTACTAATTACATGCGTGGTCCCAAAAGTTGTAAAAAATGCACTCGGTTTGTCCCCAGCCCTAACATCAGTTAAAATTTTCAGTTAAGTCCATGTTAAATGACCAAAATACCCTTTCTTATTAACTCTCTTTATAATTTTTGTTTAGTTTTACTTTTGACTTGGTTAAACCCATCATCATCTTCATCACCAGGTCATCTTCATCACCATCATCTTCATCACTATCATCATCTTCATCACAAACCCACACCCCATCTCTGTCTCTCGTTCTTTTCCGGCGACGGAGATCAGAAGCGAAGATAGAGGAGAGAGACGACAAGAGAGAGATGAGATCGGAGAAGATGGTGGAACGGAGGTAGCGCCGTCGCTCACGGCGGCGGCGGTGGAGGCACAGGCGGTGGAAAACAAGCACCAGACACGATTTCAGAATTCCAGATTTGTGACAAGAACCCTAAATCATCCCCTCCCTGGTAACCGATGTTCGTGATTTGACCCAGATCTAGGGTTTGGATGCACAAATCGTTGGTGGTTTAACCCAGATCAGTTGTGTTCGGTTCCAAGGGGTCTAGTCGGTGATTAAATTAACCAAATCAACTTCAATAAGTTACCGAAATTCATAACAATTGTTGTTGTATTCAACTCACGCAATTGCCCTAGATCTGCGCAAGGTTTTCAAGAGGATTCTTGCATTATAACAGAGGAATTCGTAATGTAAGATTCTTAAATCCTATTTATTGTATTAAATTTCAAATTTTACATCTGGGTAATTCTATTCTCCCATTAATAAGCCCAAATTATGAATCTTGAGTTTGAAGATGTTGAAATATGAGTGGTCTTCATAGTTGTTGTCAACATAGGGCCTCAAAGTGTTAGTTAAAACAGTAGTAGTTCACAATGCTTGTACTATTTGGGAGATTGGTTTTGATGCAGCAAATCAGCAATAAAGATTTGCAATCTCAGCATCAAAATCTATATGAATTTGAGCGTTTAATTGTCATCCCATTAAGCTTGCAACAAGAAAAGATTTAGAAACAGCAGCTATACTGAAGCAACGATGTGTTCGACATCAGCGGAGCCGTTTAAACTGTAAGCTTGGTGGTGGGGGGTTGAAGGTGACAGTGGAGGTGGTGGTGGGTTGAAGGTGACGATGGTGGAGGTGGTGGTGGTGGGTTGATGAAGATGATGCAGAGGTTATATACTGTTTTTTTTAATTCTTAGTTTTAGGTTTTTAATTGTTCAAGGGTAATGTAGTCATTTCACATATAGTTAACTGAGAAATTTAACTGATGTTAGGGCTGGGGACCAACCGAGTGCATTTTTGATAACTTTTGGGACCACGCGTGTAATTAGTAAACCACTGGAACCAAGTCTACAATTTTTGAAAACCACAGGGACCAACCAAGCATTTAACTCCAAAATATATATTTAAGGAACATCACTTAGAAAAATTATTTGGAATTTTTCCTTGGCAAAAATATTTATAAATTTCATACAAGTTCCAAAAATAATATATTTTCAAGTCTAACTTGGAAAATATATATATATGCTTATTTTTCTCCAAAAATAATATATTTCGTGTTGTTTGAGAAAATATATATTTCTTCCAAAAATAATATATCTTCTAATATTTCCAAGTAAACATATACATTTTTATTCACCAAAAATAACATATATTTTCTTCTTGTAAAAAATTATGATATAAATTTGTAGTAATTGTGAAAATCATATTTTTGTTTCCTTTGGTGTCCAAAATATCATTTACCAAAATATACACATGAATAATATTTCCGGAATATTTTGTAAGTTATATTTTCTCCAATATTTTGGGTATTCTTTGTATATTTATTCCTTGAAATTTTGGTAATATTTTGGATTGTAATTTCTTGGTATTTTGAGGAGTTATATTATTTCATATCCTAAAATAATATAACTAATACACAAAGTATACAAATAATCACACACATGGTGACTTCTAAATATATATTTTTCTAAATACATATTTAGTCACTTTTATTTATAAAAACCAACCTCCAATATTTATATTTTTGTAACAAAAATTATGGCAAACTTAATGTGAAAAATCCATGGTTTAAAATACACTTGTAAATATTTGTTTAGAAATATTTTTCTAAGTGTTTAATTTTTAGAAAAATGTTGCCATAGTTTCCCCTAAAAATGGTGGTTTTCATACCTTGAAGTTATATCATTTTCTTTTGTAAAATCAACACAATCAACCAACAATCAACAATAAACATTCTTTACTTACCAATTTTGCCATTAACAAGCATAAACTACTACTTCATGAACTTGAATATTTGTAAAAATTTGTAGTAACTTACTAGGGTATTTAGTAAGTCTTGATACCCTTTGAAGTGTGGTTGATTATTTAAAAACATCATTTTTAAAGAATTTAGATCTTTACAACTTATGATCATATTTTCTAAAAATGTTTCTTCATGGATCTTTCTTGTTACACATAAGTTTCTACACTTGTTTAACCACCAAAAATAAGGTTTATTTGTGTAAGAACCAAGATTTAGTAAAACTTGCATTTTTAACTTGGTTTCTTGAAGAATCACTCTTGAAATCTTAGATTTACAAGATTTACAACTTACTTTAGTCATTATTTTACAAGAACATAACATATTCTTTCAAGTTCATGTTTCTCATGAGGATGATCTATGATCCTACAACATTTTCATCCTCTCATCTTGCTAGATTATGTTTTTAATCATGATCTAGCAAGATCATATGATGATCAACATCAAATACATGAATAAACAACAATCAACAAGCATAACAACACATAAACATTAAGATTTCTTATGTATTCAAGCTTATGTTCATGTTTCAAGTTCATGTTTCTTAATGTTCTTCAAGATTATCATTATGAATCACCTTTTAACCACTTGAAATAGATGTAAAATGGAAGGATTAGCATTCTTACCACTATCTCAAGGCTAGGGATGATCAAGAGAAGAAATATAGTGGTTAATAGCAAATGAAGAAGGTCCTTGAACTTCTACAAGCTCCTAACTCCTTTGTGCACCTTGTATCACACTTGTATATGCTTGGAATGGATGAGGAATGAATGAATGATGGTGATGATGGTGGTGTTTGGTTCGGCCGAGAGCAAGCAAGTGGGAGGGAAGAAGATGTGTGTGTAAGAATGAAGCTTATGTGTTAATGTGTTATACTTATAACCATTTCAAGTGCTCATCCAATGTATAATATGTCTAAATGAAGGGAACACAATCTAATATTTTATCAAAATAAAATCAAGATGGTGGGGCCATGTTTGGGCCGTCCATAGGTGGGGGGGGGGGGAAGTAGGCTTGGTTAAAACTATATAGTTAGTATTTAGGTTAAAATCCAAGTATTAGTTAGATACTTAGTTACAAGATATTTATATAGTGTGTTATGATGTTCGGGGACCATAACTAGCTTGGTAATGTTAAAACAGTGCTTTTAGTGAAAAATTGGTGTTTCGGGTAGTGTCCGGTTGTTCGGTTGGTTACCGGTTCGTTAAGTTGCTAAACTATACAGTTTAGTGTGCTTTATGTACCCTTTTATGACAGTTTTGATTCCCGACACTTAGGAAAGCATTCAGGACCATTTAACCATATTTCTGCATGATATTAGAGTGTTCAAATGCTGAATTTGCTGATTTTCTACAGAATTCTGCAGTTTATGTGAGTTTTAGGCACTTTCCGGCTCTTAAACTATCACTAGAAAGGCAGTTTTGTGATCCTTACTTTCCTACATACTATACTAGTGTAATACTTGGTTTCTGGCTCATTCTGTGTCTCAACACACTGTCTGTCTATGTACTGAACTCTGTCAGCATTTTCCTGATTTCTCTGATAATAGTGCTAACTGTGTTTCGTGCATCATTTGAGTCAAATAAGCTCTCATGCAATAATGATATGTCATTTGCAATATGTGATGCACATGTAAGTATAAAGCAGTAATCAGAAGGTGTAGGATCGAATTCCGACCTAAACGAGTCGTGTAGAAGAGTTTTTCATCAAAACAAGAGGCGGAAACAAGTTTTTCAATGTAATTCAGCACGTATACACATAAAACTGTCGATATTATTGATCTAGAAGACGTTTACAACCTGTCGACACTTCGGCAGCACTTCGAGGCTCACCGGAAGACAACACCTAGAACTATGACTGAGATTTCGCTCCTATGCCTATATATATGGGTGTTGATTTCGCTCATATTTCACTACCATATGAGCGATACCCCATAAATGTCATATAAGCGATACCCTATGACTAATCAGTGAAATCTGTTTTAGTACATACAAGCGAAATCAGCTCTTATCCATGCATACTTGAACGAAATCACATGTTGACAAACTAAACTCTTTTGTCTTTAGTATGATGATGTCATGAATGATGTCATTCTGATAATGTCATCATGACATCATGTTTGATCAATCTTCACAACAAACTGAGACACGACTGAAGACGTAGACGACAGACGGATGCACCAACAAACTCCCCCTCGGATGTTGACGGAGTCTTTAGTGTCGAGTCTTTGCATCTTTAGTCTTTATCAGTCCTCTCGAACTCTCTGAAATGTCTGACATTGTAAGTATCCTCAATCTATATCTTCTCATCTCTTTTCATCACTAGCAAACTCTTCACGAACAATCTTCAGACTCCCCCTCTCAATCAGCTGGGATCGTAGCCTGAAATTCACTTTCCACAGGTTCTTAGATCGTAACCTGGCATTCCAACAAACTCAGGTTTCGGAACCTGGCTAACCTGCACAACTCTACCCAAAAATAAATTTTCTGATGACCAATTGTGGTTCAAATATAATTCAACAATTATTGTTACTGATGAACCAATTGTAAAAATCATTTTCACTTTCAAACATCATACTCTCCCAAACCATCTGTTCATCATGTTTAGCACTTGGAATTTTGAAAATCAGCTCTTCAACACCAGTTGTCGAAAATCTTTTTGAATTTTTCAAAATTTATGCTAAAACACACTGAAAATCTTTTTGTATTTTTTAAAGAAAAAAAAATGCAGTAAAAAAAATATTTACAGACAATATTTTTGTGAGTTTGTGTAAGAGGATCATATCAGTTTTTGAGACATGACACTAACACCGTTAAGCTGCATTTCATTTTCAGTTCTAAACGATTCACCTAGATTGTCAGTATATTTGTCCACTTAAATTTTCACACAAAGTTCAATTGATCCGAGATACGATATTAATGTTTTAAGCACTTGAACTTATCCGTGTGTCCCACTACTTGAATATACTCCCGTATCCAGATCCCAATATTCAGTCTTACAGGTGAGTATACCACAGATGATATCTGTCAGGGGAATAAATTATAGTACGAGGGCCGTGAGAGCTCAGGTCGATCTTTCGATACGCAGAGAGATGACGGCTTCGACTTTTGGTGTGTCCCCTTTAGAGGATCTTTTGCATTACAACAGCAGCGACTATCAATTTTATTGTTTCATCAGCTTGCTGAGGGCGATGCTATGTTTTAAGCATTTGCAGAAAGCATTATCCGGGGACTAGGTCAGAAATTTCTTTCAGCAGAAGTCCCGGGATAATACCCCAGATATCACTGAGCATAAAGACCTAGTATCTCAGAATAAGGGACCTTTCAAACAAGATTTCAGGGGTTACCTATATATCCAAGTTTGTGTTAACCCACAGAACAAGCAAGTTTGAAATTTAGGTTTATATCTCGTCACAATCTACTAAATGTGCAAAAACCTACTGGCACATCATCAGTGATACCGTTTATCACATTTTTACTTTCCAATTCTTTAGCATGCTGTGATCGTCCACTGATGTACTATCATTTCCTCTTTTATACAACAAAACTCATTTTTGATTTTATCATGTTTTTGGCTTTTTCAAATTTTCAAATGTTTTTGGATTTTCTAAAATTTCTTACTCCCCCTAAAATGCAAACACATTTTAGGAAATTTGAAAATAAACTGTACAATAAACTTGACAACCAATATCGAATTGCTTCAATTCGCCATCCACTTGGCATAAACAATCAGAACTCCCCCTCAAACTATTTTCCCATTTAGATTTCAAAACACTTAAGTTTGTTTTAATCAAATGGTTTTTCCGGAAAATAAGTTTGATTTTACCACTTGTAAAGTTGGGGATGTGGTTCATCACTTTGTCTTCAACCACTTGTAGAAAATCAAGTACAAATTAATGTCCCTGATTTACCACTTGTATTAAAAACACAATCAAATACACAGAATGATGCCGATTCCTGATCCACGATTACCAAAATGGGATCTCCGGCAAGTCCACAGACTTACTGTTCATAGTATGAACCATCCCAGTCACAAACCAGGGATGGTTCAACTTTATCTTTCTGCATCTTCTTCTCATAGAACTCTTTAACCCCTTTAACTTTTCGATCAATCATTTTACCAAAAATGTGTTTCACAGTGGGGTTAAAGGCTTTTTCAACATCAAAAACCTTGTTATCATCATAAAATTGGTTTGATATTTCAACTTTACCAATTTTCTTCTTAAAATTTTCAGCCCGGAGTGGTGGAAAATTATCATCATCCACAGTCAGAACTGATTTTTCTCCTTTTATCTCAACCTGTGGCTCCTCTGATTTTGTGGAATCAGATTCATCGCCAGAAGATAGCTCCTCTGATTTTGATCTATCAGAATCATCGCTAGAGCTTTCAGCAGCTTTCTTAACAACCCATTTCTGGTTGTCAGATATGGCTCTCTTCTTGTAAAACTTGTTTGAACATTCACCAATTTCAAATGTAGAATTTTTGAAAAGTTTGATTCTGTCAATTAGTGGTTCAAACTCAACCCTTTGTTCTTTCAGTTTACGAGAAACTCCCTGTTTTGACTGTATTGCCTTTGAACAATCTTTGGCAATATGTCCAACATTGTTGCATTTGAAACAGGTTCTTGTTTCTTTCATCTCTTCTTGCTTCTTTGCAAGGAATTCTTTGTTCGATTGCCTCCAGAATTCTTTCTTTTCTTCCTCTTCTGAGCTAGTTCCTGAAACAAATGTCATCTTTGATTTAAAATCACGAACATATTTTTCATTTTTCTGTTTTTCTGTTGGAATAAATCCAAGACCTTTCTTTTTGAAATTACGGTTAGGGTTTGGTTTCTTATGAAAACCAGAACCAGAACGGTAACCCCTTTTCTTGTTTAAACGTTGTTGAACTCTTGAGGTGTAAGGTTTAGGTTTACCATTAAGATTTAAATCTTTTATTTCAGAAATATTAATTTCTGTTAGTTTGAAAACCTTTTTGATCAATTCAGTTTTGACACCTCTTATTGGAAATTCCTCATCAAAATATAATTTGTCAGAATCATTCAATGTATATGCAACTTTGAATGTTTCGTCACTCAAGTTAGATTTTGATAACAGGAATTCTTTATTATAAACCCTTTTAACTGAAGACTTTTGATTGTTGACTGTTGAACTCGAACTTTCAGAACCAGACATTGACTCTGACTCTGATTTTGACTCTGAGTTTGACTCCAACTTTGACTCCTCAGTTTCATCTTTATCCAACACCTGATCGACGACTTTCTTTATTAACTCGGACTCATGATCAGTGTCAGATGATGTAAACACGACATCAATATTTTCTGGAAAATTGACTGACGACTCCGAATCCCACTGTAAATTTGTTGCTTTTTCGACTCTTTCCTGATTTGGATTCCTGGGCAAATGTCCATTTTCTAACGGGGGTGGACACTTGTTGTAACCAACATCTTGTTTCTTACCAGAATCCTTCTTATCAATCTTTTTCTTTGAGTCATTCTTCTTCTTGTTCTTCTTTTCTGGAGTCTTTTCTTTAGTCACTTTCCATCATCATTATTTTCTTCAGTTACTTCATCCTCTTCAAATGCCTTCATGCCTTCAACAGTTGGATAAATCCTGTCAATGACATAAGAAGTACATGAGTAACTTTTCAACAAACGATTAACTCTTTCAGTTTCGATTCTTTGCAGTTCCAGTTTCTGTTCAAGAGCAGCACACTTCTCAATGTAATTGTTCACCACTTTTTGCTTCGTCATAAAAGCTCCTTGAAGTGTTTTCATCGCTGTTGCTTGTTCTTCACTAGTTAAATTGTATTGGTTCATTGCTTTGTTCAGTACATCATAAGATTCCTTCAAACTATTCAAGTTATAGATCAGTGTACTGTTCTGCTTCTTCACAGCTTCACAGTTTTCACACTTCACTGGAATCTTCTTTGCATCAACTTCCTCGTCAACTTTGAACTTTGCAACTTCAACCTTTACTTTCCTTTTGATCACTGGAATTTCTTCATCATCACTGCTCACTGGAGTCTTGACCTTTTTCTTCTTCTTTTTAACCTTTTCATCTTCACTGTCACTTTCAGCAATCAGTTTCATATCAGCTTCGAATTTTCTCTTCCAATATTCAGTATCATCATCACTGTCCTCTTCAACTCGAGCTACAAAAGCTGTGTGAGCTTTAGCTTGATCAGGAATATAATCATCCCAAGTAAAATTCTCCCAGCTAAAACCCTCAGGTAACTTTTCGTCATCTTGATCTATTATCAAAGCACTACCATTTACTCTCTTTAAAGAATCTTGATTCACTGCACAAGCTCTCTTTCCAGAGTCTTCAAAAATTTGCATTACATGTGCAGTTTGTGCTTGATGTTGATGTTGTTGACACGGTTGTTGAGCAACTTGATGGTAGATGGCCTTTCGATAATAATCATTGTTGTTATTGAAAGGATTCTGAGCTCCACTTGCTTTGCGATTAGTGCACTCCCTCTTGAAGTGACCTTTCTCCCTGCAACGAAAACAAGTGACTTTAGATTTGTCAAAACCTAAAGTAGACGTATTAGCTTCACGTAGATCATCTCTTCCAGTGATTTGCTTGAATTTCTCAGCTCTCCTCAACACACTGGCCAAACACCATTTTATGTCCATCAGCTCCATCTCTTCAGCATCAATCTGGTCGTAATCTTCCTTTGTCAGCATTGGATTCCCGATTCGACCTACAACAAAACTACCATAAGATTCAAGAACAGTTCCCAATAAATACATATGACTTTTTGCTAACTCTTCAGACAATTCTTGATCATTTTCAATGTTCAACACAATGTTGCATTGAATCTTTTTGCCATTTCTTGTTGTTGACACATTTGGATCAAATGATGAAAATGATGTAAAACTTGTTTTGCTGTTTGATCCTGATGATGAATTTTCAGAAGAATTCTTGACATTGTAAGCAGTTTCTATTTTCGGAGATAGATTTGAAGACTTTTCATTCACTCCTGCTTTATAATACAACCCAATATCTTGTTCACCATCGAAGTCTTTCATTCGAATAATCTTTCGTTGCTCCATTTCTTGAGCTTCCAACTTCTCAATGAACTTGCTGAGTGTCAAACTGCTAAAACCTTTCTTGTTTCTAAGCATCATGAGATATGTTCCCCAAGTCTCGTATGGCAAGGCATCAGCAAGTTTTTCAATCAACTCTTCATTGTTTTTCTCAATACTCAATCTCTTCATGTTAGCAAGCAAATTGCAGTATCTTTCGATAATCTCTCTTGTACTTTCATTCTTTAATTGGCGAAACAGATCAAATTCTTTCTTTAGAAGCGATTTCTTGCTTTTGACCATTTCTTCACTACCACGAAACTTTGACCTTAAAGCTTTCCAAATTGAATATGAAGTTCCATTGTGTTGTAAAAGCACCATAATATCTTCTTTTACTGCTTGTTGAAGAAGACTTAGCATCATTTTCTCATCTTTGTATTTCTTTCTAGCATCAGCGCTTAGATCTTTTATCGGAACAGGCTCTTCATCATCATTCATCGGTCGAATGTATTTTGTTTCGACACATTCCCACGCATCAAGATAGTTAGCTTGCACCCAATTCTCGAAACGACCTTCCCAACCTTTAAATTCTTCTATGTTCATGAGTTTGGGCGGTTTTTGCATTGTTCCTGTTTCGTTTTCGAGCATTGTGTTTTGTGCAACACTGATCGGAGTAACCGGTGTAGCGAATGCGTTGTAAAAATCTTCGTCCATTTTTTTCGAATTTTCAAATGAGCTTTATCACTTTGTAAAAATTCCTGAAACCTGTCGACAACAAATAACACACAATCAGTTTAAACGTTTATCAATTATCTGAAAGAAACTGTTACTCGAACTGTTGACAATTTTGAGCGGATTGAAGGTTGACACACTTGAGCGGACTGATATGACCCGGATCGAATTCAATTGACCTGACCCTTCGAAATTTTTGAACTCCAAATCGTATGAACTGGACTTTATCACGCGATTTAACCACACAAAACGATCTGACTGACAAATGTACTGATAAAACCGTGCGAACCGACTAAACTCCAAACCTTGTGACCTGATTACTCAAACATCTTGAACTCACACAAACACTATGAACTAAATTGCACATAACCTGATCGACTAGCACATATAACCAATATATCACAAACAATTTTTAATCACACAATGCATTTACAGCACAAACAAAGAACTTCATTTGAATATATGCACACCTTGGGCTGCTACAAAAACACATGGGCCGTTTTTTTTATTATGTATGTCAAAAGATAAGTGGGCCTCTTGATATGTATGAACTAATGTCAAAGACTTATCACATGTATCTGTCAACAACACATGCATATCGAAAACACAAATCAACTTTCACTTTTATTGGACCACATTTAGAAATCAACAAAAATCATGTGAATAACTCGATTTAATATTCAGAAAATGTCGAATCAATTTAATATCTTTTAAGTCTCATTTGACTAACACCTATTTAACCGACAACTAATTGAACTGTAAACATGAACTCCATATTTATAACAAGATCACATAACATGGCAGACAAAGTAAATGCTAATCTCAATTTTTATTGGACCTCTAAAACATTCACATGACTTGTAGTCCCAAGACAATTTATGAATCAGAAGTTCACGTGTAACCCATTTGCCACAAATAGACAATATCAACACCTGTTACTCTATAACTCTCAACTGAAACAAAGATGATCACGTGTAATGATGTACCGATATAATCACATGACAAAGCTGACAATTTTCAATTTACTTTTCACACTAATTGATGAACTTTCAAGTGATCGATTTTCAGATCAATGATGAGCAGAATCAGACTTTGGTTACTATGATCAGAATCAAAGTATCACTATAAGCAAAAACTTCAAAGAGTCTTAATATCAGAATCATGGTGACCGCGGAATCAACAAAGTACATATAAGCGGAATCAAAGTGTTCATATGAGCGGAATTAACATGTTCTGATTACGTCACTTTT
The DNA here is from genome assembly GCA_030545235.1 of Helianthus tuberosus. Lineage (NCBI taxonomy): Eukaryota > Viridiplantae > Streptophyta > Magnoliopsida > Asterales > Asteraceae > Helianthus > Helianthus tuberosus. The sequence continues at coordinate 59,058,474 of CM060426.1, read as the reverse complement.
TTTACGAGTTCACATGAACGAAACCTCGAAAAATCTAAGATCTAAGTCGAATTCAATTCTGAAAATCACAAGGATTAGTTACTTCATAATTCCGAGCAAGATGTGAAAAACTGAACCGATTTTGACCGTAAAAAGTTTTGATTTTCGAAAAAGAAAGATGTAGAAACAGATTTTCCAGCTGAATTGTAGAAAACTCTTCTCCACTGGCTCTGATACCAATTGTAGGATCGAATTCCGACCTAAACGAGTCGTGTAGAAGAGTTTTTCATCAAAACAAGAGGCGGAAACAAGTTTTTCAATGTAATTCAGCACGTATACACATAAAACTGTCGATATTATTGATCTAGAAGACGTTTACAACCTGTCGACACTTCGGCAGCACTTCGAGGCTCACCGGAAGACAACACCTAGAACTATGACTGAGATTTCGCTCCTATGCCTATATATATGGGTGTTGATTTCGCTCATATTTCACTACCATATGAGCGATACCCCATAAATGTCATATAAGCGATACCCTATGACTAATCAGTGAAATCTGTTTTAGTACATACAAGCGAAATCAGCTCTTATCCATGCATACTTGAACGAAATCACATGTTGACAAACTAAACTCTTTTGTCTTTAGTATGATGATGTCATGAATGATGTCATTCTGATAATGTCATCATGACATCATGTTTGATCAATCTTCACAACAAACTGAGACACGACTGAAGACGTAGACGACAGACGGATGCACCAACAGAAGGCAGTTCAAATCATTAATTGTAATGCAGCACAGTCATTAAGAACTAATCATGGTTTAATAGTTGTACGGATACCTGGAATTTTGACAGTTGTCACAAAATTACCCACATTTAAGGCACTTTAAGGTCATTAATGCAAGGTTTAAGCATGGATCATCATTAGGAGCTTTCTTGGAGCTTAACCTCCATATTTTTCTTCTTATTTGGCTTGTGCAAAGTTGTAAGTCTTCTAAACACCATATTTAAGCTTCTTGTTACTAGTAGATTACAAAAGTACAAGTTGATCATCTTAAAAATTAATAAAAATCAAATCAAAAACCCTAACCTCAAAGCTAATAATCTACTAATCTAAACTTATTATGTGGTTATTTAAGTAGATTAGTGTATCTAGTTGATGAAATCATGTTCATTATATTGATTTTGTTAAGATTAGTGGTTTAAAGTTTATATTTATGATGATCTTGTGATTAGCTTTATGTAGTATTTTAGATTAGTGTTAATCTAGTCATGTTAAACCTAAAAATGTGATTTAAACATATGAATGTTTAAATCACACAAGATCAACTTCAAATATTATGAGCATGTGTGTGTAAACATGATTAAGTAAATTTTAAACCAAGAATAATCATGTGACAAGCTTTTAAAAGCACTAATGAACTTTATTTTTACATAAAGCAAGCTTATGGAAATTTTTATTTTATAAAGTGAAGCATAAAAAGGGTCTTAAGAATTCTTACAAAATATGGGACTTTTTAAGAATGAAAAATAATTAGAATCAAGTTTATATAAAGATGAACTTGAAAAATGGTCATTTTAAAGTCTTGGAAAGATTTGTGTAAGTAATATGCTCATAAGAATTTGAAGGTAAAATTGTGTGATTATTATTGTAAAAATGATTTTGGTGATACTTGGTGAACTATGATGATTTGAAAATTGAATTGGTGATTTAAACGAGTTTTGAAAACGTGGGGAAACGTCATAATTTAGGGGAAACTATGGCAAATTTTTCTAAAAGTCTAATCGCGATTAAAAATGGGATTAAAGGGTGATTAACAAAGTTAAACGTAATTAGTGGTCTTAAACGTCATTATGGAAGCTTGGATAAAAAGGGGTAAGCCCTAATCATCCAAGAGTTATTATAAACTCATACATACATTTTTACTAAAATAAAGGGATGAAGTGATAAATATATGCAAGAATAATTTTTGATAAAAATTAGATATTTCAAATGACTCACTTGGTGTATAATACTTATGTATTATTTGTATGTAGTAGTGTTAGGAGATACATGCCAAGTACCAAATACACTACATGTAAAAAAACATACACCGATACATCTCACGAAAACAATCGCAAGAAGACAAGTAGAAATTACTACACAAATGCATGTACACCAACATCATCAAAATAACAAGAAAATGATACAACATTATGTCCTTAAACGAATAATCGGACGAGCGGAGGATTCGGGCAACGGACGAATTTATAAAAATATATTCCTAAGAAATAATAAATATATTTTAATCGGCCAAATAAGACATATAAACAAACCGGTCGAAAAAGGAATGCATAACATCCGACGATGACAAAATGGGCATATCGTCACCGCGAGAAACTACTACGACATTTGGGCGACTCTTCGACGCGGAAATATACCTATAAAGCGACTACGACGACATGTCTAAAAATAAGATATTTTTATACGCTTAACGAATACAAATATATATTACCGATAACAAAATCCGGAAGGTTGAAAAATCTATAAAACTTATTAAGTGTTCTTTATAAGAAGAATGAACATTATAAAAATTCCATACTTAGTAAATTTTGACAAAAAATGCAAGATTATTTAATGGACTCATAAAACTCAAGTTGGGCTAGGGCCCAATAACAAAATACATGGGCTAGAGCCCAATAACAATAATTCATGGGCTAGAGCCCAATAACAATAATTCATGGGCAAGGGCCCAATAACATAAAAGTGATGAGCCAGGCCAATAACATAAAACATGGGTTAGGCCCTATAACATAAAATACATGGGCTCGGCCCAATGACATAAAACGTGGGTTAGGCCCAAAGGCATGGGCTCGACCCAATGACACAATGACACGCGTGCGAAGCACGAGGACATGTGAAGGGCAAAGCCCGTTCACACAATTCAATACATATAAAATATATGTATACACTTATGAAATCAATCTATATCACAATCGAACGAACAAACTACCAACACTCAAAAATACAAAGTTGTCCCCAAATGACAAGTGAAAACATAATAAGAATTCAAGATGAACAACTTGTACGAGGTCCGAAAGACCTAGTGTCTAATAAAGTTAGTACACATGTAGGTAAATCACACGTACGGACGCTCACTACGGTATTACATACAAGGAACGCAAAATTGTGAGTTCATGTCCCTCCTTTCAATGTTTTATTTTAAAACAGTCGAGGGGAAATACATGTCAAAACTATGGGTATGTTAGCTATGGGTTTAGATGATAACATGATCAATGTACATAAGTAGGATGATGACATAGTAACCATTAATCACTTAGTGACCAAGGTGCAAAAGGTGTAGATCTATTGAGCTTGAGACACGCTCCACTCCTGGTTGGTATACACTGGAGTGCTTTTGTGATCCCAAAAATGTCAAAGTTGTCTAGGGTTGGTTACGTACTTATGGTACATAATGTCAGGGGGCTCGCTACCCACTGATGGATCCTTAAACTCAATAAATGCTATTAACATACCGGGATTTCATTTCAAGAATACAAAGATTTCATATGATAACAATAACTGCATGAACTCTCTCAACTTTTGTTGACTTTTTTTAAAACCACATGTATTTCAGGAAACAAGTGTTGAGCCGGTGATACACTACGAGGAACGGGAAAGTCTAAGACAACGATAGCCGCTTTTGGAGGGTTTGTCTTTTATATCCCAACTTCGTATGGGTATATAGGGGACAAAACCTCACTATGTTTTATGTCATAAACTATCTTTCGTGTTGTGTAATATAACTATGTTATGGTTAACGTTTGTGAACGTTGTGGAAACTAGAAAACTATGTTGGAAATTTGTAAACTTTGTTTGAAAACAATATAACTATGGCATCGTTGTGGTTTATTATGTTTACACATTTGGATGCAATGATCACCTTTCTTACGTCACACACAATACGCTTCCGCTACTAGCAGGGTGTGACAGGTAATCCTAAGCAGTTTACGAGTTTTGAGGATATTTTTAATGTATATATACACATGTAATATTTACTTTATGATTTAAAATATGGTTTCTTATATATGATCATTCTTATAAATATAGTCTGTTGATGATGGGCTATTTGATTCAAAGGTTGCGCGTCTGGTTGATGAGTCAGATGTTAAAAATGCTGTAAGTTTATATTTCCCTACTTTTCTTATCTATTGTATATAAACATATACGGATATATTTTATTGTATAATAAGTATAACAAGGTTTTTTAAAATTTTGTTGTAGCCTGAAGATCATTCTGTAAAAATAGCTGATGATGTTAACGATCCTCAACTTCAGTCTAAAGATTTCTCTGTTCATGACATTCCTGCCTCTTCAAGTGTTGTATCTAACGTAAGCGTTTATTAGTTTTACACTGTCCATTTTATTATTGTCTCAATATGTTGATATTCTTCTGTATGATTGAGTCTTGAACTTCAAAGCTGAGTTGAGAAGATAGTTTGTGTTGATAAAGAAAGTTACAAAATTTCAAGAATTCAAAGTTGTTATAGTCTAAATTAATTTACTTAGGTTGAAAAGATGCGCAATCTTCGTGGTAAGACAATTGTAGAGGATAACCAAGCTGTTGATAGACCGTGTAAAGTTCAAAAGGTTCATTTAGTATCATCCACTTCAATGCCAGTCTTACACTTCACCACACACGCTGAAGACAGGCTTGTAGGTTTTTGCAGTCCTTACTTTGTTTCGTTATTTCAACAATTTCAGTTATATATCAATATTTTATAAAATTCATTATTCAATTTTCTGTTTTTTAGCATCTGCCATCAGATGTATCCTCTGCGTTGGATCTGCATCTTGATAATCCTAAGCCTGTCAAGACCCAAAATCTCAAATGTGAAGTCTAGGAACTGCTTACAAGATCTCAAAAAACCAATACTGGATTCAACTACGCTATTGTTGGATGGTATAGTTATCTGAGATCTTGTAATATTGCTTTTGGAGATGAACTTTCGTTTGAATTTCACAAGTCTACTCAATTGCTGAAGTTAACAAAAGTTGTGCATTTCATGACAAAGCGAAAGTCCTCTTAGTTTGTGTTGCGTTGATTGAAGATTTATAAACAATGTTTCATGTGATGATTGTTTGTGGTTGTACATTTGGTTCCTCGGTGGTACTAATTTTGCTTCTTAGACATGTTCTATATGTAGTTATGTCTGTAAACATGTTTCATTGTCAATGGGTGGGTAGTCCTTTTTTTTATATGGCAATGGAAATACTCATATGTAACTTATATATTAACTGATGATCTATGTTTATAGTTGTCTATTATCTATAACAGATAACAAGTTTTGGTACAATATCTATACACGTATCTATACTTTCTATTAATATGTGTTATTCATGGTTTTCTAAGAAACCACCCGTGTTATACACAAAAATCTGCTGAAGTCTAAAGTCTGTTGAAGACCTATCATCTGTTGGAAGTCAAAGACCTAATCAACCTTGATTGAGCTTTGGTGAAAGTTGTTGAGGCAGGTGATCGTGTGTTCGTAGTTAATGTTTGTTGAAACTTAAGTTGTATTCAAATTCTATTAAGTTTGTTAGACATCTTTTATATGTACTTATATCTATAAGCAGTTTACATTGTCAATAGGTGGGTACTCTGTTTTTTGGAAACGAAAATGTAAATAATCGTATGTAACTGATATATTAACCGATGATCTATGTTTATAGTTTTCTATTAGCTATAATAAATAACACGTTTTGATACAATTTCTATATATACCTATCTTTACTTTCTATTAAAATGTGTTATTCATGGTTTTCTAAAAACCATCAGTGTTTGCACACGAATCTTACTACTAGTTGATTTAAAGTGAAAAAATAACAACCTATAAATGATGACACGTGGAGCAAATTTGGGTCCTCAAAATCTTGATTGAATGTTTTCTCTATTTTTTTTAATAATATAGTTTCATGACTATCATGACATAATTTCACTAATGGGGACAGTCTAAAGGGGAGAGACTACAAAAATGACTTAAGAGGTTGGAACATCAATAGGCAGTTTCATTTATTTACTATACCTTTTCTGTGATGATTTTTGTGTCTAAAAAATAACACTCTTTATAAAGTCCAAAACTCTGTGTTAGACTTTTTAAACACTTTTTAATTGACATCAAACAATGAATTTTGATTTAATACTAGTCTTAACTAAAGAAGAGAGTTGTAATTTGGTAAATGATGAGAATTAAAGTCAAGATTTATTATTCATAGTAAAAGTTTCACGAAGCTTGCAGCGAAAGGATGTCCAATGACAAACGGGTCTGCTACAAATTTTGATTTAAACCAAACCTAGAGGTGTATAATTAGGGCTGAAAACGAACCGAACGTTCAGCGAATAGTTTGTGAATTGTTCGGCGGAAAGTTCGTTTATGTTTGTTTATTAATAAATGAACGAACACGAACAAGAAGTTTCATTCGATTAACTAACAAACGAACACAAACAAAGGTCTAGTTCGTTCGATTGCATTCGTAAATGTTCGTTAATATGTTCTTTCATTTACATTTGTTCGTTCGTTCGTCTATGTTCGTTTGTGTTTGTTTGTTTTTTTTCATTAGTTACAAGTTTCTAGTTTTTCAATTTCCTTCCTAGCTTTTATTTCTCCTAAATATTAATCAAGTTCCATCAAAACTTTTTTCCCCCTTACTTTTATTTCCGTCAAAACTTTTTTCCCTCCTAACTTGGTAATTCATGTATCAAGATTTGGGATAATTATGAAATGTTGAATTAGGATTAATATTATCATGTATTCATGTATAGGTAATTTTGGATAATTATGTCTAAATTAGTATAATTTGGCTTATCATTTGGTGGATGTACTTTGTCTAATGTTTAATGTTAAGAGTGTTTTTATTTATTGCATATTAGATGTTCGTTTGTGTTAGAAATTTGTGTTCATGAATAACTGAGTTTCCTTAACAAACGAACACAAGCATAGAATCCCATTCGTTAGTGTGTTCATGAACGGTTCGTTAGTCCGAAAAACCTTAACAAACAAACACGAACAAAACTTTGTTAGTGTTCGTTTGGTTCGTTTAAAGCCCTATGTATCATTTATGACATATTGTTTGTGTTTAGTCTAACAACTTCCTTTTTTTTTTGTAAATCTTTGATAAAGAAGCAAAAAGAAAATCCATAGCAATTGAAAACCTATCATGCCAATAAAGCGTCTAACTCTCAAACAATACCCCGCAACTATTATAAATCTGTTCGATAGATCACACATCTTGAATAATCGTTTTCTTGTGAATTTTTTTAGGTATATACACGTATTGAATAATCCTTTTCTTTTAGAGTCTGTATTCATGGAGTCAACAAAGAAAATAAAAATTTACCCAATAAAATATTTAACTACTCGATGTATATTTTTAAAAGGTAACCTTTCTCCAAGGCTTGGACCCTCAGATCTAACTCTAAAGGTTTTGAGATTAGACGCAAGTCCCAACCCCCAAACCTTTACTATTCGATATTGCTTGCTAGTCAATGATCTCTAGATCAAGTGGTGGAGGGCTTACATTTTTCTTGAGAGATGCAGGTTCGACTCACACTTGGTGCAGAGTGAGGCACTAGTGGGCAATGATGGAGACCCAGGAAAACCTAGGTTGGATCATTGAGCCAAACGGGTTTTACCGGTAATTTCACTGTCGTGCCTATGGGCGGGTGGGTTACCGGGTTTTCCCCGGAATTGGTGGTGGACTCGGGTTACTCTCGGAATACTTCGTTTGTCCAGTGGGTGCCCCAAGAGTACTCGGGATTGATTCTGTTGGCCGTTAAAAAAAAAATATTGTTTGCTAACTTTGCAACCATTTCCATTTGACTTGAATTAGTTTTTACCCCGTGAAAACATTTCCTAGATCGCCTTTTTCCTAGACCCGCAACTACTTTTGCACAACAAATGCAAATTTTTCCTGTACTTTTGCACAACAAATGCAAATCAAGTTATAACACATCACAAATTATTATGGTGCTTGATATAATACAATATTAATTGTTATTGCTCGATAGCTAATTTTTAATATTGTTCCTGACAGAAAATTAATAACCATGACACTCTCAATGAATGTTTCATAAACATCTTCAAAGAAAAACAAGTGTTAATTAAGAAAATTAGATTACAACTATTGATATGAATTCTTCATCTCTTGCTCAAGAGCATCTTCTAACAAAACCTCCGACTGATCCATCAAATCCGGGCTTAATCTAAACATAAGAACACAAAACTCCATCTGATTAAGCGCACCATCGCCGTCACAATCTCCTTCTCTCAACATACTCAACAGATCGTCGTCGCTAAGATCCTGGAGTCCCAAAACCGAAGCGTTGTTCTTCAAACTATCAAACGTGATCACCCCTTTATCCGCGTCCATCAATAGTTGAAACCCTTTACACAATTCCCCGATCAGGCCATCGCCGCCTAACTTTTCCTCCATCAAAGGTAATTGATCATGAAACTCCACTTGATTATTCAATGCAGCCATAGAAGTTTCAAAGAGATATTGAAAGTAATCTTGATTGATGAAAATGAAGTGGTAGTTTTGTATATATATATATATATATGAAGAGAAAGTTGACAAGTTCAACTAGGTGTTTTCAACGAAAGGGGAGGTTGCTGGCTTTTGGAATTGACAATTTCACACGGTGAGGGTAGAATTTAATGGAAGAGAGGTAAAGTCGTCATTTTGCTTTGATGGTGAGAGGGAAGATGCTTCTTGTTAGGGGAAATTCCCATGAAATTGGTTACATGAAATGACGAATTCACCCTTGTACAAAGGAAAGTGAAGCTATGGGAATGGGAATGGGAATGGCCGAAATTTGGAGATTAGAATACTTTTTTTATACATGTTCTTGTTTTCTTCATGGGACATATATTTTATTTTATTTATATATTATTGGTTACGTATTATTGTTTTCTTGTTATTATTATTTTTTGAAAATATTTTTTTTACATCTAAATATACCTAATCTTACACTTTGAAGATATAAAGGGACACCACTTATGTGAGTAACAAATATTATACCACTAAACCACTAGATTACTTTCTTTTTAACAATAAATTTTTACATGTATATACTAACTCACTAGCCTTACAGATGCAAGGATGTAAACCTACTACACTTTTTTTAAGAGACAAACACTATACCATTAGACCACTAGGTCATGTGTGATTCTAAATCATTTGATGTGATGATTATTGTAAGGGCATAGGTTTTACTAATTGTGGATCATGTATTCCGAGATGTTGTCTGGATCACTTATCCTTAGCGGATGGTGCAGGAAGCCTATGGATCAACGATCCTTATTATTACTTATGTTATCTAACAATTGTTCTCTGTGTTTTCTAATGTTCGTTTGCAGGTTATGAACGACGTGGACTAAGTCTTAGCTGGAATCTCGGGTATAATTCGTTTACGATGCTGATCGTGCTGAATTCCACTAACGTTCATGGAGCTTGGACGTGGTCTTCCAAGAAAATCGGACTTAGTTGTTAGTTTATTTCAAAAGGGGTTGATCAAGTGTTTCTAGGCACATTCTCACTTTCGCATACACGCATTCGCATACATTGAAAACCAGAGCACACATACACTATTCGATTGTACCACACTTGATCAACATCCAAAGTTGTAATTCTTATTGTTCAATATAGTTGATAGTGATAGTTTTCACTATTCGAAGTTTTTATGTTGGCGATCTACTAGTGATCAATGGCTTTTCCTCATACAAATCGTTGTGTTCATCATTTCATTCATCAAGCATTCATATTTTTCATTGTTCATCACCTAAGCACTATACCTCACTTAACAAAATTGGTTACATTATCCTTAATCAGATTTTTGACCAAAACAATTTGGCGCCCACCATGGGGAAAGTGGTGCTTCAATTCTAAAGATTTTCGTTCATTTATGTTCATTCTCACCAATGCCAGCGGTTACCTCATCTCAAACCACTATGTTGTTGCCTCCTATTCCCCCACCATTCCAGAAGAATGTTGAAAATGCTCAGAAGAAGACATCATCTGTCTTCCAAGGATCCAAAACTTCTGCTACTTCTTCCTCTACTAATACTGACTGTTTTGGTCAAAAATCAGTTTAAGGATAATGCAACCAGATTTTGAATGTGAGGTAGAGTCTTATGTGTATGAAGATGTTATGTAATCAATTATAAAGTGGAAATGATAATGAACACCGAGATTTGTACGAGGGAAAAGCCCTTGATCCTTATGAAATCTCCGACACAAAAAACCTCGGGTGATGGAAACTACCAATCACCAACTATATTGAACAAACATACTAAAATTCAATACAACTTTGGAAGATAATGAGCTCGATACAATGGATTTATAGTGTGGGTGTTGAGAACAGTTTTAGTGTTGCGAGAGAGAGTGTGTGTTCGTTTGATATGTTGTTCCTAAAATGAGCTTCATTATCCCCTTATAAAACTGGAAATAACTAGATAACAAGCAATCCGAAAAGTGTGCAAGTATCCCATGTTCCTCCATAACGGCTATACTCGAATATGGATGTGCCCATTTGGAGCATATTTACCGATATTCCAACATTGTGACAACCCGAACATTTAGGGTTTTGTACCGTTTGATCTTGCGATTCTAACTCCTCATAATTCTCTTCTTCCACGCTCTTGCTATATTAAACTTGTTATTTAACTTCTCGCTATGATAAACTTGTCGAATGTGAATTTACTTGATTATATCTAAGTGTGCGGTTGGATCCATTTAAGTGATTGGGTTTACTTATAGGGGCCGCATAGGAACCTGGGCCGCTGTACATATATATAAGGGATGTGGGTACGTTTGGGCCGCACACACACACCTAGCTCACACTTCACTTCATCTCGGCCCATGCTTGCATTTCGGGCCGAACCGCTTGAGCCCAACTCCTTTATGGGTTATGTATACATGTAGAACTAGGGGGAATAGGGGTGCGTATTATCTGTGATTTGGAAATCACGTAGATAGCAAACCCTAGTGCACCCCATTCTTTCCTTCTCGCGATCAGCCTACCCTTCGAAGTTTCGTGTTTGAACCTTGTCGATTGCTCCGTGTTTGATCATTAAAATCCATCCCCCGGTTAGTATAATTTTAAATGATTCGAATATGGTTGATTGTTCTAGGTTATATATAAAGTATTGTGATATTCGTAGAACTGTATGTGATATAATTTTAATGATTTGAATCTTGTTGATTGTTGATTGTACTTTCGTGATTATACCTCTATGACTTCATAAGACGACGATTATTAACCAAAACTCTATATGATAATGATAAACTAATGACTTGGTGTGACTTGATTCGAATGTTCTGGTGTTGAAGAGTGTAAGGTAACTGCTAGTCGATGGGTATGGAACTTGAATGGTTTATTGACTGCTTCCTTATGATGTGCATGAAATAAAATGTATTGCATGAATTGTGTGATGTATATAATATTACATGAAACTGTCGCAAATAGGTTAGTATTGTGAATATTGTATGTCGGCCATGATTATTAGAATTCATCAGATTTCATTGATTATCATGTGATTTGTTTCCTCATCATGTCACTTCATGACATCAGGTTCATGTGTGGTTGTAACCAGTTTGTCGGCCACCATCTTGGCCGCACACTTAATATAGTTTATTAGTGTTAGGTTGCTTGCATTTATTGATTGAATACCTGGAACCTCTTGGCAAATTCATAACTTACAAAAGTTGACTTTGGTTGTTAAATTAAGTGGATATGATCTGGTAATGTATTCGGATGGGAGTCACTAGTGGGCCGCACATGTTTAGATAGGTATTGGGCCACACAATTAAAAGGGCGGCCCATGTGATGTTTTCGTTGATGATGATTCATTGGTTATGTATATGTGCCGTGACTTTAAAGGTTATTTAATGAGTAGTTGTAATGGGCCACATTCCTTGATACATTGGGGTATTATTACATACTAGGAAAGATGTTATGATTGTGTTTTAGGATATTGAATACAAACTGTTTTGTGTATGATTCAGAAGAGAATATGATGTTGCTGATTGTATGTTATATTGGTTGCACCGCACACCTGGAACATGTAATTAGATTGTAATATATATTACTATGTTATAAATTTATACACGGCCCGTGTGCTTATATGTTACGAGTTGTATGCCATGTGTTAAATACGTGTACTTATGTGATGTGTGGTACCTTGTATGCTACTTGATTTGTAATGTGTGCCAATACGTGAAATATTTGTATACGAATCTGATTAAAACTTGGTAACCATAAATAGGGCATGATTGACCAACATAACACAAGTAAATTGTCTAACCGAGCAAAACCAAGGTGAGTTCACACTCCTAAGGCATGGGATTCCCGGTGGGTTTGGGAATGGGATTGAATAACTATTTATGCTATCAACACTACTAGAATACTTACTACTGTCCTCGGATTGAAGGGCACGTGCGTAAAACCTACGTACACTCATACTCGCTACGGTCCTTGGATCAAGAAGGGCACGTACACTCATACTCGTTACGGTCCTTGGATCAAGAAGGGCACGTACAAATACGACTAGTCTAGTAACATACAACATGGGAAGCCCCCACTAATCATCGCAAACATGTTTGGGAAACCGCGATACGGATTAATACGATACACATGGGAAGCCCCCACTAATCATCGCAAACATGTTTGGGAAACCGCGATACAGATTAATACAGTACATGGTTTACGAAATAAACATATGATTTACGAACACTTTAACTAAACAACCAACTGTGAACTCGCTCAACTTTGTTTTTGACTCGTTGTTACATGCCTTGCAGGCCTTTAGGTGCTAATCAAGGGAACTTGCTGTCTGGGAAGCTGGAGTGGTCATGGGTCGAGTTACATGGAAACGCAACACAAGACTAAGAGCTATCACATGTGGTTTATAAACACTTAACGAACTATATATGCTTCCGCTGTAAACTGTGATATATTGTAACGTTGTAACCCTTATTGTTAATAAAAGAAAGTTTTATTTAATATACTCATGAGTTCAATGTGGGTTGGTGGCTAAGATCCTGGTCAGTCACGCCTCCAAGCGGTGGTACTCCGCATGTGGATTTTGGGGGTGTGACAGATTGGTATCAGAGCCATTGGTTATAGTGAACTTGGTTTTAAAAAAAGGGGAAAATGTTTTCGTAAAACCAGACTATAACCGAACAGTTCTGAAAACGGGAATACGACCATGACACTCAGCTCCAGATTGCAAGGTTCGTCTCTCATATACTCATTGTACTACATAACTAGTGAACACCTACATATGATATTGCATGTGATTGCACGTCTAGCACAACAGTATGAATTCCTGTACACTTGCACGTGTTATGTGACTGATAGGATGGTATTTCCCTAAACATTCACGACTTACGTTTCGTGATACTTTTTGTTTGCTACTCGAATTTGAGGAACCATTTGACATGAGTTGAGAGGAGCTGAGATGAGCATGCAAATCACAATATTATTGTGGGTGCACACATAATAATACTGTGGGGTGCATGTGAGTCCCAGTGAGGCTTAACAAGTGGAAAAGGGGTTCCGTTCCGTGATTTGATCGTTGAGAAACATAACAAACCTATAGGGGTCATAGCAGTAATTGTCCCTTACTCAAACTCAAACGTGAACTTTTCATATATCTTTAGATCCCTTCGAAACTCGATGCTATCGAGTGTTACCTGAACACCCATCTGAACTCAGCGAACCATGTAAAATGTTAATTGCTTATACGAACGTCCATGTGTTGGACGTCGCAGCGTCGAATGATTGATCGATATCTTTCCCACCTTTCTTCACTTGTTGGAACTTAACGTCTTGACGTCTCGGATTCTGAAGTGCGACCACTTCTGCAACACTCCCGCAACATATTGTGTATTACTTGAACTACTCGCAACACCGATGGACAGGAGGATGAGCGATGAGCCTCACCAACCTCAGTATTAGAACGACTTTGATTACTGGCAGCGAACATCAGCAATTAGACTTCCACCGAATCCTAAGCGACTTATGAGGGTCAACCCTTACGAATCCATCGGGACATCGGCAATGACAATCGACTGTAGTATGGAGTGTGTGGCTATCAGCACAATGAGTAACGCTTTAGGATGTGGCACGGGAATGTGACAGGATGGACCTTGTTGGTGAAAGGTCGCAGGGCTCCGTTTCGAGCAACAACATTAGAGGCAACAGACATGGAAATATCAAGGTACCCGTAATCATAGCATGGAAACGAAGGTGACATTGGCGAGGAATTATTGCAGTTAAGTCAAGACGTCAACAACCCAGCGAACAATGGTAGTTTTGGGAGTTCTAGTAGCCGTAGCAATAACACTGGATGTGATATTCGTGAAGGGAATTTAGAGTTGGTGTGGGCGACGCCAAGATTGTAACAACATGGTGGCCTACACGTTCTTAGTAACAAATCGCCTCGTCACTGTTTTGCTTAACCCTGATACTTCTAGAAACCGAACCTGCTGTGGAATTTGGCAGAGGTCAAGCCTACTGAAACCTCATATGATTGTTGGAATGCAAACTCGACCTTGTGGGACAAGTGTCCGACGTCGACCATCCTTCTACTACCCTTGATAGCTTTGATGCAGTGGTCCGTATGGATTGGTTATCTAGATATCGCGCAGATACACCCAGTGAGGAGAAAACTTCATGTGGAGAATTGTTGTCTGTCCTAACAAGCCAGAGTGGCACAACGGTTAGCGTCATTTCAGCAGAAAAGCCAGGAGTGGCTACGGAAGGATTACCCCGCAATGTTAACGTTCGATACTGATGTCAAGGCTAAGGAAAGGAGGATCGCGGATCCACCAATTATTCGTGATTTCTCCCTAAGTGCTACCAGAAGAACTACTAGGTTTACCTTCACAACGTTAGGTGGAATATCACATCCACATCATGCCAGAAGTAGCCCTTGTTACTAGTATATCTTATTATCTTACACCAGGATCATTGAGTTAATCAACACACCAGCAGTTTCAGGGATCACATGAGTCGACCGTAATTGTTGACGACGTTCTGAATCATGACCCGGAAAAACGGACACCATGGGTAGCATATGGATCCTATTTCAGCACTTCTGGGGGAGGAGCTATTACGTGTGAAGCCTTGTTAAATGTCATGTCTGGAGTCGAGAAAATGCATTTTTATCATGTAACTAACGGAGTGGGATTACACGTGGATCTCGCTAGGATGCATCTTAATAGAAATTGATCGACACCAAAGATCCCTTCGGGGATGCAGCAATTCCTTGATTTCACTAGATTCTATCACAGCTTACCCACAGGATTTTTGAAGGTCCCGCAGCTTAAATCTCTTTAGCACAGCAGGGTGCTGTGGAAGACAAACAAGGGGGATGTCTCTTCAACTTTCGAATTCCAACTCTGCAATGCACCGAGCATCGCCCTTTTCCCGATGGTGTGGGTGATTTAGTGGTATACCATGATGGTTCGGATCAGTGTCCCAGTTACACACCGACGCAACACGAGAGAATGATGACTTACGTGATGGAACTACAAAGGGGAAACTGCACGACACACAACTGGCGGTGAAAACCGTGGCCTTGAGATTTTAGATGGAGGCACTACTTGGACGGTACCAGATGTGTTATTTACACCGATCGCAAGGGCCTCCCACGTACCCTGACTTCGACAAAACTAATTCAGTTAATGGCATCACTGGAGGAAACTTTGGGATGATTACAACTCTGGAATTTGAACGTGCACGAGCTCTGCAGCTCGCTATCGACTCTAACTTACCAGAATCAGACTCGCTTTGTTCAAACTGGAGAACTGAAGGAAGAGGAATCTTCAAGTAGAAACCATGCGGGGCATGGAGAAGCAACCTTTGACCAGTCGGACGATACTCGCTACTTCCTGAAACAAATGTGGGTGCCATTACACGGCAACTATAGGGAAACTCGCGTTGAGCAAGCACACCAGTTCGACATTCTAGCCGTCTGGGTTTCAGACGAAAGGCATGAGGATTTATAAACCTTGTACTGGTAATCGGACATGAAGTCCCATCTAGCTATGTATGAGAATGATGGATCGACTTGTGGAAAGTCAAGGTGTAGCACCAGCAACCAGCAACACTCACATGGAAATAAAAACAGACTGCCATGGATTTGGTCGATAGTCTACTTACAACTCGAAACATAAACGACATCACTTGGATACCCATTGATTGTCTTGCGCAACCAGAATACTTTCTAGCCATTAAGGAAACGGATAAGTTTCCTACACTTGCAGTCATCTACCTGAAAGAAGTGGTTGCTAGGAACGGGATGCCAACCTCCATTATCTCCGATCGCGAGCCACGATTTGCATCTGATTTGTGGCAAGCGATGCACAAATCCTTTGGCTCATGTCTAGACATGAGCACAGCATATCATCCACAAACGGATGGGCGGATTGAACGCACCATCCAAACTCTTGAAGACATGCTTCGAGCATGTGTAATTGACTTTCGTAACGGCTGGGAGTGGTATCTACCTTTAGTGGAGTTTTCATATAACAACAGTTACCACACCAGCATCCATGCTGCTCCGTTCGAGGCATTGTACGGATGGAAGTGCCGATCACCTCTTTGTTGGGCAGAAGTTGGAAACAGCCAAAACTCGTCGTAGACACAACAGAGATGATTGCTCAAATACGACAACAAATGGCGGCAGTTCGTGACCGTCAGAAAAGCTACGCTGATAAGCGCAGGAAACCACTCGAGTCCCAGGTTGGGGATCGAGTACTACTTAAAGTCTCACCTTGGAAGGGTGAAGTTCGTTTTGGTAAACGGGGCAAACTCAACCCGCAATATGTTGGACCTTTCGAAATCGCGAAGAGAATTGGCAAGGTGGCCTACAGATTGAATCTACCTGAAGAACTCAGTGGAGTTCACAACGTACTCCATGTGTCGAATCTGAAGAAGTGTCTGTCAGATGAAACCCTCATAGTTCCTTTCAGGGAGCTCACCATCGACGATCAGTTGCGATTTGTCGAAGAACCAGTGGAAATCTTGGACCGGGTGGTCAAGATTCTCACACGCACCAGGACACCCATCGTTCGAGTTCGTTGGAACTCCCGTCGTGGCCCAGAGTTTACCTGGGAACGACAAGACCATATGAAACATAAATATCCCCAGTTGTTCGAGAACAATGAAACCACTACTGAGGCTGAAGCTACTGCGGAATTTCAGGACGAAATTCCAAACCAACGGGGGGGTGATGTGACACCCCAGGAAAACCAGGAAACCATGCAACCTAGCTAGCTTCCTCAGTAACTACGTGCTAAATTTCGGGACGAAATTTCTTTCAAGTTGGGGATGATGTGACAACCCGAACATTTAGGGTTTTGTGCCGTTTGATCTTGCGATTCTAACTCCTCATAATTCTCTTCTTCCACGCTCTTGCTATATTAAAATTGTTATTTAACTTCTCGCTATGATAAACTTGTCGAATGTGAATTTACTTGATTATATCTAAGTGTGCGGTTGGATCCGTTTAAGTGATTGGGTTTACTTATAGGGGCCGCACAGGAACCTGGGCCGCTGTACATATATATAAGGGATGTGGGTACGTTTGGGCCGCACACACACACCTAGCTCACACTTCACTTCATCTCGGCCCATGCTTGCATTTCGGGCCGAACCGCTTGAGCCCAACTCCTTTATGGGTTATGTATACATGTAGAACTAGGGGGAATAGGGGTGCGTATTATCTGTGATTTGGAAATCACGTAGATAGCAAACCCTAGTGCACCCCATTCTTTCCTTCTCGCGATCAGCCTACCCTTCGAAGTTCCGTGTTTGAACCTTGTCGATTGCTCCGTGTTTGATCATTAAAATCCATCCCCCGGTTAGTATAATTTTAAATGATTCGAATATGGTTGATTGTTCTAGGTTATATATAAAGTATTGTGATATTCGTAGAACTGTATGTGATATAATTTTAATGATTTGAATCTTGTTGATTGTTGATTGTACTTTCGTGATTATACCTCTATGACTTCATAAGACGACGATTATTAACCAAAACTCTATATGATAATGATAAACTAATGACTTGGTGTGACTTGATTCGAATGTTCTGGTGTTGAAGAGTGTAAGGTAACTGCTAGTCGATGGGTATGGAACTTGAATGGTTTATTGACTGCTTCCTTATGATGTGCATGAAATAAAATAAAATGTATTGCATGAATTGTGTGATGTATATAATATTACATGAAACTGTCGCAAATAGGTTAGTATTGTGAATATTGTATGTCGGCCATGATTATTAGAATTCATCAGATTTCATTGATTATCATGTGATTTGTTTCCTCATCATGTCACTTCATGACATCAGGTTCATGTGTGGTTGTAACCAGTTTGTCGGCCACCATCTTGGCCGCACACTTAATATAGTTTATTAGTGTTAGGTTGCTTGCATTTATTGATTGAATACCTGGAACCTCTTGGCAAATTCATAACTTACATAAGTTGACTTTGGTTGTTAAATTAAGTGGATATGATCTGGTAATGTATTCGGATGGGAGTCACTAGTGGGCCGCACATGTTTAGATAGGTATTGGGCCACACAATTAAAAGGGCGGCCCATGTGATGTTTTCGTTGATGATGATTCATTGGTTATGTATATGTGTCGTGACTTTAAAGGTTATTTAATGAGTAGTTGTAATGGGCCACATTCCTTGATACATTGGGGTATTATTACATACTAGGAAAGATGTTATGATTGTGTTTTAGGATATTGAATACAAACTGTTTTGTGTATGATTCAGAAGAGAATATGATGTTGCTGATTGTATGTTATATTGGTTGCACCGCACACCTGGAACATGTAATTAGATTGTAATATATATTACTATGTTATAAATTTATACACGGCCCGTGTGCTTATATGTTACGAGTTGTATGCCATGTGTTAAATACGTGTACTTATGTGATGTGTGGTACCTTGTATGCTACTTGATTTGTAATGTGTGCCAATACGTGAAATATTTGTATACGAATCTGATTAAAACTTGGTAACCATAAATAGGGCATGATTGACCAACATAACACAAGTAAATTGTCTAACCGAGCAAAACCAAGGTGAGTTCACACTCCTAAGGCATGGGATTCCCGGTGGGTTTGGGAATGGGATTGAATAACTATTTATGCTATCAACACTACTAGAATACTTACTACTGTCCTCGGATTGAAGGGCACGTGCGTAAAACCTACGTACACTCATACTCGCTACGGTCCTTGGATCAAGAAGGGCACGTACACTCATACTCGCTACGGTCCTTGGATCAAGAAGGGCACGTACAAATACGACTAGTCTAGTAACATACAACATGGGAAGCCCCCACTAATCATCGCAAACATGTTTGGGAAACCGCGATACGGATTAATACGATACACATGGGAAGCCCCCACTAATCATCTCAAACATGTTTGGGAAACCGCGATACAGATTAATACAGTACATGGTTTACGAAATAAACATATGATTTACGAACACTTTAACTAAACAACCAACTGTGAACTCGCTCAACTTTGTTGTTGACTCGTTGTTACATGCCTTGCAGGCCTTTAGGTGCTAATCAAGGGAACTTGCTGTCTGGGAAGCTGGAGTGGTCATGGGTCGAGTTACATGGAAACGCAACACAAGACTAAGAGCTATCACATGTGGTTTATAAACACTTAACGAACTATATATGCTTCCGCTGTAAACTGTGATATATTGTAACGTTGTAACCCTTATTGTTAATAAAAGAAAGTTTTATTTAATATACTCATGAGTTCAATGTGAGTTGGTGGCTAAGATCCTGGTCAGTCACGCCTCCAAGCGGTGGTACTCCGCATGTGGATTTTGGGGGTGTGACAAACATAGACCAAGTCCACTTCGTCAAGTACCTGTGAATACAAGTTAAAATATAGGAAACAATTGTTAGTCAATATAAGTAACAATAAGGATCCTTGATCCTCAGACTTCCTGCACCATCTATTAAGGATCAGTGCTCCAGGTTAAATCTTAGGATAATGATCCATAGTATTAAAAATCAATTCCCTAACAATTGGCCCCAAATATGGAGGATATGATACACGTTTAATCTGCCATATTTCTTTTGGAATAGGACTAGTCGTTACAAAAGAAACTAGCTGTTACAGTTGATGACATGACTAATAGGATTGCCTGCAACAATCATCACGATATATAGAGAGTAGATATGGTTTTGAAAAAAAGCATTTAAGATCAAGAAATCCTCATTTATATCTCCATTCCGGAAACTAATCAGGTATTCTTTTCTTCTCTTTATCCTTTATTTTCTGTCTTCTCTTCTCCCTCAATTCGATCATGGCCAAAATGGCTACACGATCCACCCCAAGCAAAAGCTAGGATAGCAATGGTACACCACAAAGCCAAAATCTTTTGAAGAATCCTTCCACTGAGTTGTGCAAATTCACCGATCCTGCGATCGATCGTTTGTATACCTGTTTCCCTTCGGGAACAATCTTTCGTCCTTTTGACTATTCTACCAAACACAATAACCAGGCACCACAAACACATCATATAAGATAACCTTGTCACTTAACTTAATATCACCATTCTTAGTAACTAAAGCACTAGTGCCATTAGGGTGTTTAACTTTTATATTAAATTCAATGACATCCATCTGATTAATCATACCAACATCTGACATAACCATATGCTGATTAGCCACTGAATCAATTATCCACCCCATTTGTTTACCATCATTAAAGAAATTTGTAAAGCAGTAAATAGGCTGAACACCACAAGTAGGATTATAAGACATATTTGAAAAATTGTTCAAACAAACAGAGTTAGCACACCTACCAGAAAAACCACTACTCTGAGGATCACCTTTGGACTTATCGTTTAAGAGACTAAGTAACTGAGCTATTTAGTCATTAGTTAAAGAGCTCACGGAAGAAGAAGAAGAAGAATCAGTATTATCAACAACAACATTATTACTAACCCTATTGCCCTTGTTCCCGCCAGTTTTTGACTTCATCCAAGAAGGATAGCCAACAAGTTCAAAACATCTCTCAATAGTATGACCAGTCTTATTGCAATGAGAACACTTTAGATTAGGGTTAGAAGACCTAACACCTTTTTTCTTTGAATCAACAACCTTATTAGTTTTAACATCAAAACCAACTGCACTATTAGGTGTTTTTTCAGAAACAATTTTAGTATGAAGATGAGACTCTTCCCTTGAAATAATGGAAAAAGCATCCTTCACAGAAGAAAGTGTTTCTCTTGTTAAAATATTTGTTCTAACAGTCTGGTATGTACTATCAAGACTCATTAAGAACTGCATCAGTTTAATAATATTATTGAAATCATTAAACTGCTTAGATACATCACATGAACAAGCAGGTAAAGCAAGTAACTGATCTAATTGCTTCCACATATAATTCAACTTATGATAATACTCAGAAACAGTCATGCCATTCTGACTAAAAGAATTAATTTTCTGATATAGATTAAACACAACAGACCTGTCTATCTTATCATAAGTTTCTCTTAAATCTTTCCACACATCAGAAGCAAGTTTATTAGAAAAAACCAAACCAAGATACAATTCTTCAGACACAGAATTAAGAATCCAAGTAAGAACAATAGAGTTGCACCTATCCCATTACCTACCCAAAACATCAGTAGTAGACCTACGACAGGTACCATCAATAAACACCATCTTGTTCTTAACTTGTAAAGCAAGAACCATAGCATTAGACCAAACCCTATAATTTTCTGTACCCTTAAGTTTGATATTAACTATGGACAGATTAGCACAATCACTAGGAAGAAGAAACAAAGGATCACCAGCATCAATCTTGCTAACAAGAGTAGCACTAGTAGATGTCATAGTATCAGTAGTAGTAACCATAGTATCATCACCAGTCAAAGCAAACAAGCAAAGATACACAACACAACGAAACCAGAATATCAGTAAAAAATAATAAGAGTATCAAACAGACTACCTCAGAACAAGACAATCAAGATCCAAACAGACTAATAATAACCAGAATATCAGTTAAAAATAAACATAGTATGAAACAGAATATCACAGAATGAGAACAATCAAAAAACAAACAAACTAAATCAGAATAACACTAGACAGAAAAAAAATAAAGACCAGCGAAACCAGGACAGCGATCCGATCAGAGGTTCATCACTCAAAGGGTGCCTCCGCAGACAATATACAAGAAGCTATAGACACACACGACCAAACAAATCAAATGCAACAGAATGAACCCTCTATGTGTCCCAAAACCAAACCGGTCTTTGCTAAACACGGTATCAATATGCCTAGACACAACGACTCAGTGATGCAAAAAACAATAAAAAAAATAAGAGAAAGATAGAACGATCTCACAGGGGGTGCATATAAGTCCAACAAATCAGACTTGTAAACTTCACTTAGGGTTATAAGAAACTGATTAGGAGACAATCACATAAGTTATGTTGGTTTGCCCTATAAAAGAGACCAATAAGAACCTTCTTCAAGAACACCAGAAAACACTAGAAATTAGGGTTTCAATCACAGTAGCGGCACGAACACCAAGAAGACAGAAATCACCAGACCTGGAATCGGTAGAACCAACCGGAACTTCCAAGACTCCAATCACCACCAGAAATCACCCAGACCTAACTGGATCTGAGATGAAACCCTCGATCACAGCAGAAAACGGTATCACCAATAACCATGGTTGTAAAAGTCCCGCCTAGGCTCCGAGTACTCCGCGAGTACTCGCTATAAGGTAGGCTGCCGAGGCACGAGTACTCTTCTCCCTGGCGAATTACTCCCCGAGTAATCTCCGCCTAAGCCGAGTACTTCCCGAGTACTCCCGAATCCGACTAGGGAGCGCCTAGCAACTTTTGCAACCATGCCAATAACACCTAGTGCTCTGATACCATGTAAAAGTACACAGTATAAAAAGATACGAACAGGATTGTGACACCCGTGTCACTGCGACCATCAAACAAATGCCAAACCAATGAAATATTGTATTTCATACTTGGGATTTGTAAAAATATGTGTATCGATTTCACATATCAACTCTTGTTTCGATTTCAAGCTCTAAATCGCTTACTGGAAGGTTATACCCGCACTGATGCGTAAATATAACCAGTTTAATGCAATGAACACTCCGGAATAGTGAAATAGGCTTAACATACCTTAAATAACCTTTACATAACTTATATATAAGTTTTGGAAGGTTTGGTGTGGTGAAATCAAGTTTAATCGCTTACAGGGACTAAAGTTGACAAACTGCGAAAGTATGCCACTTTGAACTGTAACAGACCTTCCGGAACATGACCATAAGTTAAACATACCATAAATATCCTTTACATAGCTTAGAAATAGGCTTTGAGGGGTTCGGTGTGCTAAAATAAACTTTTGGGTCATTCAGGGACTAAAAGTGTCAAAAAGTGCACAAGTTTGCATTTTCGCGCATAACTTACGTTCTGAATACATCCGGACATCCAAAAATTTATGTAAGCACTAAAATATTTTATTTTAGTGTTCGCCATAAGAAAAATCCATTCGTCGCGTCATTTGGTTCGTTTTTCGCATTCGGGACCAGATTCGATGTATTAGCCGTTGTTTAATTCACAACCACACATTCTAAACTTGCTTAGTCAGCGGATAAGGATGGAATTTTGGTACCATAACTTTGCAACACATGTATGGATGGAATTTAAACACCTAAACACCATAACTTTGCAACACATGTATGGATGGAATTTAAACACCTAAACACCATAACTTTGCAACACATGTACGGATGGGATTAAGGCACGTTTTCCATGAAACGATCTTAACGGTTCGGGTATTCCTATAAATACCCCATACCCCCCCCCATTGCTAAAATCACTAGAAACTTTATTTGAGAAACTCTAAGTTGAAACATTTGTTTCATACCTGAGATTTTTGAATCGAGTTTAGCATTCGGGGACCCTTCGTAAGTATTCTTTCGTTCTTTTCCTTATTTTACTGCTTTTCGAGTCAGAAAGTCAAACTTTGTTTGACTTTCAGCGTTGACCAGTAATGGTCAATGCGAAGTTCGTTTGAACTTCGCAACGTGAGTGTAATCACGTTGGTCATAGTCCCTTGGGACTATGCCCATTGATTACCACGTTGTCTAGGGTCGTAGGGTAAGCGATCTAATGAATCGCTTATACCTCGAACCCGACCCAGTTTGGTCGATCATTAGGATCCGACCAAACACATTAGGTGACCATAGTAGGTAGGGAATAACCTTCCGAGGTTATACCCTATGGTCACATCGTTTAAGTAGTTGCATGATAGGTAGTTTATATGCCTTAGGTAAATTACCAGAATACCCTTTTCATGTATAATTGGTAATTAAGCATATGTAACCTAAACCTTTGTCACATAACTGATTATGTAATATGTTTAGGCATATAACACTTGTCATAGGGCTAGTTAGGCGGTCCGAACGCGTTTCACGCGAACGACGCGTTAAAGTAGCATAAGCTACCTAAACGGGTCGTAATGGGTCGAAATCACTCAGGTTAAGTTTCATTTAGTATGTAGGCTTTGTTAAACCAAATAACACGAGTCTCTACACTCGTTTGGTTTACAAACCCTAATGCTACCCAATCTTCCGATCTAGGTCCGGTTTATTAACATAGTTACCTATACTAGGTGCCGTTTGATATCCGCGATCTCTAGCATTGTTTAGTTGTCACTCCAGAACTACTGAGCAATTTCAGGTGAGTACATAGACCCCTCTTTTACTGTTTTCCAAACTGTTTTGGGGTGAAACACATGTGCCTACTTGTTACTTTCATGCTTTCCTGTTTTAACATCATATACTGCTATGTTCGTTAGTACATTATAGTACATGATTTTATGACATTTCATGCTAGGTGTGCCCAATTGTGTGCATTACTTAGTACATCGTTTTACATGACATTTTGACATAGACATTTGACATAGACATTTCGGCATAGACATTTTAACATGATTGACATTTGATCATGCATTTCCCACAAAACATAACTTTGATTTAAACCAAGATTTACTTCAATACTTTGTTTTTGTGCATATGGTTTAGTTGAGACATTTCACTTGCCATATGTCACACCCCGACCACGTAGAACATACAAATCGTGGCGGAAACATCGGGGCGTGTTGCAACAGAATTAATGTTTCACAACCATGGGAATTAAAGTTTCGTTTTATTGATTAAAAGTGTTACAATGTCTTAACAAACAAGGAAATACAACATAATTAACTAGTCTTGCATCTTTTATTGTTTTATTGTCACTAAAGCCCAAGTCTGCCTATGTGTATCTTGATCAACTTATGCAACAGCTCCTGAAAAACACATGTGAAAATATGGTACGTCAGCATAAAAATGCCGGTGAGATACATAAGTTTTGTGAAAATAGGTGTCATAACTTATGTTTGAGAAAATGTTTAGTCATGAACCTTGTTATTTGCTTTGTTTTGTAAATCATTTGAAAAACAATGAGTTCAGATGATATGTATAAATAAGTGAATAATGTATGGTTAAATGAATAACCAAGTTAAATGAGTTTGTAAAAGATAAGTTGTTTTGTAAAACAATGTCTTGTGAAAAGTATGTTATTTGTATAAAATGTTATATGTATCAAACTGAAATGATTCAAATAACGCTACAATATGTAATACCATACAAACACTTATATATAGGAAGTACCAGCGGCGTATCCACCATGCTTGTATCATATTACACACGCATCGTTACTTAATCACATAATCAAACCAAACCATCAAGATGTAAAATGTTCATGTCTAATGTAAATCATGTAATGTAAAACCAATGTCAAATGTTGATAGTCCAAAAGTAGTCAAGTAATGTATAACCAAAATGATATGTATGGTAAGTAAAATTAAGACTACTTAAACCATAAGTAAAATGTACAAAACAAAGTATTGAAGTAAAACTTGGTTTAAATCAAAGTTATGTTTTGTAAGATATATGCATGCTATACTGAATATGAACATTTATGCGGTATTGTGAAAATTCATACATCCAAGCCTTGAGACAGACGGATAACTATGTAAAAGTGAGTTATCAAGAGAATATGTATTCGGATTCGGTCATTCCTTACGTCCAAACAAACCCGAGATTTCAGGAATGGGATTTGTCAAGTCCTATGGTACCACTACCTACTACCGAGCGGCGTGATCGGTGTTAATGAATGTACATTGTCTCATTTAAACAAACCAAATGTCATACCAAAATGTAAGCATGTGATGAAGATAATGTACCTAGTATGCTAGAGTAAACATACAAGGTAGAGCTGTAAAACAATGTGTCCATATGTTACTGGAACATATGCAACAGAGATGCAATGTAAAATGATGTACTAAGTATGCTAAGTTAACATACAAAGTAGAAAAGTCATGTAAATCAATGCGCTAGCATGCTATCAGTCAACATACCTAGCAGAAATGTAATGTAAATCATGTACTAATAGTGTACTAATGAACATAACAAGTATATGATGTGAAAACAGGAAAGCACGAAAGTAACAAGTAGGCACATGTGTTTCACCCCAAAAGTTTGGAAAACAGTAAAAGAGGGGTCTATGTACTCACTTGAGATTGCTTAGTAGTCCTTGAGTAACAACCAAACAAAGCTAGAGATCACGGAAATCAAACGGCACCTAATATAGGTAACTATGTTAATTAACCGGACCTAAATCGGAAGATTGGGTAGCATTAGGGTTTGTAAACCAAATGAGTGTAGGAACTCATATGATATGGTTTAACAAAGCCTACATACTAAATGAAACTTAACCTAAGTGTCTACGACCCATTACGACCCGTTTAGGAAGCTTATGCTACTTTAACGCGTCGTTCGCGTGTAACGCGTTCGGACCGCCTAACTAGTCCTATGACAAGTGTTATATGCCTAAACATGTTACATAATCAGTTATGTGGCAAAAGTTTAGGTTACATATGCTTAATTACCAATTATACATGAAAAGGGTATTCTGATAATTTACCTAAGGCATATAAACTACCTATCATACAACTACTTAAACGATGTGACCATAGGGTATAACCTCGGAAGGTTATTCCCTACCTACTATGGTCACCTAATGTATTTGGTCGGATCCTAATGATCGACCAAATGGGTCGAGTTCGAAGGTATAGGCGATTTATCAGATCGCCTACCCTACGACTCTAGATAACGTGGTAATCAGTGGGCATAGTCCCAAAGGACTATGACCAACGTGATTACACTCACGTTGCGAAGTTCAAACGAACTTCGCATTGACCATTACTGGTCAACGCTGAAAGTCAAACAAAGTTTGACTTTCTGACTCGAAAAGCAGTAAAAATAAGGAAAAGAACGAAAGAATACTAACCCAGGGTCCCCGAATGCTAATCCCGACTCAAGAACTCAGGTATGAAACAATGGTTTCAACTTAGAGCTCTCAAAATCAGAATTCTAGTGAGAAATGCAATGGGGGTGGATGGGTATATATAGTTTTCGGGTAACCGTTAGGATCGTTTCTTGGAAAAGGGGAAACGATCAAGGCCGTACACTTGTCCAAATGTTATGGTGGCTAAATCTTGATCTTATCTTGCTGATTAGGCAAGTTTAAAACATGTGGATGGGGTTTAATCAGCTGCAAGTTGCAAAAACAAACATTGAATCTGGTCTGAAGGTGCCATGCGGCCCGCTTTAGATTCATGCAAACACAATGCGGGCCGTTTGGGCCCTCTGATCTGCACATATGTTTCAAAAATGACAGTTTAGGTCCCTGCACGTGTTTAAGGCCATTTCCGACACTTCTAAGGCCCGTAAAGCCAACTTTAAGGCCCTAAAATGATGCCTAAACATTGTGGACTTGAAACATGTTCAAAAATATGTCGGATGATGGTTCGTTTGGTCATACGAACGCGATGTTCGCTTAATTACGACGGAATGCGCATAAGCGCGAAAAAGATCCAAATGACGTGACGAATGGATTTTTCTTATGGCGAACACAAAAATATAATGTAGTCATGCTTACATAAATTTTTGGGTGTCCGGATGTATTCAGAACGTAAGTTATGCGCGAAAATGCAAACTTGTGCACTTTTTGACACTTTTAGTCCCTGAATGACCCAAAAGTTTATTTTAGCACACCGAACCCCTCAAAGCCTATTTCTAAGCTATATAAAGGATATTTAAGGTGTGTTTAACTTATGGTCATGTTCCGGAATGTCTGTTACAGTTCAAATTGGCATACTTTCGCAGTTTGTCAACTTTAGTCCCTGTAAGCGATTTAACTTGATTTTGCCATACCAAAGCCTTCAAAACTTATTTCTAAGTTATGTAAAGGTTATTTAAGGTATGTTAAGCCAATGTCACTATTCCGGAGTGTTTGTTGCATTAAACTGGTTATATTTACGCATCGGTGCGCGTATAACCTTCCAGAAAGTGATTTAGAGTTTGAAATTGAACAAGAATTGATATGTGCAAATGATACACATATTTTTACAAATACCAAGTATGAAATACAATATTTCATTGCTTTGGTATTTGTTTGATGGCCGTGAAGGCACAGGTGTTACAGTCTCCCCTACTTTAGGAAATTTCGTCCCGAAATTTATTTAGAGGAAACTTGTGAGAGCTTGAAAGCATGAAGTTGAAAAGATCGAACAACATTGGTTAGGGTTCTGAACTTCTAGTAACTTTAATAACCTTATGCTTGCAATGTAAGAGGGATACTTATATACAAGTATACGAAGCGTCATTGGTGCGTCCACCGTACCTCCATTACATCGTTCTCATTTTGTTATTGTTGTCACTATCGGTTCTTACACATAATAAACCTTACTGGGTTTCTATGCACTAAATTTCATAATTATGTAGGCCTCCATAATTAGACAATTCCTTGCACAGTTCACACAGTCTATTTTATAATGCGTAGGGTAAAACCAAATGAACAATCCTGTGATGAGTGTGACTAGACCGCCATAGAGTCCCGTAGACTAGATCAATAAATGATCTAAATAGACTATCAAGGAGTCTGTCCAGCTACATCACTAGATGTCATTCTTTAACCAAATTGTGAATCAATCCTTTAGACTAGACCACTAAAAAGGGTCTGGAGTGGTACTATATAAATCCAAGGGTCTTAACTATTACATAGAAGCCCATTAAGGATTTAAGGTAGTACCTTTGAATATCCTGCTACGAATCTCTCATATGAAGATATGAAAGATCCTGCAAGGATTTGGATAACGAATATCCAGAGTATTAAAAACACAAAAATGCATGAAAGAAAACATAAGATGAATAAACACATAGTCACATAACCACAAAATTGCTAACTAGAAGTTTGTTCTGCTAACAGAGTACATGTATTTAAAGCACACTAGGAATCCATCTTGTGGATTTCATTTGGTACTTTAAACATTTTCGAGAATCCAACTATAAAGATAGAAAGATTCAAAAAGAAAATTCGATTTCGATTACTAGAACTCGAAATGTTCGAATTAAGGTACATAAAGAATCCAATTAAGGACTCTGATTTGAATCATGATCATCCACAAGGGTCTAATTATGGAGATAAAAAGATCCCATATGGATTGTTGAAGATGCTTTGAATTCTTGCACGGGATGTGCTTAAGTCCAAACATGAAGTAAAATGCTTATGAGGTTGAGATGCTAGATATGTCAAGGCGACATATGAAGCAGAATTTGAAGGTTAAGTAAGTGTGTGAGGAAAATATATTTGGAAGACTATGCATGGGGAAAAAAATGTTTTTGAAACCTTATATATAATACTTTTTGGAAATCATAAAGTAGGTGTATTATATAGGTATATTTATAAAAATGTTTTAAAATCATGTGAGATGAATTTTGAAATTATGTATAAGGTTTTTGAAAGACATGAATGATGCTTTTCGAAATCATGCACTTGATCAGAAAATGTATTGTGTTAATATTGTCTTCAGACTATATGAAATATTTTGAAATTAGCAAGGTTGGTTTTGATAACATGGCCAATGTTTTTGAAATAACATAGACAGTGCATCTAGAAAAATTGTTTTCAAACTATACGAAATGTTTTAAGATCATGAAGATTGTTTTGAAATACCGGTACTGTGTATGTTGAAAAATCAAAACGTAATGGGTATGAGATTTGAAAATACCCTTAGTTATCTAACCAAGGATTTAAAGGTACTGATGTGAAAAAAAGCACGATTACTCATAATTTCACTTTATTTCCTGTACTTCGTTTCTTAGAATGAAACGAGTACTTAGATCTTTCGAGGAAATTATGAGCGATCACTTGAAAGTGAGAATCACAAGAGTAGTTTGTAAGGAACATAGTTCCTTGATGTAGGTATCATAGGAAAATCATACACACATGTAACTATACTTGTATATCAGAATTTGTGAACAACGATTTATTTATAAACAAAACAGATTGTTTCACATTACACGAAAACAAAAGAAACAAAGGCATAAGACAGCAACATCCTTTGTTCAGCCAAATGCTCATCCGAGGGTTGGATTTGCACTGACTATCTTCGGGCAGTTGTTCCTGAAATGGCTCGTATCGCCACAGTTGTAGCAAGTACCACGCGGGAAACGAGCTTGAGTAGGGTTGACTTGGGGTTGGGTAGCAGCAAGATTTGCAACAGCTTTGTTCTGGATAGCAAAGCGGCATGTGTTGACCAAATGTCCCCGCCGTCCACAGTAGGTACATTTCCAGCAGGGTAGGAGGTTTGAATGATGACCGTTGCATCGCTTGCACCTAGGAGCAGTTCCTAAGTACTGCTTCCTAGCTGGTGACCTTGCCACTTGGCTAGGTCCAGCTTGATTAGGTGTAACTGCTGCGGGTTTCCTTGAAGCCTTACGCTTCCTTGATGTTGTTGCAAGACTGACTACTGCTTCCTTTGGTGTCTCTTGAGTGGCTTCATTGTCGAGACGAGAGGCTTCATTGTTAAGACGAGAGGCTTCATTGTTAAGACGAGAGGCTTCATTGTTAAGACGAGCCATGGCAATACCTAAATCCACAGTCCTCTGAATCACTTCGCCAATTTGCTGGACAAATTTGGTTGTTCGCTCGGGCATTTGACCAGTTCCAAGAGGAATAGACATTCTAGAAGAAAATGAAAGACAGAGGAAGAAACGAGTGAAAGGTTATTGGATAATCAATACAAAATGGTAACGAATGAAAATTGTGATCATTTGTTTGTTACCTAAGGCAAACAAATGAGATGACGACAAATCAAAGTAAATGGGTACATTGAGATGATGACAAATCAAAGTAAATGGGTCAAAAATAATGTATCGCGAAGACATGCTCGCCTATAAGTGAACACTCATCCCAAGAATTCCCAGGTAAGCACAACTGGTCTCGCGTCTGATGAGATGTATACGAAGTGCTTGCCTAGACAGAAAACCCAGAATACAGGCATTCACCCTTCCAGTTTGCACGTGTTCACATTATTTAAAACCCAAAACCTTGACGATGTTTTTGAAAACCCCAAAAGGGTTCAAAACCATATAACAGAGAGTTCAAAACCTTATAACTGAGGGTTCAAAACCTAGTAATCAATCATCCTAGAACAGATGATTAGTTTTCAAAGCGGTTTTGAATTTTATGTTCTTGTTGTGGTCGTCGCCTAAGGATAGGTGACGGTATTGTTTTATGACTAAACGCAAGTAAACTCGCGTTAGGGTCCTAAGAAGGTTATAGACTAGGTCAAAGCATTATTAATTACTAATAACCTAATTCCCTATAACCATTGGCTCTGATACCATCTTTTCTGTCACACCCCGACCACGTAGAACATACAAATCGTGGCGGAAACATCGGGGCGTGTTGCAACAGAATTAATGTTTCACAACCATGGGAATTAAAGTTTCGTTTTATTGATTAAAAGTGTTACAATGTCTTAACAAACAAGGAAATACAACATAATTAACTAGTCTTGCATCTTTTATTGTTTTATTGTCACTAAAGCCCAAGTCTGCCTATGTGTATCTTGATCAACTTATGCAACAGCTCCTGAAAAACACATGTGAAAATATGGTACGTCAGCATAAAAATGCCGGTGAGATACATAAGTTTTGTGAAAATAGGTGTCATAACTTATGTTTGAGAAAATGTTTAGTCATGAACCTTGTTATTTGCTTTGTTTTGTAAATCATTTGAAAAACAATGAGTTCAGATGATATGTATAAATAAGTGAATAATGTATGGTTAAATGAATAACCAAGTTAAATGAGTTTGTAAAAGATAAGTTGTTTTGTAAAACAATGTCTTGTGAAAAGTATGTTATTTGTATAAAATGTTATATGTATCAAACTGAAATGATTCAAATAACGCTACAATATGTAATACCATACAAACACTTATATATAGGAAGTACCAGCGGCGTATCCACCATGCTTGTATCATATTACACACGCATCGTTACTTAATCACATAATCAAACCAAACCATCAAGATGTAAAATGTTCATGTCTAATGTAAATCATGTAATGTAAAACCAATGTCAAATGTTGATAGTCCAAAAGTAGTCAAGTAATGTATAACCAAAATGATATGTATGGTAAGTAAAATTAAGACTACTTAAACCATAAGTAAAATGTACAAAACAAAGTATTGAAGTAAAACTTGGTTTAAATCAAAGTTATGTTTTGTAAGATATATGCATGCTATACTGAATATGAACATTTATGCGGTATTGTGAAAATTCATACATCCAAGCCTTGAGACAGACGGATAACTATGTAAAAGTGAGTTATCAAGAGAATATGTATTCGGATTCGGTCATTCCTTACGTCCAAACAAACCCGAGATTTCAGGAATGGGATTTGTCAAGTCCTATGGTACCACTACCTACTACCGAGCGGCGTGATCGGTGTTAATGAATGTACATTGTCTCATTTAAACAAACCAAATGTCATACCAAAATGTAAGCATGTGATGAAGATAATGTACCTAGTATGCTAGAGTAAACATACAAGGTAGAGCTGTAAAACAATGTGTCCATATGTTACTGGAACATATGCAACAGAGATGCAATGTAAAATGATGTACTAAGTATGCTAAGTTAACATACAAAGTAGAAAAGTCATGTAAATCAATGCGCTAGCATGCTATCAGTCAACATACCTAGCAGAAATGTAATGTAAATCATGTACTAATAGTGTACTAATGAACATAACAAGTATATGATGTGAAAACAGGAAAGCACGAAAGTAACAAGTAGGCACATGTGTTTCACCCCAAAAGTTTGGAAAACAGTAAAAGAGGGGTCTATGTACTCACTTGAGATTGCTTAGTAGTCCTTGAGTAACAACCAAACAAAGCTAGAGATCACGGAAATCAAACGGCACCTAATATAGGTAACTATGTTAATTAACCGGACCTAAATCGGAAGATTGGGTAGCATTAGGGTTTGTAAACCAAATGAGTGTAGGAACTCATATGATATGGTTTAACAAAGCCTACATACTAAATGAAACTTAACCTAAGTGTCTACGACCCATTACGACCCGTTTAGGAAGCTTATGCTACTTTAACGCGTCGTTCGCGTGTAACGCGTTCGGACCGCCTAACTAGTCCTATGACAAGTGTTATATGCCTAAACATGTTACATAATCAGTTATGTGGCAAAAGTTTAGGTTACATATGCTTAATTACCAATTATACATGAAAAGGGTATTCTGATAATTTACCTAAGGCATATAAACTACCTATCATACAACTACTTAAACGATGTGACCATAGGGTATAACCTCGGAAGGTTATTCCCTACCTACTATGGTCACCTAATGTATTTGGTCGGATCCTAATGATCGACCAAATGGGTCGAGTTCGAAGGTATAGGCGATTTATCAGATCGCCTACCCTACGACTCTAGATAACGTGGTAATCAGTGGGCATAGTCCCAAAGGACTATGACCAACGTGATTACACTCACGTTGCGAAGTTCAAACGAACTTCGCATTGACCATTACTGGTCAACGCTGAAAGTCAAACAAAGTTTGACTTTCTGACTCGAAAAGCAGTAAAAATAAGGAAAAGAACGAAAGAATACTAACCCAGGGTCCCCGAATGCTAATCCCGACTCAAGAACTCAGGTATGAAACAATGGTTTCAACTTAGAGCTCTCAAAATCAGAATTCTAGTGAGAAATGCAATGGGGGTGGATGGGTATATATAGTTTTCGGGTAACCGTTAGGATCGTTTCTTGGAAAAGGGGAAACGATCAAGGCCGTACACTTGTCCAAATGTTATGGTGGCTAAATCTTGATCTTATCTTGCTGATTAGGCAAGTTTAAAACATGTGGATGGGGTTTAATCAGCTGCAAGTTGCAAAAACAAACATTGAATCTGGTCTGAAGGTGCCATGCGGCCCGCTTTAGATTCATGCAAACACAATGCGGGCCGTTTGGGCCCTCTGATCTGCACATATGTTTCAAAAATGACAGTTTAGGTCCCTGCACGTGTTTAAGGCCATTTCCGACACTTCTAAGGCCCGTAAAGCCAACTTTAAGGCCCTAAAATGATGCCTAAACATTGTGGACTTGAAACATGTTCAAAAATATGTCGGATGATGGTTCGTTTGGTCGTACGAACGCGATGTTCGCTTAATTACGACGGAATGCGCATAAGCGCGAAAAACGATCCAAATGACGTGACGAATGGATTTTTCTTATGGCGAACACAAAAATATAATGTAGTCATGCTTACATAAATTTTTGGGTGTCCGGATGTATTCAGAACGTAAGTTATGCGCGAAAATGCAAACTTGTGCACTTTTTGACACTTTTAGTCCCTGAATGACCCAAAAGTTTATTTTAGCACACCGAACCCCTCAAAGCCTATTTCTAAGCTATATAAAGGATATTTAAGGTGTGTTTAACTTATGGTCATGTTCCGGAATGTCTGTTACAGTTCAAATTGGCATACTTTCGCAGTTTGTCAACTTTAGTCCCTGTAAGCGATTTAACTTGATTTTGCCATACCAAAGCCTTCAAAACTTATTTCTAAGTTATGTAAAGGTTATTTAAGGTATGTTAAGCCAATGTCACTATTCCGGAGTGTTTGTTGCATTAAACTGGTTATATTTACGCATCGGTGCGCGTATAACCTTCCAGAAAGTGATTTAGAGTTTGAAATTGAACAAGAATTGATATGTGCAAATGATACACATATTTTTACAAATACCAAGTATGAAATACAATATTTCCTTGCTTTGGTATTTCTTTGATGGCCGTGAAGGCACAGTTGTATGATAGGTAGTTTATATGCCTTAGGTAAATTACCAGAATACCCTTTTCATGTATAATTGGTAATTAAGCATATGTAACCTAAACCTTTGTCACATAACTGATTATGTAATATGTTTAGGCATATAACACTTGTCATAGGGCTAGTTAGGCGGTCCGAACGCGTTTCACGCGAACGACGCGTTAAAGTAGCATAAGCTACCTAAACGGGTCGTAATGGGTCGAAATCACTCAGGTTAAGTTTCATTTAGTATGTAGGCTTTGTTAAACCAAATAACACGAGTCTCTACACTCGTTTGGTTTACAAACCCTAATGCTACCCAATCTTCCGATCTAGGTCCGGTTTATTAACATAGTTACCTATACTAGGTGCCGTTTGATATCCGCGATCTCTAGCATTGTTTAGTTGTCACTCCAGAACTACTGAGCAATTTCAGGTGAGTACATAGACCCCTCTTTTACTGTTTTCCAAACTGTTTTGGGGTGAAACACATGTGCCTACTTGTTACTTTCATGCTTTCCTGTTTTAACATCATATACTGCTATGTTCGTTAGTACATTATAGTACATGATTTTATGACATTTCATGCTAGGTGTGCCCAATTGTGTGCATTACTTAGTACATCGTTTTACATGACATTTTGACATAGACATTTGACATAGACATTTCGGCATAGACATTTTAACATGATTGACATTTGATCATGCATTTCCCACAAAACATAACTTTGATTTAAACCAAGATTTACTTCAATACTTTGTTTTTGTGCATATGGTTTAGTTGAGACATTTCACTTGCCATACATGACATCTTGACATAGACGTTTGACATGGATATTTGACATAGACATTTGACATGGATATTTGACATAGACATTTTGATATGATTTACATCTTGACATGAACACTTTGACATATTACCCAATACATTTGACAATTGATTTAAACATAGACTTCTTACATTGGTTGGTTTGGTTTGATTAAGTGATTAAGTAACGATGCGTGTGTAATATGATACAAGCATGGTGGATACGCCGCTGGTACTTCCTATATATAAGTGTTTGTATGGTATTACATATCGTAGCGTTATTTGAATCATTTCAGTTTGAGACATATAACATTTTATACAAATAACATACTTTTCACAAGACATTGTTTTACAAACAACTTATCTTATACAAACCCATTTTACTATGGTTATTCACCTAACCATACATTATTCACTTATTTATACATATCATCTGAACTCATTGTTTTTCAAATGATTTACAAAACAAAGCAAATTACAAGGTTCATGACTAAACATTTTCTCAAACATAAGTCATGGAACCTATTTTCACAAAACCTATGTATCTCACAGGCATTTTTATGCTGACGTACCTATTTTCACATGTGTTTTTCAGGAACTGTTGCATAAAATGATCAAGATACATATAGGCAGACTTGGGCTTTAGTGACAATAAAAGATGCAAGACTAGTTAATTATGTTGTATTTCCTAGTTTGATAAGACATTGTAACACTTTAATCAATAAAACGAAACTTCAATTGCCATGGATTTGAAACAATTAATTCTGTTACAACACTCCCCGATGTTTCCGCCACGTTTTGTATGTTCTACGTGGTCGGGGTGTGACAGAAAAGATGGTATCAGAGCCAATGGTTATAGGGAATTAGGTTATTAGTAATGCTTTGACCTAGTCTATAACTTTCTTAGGACCCTAACGCGAGTTTACTTGCGTTTAGTCATAAAACAATACCGTCACCTATCCTTAGGCGACTACCACAACAAGAACATAATTTTTCGAAACCGCTTTGAAAACTAATCATCTGTTCTAGGATGATTAATTACTAGGTTTTGAACCCTCTATTGTAAGGTTTTGAACCCTCTGTTATATGGTTTCGAACCCCTTTGAATTTTCAAAATCTCGTCAAGGTTTTGGGTTTTAAATAATGTGAACACGTGCAAACTGGAAGGGTGAATGCCTGTATTCTGAGTTTTCTGTCTAGGCAAGCACTTCATATACATCTCAACCAGACGCGAGACCAGTTGTGCTTACCTGGGAATTCTTGGGATGAGTGTTCACTTATAGGCGAGCATGTCTTCGCGATACATTATTTTTGACCTATTTACTTTGATTAGTCACCGTCTCATTTGTTTGCCTTAAGTAACAAACAAATGATCGCAATTTTATGCATTGTTATTCTGTTTTCATTTCCCTTGTTCCCTCCCATATCTCCTATGTTCTTCATGGTGTCTCTTCATCGCAACAAGACTCGAGTGTCCGGACCAGGTGCTACAACTGCCCAACAAATAGGCGTAGTACTCCAGAAGACCGTTGATTTAGCTATCACCATGAGTCAGCTCAGGAATGAAGCCGTGCAAGGGAACCGCTCCTTGGAGAAGTCAGTGAAACCGTCATCATCCAAATCAAATACCATGTTACAAATGTACCCCCTGTGGACGATGGAGACATTTGGATAACATGTGTCGCTTTGCTGTTTAAAGCAAGGCAGTAGCAAACCCTGTTGCTGCTTAACCTTCAAGTTCTGCTTCATATGTCGCCCTGGCATATCTAGCGCCTGAACCTCATGAACTTTCTACCTTGTGTATCGACTTAAGCACGCCTAGTGCAAGGTGTCGAAGCACCTCTCGTTACACAAATTTCAAAATCCATAAAGGATCTTTCTATCCTCATAATCAGATCCTTGTGGATGAATATCACTCAAATCGGAGCCCTTAATTGAATTATTCGTATGCCTTAATACGAACATTACCATTCAATAAGGACAAAGCCGAATTCTTATTTAGATCTTCCTATCTTCATAGTTAGATTCTAATGATTTAAGTGCCGCATGGAATCCACGGATTGGATTCCTGGTGTGCTTTAAATATCCGTGTCCAAAGATAACAAATTAATAACCAAGTTAAACAATTATGTGATTATGTGCTTATGTGTTCCCTTTTATGTTTTTGTGTGATCCAAATTCTTGTCATCCAAATCCTCGTAGAATCTTCCATATCTTTGGATGCTATATTAAATCCTCAACGGGCTTGTACGTAATAGTAAAGACCCTTGGATTATATTGTACCATTCCATAATTAGACCCTGAGAGGTCTAGGTAAACAGATTGATCCAAAAATCTGGTTAGGAATATCATGTGATGATATAGCTGAAAGGACTCCTTGGTGGCCTAATTTAAAAGGATCCTTTGTCGATCTAATTAAAAGGACCCTATGGTAGTTTAGTCACACTCATCATCAGGTTTGATTTTTCCTCCCCTTCACATTTCAGACAAATTGTGCGGACTATGCAAGGAATTGCGGAATTATGGATGCATACATAATTATGAAATTCAGTGCACGGAAACCACAGCAAATTTTGTCATGTG
This sequence comes from Helianthus tuberosus, assembly GCA_030545235.1. Lineage (NCBI taxonomy): Eukaryota > Viridiplantae > Streptophyta > Magnoliopsida > Asterales > Asteraceae > Helianthus > Helianthus tuberosus. The sequence continues at coordinate 59,019,750 of CM060426.1, read as the reverse complement.
TCTAGAGACTATTCCGTTCATTTTTGTTTCTGAAGATGTAAAATGACTATTCCGTTCATTTTTGTTTCTGAAGATGTAAAATGACTATTCCGTTCATTTTTGTTTCTGAAGATGTAAAATGACTATTCCGTTCATTTTTGTTTCTGAAGATGTAAAATGACTATTCCGTTCATTTTTGTTTCTGAAGATGTAAAATGACTATTCTGTTCATTTTGTTTCTGAAGATGTAAAATGACTATTCTGTTCATTTTTGTTTCTGAAGATGTAAAATGACTATTCTGTTCATTTTTGTTTCTGAAGATGTTGTGGAAAATGACTATTCTGTTCATTTTTGTTTCTAAAGAATGCCTGTTGAGAATAACTCTGTTCATTTTTCATTTCTGAAAAATGTTCGTTAAAGAGAAATTACAGGATTACGTCTTGTTCATCTTTGATGGTTATTTAACACAAAGTCACAAATAGACTCCTACGAATTAATTTCGGGACGAAATTTCCTAAAGTAGGGGAGACTGTGACACCCGTGTCACTGCGACCATCAAACAAATGCCAAACCAATGAAATATTGTATTTCATACTTGGTATTTGTAAAAATATGTGTATCGATTTCACATATCAACTCTTGTTTCGATTTCAAGCTCTAAATCGCTTACTGGAAGGTTATACCCGCACTGATGCGTAAATATAACCAGTTTAATGCAATGAACACTCCGGAATAGTGAAATAGGCTTAACATACCTTAAATAACCTTTACATAACTTATATATAAGTTTTGGAAGGTTTGGTGTGGTGAAATCAAGTTTAATCGCTTACAGGGACTAAAGTTGACAAACTGCGAAAGTATGCCAATTTGAACTGTAACAGACCTTCCGGAACATGACCATAAGTTAAACATACCATAAATATCCTTTACATAGCTTAGAAATAGGCTTTGAGGGGTTCGGTGTGCTAAAATAAACTTTTGGGTCATTCAGGGACTAAAAGTGTCAAAAAGTGCACAAGTTTGCATTTTCGCGCATAACTTACGTTCTGAATACATCCGGACATCCAAAAATTTATGTAAGCACTAAAATATTTTATTTTAGTGTTCTCCATAAGAAAAATCCATTCGTCGCGTCATTTGGTTCGTTTTTCGCATTCGGGACCAGATTCGATGTATTAGCCGTTGTTTAATTCACAACCACACATTCTAAACTTGCTTAGTCAGCGGATAAGGATGGAATTTTGGTACCATAACTTTGCAACACATGTATGGATGGAATTTAAACACCTAAACACCATAACTTTGCAACACATGTATGGATGGAATTTAAACACCTAAACACCATAACTTTGCAACACATGTACGGATGGGATTAAGGCACGTTTTCCATGAAACGATCTTAACGGTTCGGGTATTCCTATAAATACCCCATACCCCCCCCCCCATTGCAAAAATCACTAGAAACTTTATTTGAGAAACTCTAAGTTGAAACATTTGTTTCATACCTGAGATTTTTGAATCGAGTTTAGCATTCGGGGACCCTTCGTAAGTATTCTTTCGTTCTTTTCCTTATTTTACTGCTTTTCGAGTCAGAAAGTCAAACTTTGTTTGACTTTCAGCGTTGACCAGTAATGGTCAATGCGAAGTTCGTTTGAACTTCGCAACGTGAGTGTAATCACGTTGGTCATAGTCCCTTGGGACTATGCCCACTGATTACCACGTTGTCTAGGGTCGTAGGGTAAGCGATCTAATGAATCGCTTATACCTCGAACCCGACCCAGTTTGGTCGATCATTAGGATCCGACCAAACACATTAGGTGACCATAGTAGGTAGGGAATAACCTTCCGAGGTTATACCCTATGGTCACATCGTTTAAGTAGTTGTATGATAGGTAGTTTATATGCCTTAGGTAAATTACCAGAATACCCTTTTCATGTATAATTGGTAATTAAGCATATGTAACCTAAACCTTTGTCACATAACTTATTATGTAATATGTTTAGGCATATAACACTTGTCATAGGGCTAGTTAGGCGGTCCGAACGCGTTTCACGCGAACGACGCGTTAAAGTAGCATAAGCTACCTAAACGGGTCGTAATGGGTCGAAATCACTCAGGTTAAGTTTCATTTAGTATGTAGGCTTTGTTAAACCAAATAACACGAGTCTCTACACTCGTTTGGTTTACAAACCCTAATGCTACCCAATCTTCCGATCTAGGTCCGGTTTATTAACATAGTTACCTATACTAGGTGCCGTTTGATATCCGCGATCTCTAGCATTGTTTAGTTGTCACTCCAGAACTACTGAGCAATTTCAGGTGAGTACATAGACCCCTCTTTTACTGTTTTCCAAACTGTTTTGGGGTGAAACACATGTGCCTACTTGTTACTTTCATGCTTTCCTGTTTTAACATCATATACTGCTATGTTCGTTAGTACATTATAGTACATGATTTTATGACATTTCATGCTAGGTGTGCCCAATTGTGTGCATTACTTAGTACATCGTTTTACATGACATTTTGACATAGACATTTGACATAGACATTTCGGCATAGACATTTTAACATGATTGACATTTGATCATGCATTTCCCACAAAACATAACTTTGATTTAAACCAAGATTTACTTCAATACTTTGTTTTTGTGCATATGGTTTAGTTGAGACATTTCACTTGCCATACATGACATCTTGACATAGACGTTTGACATGGATATTTGACATAGACATTTGACATGGATATTTGACATAGACATTTTGATATGATTTACATCTTGACATGAACACTTTGACATATTACCCAATACATTTGACAATTGATTTAAACATAGACTTCTTACATTGGTTGGTTTGGTTTGATTAAGTGATTAAGTAACGATGCGTGTGTAATATGATACAAGCATGGTGGATACGCCGCTGGTACTTCCTATATATAAGTGTTTGTATGGTATTACATATCGTAGCGTTATTTGAATCATTTCAGTTTGAGACATATAACATTTTATACAAATAACATACTTTTCACAAGACATTGTTTTACAAACAACTTATCTTATACAAACCCATTTTACTATGGTTATTCACCTAACCATACATTATTCACTTATTTATACATATCATCTGAACTCATTGTTTTTCAAATGATTTACAAAACAAAGCAAATTACAAGGTTCATGACTAAACATTTTCTCAAACATAAGTCATGGAACCTATTTTCACAAAACCTATGTATCTCACAGGCATTTTTATGCTGACGTACCTATTTTCACATGTGTTTTTCAGGAACTGTTGCATAAAATGATCAAGATACATATAGGCAGACTTGGGCTTTAGTGACAATAAAAGATGCAAGACTAGTTAATTATGTTGTATTTCCTAGTTTGATAAGACATTGTAACACTTTAATCAATAAAACGAAACTTCAATTGCCATGGATTTGAAACAATTAATTCTGTTACAACACTCCCCGATGTTTCCGCCACGTTTTGTATGTTCTACGTGGTCGGGGTGTGACAAGGATGAAACCCAAACCAAAGGATTTTATTCACAAAACAATCTCCAGAACAAAATAATCACTCAAACACCTCACAACTCACACCAGATCATCAACACAATGATCTGTTATGTAAGAAAACAAGAACTCACAAGATCAATGAATCAGAATGATTCACAAGATCAAAAAAAACCCCAAACTATTTCAAGAGAGAAGCCATAGAGTTGTTGTGAAGAGAGAGAAAGCTGAACAACGATTATGATTTTCTCATGTCTCGAGAAGCATCTAATTATAACAAAGAATTAGGGCAACAACTTTGTCCGGGCACATAAAGCCCACCAGCAAAAGCCCAGCTTTAAAACCTTGACCTTGAGCCCATTTGCAGCAAACTCCAAGCCCAACATAAAGAAGCAGCCCAAACATGCAAAATATAAAAAAAAACATAGTTAATTGCCAAAATCGTCCCTGAGGTTTGGGCAGGTTTGTCATTTTCGTCCAAAATGACACTTTTTCTACCAAATTGCCCCCAACGTTTGTAACTTTTTGCCATTTTCATCCAAACCACTAACTTAGTTTATTTTTTCTGTTAAGTTGATGATATTTGGATGAAACTGACAAATATAAAACCACTGGACGATTTTGGCAATTTACTCAAACCCTTTTTAATTTCTTTTATTTAATTTTTTTGTTACATATATAATAAAAAAAGAATATACATTGAGTTTTTAGAAAAAAAAAATAATAGTTTTGTCACATAATTTTTATAAATTTTCATCCAAATCACTAACTCAGTTTATTTTTTCTGTTAAGGTGAAGGATGTTTTAAATTTTATAAATTAAGACAGAAATTAATTTACAGCTTCTTTATATAAATCAGTTTTATAAAGAGAAAACGTCATTGGTGTGCAACACATAACAATCGATTACAACTTTTAGTATTTATCACTTGTAGAGATAGAAAAAAATTGTAAAACGTTACATATTTTTTAAATGTGTTGAGCGCCTAGGAAATATGTTGGTAGAAATAAAAAATTTATTTAATTAAGATTTTAAGGGTAACTAACTAATACTTATTCTGAGTGGCTTGAGTAAAGAAACTTTTGGTTCATAGCATTATAATTACAATTTGGTGGGTAATTTTAAGGTTTGGTAACGATACGTTATTTGATAGGGGGCACTGGCTTCTATTTTTCCTTAGGAGCGAATTTAAAAGAGTAGAATATGAATTACAAACTTGGTATATATGATAAGATTTTTTTATTTGACCCTTTTAAATAAGGTCACCAGCATTTTAGTTTTATAAAATTTAGAGGTTTAAGTAGATTTTATTTTTATAAAACTGATCTATATAAAAAATTAGAAATTAATTTTTGTCTTAGTTTATAAACATCGTTCGCCTTAATAGAAAAATTAACTTAGTGGTTGAATGAAAATTTATAAAAATTATGTGACAAAGCTATTATTTTTTTCATATAAAAATTGCATGTATATTCTTTTTTATTATATATGAAACAAAATTAATTAAATAAAAGAAATTGAAAAGAGTCTGAGTAAATTGCCAAAATCGCCCCTGTGGTTTTATATTTGTCAGTTTCATCCAAATATCCTCAACTTAACAGAAAAAATAAACTAAGTTAGTGGTTTGAATGAAAATGACAAAAAGTTACAAACGTTGGGGGCAATTTGGTAAAAAGTGTCATTTTAGACGAAAATGGCAAACCTGCCCAAACCTCAGGGACGATTTTGGCAATTAACTCTAAAAAACAATTAAAACATTATATAAAAAATATAAATATTGAATTGTAATTTTAATATTTTACATAGAAAAAGTCTAGACTCTAGTGTTGTGTTGGTTTACATTTCCATTAAATACATTCTAATTCAATCTCAAACCACATTCATGTTCATTCTCATGGAAAAGCAATACATAATACATAAATTAAACACCATGTTGGTCCAAGACTAATTGGCCATCTTCGATATAACTACGACGGTTGTTGCATCTTGTAAGACATGCGCAAGTTTATTTTGTGTGTATTATGTTATAAACTAGGTGATGCCCCGCCCGCGTTGCGGGGCGATAACCGAATAATTCTCAACCAGTTAAAAAAACAGTACTATAGTTTTGCTAGAAAGAAAAAGTAAAAAGAGTGTTAGGCAACTCCTTGACACGATTTTTAGCTGGGGGCAAAGTCATATTTTTATTTTTACTTGAAGGAAAAATCAAATTTTTTTCCCGTTGGTAAAATCCTAATTTTTAGCTAGGGAAAACCATATTTTTATTTTGCACTGGGGGCAAAAACGTAATTTTGAATTGAGGGCGATATCGTAATTTTGAACCGAGGGGAAAATCGTAACTTTTAGCTGAGTGCAAAAGCATAATTTTATTTTGAACCGGGGGCAAAGACGTAATTTTAAACTGGGGGCAAAACCGTAATTTTAAAGTGGGTATAAAATAATAAACTGGTGTAAAATCTTAATTTTGAGCCGGGGGAAAAACAAAATTTTATTTTGAACTGGGACGAAAACGTAATTTTGACTGAGTGTAAAAGCGTAATTTTTTTTACCGAGGGCGAAATCGCATTTTTTAGCTCGGGGCAAGAAGGTAAATATATTTTGAAGTTGGGGCAAAACCGTACTTTTTTACTGTGGGCAAAACCGTACTTTTTAACTGGGGGCAAAAACGTAATTTTAAAGTGGGTATAAAATAATAAACTGGTTGGTCCAATGGGTATTGCTCGCCGCCCATTTGAACGAATGGTAGGAAAACGCTATTCCGGAGCGAAAAGGTAATTTTAAGGCGTGTAAAAAATAATTAACTGGATGGTCCAATGGTGGAAGGCCGGCCGCCCATTAAAACCAATGGCCGCAGGGGCGATGCTTTGAAGGGGCCGGGAGGGGCGCCCGACCCCCGAACTTTTCGGCCAGTAGTGTTATATATGTAGTTTTCGTATAGAAATTTTTTGGTATATATGTTTTCGACCCCCCGGTTCTATAGAAATTTTTTGGTATATACGTTTTCGACCCCCGTAAAAAATTAGCTTCGCCACTGAATGACAGGGTGATACTATTCCCTGCCATGTGGTTTGTATATGTTGAAAATGTCTAAGCTAATTAAATTTACTTATTCGTCTAGCCATTTATATTTCTTATACACTTTGATTTTTGTATTTTCATATATACTTTTCTGTTATATTTTACACTTTAATCTATACTCGCGATACAATAAAGTTTTCATTTAAACAAATTAGATCCTCTTTCTACATTATAAAACTGCTAAACAAAAAACTTGTGGTTCTTTGTAACCGTAATATAAAAACTTATAACATAAAATACTACAAAACAAGTGTACTTATATATTTATTTTAAAAAGAAAACATGTGAACATTGTTGAAGGTGTAGGAATCAAATTCACATGGGTCACATATGGTTCGTGGACAAGAGACCGCCATGTCATCCAGGCAATATATTTTGGACGGCCGATGACTAAAGTTCTAAAAACCAGTGTCCACCGTGCCTGGTTTCGGAAGCCAATCATAGATCATGTAGCAAATTTATAGAGTGAATTTCAAGATTTGTAATTTATCTTTATACCTATTTTCAGGCGTTGTCCTTTATGTTCAAAATTGACGAGTTTTGTCCTTTATGTTTTCATATCATACACGTTTTGTCTTTTAGGCCTAACCTAGTTAGTTTTTTCAGTTAAATTTGGTCATATGATTTGCATATGAGGGCATTTTTGTCAATTCAAAGGTAAGTTCAGCCAGGGGCGAAGGATAAGAGGGGCGGGGAGGGGCGCCCGCCTCCCCGAATTTTTCGCTCAGTAGTGTTATATATGTAGTTTTCGTATAGAAATTTGTGGGTATATACGTTTTCGCCCCCCCCCCCCCCCCCCCCCCGGTTCTATAGAAATTTTTGGGTATATACGTTTTCGCCCCCCGGCCGAAAAATTCAAGCTTCGCCACTGAGTTCAACGGCAGATTTAAAGCTCAAAGCTTCTGCAACCTTTGAATTGACAAAAATGCCCTCATGTGCAAAGCACATTACCAAATTTAACTGAAAAAACTAACTGAGTTAGGCCTAAAGGACACAATGTGTATGATATGAAAACATAAAGGACAAAACTCGTCAATTTTGAACATAAAGGACAGCGCCTGAAAATAGGTATAAAGATAAAGCACATTCCTCGAAATTCACTCAAATTTATAATATAAAAACATTGACTTATAATATCCTTTTAGTATTAAAATATTGTTTATAGAGTAAAATGTGCATAATTATTTTCGGACCACTCATATCACCACCCAAAGGTTATATAAGAACTGGGACAAGTTGAGACCAAAACCCTGATACTAGAAACCAAAAGTTTATCACCTGAAAAGAAGGCTGATACCGGAATGAAGCGGTGCGAGTTGTGTCGCCACATTGCCCGGATGCGCTGCCAATCCGATAACGCGATTCTATGTTACGACTGCGATCAAAACGTGCATTCTGCCAACTTCCTAGTGGCCAAACACTCATGGACCCTCCTGTGCCATAAATGTCAATCGCCGACTCCTTGGACCGCTTCGGGCCTTCATCTTGGCCGGGCCGCTACTATTTGTGTTGACTGTCTTGATGAAGACTTGTCTCGAAGGCGAGTGCAGCTAGGAAGAGAGACTAGTCACCAGGAAAACCACGACGACAGAGAGAGGGACGATGAGAGTATAGAATCGTTTGATGAGAGTGTGAATGACGATGAGGATGCCGAGAATCAGGTGGTTCCGTGGGCATCTGTCGCCTCACCTCCTGTTGCTGCTTCATCGACTAGTGAGGAATTTTCTTCAAGTGGAATGTCTTTACATGTTTTTTCCGACTCCTTCGGTAACAAAAAGAAAGTTTCAATGTAAGAGTAATGCAGAATGAATTCGATTGCTTATAATATTAATTAACCAGAAATCAAATGCGTTTTCAGTTTTGGAAATAAAATTTAACCAAACTATCAGCTAACCAATTTCTTTAGTCATTTCAGTTTGGTTTTGTATGTTTTACGTTATAGTTCAGTTAATTTTTTTCTACTATCCGTACAAAATATCATATACTGAACGTGCTCATAAAAAAATAGGAAGGATTTAGATGCGACATGCCTACGAGTGTGAATCTTAGGAAGAGGGTATTTCCGTTAATTTGTATGGTATGCAAGGTTAAGCGCATCATGTAATGGGTTCAACGCACTGTTGTAACATAGGAAGGATACTTGCGAAATCACAATTATTAAAGTGCAAATAACATCGTTAATTTGATTACATATTTGTATTGTAGTAAGATATGCATAGTTGACGCACCATGTAACAAGTTATTAATCGTTGTAAGCCTTGCTCTAGTGGGGCGGTATGTGCCAAAAAAAAACCAAACATGACGCCCTATGGCGTCGGGTACACCGAAACACAAGGCGCTATCGGAGGAAAAAGGCATGGCAGCGCCATGCATATAGCTGCCCGATGGAGGATGATGTTTTGAATATTTGACCATTGAACACTCATATACATTAAAAAAAATTCAATTTCCAATCCATAAATAACTCCCAAATCTCCCATTTTCTATACGGTTCATCATATATCATTCCATTCTTCTCTATTTATTTTTTAAAAAGTGTTGAAAGTACTCCTACCCTATTCAAAAAAATGAGTTCCCCATCGGAAGACTCGTTCGCCGATATTTACCGAAGAAAACGCGGAGGAGGAAGAAGCGGTTACGAGTGCATGTACTCTTGTGATACAAGCAATGGAGCACGTTCGGCCTACTCCCCCTCCACGGCCCATTTTGCGGCGCACCTATATCTTGCGAGATCGTGAAGCCGCGAACGAACGTTTGATGAAAGACTATTTTGATCCCACACCGGTTCACGAACCCAATGTTTTTTAGACGGCGTTTTCGGATGAGCCAAAGGTTATTTTTGCGCATTAATAATGATTTGGAAGATAAGTATGATTTCTTTAAGCAAAGAATGGACGCGCGAGGATATTTAGGCTTCACCTCAATTCAAAAGGTCATTTCCGCTTTACGAATATTAGCCTATGGAAACACATACGACATCAACGACGAGTACCTGAAGATGGGGGGAAAACAACACGAGATTGCGTGGAACAATTTTGCTATGGTATTTTTTTAATCACTTTTATTTATTTACTTTTATTTTTAGTAGCTCACTATTAAAACTTTTATATATTAAATTAAATTTTAGGTATATGCCAGTTATATGGAAAACGTTATTTGAGAAATCCCACTTGGAACGACCTTCTACAAATATATGAGGTGCATCTAGAAAAGCATGGAATACCCGGCATGACTGGTAGCTTGGATTGTCGTCAATGACGTTGGTATAATTGTCCAACCGCTTGGTGAGATCAACATACACGGGGTGACCAGAAAGGGCCAACTTTGGTTTTACAAGTGGTTGTGTCGTACGACCTTTGGATTTGGTCGTCTTTCTTTGATGTAGCCGGGTGTATGAACGACATTAATACCTTAGAGGCTTCACCATTATTAGAGAGCTACATTTCTGGAACGATACCAAAGGCCGGTTTTCATGCGAACGGGAACGACTACGAGCATGGCTACTATTTGGGCGATGGTATATACCCAGAGTATTCGATTATTGTTAAAAAGTTTTCTGAAACGTTCGATGAGAAAAGAAAGTATTTTAAAAAACTACAAGAGTCTTCGAGAAAGGACATCAAGAGGTGTTTTGGGGTTCTACAGCAATGATGACATTTTATCAGAAATCCTTGTCGTATGTGGCATAAGGATAGAATACGAATGACCATGTATGCTTGCATCATTTTGCATAATATGATCATAGAGGATGATGGAAAAACGATATGCCAAAACTATATTCCGGAAGATTTAGTTGAAGGAACCCAAGCAACAATGGAAGAGAGACTCGCAAATGCTCAACTATTGCGATCTAAGGAAATACATAGTACGTTGAAGGCAGATTTGGTCGAGCATGCTTGGGCGATTCGCCCAATGCGACACAATGGTGACGACGAAGAAGATTCCGAGGAGGAAGAAGTTGAGGAATTCGAAGTCGGGAACTTTGAAGACGTCGATTTGGATGCTAGAGAAAACGAAGAGGAAGAAGGAGAGAACGACGATGAAGACGAAGAATAAATGTATTTTTTTAGTGTAATTTTTTTTTCAAAGTTTTTTTTTTATTTTATTATATTGTTTTTTATTTAATGGAATGGTTTTTAATTTTAAAAAGTTAAAAATTAATTTAAAATTTGAAAATTAATTAATGAGTAATTATGAGGTAGGGGCTTTATGACTACGGCCTTAAGTGACATAACGCCCCATAAAGCCTCTGTGTGACGTGGCACGACACGTGTCGCATAACGCCCACAAAGGGGCTTTATGACTACGTATGGACTAATAGTTAGTTAGAAATGACGTTGGAAAAAGTTTTGAGTTTTTGACATATTCAGTTCGTGTGTTTAATTTATTTTTAGAAAGTGCTTTAAAGATAATCATACTAATTTCAATTCCTTTCTAATTTTTAAATTAAAACGAGCTTTTAGGACCCGCACATTGTGGCGGGGCCGTTAAAGCAAACAAAAAATAGACGTAAAATGTTGAACGTACACTTTGATGAGTGTAACTCGCCAAATTCAGACCGAAACGTAAAATGTATTAAAAAATAAACAAAAAATGTGAAGATAATCGTTCGAAACGTAGATAAAAGAAATACAAACAGGTTCACTTTGATGAGTTGATGTCATTTCTAAAATAAAGTTATCAACTTAAAAGATTTTTTTCTAACAAAATATAAAGGAGTGAAACTGAAACCACATATGTCAATTGCTAAATAGTAAATAGTATTAAGTACTTGCACCTTGCAAAAGACTGTAAAATATAATTATTGTTTTACTTAGAAGAGTAATGGGTAGTATATGGTTATTAAAATTCAAAATAAGATCATAAGAATTATTTGATTTAATCAAACATGGTTATACGAACATCATACTTACACATAAACTATAATTTAATCTTGATTAAACATGTTATAAGTATCGAAGCTGCGTAAATCTGACAACTTAAAGATAAATGTAAATTTGTCAAAATCGAAACATAAACCTTCAAATAAAACAATATTTTTTTGTTAATATACAACATGTTAGTTTTATAGTAAAATAAAAATATATTTCCTGTAGTTAACAAGAAATACAAAATTTATTTATCTAGAAATTAATTTATATTTAAACAAACTAAAAAATATTATACTATATAATATATTTACTTATGATAATATAGCAGAACACCATCTTAATGTTCAAATAAAAAGAAAGAGATAGAGGGTTGTGCATAAAAAAAAAAGTATACAAAGCATGAAAAGTTAAACAAAATTGAATAGTGTACATGAGAGTGACAAGAATATAGGGATAATATTTTAGTTTAATAAATGGGCCTCAGGGACCCAAAAGCATCACATCAACTGATCAAGTCATCAACTACAAAATAGTTTTAGGCCCATACCAACAGCCAGCCAAAACACAACAAAACGAAATGCTCATTTGAGTCATAGGCCCATAAGCATACATCACCACCAAATAGAGGTGCACAAAATAACCGGTTAATTAACCGTAACCGGTTATTAACCGAAACCGTAACCGGTTAATAACCGATTTAGGAATAACCGGTTAGTGGTTATTTTTAACCGTAGGTTAGTAACCGGTTATAAGTATTTAGTATAGTAACCGGTTATTAACCGGTTTTTTTAACCGATAGACCGGTTAACCGAAAAAATAACTGAAAAATTCAAAAAAAAGGCAAAAAAACCGGTTAATAACCGAAAATAACCGGTTAATTAACCGAACCGGTTAAAGTAATTAACCGGACCAGTTAAAAAGATAACTGGTTAAAGTAATAACCGGTTAAAGCATTAACCGGTTAAATTCAAAAAGTCAAATTAACCGGTTAACCGAACCGGTTATTAAAATTAACCGGTTTGTGCACCTCTACCACCAAAACATTTTTGAATTCCAAAGTGAGGACCATTTTTTTATTAGTAGCATTAACATGGACATAGGCGTAGGTTAGTAGGTGGTCGGGGTTGCACCAGCCCCCTTCAATGTTTCGGTTAAAAGTGTATAATCTTTTATTTTTCGTCCGAAATTTTTAAAATTATATAGGATCGCCCCTCCAATTATTTTGCCTAAATATTTATACAATATATAAATCAAAGTAAAGTTTGTTACCATTTTAAATCTTAAAGGTCGTCGGGCTGAGTTGTAATTCTTCGTCCAGGTTTCATTTATCTCATACCATTTGAGAACCACCTTTATTGTGAGAACCACGAGAACCAATGTGAACACAACAAAAAAATACCTAACCCCCCCCCCCCCCCCCCCCAAAAAAAAAAAAAAACCCTAACCCCTCTTCCCCAAGCTAAATGCTAAAAACTAACCCCCCCCCCCCAAAAAAAAAAAAAAACCTAACCCCCCCCCCCCCCCAACTAAATGCTAAAAAGCTAAACCCCAAAAAAAAATTAAAAAACACACAAAAAAAAATTATATTAATATTTTTTACTAAAAGATCGCTACTTTTAGTAGTCAATTTTTTTTTATTTTTTTTAATAACGAGATACAGCGAATTTTAAGTAAAAAATATTTTAAAAAAATTGTGTGTTTTTTAGCTATTTTTAGGTATTTTTGGTTGTGTTCACATTGGTTCTCACAATAAATGGTGGTTCCTAATGGATCCTTCTCCAATATATATATATATATATATATAGGGTAAGGTTCATGCGAGAACCACCCTTATTGCGAGAACCGCGAGAACCAATGTGAACACAAAATAAAATCTAAAAAAAATCAAAAAAGCACTCAAAATTTTTTTTTTATTTTTTTAAAAAAATCGCTATATTTCGTTACTAAAAAAAAAAAAATTTTTTTTTTTCGAGTAACAGTTTTCCATGCACATGTGCATATGTATCATTACTTCAACAAATTTGGTAATACGTTATCAGGAATAGACAATTGCACTTTAATTTACAATACTATTAGTAATACACTACTTTTTACATTACCAATATTCAAAATGCACATGTGCATAATTAGGTATAACCATGATATAACGTGTTTTGGTACAAAAAGTTTGTGATTTTGAATTGAGAAGTAGGCCCATATACATGTTTTTTGGTTAGTTATATCTAGTGGTTGATGGTTTGGTTATAGTTGTCAATTTTTTATGTAATATGTTGATTGGATGGTATAAATGGTGTTCATACATGTAATAAAGTGAAAATATTGTTAATGATATTGTATTATGGATGGTATGAGGTAATGGTATTGTATTATGGATGGTAGGAGGTAATGGTAGTGTATTATGGATGGTATGATAGATGAAAGGGAAAGTGTATTCAAAGTGGCGTACCAAAACACCTTATTTCATGTTGATACATATAAATGCACATGTGCATTTCTAATATTGGTAATGTAAAAAGTAGTGTATTACATATGGTAGTGTAAATGAAAGTGCAATTGTCTAATATGTGTAATGAATTACGGAATTTGTCAAAGAAATGACAAAAATGCACATGTGCATGCTTGTGTATTATGGGTGGAATGATAGATGAAAGAGAAAGTAGTGTACCAAAACACCTTATTTCATGTTAATACATATATATGCACATGTGCATTTCTAACATTGTTAACGTAAAAAGTAGTGTATTACACGTGGTAGTGTAAATGAAAGTGCAATTGACTATTATTTGTAATGAATTACGGAATTTGACAAAGAAACGATACATATGCACATGTGCATGGATAAATGTTACTCGAAATTTTATTTTTTTTTTTTTTTGAAATTTTTTTTTTTATTAACAAAATATAGCGACTTTTTCAAAAAAAATAGTAAAAAAATTAAAAAAAAAATTTTGGGTGTGTTTTAGATTTTTTTAGGAATTACTGTTTGTGTTCACACTGGTTCTCGCGGTTCTCGCAATAAAGGGTGGTTCCTAACGGATCTTTGTCCTATATATATATATATAGGGGAGGGTTTAAATGAGAACGCTAAATATTGTGAGAACCGTGAGAATAAATGAAAAAACCACGAGAACTTGGTAAAAAACAATTCAAATTCAAAAAATTTTTCTACACTTATCATTATTATTCGAATACAATGTTAGAAATTTAATTTACACGTTTAAATTTACGTGAATTCGTAAATAAAGAAAGTTTACACATGTGTAAGTTTGCCATTTACACATGTGTAAATCTGTTATATTTACACATGTGTAAAAAATCTAAAAAGAGTGATTTTGAAAGGAGAAATGAATGATTTGATGTTGTAAATTCTTTTTTTGATGTTGTATCTTAATTACAATGAGTTTTGTATTAAAAAAAATGGTTTTGATTGGTTTTTTCATTCATTCTCACGGTTCTCGCAATATTTAGCGTTCTCAAGATAACCCTCCCCTATATATATATATATATATATATATATATATATAGGGGGCCGCTAAAATAAGAACCACCCCCAGTTATGAGAACCATTATCAACCAATTACATGCTGCCATTCAAAAGGGTAATTTGGTCATTTACTCATTTCCATCTCTCCCCTCATTTATTACTTGCCAGACCTGTCTCCTCTCTCCCTCTTTTAAAGTTCCAGGCTTTCTTCTCTCACCTATCCTCTCTCATTAAAGTTGCAGACTTTCTTTCTTCTCTCATCTTCAAACAACCCTACAAACAAACATCATCCTCCTGCTCCGATCTCAACCCACCACCACATCGCAACCACCGTCCTCCGATCTCTGTCTCTCTGCTTGTATGAGGTCTTGATGACACCACAATGCCACCGCCGCCTGGGTGTTCTTTACTAAATTGGTAAGAATTTAAGCCTTTGATTCCCCATGATGTATTCAAAACAGAGATGTCTACGATGAAGGTCTCTGTTGTTGTTGTTTGAATCTTCGTTTTGAGTGGTGGGTAGAGGTGGTGGCGGTTTTGGGGGTGGCCCGACGGTGTTAGCGACAGTGGTGTTGGAGGTGGTGGCTGTGTGACTGGTTTGGTCGGCGGCGGTTGAATCTGGGTTTTGAATGTGGGTTTTGAATGTTTGATCTGTGGGATTTGAATGTTTGATCTGTGGGTTTTGAATGTTTGAATCGGTTGAATCTGGGTTTTGAATGTTTGATTTGTGGGTTTTGATCTGTTGAATCTTGGCCTGTGTTCTTGATCTGTTGTTTTTTTTGTATGTGTTCTTGATTTTTCTGGGTTTTGAATGTTTGAATCGGTTGAAGCTTGGCCTGTGTTCTTGATATGTGTTCTTGATCTGTGGGTTTTGAATGTTTGATCTGTGGGTTTTGATATGTGGGTTTTGAATGTTTGAATCGGTTGAATCTGGTGCCTTTTTTGAATCGGCGGTGATGATGCAAAAAAAAACGGACGATGGCGCGACAAGGATGGTGGAGGGTAGGTTTTTTAACCCGCAACCCCACTTTTGCAGCCTCTGATTATCAGGAAATCTGAGCCAAAACTTCGGGTTTTTTTTTCCCAGAATCCACTCATTCTTTTTTATTTTTGTTTGTTGGGTTTTTATATTTTTTTTGAGGCGTCGATGATGATAGCAAACTATCTGAGACCTACCGAGTAACGATTTTCTGGGTGCGTTCGTTTTTGTGTAATTTTTTTTTTGTAAAAACAAAAAGTTAAACCGTAAACTTTTTAACGTAAAACATAATAAGTTTTACGTAAAACGTTTTACGTGAAAAGTAAAAAGTCTTACGTGAAACGTAAAAAGTCTTACGTGAAACGTAAAAAGTCTTACGTGAAACGTAAAACTTAAAAAGTTTAACGTAAAAACGTAAAACGTAAAAAGTTTTACGTAAAACGTTAAAAGGTTTACGCAACACGTAAAAAGTTTTACGTTAGTCGTAAAACGTAAAAAGTTTTACCTAAAACGTAAAAAGTGTTACGTAAAACGTGAAAAAATCGGCGCGTTAAAAAACGTGGAAAAAACGACGCTCGGAAAAACGGCGCGTAAAAAACGTGTAAAAAACGGCGCGTTAAAAAACGTAAATCGTAAAAGGTTTTACGTAAAACGTAAAAAGCTTTAATGTAAAACGTAAAAAGTTTTAACGTAAAACGTAAAAAGTAAAAAGGTTTTCGTAAGAAGTAAAAGGTTAACGTAAAACGTAAAAAGTCTAAAAAGGTTAACGTAAAACGTACAACGTAAAAAGTTTTAACGTAAAACTTAAAATGTAAAAAGTCTAAAACGGTTAACGTAAAACGTAAAACGTAAAAAGTGTAAAAACGGCGCGTAAAACCGGGAATAAAAAACCGCACGTAAAAAGCCGGTCGCAAAAAACAGCGTGAAAAAACGGGGCGTAGAAAAACGGCGCGTAAAACGGGCCGTATAAACGGCGCGTAAAAACGGGACGCTAAAACGGCGCGTTAAAACGGGACGTAAAAAATGGGGCGCAAAAACGGCTTGTAAAAAACGTGACGTAAAAAACGGCGCGGAAAAAAAACGGCGCCTAAAAACGGCACTTAAAAACTACGGTCGCAAAATCGGCGTGAAAAAACGGAGCGTAAAACGGGTCGTAAAAAAACGCGCGTAAAAAACGGGTGGTAAAAAAACGCGCATAAAATTTTTTTATATAAAAAATCTGATTTCAAAATATTTGTTTAATAAAGAAATCTGATTTTAGAAAAAACTAATTAATGTAATAGGACAAAATTGTAATAAAAAACAATAAACTTAATAAGACAAAAAAAACAAAATTACTTAAATACTCTTTTGGATTATAATATTAAAGACAAAATAAGACAAAAACCATTTAATATTAATTTTTGTTACTTTTAATCTCATCCATCCATCAAGTTGATCTAAGGGCTAATAAGTGGTTCTCATGGTTCTCATAACTAGCGGTGGTTTTCATTTTAGCGGTCCCCTATATATATATATATATATATATATATATATATATATATATATATATATATATATATATATATATATATATATAGGGGAGCGCTAAACTGAAAACCACCTCCAGTTGTAAGAACCGCGATAACCACTCTCAACCAATCAGGTTATGCCAACATAAAGGGTATGTTGGTCATTTACCCCAAATGTCAAATCTTCCCTCTCTCCACAATTAAAACTACTGACTTTTTATATACTCTCTCCTCTCTCATAATCCACCATTTTTCATCTACCTCCAAAATCCTCTGCACACTAAGAAACCCAAATCATAATCCACCGTCGGTAACCACTCTCTACCCACCTTCTTCTCCACCTCCGATTCACCATATCCACCACCGTACCTCCATCACGACAACCACCCTGCTCACCTCTGATTACCTCCGGCAAACAAGACCGATCACCGTCTACCACCATTCCGCCACTCCATCACCACGGTCGACCATCTCTTCTCTTGTCGCCGACACCCACCGGCGAACGACCACCCTACCCACCTACAGCCGAGGTCCGATATCGCCACTGCTGTCAAATCTCCGGCAGACCACTGATAACCAACCTCTACCTCTGATTACAATCACATCGGTGACCACCGAGTGACCACCGGCGACTGCCGATTAGAATCAAGTTTTCAAGTTGTTCTTATACCCAGTGTGCAGTCGCAATTCAGGTATGTAAGTTTGGATTGTTATATGTTATGAGCATATTTTACATGAATTGATTCTTGAATTAATTGAAGCATATAGCTTATGAGAAAATGGGTGTTGAAGGTGATTAGTGGAAATGGATTTGAACACAGATCTGTCACACCCCCAAAATCCACACGCGGAGTACTACCGCTTGGAGGCGTGACATGACCAGGATCAAGCCACCAATCATATTGAACATAAGTATATAGTGAAAGTCATTCATCAATACGATCAGTGTTTCCAAAACCAAATATAAACAAGTGTGTAGCGGAAGCATTAATGTAAAACCCAACATAAGTTTAAGTACAAAGTGTCATTTAAGTTTAACAACACGTTCACGATCCATGTCCACAACGACTGTGCCTCCCGTGCAAGCTCCATAAGTACCTAAGGTCCTGCAAGGCATGTAACAGAGAGTCAACAAAAAGTTGAGCGAGTTCACAGAAAGTAATGCGTAATAGTAAGTTTGTTTGTAACATGTGGCTCTACTGGGCCGGTAGTAAGTTCTATTGGTGGGGGCTTCCCGTGTTGTATAACCACTAGACTATTTGTAACCATATGTGTTCTTCACAACCGAGAACAGTAATACGTACTAGTGTTACGTAGGTTTTACGTAAGTATCCTTCCCAACCGAGGATAGGGGTACGCGTGGGTTTACGTAGGTTTTACGTAAGTGCCTGACACAACCGAGGCAGTAGTAAATATAGGTTCACGTAGGTTTTACGTGAGTATCCTTCACAACCGAGGATAGCGAATAGCATAAGTATACGTAGGTTTTACGTATGGGTCCTGCACAACCGAGGACGATGGTATGGTAGTCTAGTAATAATGTCCGCATGAATCTATTCAACCTTATTCCTTAAATCCCATTCCCAAGCCCTGGGAATCCCATGCCTTGGTAGAAGTGTGAACTCACCTTGTTTGCTCGGTATGCTAAGTTAAGTGCTCACAATTAATCAGTCAAGTCCTATAGTGTACGTATGTTCAGTCAGTTTACGTTCGTAATATTCCATATGTCAATTATGTCACAAAGTATGTTCATGCATTTCTCATCAAATAACATATATCAGTAGGTTCATGTTCATACAGTCATACCCCATATACTGAGTTCTTGGTAATAACTAACTTGGTAATTCAATTAACATGCTTGATGGAGGTTAACAGACTTAACCAGGTTAATGCATTAAGCAAAGATAACAAGCTTCCTGAATAAACAATTATAACAGGAATAATAAACTACCAGTGCTAGTTAAATAACAGAGTTAACAAGTTAATAAAGTTAACTACTTAACAGAGTCACTCAAACAATAAGGTTATCAACATACACATTTAACATAGTTAAATAAACTAACTGAGTTATTCAAGTGATTTGTTTAATTGTGTAACATATTTAATGACATTAAATATTAACAGTATACATGTTGTCTAACACACCCTAGTGCCGAAATCACATAAGAACCGAAAACACTAGGTGGGCCGAAATCAAGGTTGGGCCGAAATCCCCTTTAGCCGAAAACCCCCTTATGTCCGAAATCCCTACCCTTGGCCGAAATCCCAATAGTGCCGAAAACAAAACATGTGGGCCGAAAACACATGTGGGCCGAAAACCCCTTTAGGCTGAACTGTTTGGGCCGAAATCACTTTAAGTGATTTCGTCCAGTTTATAAGGTGGGGGGTGTTTTCGTTACTGTTCATCATCACCAACATTACTTACTGTAACTTATGAAGAACCCAGAAACTCTAAAACTCATTACAGTAACATGATTAATCATCTACAAGCCATTTATATCAATCATTGATATTAAAACAAATACTCTACCACAACTTTGTGAGATCAAGTACATAAATAAATCAGTTTATCAATCATAAAATATACCCACTGTTGATCCCAATATCCAATATACAGACACTTTGTGGATGATAATTATCTAGCAAGCACACTATGATAAATCATATATTCACATATATTCATACATCATGATTAAACATCCAATAATCATAAGATAAACATCTTAAACAACTGTACATGAAGATCACTAACCAAGAATAAACAGAGGTTTTGCTTCAAATGAGGAACTCTTCTTGTGGGTTTTTAGAGATAGAGAGAGAAGCAATTGTGATAAGATTATGTTTGATAAGTGTGAAACTTGTCTGGGAAGATTGGTTTATCAATGATTTTATAAAATATCTAAAACACTGGGCCATGGGCCAAGCCCATGTTTGATTTCGTGGTCATCAGTGGGACGAAAACACCTAAAGTGTTTTCACCACTTGGGTGTTTTCATGATACTTGTTTGTTTACAGTAAGTTCCCTCTTTTAATTAACATGTAATAATAACACCTTATTAACATACAATCACACATAATAAATATTATGGATTTCCAAGTATAACATATCAGTCGAAATACGATACAACGTATTACAAAAGTAAGCGTCGTGAAACAACGAGTCGTATTAACAAACAACTAAATTAAAAAAAAATTAAAGTGCACTAAATGCGAAGATAGAATCTTGGAAACTCGAGTTGTCACATTATCCCCAACTTGAAAGAAATTTCGTCCCGAAATTTAGCATGCGGTTACTGAGGAAGCTAGGTAAGTTATCGTTTACTGGTTTTCCTGGGGTATCACATCATCCCCCTGTTGAGTTGGGATTTCATCCCGAACTTCTGTAGTAGCTTCAGCCTCAGTAGTAGTTGCATTGTTTTCGAACAACTGGGGATATTTGAGTTCCATTTGGTCTTCGCGTTCCCAGGTGAACTCTGGGCCACGACGGGAGTTCCAACGAACTCGAACAAGAGGTATTCTGGTGTTCTTGAGGACCTTAACATCCCGGTCCGTGATTTCAACTGGTTCCTCGATGAAATGCAACCGTTCGTCGATAGTGAGCTCCTTTAAAGGAACTATGAAGGTCTCATCTGACTGCCACTTCTTCAGATTCGACACATGAAAGACGTTGTGAACTGCACTGAGTTCAGATGGTAAGTTCAGTCTGTAGGCCACTTTGCCTATCTTTTCTATGACTTCAAATGGTCCAACATATCGTGGATTGAGTTTGCCTCGTTTGCCAAAACGAACAACACCCTTCCAGGGTGAAACTTTGAGTAGTGCTCGATCCCCAACCTGGAGCTCGAGCAGTTTCCTGTCTTTATCGGCGTATGCTTTCTGACGGTCACGAGCTGCCGCCATGCGTTGTCGTATTTGAGCAATCTTTTCAGTAGTATCAACTACCATTTCTGGACCTGTGATCTGACTGTCACCCACCTCTGCCCAACAAAGAGGTGATCGGCATTTACGCCCGTACAATGCCTCAAATGGAGCAGCTTTAATGCTGGTGTGGTAACTGTTGTTGTATGAAAATTCCACAAGTGGCAGATGCTTTTCCCAGCCCTTGCCAAAGTCAATTACGCACGCCCGAAGCATGTCTTCTAGAGTTTGAATAGTGCGCTCAGACTGCCCATCTGTCTGAGGATGATAAGCTGTGCTCATGTCTAATCGAGAGCCAAAAGATTTGTGCATTGCTTGCCACAGTTCTGAAGTAAAACGTGCATCACGATCAGAGATAATAGAGGTGGGCACCCCGTGCCTCGAGACAACTTCTTTAAGGTATACGTCTGCTAGAGTGGAGAACTTATCCGTTTCCTTGATAGCCAAGAAGTGAGCAGACTTTGTGAGTCGATCCACGATCACCCAAATAGTATCATTTCCGCGCTGAGATCTAGGCAGGCCAGTAACAAAATCCATGGAAATTTGCTCCCATTTCCATTGTGGTATCTCAGGTTGCTGGAGTGGGCCTGATGGTTTCTGATATTCCGCTTTGACTCTCGCACAAGTCAAACACTTGCTAACGTAAGTTGCTATGTGGGCCTTCATGCTAGGCCACCAATATGTAGTTCTGAGGTCGTAGTACATCTTATCTGAACCAGGATGTACTGAGTAGCGAGACTTATGAGCTTCATCCATTACAAGCTCGCGTAGGTTGCCATAGAGTGGGACCCAGATGCGTCCTGTTACATAGTAGGCGCCGTCTGCCCTTTGTTCTAACCTTTTCCTTGAGCCGCGTAGAGCTTCAGCCCTAACGTTTTCCGGTTTCAATGCTTCTACCTGAGCATCTCGTATCTGTGAAGGAAGACTAGACTGAATAGTGAGTTGCAACGCTCGTACACGCCTAGGTATAGTATCCTTTCGACTGAGGGCGTCGGCCACCACATTGGCTTTGCCCGGATGATACTTTATAGCACATTCGTAATCATTCAGTAACTCGACCCATCGACGTTGTCGCATGTTCAAATCTTTCTGCTTGAAGATATGCTCAAGACTTCTGTGATCGGTGTAGATGGTGCACTTGGTGCCATACAGATAATGTCTCCATATCTTGAGTGCAAAGACAACAGCTCCAAGCTCTAAATCGTGCGTAGTGTAATTCCGTTCGTGAATCTTAAGTTGGCGCGAAGCATAAGCAATAACTTTATCCCGTTGCATCAACACACATCCAAGACCTTGGATAGATGCATCGCAGTAGACTACAAAGTCATCCGTGCCTTCAGGCAATGAGAGGATAGGTGCGCTACAAAGTCTATCCTTTAAGTGCTGAAACGCTGCTTCCTGTGTATCACTCCAACGGTAAGCAATACCTTTCTGTGTCAGTAGTGTAAGCGGCTGTGCAATCTTTGAGAAGTCTTTGATAAACCGTCTGTAATAACCCGCCAAACCCAAGAATTGGCGTATTTCTGTTGGTGTGCGAGGTGCAGGCCAGTTTTTGATCGAATCTACCTTGGATGGATCGACATGAATCCCATCCTTGTTTACCACGTGGCCTAGAAAGTGGACTTCACGAAGCCAGAAGTCGCATTTTGAAAACTTAGCGTACAGCTGTTCCGTTCGAAGGAGTTCCAGAATAAGTCGTAAGTGCTGTTCGTGTTCCTCACGATTCTTCGAATAGATCAGGATGTCATCAATGAAAACAATAACAAACTTGTCAAGATAAGGTTTGCACACCCTGTTCATAAGATCCATGAAAACCGCAGGCGCGTTCGTTAGCCCGAATGGCATGACCAAAAACTCGTAATGGCCGTAGCGAGTTCTGAATGCTGTTTTGGAGACGTCCTCATCCCGGACTCTCAGTTGATGGTAACCTGACCTTAGATCAATCTTTGAGTAATAGCTCGACCCTTGCAACTGGTCGAATAAGTCGTCGATGCGTGGAAGAGGATAACGATTCTTCACCGTCACCTTGTTCAGTTCGCGGTAGTCTATGCACATACGAAAGGTACCATCTTTCTTCTTTACAAATAATACTGGAGCTCCCCATGGCGAAGAGCTAGGAAGTATAAAACCCTTTTCCAGGAGTTCTTGCAATTGCTTAGACAGTTCTTCCAGTTCAGTTGGAGCTAAACGGTAAGGCGCTCGAGCTATAGGTGCTGCTCCTGGAGCTAGCTCGATCTGAAACTCGACCTGGCGATGAGGCGGTAACCCAGGTAACTCTTCAGGAAACACTTGAGGAAAGTCGCGTACTACAGGAATATCCCCAATCTTTTTCTCTGTCGTCGATGTATCAGTAACGAGTGCTAAAATAGCTATGTGGCCCTTTCGTAAACACTTCTGTGCCTTCAATAAGGAGATGATGCCACTCACGACACCACTCTTGTCGCCTTGAACTTCGAGAGGTTCCTTGCCAGAACGAGGAATACGAATGATCTTCTCCTTGCATAGGATCTCTGCTTGCTGTTGGGATAACCAATCCATACCGATGACAATGTCGAAACTACTCAGAGTTATAGGAATGAGATCGATAGAGAAAGTCTGACCAGCGAGGATAAGATTACAACCCTGAACTATGTGTGTGGCCTCTAGACTTTTACCGTTAGCTAACTCTACGACATGTTTGGTGTTCAAAAGTGTTGGTGCGCGTTTAAGCATTTGACTAACGTTCAGAGACATATAACTGGTATCCGCACCCGAATCAAATAATACGGTAACATAAAAGTCGTCGAGAAGGAACTTACCCGTAACCACATTAGGATCGTTCCTTGCGTCACTCTGACCAATCACAAACATGCGACCCTTTGCACCATTGTTGTTGTTGTTTCCCCCATTGTTGTTCCCAGTGCCCTGATTATTGTTGTTGTTGTTCCCATTGCCCTGGTTGTTGTTGTTGTTCTGGTTTCGGTTTAACTGAGGGCAGTGTCTTTTGAAGTGACCTTCAGCACCACAATGAAAACATCCCTTGTTACCCTGTTGTTGGTTCTGTTGCGTTTGCTGCTGCTGTTGATTCTGAGTTACAGGCCGTGGGCTCCTACAATCCTTGGCCTCATGGCCCAATCTGAGGCACCTCCGACAACGACCCTTGTTGCACTGGCCACTGTGATGCCTGTTACAGTTGTTACACTTTGGGAGGTTCCCTTGATACACACCCTGCCTGTGACTGCCCGAGGATTGCTGACTAGGGCTCTGATAGTTATCAGTCTTTCGCTGCTGAACTTGAGACTGTACTAAAGCTGAACCTTTGCTGGAATCCCCCTCCCATTTTCTCTTGTTATCACTGGGGGTAGCAGGAGTAGTTGCTGAAACAGTAGCAGTAGTAGTAGCGCTGATACGTTTAGGCAACTTGTTCTGTTCCACTGCCTGATCGGTGAGGCGATGAGCTAGCTTGACGATCTGTTGAATAGTGCCAAGATTCGCTGAGGTTACGTGGCTTTGAATCTCCGGCACCAGACCATTGAGATACAGTTCGATACGCTTA
This sequence comes from Helianthus tuberosus, assembly GCA_030545235.1. Classification (NCBI taxonomy): domain Eukaryota; kingdom Viridiplantae; phylum Streptophyta; class Magnoliopsida; order Asterales; family Asteraceae; genus Helianthus; species Helianthus tuberosus. The sequence continues at coordinate 58,994,879 of CM060426.1, read as the reverse complement.
ATGGGAGGGTCCACCATAGTAGGACACAGAATAGCCAACTCATTCGATCTTCTAGTGTACGCTTCAATTTCTGACCCCGTCATTTTCAAGTGATAAAACTCTACCTCCAGCTTATGAATATCATCACGGCTACAATATTCCTCTTTAATCAATTCCTTGAAACCGTTCCAAGGTGTGGCGTTAGCAACAGCCAATCCTAACATCTGCACTTGCGCATTCCACCAAGTCAGCGCAATGCCTTCTAGTGTACCAGTGGCGTACTTCACCCTGCGAGCCTCAGGGCATTCACACATTTCAAATACGGACTCGAGCTTTTCAAACCAATGGAGGAGTCCAACCGCTCCATCCGTGCCACTAAAGGTAGTAGGACGACAGTCCATGAAAGTTTTGAAGGTACAAACAGGTGGCTGAACGTGCTGACCTCCTGCTTGTGCGGCTGTAAGTGCCTCAGCAATTCGTTCGTTAATGAGAGCCGTCAGTTGGGCTTGCGTCATGTTAATACGTCCAGACATGATCTTCATAATAAATATGACATAAGTGAGAGAGGTTCGCGAGTAGTGTGATAACAAAAGGGAATAATCACACAAGTGTTCTCATGCAATAGTGTTAAGTTAACCTAAGCATACCCGGAGCAAAGTTCTATGCAATTCTAGTAAGTAGGCAATAAGACATGTACCATATTACCTAGAGTGATGAGTCTTGCACGTGGAGCGAGGCGTCGTTGTGGATCGTTGAGCACTGATTCGGTTATAGTCTGGTTTTAATAAAAACGTTTTCCCCTTATTAAAACCGAGTTCTCTATAACCAATGGCTCTGATACCAATCTGTCACACCCCCAAAATCCACACGCGGAGTACTACCGCTTGGAGGCGTGACATGACCAGGATCAAGCCACCAATCATATTGAACATAAGTATATAGTGAAAGTCATTCATCAATACGATCAGTGTTTCCAAAACCAAATATAAACAAGTGTGTAGCGGAAGCATTAATGTAAAACCCAACATAAGTTTAAGTACAAAGTGTCATTTAAGTTTAACAACACGTTCACGATCCATGTCCACAACGACTGTGCCTCCCGTGCAAGCTCCATAAGTACCTAAGGTCCTGCAAGGCATGTAACAGAGAGTCAACAAAAAGTTGAGCGAGTTCACAGAAAGTAATGCGTAATAGTAAGTTTGTTTGTAACATGTGGCTCTACTGGGCCGGTAGTAAGTTCTATTGGTGGGGGCTTCCCGTGTTGTATAACCACTAGACTATTTGTAACCATATGTGTTCTTCACAACCGAGAACAGTAATACGTACTAGTGTTACGTAGGTTTTACGTAAGTATCCTTCCCAACCGAGGATAGGGGTACGCGTGGGTTTACGTAGGTTTTACGTAAGTGCCTGACACAACCGAGGCAGTAGTAAATATAGGTTCACGTAGGTTTTACGTGAGTATCCTTCACAACCGAGGATAGCGAATAGCATAAGTATACGTAGGTTTTACGTATGGGTCCTGCACAACCGAGGACGATGGTATGGTAGTCTAGTAATAATGTCCGCATGAATCTATTCAACCTTATTCCTTAAATCCCATTCCCAAGCCCTGGGAATCCCATGCCTTGGTAGAAGTGTGAACTCACCTTGTTTGCTCGGTATGCTAAGTTAAGTGCTCACAATTAATCAGTCAAGTCCTATAGTGTACGTATGTTCAGTCAGTTTACGTTCGTAATATTCCATATGTCAATTATGTCACAAAGTATGTTCATGCATTTCTCATCAAATAACATATATCAGTAGGTTCATGTTCATACAGTCATACCCCATATACTGAGTTCTTGGTAATAACTAACTTGGTAATTCAATTAACATGCTTGATGGAGGTTAACAGACTTAACCAGGTTAATGCATTAAGCAAAGATAACAAGCTTCCTGAATAAACAATTATAACAGGAATAATAAACTACCAGTGCTAGTTAAATAACAGAGTTAACAAGTTAATAAAGTTAACTACTTAACAGAGTCACTCAAACAATAAGGTTATCAACATACACATTTAACATAGTTAAATAAACTAACTGAGTTATTCAAGTGATTTGTTTAATTGTGTAACATATTTAATGACATTAAATATTAACAGTATACATGTTGTCTAACACACCCTAGTGCCGAAATCACATAAGAACCGAAAACACTAGGTGGGCCGAAATCAAGGTTGGGCCGAAATCCCCTTTAGCCGAAAACCCCCTTATGTCCGAAATCCCTACCCTTGGCCGAAATCCCAATAGTGCCGAAAACAAAACATGTGGGCCGAAAACACATGTGGGCCGAAAACCCCTTTAGGCTGAACTGTTTGGGCCGAAATCACTTTAAGTGATTTCGTCCAGTTTATAAGGTGGGGGGTGTTTTCGTTACTGTTCATCATCACCAACATTACTTACTGTAACTTATGAAGAACCCAGAAACTCTAAAACTCATTACAGTAACATGATTAATCATCTACAAGCCATTTATATCAATCATTGATATTAAAACAAATACTCTACCACAACTTTGTGAGATCAAGTACATAAATAAATCAGTTTATCAATCATAAAATATACCCACTGTTGATCCCAATATCCAATATACAGACACTTTGTGGATGATAATTATCTAGCAAGCACACTATGATAAATCATATATTCACATATATTCATACATCATGATTAAACATCCAATAATCATAAGATAAACATCTTAAACAACTGTACATGAAGATCACTAACCAAGAATAAACAGAGGTTTTGCTTCAAATGAGGAACTCTTCTTGTGGGTTTTTAGAGATAGAGAGAGAAGCAATTGTGATAAGATTATGTTTGATAAGTGTGAAACTTGTCTGGGAAGATTGGTTTATCAATGATTTTATAAAATATCTAAAACACTGGGCCATGGGCCAAGCCCATGTTTGATTTCGTGGTCATCAGTGGGACGAAAACACCTAAAGTGTTTTCACCACTTGGGTGTTTTCATGATACTTGTTTGTTTACAGTAAGTTCCCTCTTTTAATTAACATGTAATAATAACACCTTATTAACATACAATCACACATAATAAATATTATGGATTTCCAAGTATAACATATCAGTCGAAATACGATACAACGTATTACAAAAGTAAGCGTCGTGAAACAACGAGTCGTATTAACAAACAACTAAATTAAAAAAAAATTAAAGTGCACTAAATGCGAAGATAGAATCTTGGAAACTCGAGTTGTCACATTATCCCCAACTTGAAAGAAATTTCGTCCCGAAATTTAGCATGCGGTTACTGAGGAAGCTAGGTAAGTTATCGTTTACTGGTTTTCCTGGGGTATCACATCATCCCCCTGTTGAGTTGGGATTTCATCCCGAACTTCTGTAGTAGCTTCAGCCTCAGTAGTAGTTGCATTGTTTTCGAACAACTGGGGATATTTGAGTTCCATTTGGTCTTCGCGTTCCCAGGTGAACTCTGGGCCACGACGGGAGTTCCAACGAACTCGAACAAGAGGTATTCTGGTGTTCTTGAGGACCTTAACATCCCGGTCCGTGATTTCAACTGGTTCCTCGATGAAATGCAACCGTTCGTCGATAGTGAGCTCCTTTAAAGGAACTATGAAGGTCTCATCTGACTGCCACTTCTTCAGATTCGACACATGAAAGACGTTGTGAACTGCACTGAGTTCAGATGGTAAGTTCAGTCTGTAGGCCACTTTGCCTATCTTTTCTATGACTTCAAATGGTCCAACATATCGTGGATTGAGTTTGCCTCGTTTGCCAAAACGAACAACACCCTTCCAGGGTGAAACTTTGAGTAGTGCTCGATCCCCAACCTGGAGCTCGAGCAGTTTCCTGTCTTTATCGGCGTATGCTTTCTGACGGTCACGAGCTGCCGCCATGCGTTGTCGTATTTGAGCAATCTTTTCAGTAGTATCAACTACCATTTCTGGACCTGTGATCTGACTGTCACCCACCTCTGCCCAACAAAGAGGTGATCGGCATTTACGCCCGTACAATGCCTCAAATGGAGCAGCTTTAATGCTGGTGTGGTAACTGTTGTTGTATGAAAATTCCACAAGTGGCAGATGCTTTTCCCAGCCCTTGCCAAAGTCAATTACGCACGCCCGAAGCATGTCTTCTAGAGTTTGAATAGTGCGCTCAGACTGCCCATCTGTCTGAGGATGATAAGCTGTGCTCATGTCTAATCGAGAGCCAAAAGATTTGTGCATTGCTTGCCACAGTTCTGAAGTAAAACGTGCATCACGATCAGAGATAATAGAGGTGGGCACCCCGTGCCTCGAGACAACTTCTTTAAGGTATACGTCTGCTAGAGTGGAGAACTTATCCGTTTCCTTGATAGCCAAGAAGTGAGCAGACTTTGTGAGTCGATCCACGATCACCCAAATAGTATCATTTCCGCGCTGAGATCTAGGCAGGCCAGTAACAAAATCCATGGAAATTTGCTCCCATTTCCATTGTGGTATCTCAGGTTGCTGGAGTGGGCCTGATGGTTTCTGATATTCCGCTTTGACTCTCGCACAAGTCAAACACTTGCTAACGTAAGTTGCTATGTGGGCCTTCATGCTAGGCCACCAATATGTAGTTCTGAGGTCGTAGTACATCTTATCTGAACCAGGATGTACTGAGTAGCGAGACTTATGAGCTTCATCCATTACAAGCTCGCGTAGGTTGCCATAGAGTGGGACCCAGATGCGTCCTGTTACATAGTAGGCGCCGTCTGCCCTTTGTTCTAACCTTTTCCTTGAGCCGCGTAGAGCTTCAGCCCTAACGTTTTCCGGTTTCAATGCTTCTACCTGAGCATCTCGTATCTGTGAAGGAAGACTAGACTGAATAGTGAGTTGCAACGCTCGTACACGCCTAGGTATAGTATCCTTTCGACTGAGGGCGTCGGCCACCACATTGGCTTTGCCCGGATGATACTTTATAGCACATTCGTAATCATTCAGTAACTCGACCCATCGACGTTGTCGCATGTTCAAATCTTTCTGCTTGAAGATATGCTCAAGACTTCTGTGATCGGTGTAGATGGTGCACTTGGTGCCATACAGATAATGTCTCCATATCTTGAGTGCAAAGACAACAGCTCCAAGCTCTAAATCGTGCGTAGTGTAATTCCGTTCGTGAATCTTAAGTTGGCGCGAAGCATAAGCAATAACTTTATCCCGTTGCATCAACACACATCCAAGACCTTGGATAGATGCATCGCAGTAGACTACAAAGTCATCCGTGCCTTCAGGCAATGAGAGGATAGGTGCGCTACAAAGTCTATCCTTTAAGTGCTGAAACGCTGCTTCCTGTGTATCACTCCAACGGTAAGCAATACCTTTCTGTGTCAGTAGTGTAAGCGGCTGTGCAATCTTTGAGAAGTCTTTGATAAACCGTCTGTAATAACCCGCCAAACCCAAGAATTGGCGTATTTCTGTTGGTGTGCGAGGTGCAGGCCAGTTTTTGATCGAATCTACCTTGGATGGATCGACATGAATCCCATCCTTGTTTACCACGTGGCCTAGAAAGTGGACTTCACGAAGCCAGAAGTCGCATTTTGAAAACTTAGCGTACAGCTGTTCCGTTCGAAGGAGTTCCAGAATAAGTCGTAAGTGCTGTTCGTGTTCCTCACGATTCTTCGAATAGATCAGGATGTCATCAATGAAAACAATAACAAACTTGTCAAGATAAGGTTTGCACACCCTGTTCATAAGATCCATGAAAACCGCAGGCGCGTTCGTTAGCCCGAATGGCATGACCAAAAACTCGTAATGGCCGTAGCGAGTTCTGAATGCTGTTTTGGAGACGTCCTCATCCCGGACTCTCAGTTGATGGTAACCTGACCTTAGATCAATCTTTGAGTAATAGCTCGACCCTTGCAACTGGTCGAATAAGTCGTCGATGCGTGGAAGAGGATAACGATTCTTCACCGTCACCTTGTTCAGTTCGCGGTAGTCTATGCACATACGAAAGGTACCATCTTTCTTCTTTACAAATAATACTGGAGCTCCCCATGGCGAAGAGCTAGGAAGTATAAAACCCTTTTCCAGGAGTTCTTGCAATTGCTTAGACAGTTCTTCCAGTTCAGTTGGAGCTAAACGGTAAGGCGCTCGAGCTATAGGTGCTGCTCCTGGAGCTAGCTCGATCTGAAACTCGACCTGGCGATGAGGCGGTAACCCAGGTAACTCTTCAGGAAACACTTGAGGAAAGTCGCGTACTACAGGAATATCCCCAATCTTTTTCTCTGTCGTCGATGTATCAGTAACGAGTGCTAAAATAGCTATGTGGCCCTTTCGTAAACACTTCTGTGCCTTCAATAAGGAGATGATGCCACTCACGACACCACTCTTGTCGCCTTGAACTTCGAGAGGTTCCTTGCCAGAACGAGGAATACGAATGATCTTCTCCTTGCATAGGATCTCTGCTTGCTGTTGGGATAACCAATCCATACCGATGACAATGTCGAAACTACTCAGAGTTATAGGAATGAGATCGATAGAGAAAGTCTGACCAGCGAGGATAAGATTACAACCCTGAACTATGTGTGTGGCCTCTAGACTTTTACCGTTAGCTAACTCTACGACATGTTTGGTGTTCAAAAGTGTTGGTGCGCGTTTAAGCATTTGACTAACGTTCAGAGACATATAACTGGTATCCGCACCCGAATCAAATAATACGGTAACATAAAAGTCGTCGAGAAGGAACTTACCCGTAACCACATTAGGATCGTTCCTTGCGTCACTCTGACCAATCACAAACATGCGACCCTTTGCACCATTGTTGTTGTTGTTTCCCCCATTGTTGTTCCCAGTGCCCTGATTATTGTTGTTGTTGTTCCCATTGCCCTGGTTGTTGTTGTTGTTCTGGTTTCGGTTTAACTGAGGGCAGTGTCTTTTGAAGTGACCTTCAGCACCACAATGAAAACATCCCTTGTTACCCTGTTGTTGGTTCTGTTGCGTTTGCTGCTGCTGTTGATTCTGAGTTACAGGCCGTGGGCTCCTACAATCCTTGGCCTCATGGCCCAATCTGAGGCACCTCCGACAACGACCCTTGTTGCACTGGCCACTGTGATGCCTGTTACAGTTGTTACACTTTGGGAGGTTCCCTTGATACACACCCTGCCTGTGACTGCCCGAGGATTGCTGACTAGGGCTCTGATAGTTATCAGTCTTTCGCTGCTGAACTTGAGACTGTACTAAAGCTGAACCTTTGCTGGAATCCCCCTCCCATTTTCTCTTGTTATCACTGGGGGTAGCAGGAGTAGTTGCTGAAACAGTAGCAGTAGTAGTAGCGCTGATACGTTTAGGCAACTTGTTCTGTTCCACTGCCTGATCGGTGAGGCGATGAGCTAGCTTGACGATCTGTTGAATAGTGCCAAGATTCGCTGAGGTTACGTGGCTTTGAATCTCCGGCACCAGACCATTGAGATACAGTTCGATACGCTTAATGGGAGGGTCCACCATAGTAGGACACAGAATAGCCAACTCATTCGATCTTCTAGTGTACGCTTCAATTTCTGACCCCGTCATTTTCAAGTGATAAAACTCTACCTCCAGCTTATGAATATCATCACGGCTACAATATTCCTCTTTAATCAATTCCTTGAAACCGTTCCAAGGTGTGGCGTTAGCAACAGCCAATCCTAACATCTGCACTTGCGCATTCCACCAAGTCAGCGCAATGCCTTCTAGTGTACCAGTGGCGTACTTCACCCTGCGAGCCTCAGGGCATTCACACATTTCAAATACGGACTCGAGCTTTTCAAACCAATGGAGGAGTCCAACCGCTCCATCCGTGCCACTAAAGGTAGTAGGACGACAGTCCATGAAAGTTTTGAAGGTACAAACAGGTGGCTGAACGTGCTGACCTCCTGCTTGTGCGGCTGTAAGTGCCTCAGCAATTCGTTCGTTAATGAGAGCCGTCAGTTGGGCTTGCGTCATGTTAATACGTCCAGACATGATCTTCATAATAAATATGACATAAGTGAGAGAGGTTCGCGAGTAGTGTGATAACAAAAGGGAATAATCACACAAGTGTTCTCATGCAATAGTGTTAAGTTAACCTAAGCATACCCGGAGCAAAGTTCTATGCAATTCTAGTAAGTAGGCAATAAGACATGTACCATATTACCTAGAGTGATGAGTCTTGCACGTGGAGCGAGGCGTCGTTGTGGATCGTTGAGCACTGATTCGGTTATAGTCTGGTTTTAATAAAAACGTTTTCCCCTTATTAAAACCGAGTTCTCTATAACCAATGGCTCTGATACCAATCTGTCACACCCCCAAAATCCACACGCGGAGTACTACCGCTTGGAGGCGTGACATGACCAGGATCAAGCCACCAATCATATTGAACATAAGTATATAGTGAAAGTCATTCATCAATACGATCAGTGTTTCCAAAACCAAATATAAACAAGTGTGTAGCGGAAGCATTAATGTAAAACCCAACATAAGTTTAAGTACAAAGTGTCATTTAAGTTTAACAACACGTTCACGATCCATGTCCACAACGACTGTGCCTCCCGTGCAAGCTCCATAAGTACCTAAGGTCCTGCAAGGCATGTAACAGAGAGTCAACAAAAAGTTGAGCGAGTTCACAGAAAGTAATGCGTAATAGTAAGTTTGTTTGTAACATGTGGCTCTACTGGGCCGGTAGTAAGTTCTATTGGTGGGGGCTTCCCGTGTTGTATAACCACTAGACTATTTGTAACCATATGTGTTCTTCACAACCGAGAACAGTAATACGTACTAGTGTTACGTAGGTTTTACGTAAGTATCCTTCCCAACCGAGGATAGGGGTACGCGTGGGTTTACGTAGGTTTTACGTAAGTGCCTGACACAACCGAGGCAGTAGTAAATATAGGTTCACGTAGGTTTTACGTGAGTATCCTTCACAACCGAGGATAGCGAATAGCATAAGTATACGTAGGTTTTACGTATGGGTCCTGCACAACCGAGGACGATGGTATGGTAGTCTAGTAATAATGTCCGCATGAATCTATTCAACCTTATTCCTTAAATCCCATTCCCAAGCCCTGGGAATCCCATGCCTTGGTAGAAGTGTGAACTCACCTTGTTTGCTCGGTATGCTAAGTTAAGTGCTCACAATTAATCAGTCAAGTCCTATAGTGTACGTATGTTCAGTCAGTTTACGTTCGTAATATTCCATATGTCAATTATGTCACAAAGTATGTTCATGCATTTCTCATCAAATAACATATATCAGTAGGTTCATGTTCATACAGTCATACCCCATATACTGAGTTCTTGGTAATAACTAACTTGGTAATTCAATTAACATGCTTGATGGAGGTTAACAGACTTAACCAGGTTAATGCATTAAGCAAAGATAACAAGCTTCCTGAATAAACAATTATAACAGGAATAATAAACTACCAGTGCTAGTTAAATAACAGAGTTAACAAGTTAATAAAGTTAACTACTTAACAGAGTCACTCAAACAATAAGGTTATCAACATACACATTTAACATAGTTAAATAAACTAACTGAGTTATTCAAGTGATTTGTTTAATTGTGTAACATATTTAATGACATTAAATATTAACAGTATACATGTTGTCTAACACACCCTAGTGCCGAAATCACATAAGAACCGAAAACACTAGGTGGGCCGAAATCAAGGTTGGGCCGAAATCCCCTTTAGCCGAAAACCCCCTTATGTCCGAAATCCCTACCCTTGGCCGAAATCCCAATAGTGCCGAAAACAAAACATGTGGGCCGAAAACACATGTGGGCCGAAAACCCCTTTAGGCTGAACTGTTTGGGCCGAAATCACTTTAAGTGATTTCGTCCAGTTTATAAGGTGGGGGGTGTTTTCGTTACTGTTCATCATCACCAACATTACTTACTGTAACTTATGAAGAACCCAGAAACTCTAAAACTCATTACAGTAACATGATTAATCATCTACAAGCCATTTATATCAATCATTGATATTAAAACAAATACTCTACCACAACTTTGTGAGATCAAGTACATAAATAAATCAGTTTATCAATCATAAAATATACCCACTGTTGATCCCAATATCCAATATACAGACACTTTGTGGATGATAATTATCTAGCAAGCACACTATGATAAATCATATATTCACATATATTCATACATCATGATTAAACATCCAATAATCATAAGATAAACATCTTAAACAACTGTACATGAAGATCACTAACCAAGAATAAACAGAGGTTTTGCTTCAAATGAGGAACTCTTCTTGTGGGTTTTTAGAGATAGAGAGAGAAGCAATTGTGATAAGATTATGTTTGATAAGTGTGAAACTTGTCTGGGAAGATTGGTTTATCAATGATTTTATAAAATATCTAAAACACTGGGCCATGGGCCAAGCCCATGTTTGATTTCGTGGTCATCAGTGGGACGAAAACACCTAAAGTGTTTTCACCACTTGGGTGTTTTCATGATACTTGTTTGTTTACAGTAAGTTCCCTCTTTTAATTAACATGTAATAATAACACCTTATTAACATACAATCACACATAATAAATATTATGGATTTCCAAGTATAACATATCAGTCGAAATACGATACAACGTATTACAAAAGTAAGCGTCGTGAAACAACGAGTCGTATTAACAAACAACTAAATTAAAAAAAAATTAAAGTGCACTAAATGCGAAGATAGAATCTTGGAAACTCGAGTTGTCACAGAGAAGATGCAATAGATATATTGAGATAGGTTGGTTTGGGTCCAAACGATGTTAAAATCGGTGTTTATTTTGAATTCATGTAATTTTTTGGAGGTTTTGAGTGAATGAAATTGTTAACTGTATCAGTGATGTTTAACTAGGTACTCATGGCCAAGTGTTTATTTGATTGTGAAATGAATATGCACACTTGTTGGTCGATTTGTTGATTTGTCGAAATGGGGTTTTTGTATGTAGCATGACTGTAGAGGTTTAATTGGGGATAGGTTGTGTAAAGTGTTAAAAAAACATCTCCATCCCTTGTTACAGCTGAGTATGTATAAATATGACCCGTAAATTTTTTAACGTAAAACTGTATCGCTGACCCGTAAATTTTTAACGTAAAACGTAAACTTTTTAATGTAAAAGCGTAAAGTTTTTAACGTAAAACGTAAAAAGTTATTAACATAAAACATAAAAAGTATAACGTAAAAACGTAAAAACGTAAAGCGTAAAACGTAAACTTTTTAACGTAAAACGTGAACTCTTTAACATAGAATGTAAATTTTTTAACATAGAACGTAAACTTTTTAAGGTAAAACGTAAACTTTTTAATGTAAAAACGTAAAGTTTTTAACGTAAAACGTAAAAAGTTTGACGTAAAACGTAAAACGTAAATCGTAAACTTTTAAACGTAAAACGTAAACTTTTTAATGTAAAACGTAAACTTTTTAACGTAAAACGTAAACTTTTTAACCTAAAACGTAACCTTTTTAACGTAAAACGTAAAACTTTTTTTATGTAAATCGTAAAACGTAAAAACGGCGCGTAAAAAAACGGGGCGTTAAAAAAACGACGCGTGAAAGAGCCGGGCGTAAAAACGGCACGTTAAAAAGCAACGCGTGAAAAAGCCGGACGTAAAAACGCAAAACGTAAAAAGTTTAACGTAAAACGTAAAATTATTAACGTAAAACGTAAACTTTTATGTAAAACGTAAAACTTTTTCTACGTAAATTGTAAAACGTGAAAAACCGTGTGATAAAACGGCGTCGGCGCAAGGGGCGTGAATACAGGGCATAAACTCGCCGCGAAAAAACCGGGACGTAAAAAACGCCGCGTTAAAACGGGTCGTAAAAATGGCGCTTAAAAAAAACGCCGCTTGAAAAGCCGAGCGTAAAAAACGACGTGCAAAAACGACGCGTTAAAAAACGATGCGTGAAAAAGTCGGGCGTAAAACGGCGTGCAAAAACCGGCACGCAAAAAAAAAATCGTTTCGTTAAAAAAATTTGAATTTAAAAATGATTTTAATAAAAAAAATTATGTTTAAAAAATAAAAAAGTAATATAATAAAACAAAAAAAGTAATAAAAAAATAATAAATACTAAAAGACAAAAAAAGTATTTTACTAAACTACCCTTTTCAATTAAAATATTAAAGACGTAATAAGACAAAATGTATTTAATATTAATTTTAGTTAATTTTAATCTCATCCATCCATCTTGTTAATCTAGTGGCTAGAAAGTGGTTCTCTCGGTTCTTATAACTGAAGGTGGTTTTCATTTTAGCGGTCCCCTATATATATATATATATATATATATATATATATATATATATATATATATATATATGTGGGATGGTTCAAATGAAAACCACTTTTAACGCGAAAACTAACTAAAAAAAACCTAAAAAACACACCAAATTTTTTTTTCAATTTCTTTATAAAAATCGCATGTATTTTTATATGAAAAAAAAATTTCAAAAAAAAAAGTTGTAGTACACATGTGTAATAATACAAAGGTGTAGTACATTACACATGTGCACTACAAAAAAAAATTTAATTTTTTTTATATATATAAAATGGCGAAAATTGGTAAGCAAAAAAAAATTTGGTATGTTTTTTAGGCTTTTTTAATTAGTTTTCGAGTTTTCGCGTTAACTAGTGGTTTTCATTTGAACCTTCTCCTATATATATATATATATGAGCCACTAAAATAAAAACCATCCCCAGTTGTAAGAACCGTGAGAACCACTCTCCACCAATCACATTAAAGGGTATTTTAGTCATATGACTAAAATGTTTAATCCTATTGTCACTTGTCAGATCATTTAAAAGTCTCAAGACTTTCATTGTCTCTCTCCCTTTTTTATCAAATCACCCATGATCATCACCATCATATTTCATTCTCCTTTTTCTCTCTAAAAAATGGAAACCACTGATTTCTCATCCCCTCTCTTCAAAGTGTTCACCGCCATCACCGGAGATACTCTACGACCAGCAGTGGGGGTGACGGTTCTGGCGGCGGTGAGCAGTGACGGTGAATGGTGGCTGGTGGCGGGAGGTGACGGTGTTGGTTGCTTATAACGTTGGGGTTGGTGGCGGCATCTCCGGCGGCATCTCCGGCGGCATCTTCGGCCTCCCTTTCCTCCCGCCGCCCCCTTTTGCGACCGGTGTTTGGTGGTGGTTGTTGGTGCATGCGTCTGTCGACTTCGTCTTGTATCGAGTCTTGTATTTGTTTAGATAGATCAGGGCACACAAATCGAGAAAACATGTTAAAGAGCTAATTTCGCACGAAATAGGTCAAGTAATTTCGCACGAAATTACTTGGTGATTTCGCATGAAATTGTAATTTCGTGTAAATGTAATTTCGTTTGAGTAGGTTCGTGCGAAATAGCCAGCTCTATAAATAGCCTTGATTTCGTTTCAGTTGTAACTTTTCTATTTTGAGAGCCAAAGTGCTGCCGAAGTGTCTACTCGCTGTAAATCTTTGTCAAATCAATCAATAGACAATTTAAAGTGTATATCTAGCTGAATTGAACTTAATACGTCTGTTTCCGCCTTTCGTATTGAGCAAAAACTCTTCTGATCGACTCATTTGGGTCAGAAAACGATCCTACAAGTGGTATCAGAGCTCAAGAGGAAGAGTTCTTACCAATTCAGCTTAATATTCTGATTTCTACACCTTCTTTTCAAAATTAAACTTAATTTTATGGTTAAAATGGTTTGAATTTCACTCATTATATGCGAAATTGTGTTTTAACAAAGCCTTGAGAAAATTGGATCTAAAATCGAGCTAAAACCTTATCAATTTGACAAAAGTTTGACTGAAATGATGACATCAGCATAATTTCGTTTGAAATTGCACCTAATTTCGCACGGAATTATAATTTCGCTTGAGATATTCCATACGAAATTACAATTTCGTTTCAAAGTTGTGATTTCGTTTGAATTTGTTTGTGATTCCATACGAAATTAAATTTCGTTTGGTCGGTTCAAACGAAATCCCTTATTTCGTTTGAAGATTCTAATTTCGCTTGTGTTGTTATTTCGTTTGAAAGTCTATTGCAGGGTTATTTCGCTTGAGAAGGTATTTCGCTTGAAGATTTCGGTTGATAGAGAAATTTCGTTTGAAAGTGATTGTTTTGTGAAAAAGTTTACCGAATCATGGAAGAGGAATTTTATAACGCATTTGCTACCGCTCCGACTACTCCAGTTGCCATAGCCTTAAAGCATGAACATGGAAAACGAAACTGGAACAATGCAAAAACCCCCGAAACTCATGGGCATTGAGGAGTATTATGGTTGGAAAGATCGGTTTGAAAACTGGGTTCAAGCTAATCATTTGAGATCTTGGGAGTGTGTTGAGAAAAAGTATGTGCTACCACGTACTGATTTGGGAGTTGAGAAAAAGATTTTTGAATTTACGGATAAAGAACGAGACATGTACAAAGCAGAAAAGCTGATGATCAGCTTACTCCAGCAAGCTATTAAAGAAGACATATTCATATTGCTTCAACATGATAAGACTTCAAGTTCAATTTGGGAAGCACTTCGAATTAAGTTTGAAGGAAGTGAGAAGATGATTAAGAGTAAAAAGGCATTGTTAAAGAAAGAATTTGATTTATTTTCAAGTTTACCGGGAGAAGATACTAAGAAACTGATTGAAAGATATTGTCACTTAGTGCGTTCAATGTCTTTGTTAAATATCAACAAAGATCGTGAAGAATGGATCGACAAATTAGCCAATGCTTTACCTCAGAAAGAATGGGGTACATTTTTTATGATATTAAAAAATACTGGAGAATATGAAGGGTTGACAATTTCCCAGTTCATTGAAAAGATTGAAGGACAAGATCTTGAGCAGCAAAAGATTGCTAGGATGAACAATCCAAGTACACAACAAGATGTTAAGATTTACTTCAAAGGGAGTGTTCAGAATGTAGAAGCAAGTCCAAAAATCCAAACTGCTTTCAGTGCAGAAAATTCAACTGGATCAATCAATCAAAGTCCAAACAGCAGCAGCAGTGGATTCTCCTCATATCCGAGTGTTAATCCGAAAGCTTCAAGCTCAAGTCATCAATTTCAAAGTTCAAACAGCAACAATGGTCATGTCTTAAATTGCAATATCGCGTTGCATCTTCAGAATGGTCAAAATTTTTCTGAAGAAGTTGTCAAAAGTCATATGGCATTACTTGTTACAGTATTGGAATCATATGAAGGATTGGTTACAGGAAGGATCGGAAATCCTATGTTGACGAAAGAGGATTATGATCAGATAGATGCTGAAGAAATGGAGCTGATGGATATAAAGTGGTGTTTAGCGAGTGTGTTGAGGAGAGCTGAAAAGTTTAAAATGATTACTGGAAGAGATGATTTCTTGGATGCAAAAGTTTCTACTTTGGGTTTTGATAAATCTAAAGTTACTTGTTTTCGATGCAGTGAGAAAGGTCATTTCAAGAGGAAATGTACCAATCAGGAAGCAAGTGGAGCAAAGAATCCGTTTGGTGGTAATGATTATTATCGGAAAGCCATATATCAACAAATTGCTCATCAACCATATCAACAAAAAGAACCACAAACTGCACATGCAAAAATGATTGTAGAAGCAAACAAGAAAGCTTATTATGGTATCATTGATCAAGATGATGAAAAAATGGCAGAAGGTTTCAGTTGGGACAAATACATTCCATCTGATTCAAAAATAGTAGCTCTAATTGCTCAGATAGTCCAAGAACCAGATTTGATGACGGAATGGATGAAAGCGTTTGCCAGTGATGAGAAGAATCAAGATGATGAATCTAGTTCTTCAGATGATAGTTCAGAACAGACACAAGTGTTTGATCAATCATCAACTGATGATAGTGATGATGAGGAAGAAATGCATATTAATATTGCAAAAACTCATTTATCTCCTGAAAGTTTTCAATTTTATTTTGCAGATAGAGTGGAAAAGCTAAAGGAGAAACGTGCAGCAAAGAATCAGAAACAAGTAAAAAGCGAGATTGTTGCAAAGGAAGAGAAGTCTGAACAGAGTGAAGGAGTTGAGTGTGTTGTAAAAGAAGTTGAAGTTGCTGAAAGGGTAGTTGAAGTTGAAAAGATTATCGAAGTGGAAAAGATAGTTGAAATTACAAAACCTTGCTTAAAGTGTTTGGAGTCATGCAAACAGTGTGAAGAAAAAGATGAGAAATTGAGTGAGCAAGACAAGATGAAAGAAAATTTATTGTTCAATCTCAATTATGTAAAAGAATCATACGATGTGTTGAATAGAACACTGAATGGTCTACAAAAGACAAATTCTGAAAGAGAAGATGCATTAACAATGATGAATGCGGTAATGATGACAAAGCAGAAGGCAATTAATCATTACATTGAAGAGTGTGCAAAGCTGAAGCAAGAGTTGGAAACAGAAAAGATTGAAAATGAGAGAATTAGACTTTTACTGCAAAGTTATTCTAGTTCTGATTATTTGATTGATCGAATTTATCCAACTGTTGCAGGTATGGAAGTCTTTCAAGACAAGAAAACTGAAGAAAAGGATACTGGTAAGAAACAAAGTGAAAATTATAACAAGTTTCCGCCTCCGATCTGGGAAGGTTATTCTCCCAGAAAGCCAAATGAGGAACGTTTAAATAAGGCTCTCAACATAAAGTTAAAGTCTGAAACCATTGATTAGTTACCAGACAATATTGATGTCACATTCACAGCGTCTGACACTGATCGTGAGTCTGAGTTGTTAAAGAAAGTGGTCGATCAGGTGTTGGATATGGATGAAGAGTCAAAGTCGGAGTCTAAATCTGAAAGTTCGAGTTCATCAGAAAAGAATTCTTGTTATCAAAATCTAATTTGAATGATGAACCAATCAAAGTGGCATATACTTTGAATTATTCAGACAAATTATATTCTGATGAGGAATTTCCAATAAGAGGTGTTAAACCAGAAATGATAAAAAAGGTTTTCAAACTAACAGAAATTAATATTTCTGAAATAAAAGATGTGAATCTTTCTGGAAAACCAAGACCTTACACCTCAAGAGTTCAACAAAGAGAAAACAAGAAAAAGGGTTACAGTTCTGGTTCTGGTTTTCAAAAGAAACCAAACCATAACGGTAATTTCAAAAGAAAAGGTCTTGGATTTATTCCACCAAAAGATCATAAAAATGAGAAAACTTATAAAACAAAAACTGTATTTGTTTCAGGGTTAAGTTCGGAGGAAGAAGAAAAAAGCTCATTCTGGAAGCAATCAAACATAAAACAAAAATATGAGAAGAATGGAACTTATCAAAGAAAGGAGACAAGAACCTGTTACAGATGTCAAGAAGTTGGTCACATTGCTTGGAATTGTCCAATGGCTACCAACATAAAACAGGAAGTTGTTTCTAAACTCAAAGAAAAGATTGTTGAGAAAAATGAACCACCAACTGAAAAAATTTAAAGTGTTTAAGAACTCAACATATGAAGTTGGTGAATGTTCGAAAAGATTTTACAAGAGAAGAGTGAATCTTGACAATCAGAAATGGGTTGTTAAGAAATCAGATGTGAAATCTGGCAATGAATCTGATTCCACAAAGTCAGAGGAGCCACATGTTGAGCTAAAAATTGAAACATCAGTACCTCCAATGGATGATGTTAATTTTCCACCATTGAGGGCTGAAAATTTTAGAAAAATTGGAAATGTTGAGATTTCGAATCAATTCTATTCTGAGAAGAAAGAATTTGATGTTGAAAAAGTTTTTAATGGAAATGTTAAAAAGATTTTTGGAAAAATGGTCGATGGGAAAGTTCAAGGGGTTAAAGAATTTTATAAATCAAAGAAGGCAACTTACACCCCGAGTGAAACTGAAGAGGTCACATCCAAGTTTGGTGAAGCTTGGATGTCTGTATTTCATATGTGAAAAGTATGACTTGCCGGAGCTTCCAGGTTGGTAAGAGTGGAGCAGGAATCGGCATATTTCTTGAGAAATTCACTTCGGTGATATTTCAACTTACAAGTGGTAAATCAGGGACATTAAGTTGTACTTGATTTTCTACAAGTGGTATTTGGTGATTGATTTTAAAATTGTTAAATTTTTTAAAGTGGTTGAGAAAACAAAGTGATGAATTGATCCCTTAACCTACAAGAGGTTTTATGAAATCAACAAAACTTATTTTCCGGAAAAACCATTTGATTAAAACAAACTTAAGTGTATTGAAATCACAATGGGAAAATAGTTTGTTTTGAGGGGGAGTTCTGATTGTTTATGCTAAGTGGATGGCGAATTGAAGCAATTCACAACAGTTGTCACTTTACTTGTACAGTTTGTTTTCAAATTTCTTTAAATGATTTTGAATTTTAGGGGGAGTAAGAATTTCAGAAAATCCAAAAACTTGTGAAAATTTGAAAAAGCCAAAAAAAATGATAAAATCAAAAATGAGTTTTTTGTTGTAAAAAGAGGAAATGATAGTACATCAGTGGACATACACAGCATGCTAAAGAATTGGAAAGTTAAAATATGATAAACGGTCTCACTGATGATGTGCCAGTAGTGTTTTACACATTTAGTAGATTGTGACGAGATATAAACCTAAATTTCAAACTTACTTATATCGTGGGGAACATCTCTCGGATATATGGGTAACCCCCGAAATCTTGTTTGAAAGGTCCCTCTTTCTGAGATACTAGGTCTTTATACTCAGTGATATCTGGGGTATTATCCCGGGACTTCTGATTTTGCGGAAGCAATGGCCTAGTCCCAGTATAATACTTTACGTTTGCTTGAAATATAGCATCACCCTCAGCATAAAAATGATGAAACATTGAAAAATGCTAATCATGTGCTGTTGAAGAAAAGATCCTCTAAAGGGGACACACCAAAAGTCGAAGCCATCATCTCTCTGATTTTGCGGAAGCAATAGCCTGAGCTCTCATGGCCCTCGCATTTTAACCCTTTATAGATATCATCTAGGTATACTCACCTGACTGAATATTGGGATCCGGATACGGGAGTATATTCTGAGGTGGGACACGTGAATAAGTTTAAGTCTCTAAAACATTAATCTCGTATCTCGAAATAGTTGAACTTTGTGTGAAAATTTAAGTGGATCAGTAAACTGACAATCTAAGTGAATCATTTAGAACTTAAAATGTTTAAAGCTTAACGGTGTTGGTGATTTGTCTCAAAAACTGATATGATCCTCTTACACAAACTCACAAAAATATTGTCTGTAAATATTTCTTTATTGCAAATTTTTTTTATATACTGAAAATCTTAGAAAAACCCAAAAAGAGTGTGTTTTAGCTTATATTTTGAAAAAAAAAATACAAAAAGATTTTTGACAACTGATGTTGGAGAGCAGATTTTCAAAATTCTGAGTGCTAAACATGATGGACATCAAGTAAAGGGGAGTTTGTTTGAAAGAAGAGTATGTTTGAAAAGATTTTCTTACAAGTGATTCTCTGAAAATAAAAATGTTAAATCTTTCTAGATAATATGTTAAAGAGATGGTTTGTTGTTTGTGTCTACAAGTGATAAGTAGAGAATAAATTTGTAAAAATTATAAATTTGTGAAACTTATTGGGAGGTAGAGATTTGTGCAGGAAACAATAGTGTGTAAGAGCCAGCCACAGATCTTGGGATAGAAGATTGTAGAGCCAAGTTCAGATCCTGATGTTCATACAAGCTGTTGATGCTGATAAAATTAGGGAATCAAGAGATCTGATTAAGAGAATTAGAGAGAGATAAAAGGCAGGTGGAGATTTGGAGATGAAAAGAAGACAGAGATTAAGAATACTTTACATTGTTAGATACTTCGGAAGAGGTCGAGAAGACTGATAAAGACTGAAGATTGTAGACTCGACACTGAAGACTCGTCAACATTCGAGGGGGAGTCTGTTGGTGCATGCGTCTGTCGACTTCGTCTTGTATCGAGTCTTGTATTTGTTTAGATAGATCAGGGCACGCAAATCAAGAAAACATGTTAAAGAGCTAATTTCGCACGAAATTGTAATTTCGTGTAAATGTAATTTCGTTTGAGTAGATTCGTGCGAAATAGCCAGCTCTATAAATAGCCTTGATTTCGTTTCAGTTGTAACTTTTCTGGTTTGAGAGCCAAAGTGCTGCCGAAGTGTCTACTCGCTGTAAATCTTTGTCAAATCTATCAATAGACAGTTTAAAGCGTATATCTAGCTGAATTGAACTTAATACGTCTGTTTCCGCCTTTCGTATTGAGCAAAAACTCTTCTGATCGACTCATTTGTGTCAGAAAACGATCCTACAGTGGTTGCGTTGGGTTTGGTGGCGGACCCCTAGGCGGTGGTGGTGGGGTAGTGGTGGGTGGTGCCGACGGCTCCGACAGTAGCTGGAGCATCACTTACCGGAGGTGGAGGTCCACACTCATCACTTTCTCTTTCTTGTGGGTTTCTCTCTCTAAAAATGGTGGGTGTTGATTTCTGTTCTTGATTTTGTTTGGCATTTTGGTATGTTTGGGGGGGATGATTTGTGTTGATTTGTTTTTTATGTTGGGGGTTGATCTGTGTTGATTCCTTTTTGATGTTGGGGGTTGATCTCAGTTGATATGTGTTTCTCTCTCTAGAAAATATGGTGGGTGTTTGATCTGTGTTGATTCGTTTTGTTGATGCTGGAGGTTAAGTTGTGTTTTTGATTCTGTTGGTATTTTGGTATGTTTGGGGGGTTGATGTGTGTTCTTGAATTCTGGTGATTTTGAACAGTGAACTATGTGGGTTTGATGTGTTGGATTTGGGCGGTGATGATGCAAAAAAAAACACATATTTTGATGACGATGGCGCGGCAAGGATAGTGGAGGGTAGGTTTTTTGTCACACCCCAACCGATGGCGGAAACATCGGGGTGCGAGCACTAAGCGTTCAGATTTTGCTCATGAGAATTCCATAACACTATTGTTTCAATAAAGATTAATTGATTTCATGCAAATGTCTATCAACGCCATCACAAGTATCATATTACAAACCAAATCATAAATTGTTCAAAAGACTAATATTAACTAGGCGACGTTTCTAAGCATCTCCTAGCTGAATTCCATGCATTTCAAGCATCCTATCAGCCTGCAACATGTATTAAAATATCAATACAAAAGTATTGGCGAGTATACAAGTTTGATAATAGAATAATAGATTAAAACAACTCATATCCACGGTGTAAACAATAATATAGTTTCAGTCGTGCTAGTGTCGCAGTCCACGCAGTGATAGCCCAAGTATCCCGATGCTTTAGTGTTTACCCAAGACTCAAGGTAAACTAGAATCCTCCTAACAATACCCCCGAGAATAATGGGAGAGGTGCATCTCCTATAGTGCTACTATTGTTAAGGCGGAACTACACACTCTGGATTAAACGTCACATAGCACAAAGAGTCAAGAATCAAGAATCACAAGTTTCATGTTCACATCAGATAGAGTATAAGTTTCAAAGATTCAAGTTTAAGTTTCATAGAATACATGTTACACCCCAAAAGTTTAAAGTAAAAAGGGGATCGAGTATACTCACAGTGATTGCTTAACAGTAGCAACTGTTATTGGATCAAAGGGAGCTCTTTTAGACTTAGCCTGATTAGATTACAATAGGATAAGAGTCGGGTAGAGTAACGAGATTGAATAAAGTGTCAACCAGTCACTGGATCGGATGGCTGTCCGATCGGATGGTCACCCGGTCGGGTGACTTATGAGTGTGAAAAGACAAATAGCTGCCAGATCGGATGGCCATCGGATCGGGTTGCCACCTGTTGTGGAAAACATGAGTGAATAGGGTGGCTGTCCGATCGGATTGTAATCCGATTGGATTGCCATTCGATTCGAATGGTTAGCACCCTGGCTCACCTTAATCGGACGGTTGCCCGATCAGACGGCTGTCTGATCTGGTTGTCATTCGATCAAGACTTCCAAATTTTGAAAAGTTACCAAGTGTTAAAGGATTTCAAAAACAAGTGTCACCTGATAGGGTGGTTGTCCGTTCGGACGACTGTCCGATCGGGTTGCCGCTCGATCGGGCGACCCTTATTCTTGGTTACCAATTTTTGTGAAAATTCTAAGTTTCTTGCTTAACGGTGACGGTATGACACGTATTGAGACAATGGTAAACCTATCAGTTCACAACCCTTCTGATCGGTGGGAACCACCCCTGTCCGGTCAGTCGCATGTCTCTGACGGGTTTATGTCGGAATTCGTGCTTTGCTCGTCTTTTCCGGTAAGGACTTAGGTCAACACCAACTCTAGACTATTCATCAGATCTACAGTTAGTGTAGACCCGGTTCCCTCCAAATAAAGTAAAAGTTTTGAGAAAAAAGATGAAGATTCTCAAGTTTTATAGGGAAAGTCTAGATTTAGGTTAGATTTAGTGTAAAAACGCATGAATCTTCTTAGATTTGAGCTAGATCTTGCTTAGAATGACATTACATGTCAGTTTGTATAAACCTCCATGATGACATCACCCTGAAGAACTCAGATCCGGGAGATTTCATGGTGAAAAGTGTAGAATTTGAAGAGTGCGCGTGTCTGGTCGAGCAGAGCTGTCACATCACTCTAAATGGTGATGTGACAGGTCTATTTATAGGGTGAGAGTGCATAAGGGCGGTGCAAGGTGGATAGGGTGGTGACCCGTTCGGGTGGTCATCCGATCGGATGGTCATCCGATCGGGTGGTCATCCGATCGGACGGCCACTCTTGCCAATCCATCTTTGTCGCGTTCCTGATTTTGATTCGTTTTGCGAGTTAGGTTAGGCGTTGCGTTGCGTAAATTTTATGTAAAGTATCTAGATTACATTACAAACAAAAAGTTTCCAAGTTTTATAGATTCCTCCAGTGACAAGGCTCAAGTATCTCGTTTAACCAAGAATCAAGTTTCACGAGTCTAAGGAGCCAAGCACCAAATAAGTTTCAAGAGTCAAGAATCATAGTCTCTCAAGCATCAAGAATCAAGAGTCCAAGTATCAAGAATCATAAAGGATCTAGCTTCCATAGTATCAAGAATCAAGTGTCTAGATTAAGTATCAAGAGTCAAGTATCTAGATTAAGTATCGAGTCTCATAGTTTAAGTGTCAAGAATCAAGCATCTAGAATAAAGAATCAAGCGTCATAGTATCAAGCATCAATTATCAATAAGATTCATGCCAAAACTATCAAAGTATCAACATCACATAACTACAGGGACTATAATTGACAATAGGTAAAAGTTCAGGGACTGATTTTGCCAAGAGCCTAAAGTTTAGGGACGCTGGGCGTTACAGTCTCCCCTCCTTTAGGAGATTTCGTCCTCGAAATCTTAGAAGAAGACTGCTCGAAGAGATGCGGGTACTTAGTCTTCATATCACTTTTCAATTCCCAAGTGAATTCGGCGCCACGTTTTCCTTCCCATCGAACCTTAACAATGGGAATTTTGCTGCGCCTCAGACGCTTAACAGTTTGATCCATGATTTCGACTGGTTTCTCCACAAACTGAACAGCTTCGTTTATTTGCAAGTCTTCAAGAGGAACCTGCAGTCCCTCATCGGCTAGGCATTTCTGTAGGTTAGATACGTGGAACACTGGATGCACATTGTTTAGCTCTTGTGGCAATTCGAGTTTGTATGCTACCTTCCAATCCTTTCAAGTATCACGAAAGGGCCCACATAGCAAGGAGCAAGCTTTCCCTTCTTCCCAAAACGAACTACTCCCTTCCAGGGAGATACCTTGAGTAGAACTCGGTCACCAACAACGAATTCCAGAGGCTTCCGCCTATTATCAGCATAGCTCTTTTGTCTGCTCCTAGCCTTGATCAAGTTATCACAGATCTGAAGAATCTTATCCGTTGTCTCTTGAACAATCTCAGGGCCAGTGAACTGCTTTTCCCCAACCTCATGCCAGCTGAGAGGAGATTGGCATTTTCGCCCATATAAAGCTTCGAAAGGGACCATCTGAATACTGGAATGATAGTTGTTGTTGTACGAGAACTCAATCAATGGTAAATGTACATCCCAGTTACCACCAAAGTCGATGACACAAGAACGGAGCATATCCTCTAGGGTTTGAATAGTACGCTCGGTCTGTCCATCCGTCTGAGGATGAAAGGCTGTGCTAAGATTCAAGTGCGAACCCATAGCGGACTGAAACGTTTGCCAAAGACGCGAAGTAAAACGACCATCACGGTCTGAGATTATCTCCTCAGTATAGACTCGAGCAAGTTTCTCCACCCCGTAATCTTCACGAATAGGAAGAAAGTGAGTGGATTTGGTCAAACGATCAATAATCACCCAGATACTATCGTGACCTTTAGAGGTGCGGGGTAGTTTGATAATAAAATCCATAGCGATACTATCCCATTTCCAAACTGGGATCTTGGGTTGTTCTAAGAGTCCAGAAGGACGCTGGTGTTCAGCATTTACCTTCGAACAAGTAAGGCACTTAGACACATATACAACAATGTCCCTCTTCATGCCAGGCCACCAATAACTCATACGCAGATCCTGGTACATCTTATCAGCACCTGGATGGATAAAGTAACGGGATTTGTGAGCCTCGGTCATAATGAGCTCTCGGTGGTCATCGCGATCTGGCACCGAGATGCGATTTAGATAATACTTAAGACCATCAGATTTGGTTTCGAGTTGATTCACATTAGCGCCATGAACTTTAACAGTTATACTTCCTTCATTTGCTGACGAAAACTGAGCTTCACGAATACAAGCATCCAGATCACTAGAGATACGAATAGCCTTGAAATGGGTCTTACGACTAAGGGCGTCGGCTACTACATTCGCCTTGCCTGGATGATAGCGAATTTCACAATCGTAGTCGTTAAGCAATTCCACCCAACGTCTCTGTCGCATGTTCAGCTCTTTTTGGTCAAAGATATGTTGAAGGCTCCTATGGTCGGTGAAGACCACACACCTTGCACCATAAAGGTAGTGTCGCTAGATCTTTAATGCAAAAATAACCGTACCAAGCTCCAGATCGTGAGTAGTGTAGTTTTTCTCATACACCTTGAGCTGACGAGAGGCATAAGCAATAACCTTGTCCCGCTGCATGAGCACACAGCCCAATCAACGGTTCGAGGCATCACAATATACCACAAAATCGTCGTTGCCATCTGGTAGAGTTAACATAGGAGCATTACACAAAATATTCTTAAGAATTTGAAAGGATTCCTCTTGTTCGGGACCCCAAACAAAAGGTTTCTCCTTTTGGGTTAGCGTAGTAAGAGGAACAACGATTTTAGAAAAATCCGCGATGAATCGGCGGTAATAACCCGCCTGTGACAACTGTGTTCTGTAATCAATGTACAATGTAAAACAATGTTGATTATTAATAAAACAATGTGCTTTGGTGTTATTATATGTGTTTTGGTGTTATTATATGTGTAATTACATTTAATGATTTTTCAATTTAATTCGATTCCAATTTCAAGCTTTAAATCGCTTTCTGGAAGGTTCTACGCAAACTGGTGCGTAAACGCAATCAATATAACGCGACAAACACTCCGGAATAGTTACATACTCTTAACATACCTTAAATAACCTCCACATAACTTAGAAATAAGCTTTGGATGGTTTGGTGTGTTGAAATCAAGTTTGTTCGATCGCAGGGACTATTTGTGTCAAACTGTGAAACTATATCGATTTGTATAGTAACGAACATTCCGGAACTTGATCATAAGTTAAACATACCCTAAATATCCTTTACATAGCTTAGAAATAGGCTTTGAGGGGTTCGGTATGCTAAAATAAACTTTATTGATCAATAGGGACTAAAAGCGTCAAAAAGTGCACAAGTTTGCATTTTCGCGCATATCTTACGTTCTGAATATATCCGGACATCCAAAAATTTATGTAATCATTAAAATATTTTATTTTAGTGATTGGCTTGATAAAATTCCATTCGTCGTGTAATTTGGATCGTTTTTGCGTCCGTTACGACTTCCGTCGTAATTAACCGAACAACATAACCGTACGGCCAAATGAACTGACATCCGAGATATTTTTGAGCACATTTCAACTTCCCTATACTTTAACTTCATTTTAGAGCTTTGAAATGGGGTTAACGGGGCTTAAACATGTCAAAACGCATCGAAAATCAAGTTTGGAGACACAGGGCCTGTTCTGCCAATTGCTGAAAGTTTCTGCCAGCACATAAGGTCCTTACGGACCGTATGGACCCTCTTACGGTCCGTAAAGCACTCCCAGACCAGCAGAAACCATTTTTACAAAAACCCAGCTGCTCCTTGGTTTTGCACATGGTTTCTTTCATCCTGTGGGCTGGTTTTGGATGCCCCTAGGTTTACAAATCAGTGGGTGCAGGTGTAGGGCTGAGATTAAAGCACGGGAATCGAGAAACAATCCTAACGGTTCTAGTTTTCCTATAAATACCCATGCCCTCCTCCCATTTTCTGCACATTTGATCTGAGAATTCTCTAAGTTGTTGTGATTATTCACTACATACCTGAAAATACTTGGAATCAAATCTCTTTGGACCCTTTGTAAGTCCTCTTTCGTTCTTTTATGCGTTTCAAGCATGAAAGTCAAACGTTGTTTGACTTTCAGCTTTGACCAGTCAATGGTCAACACAAAGTTCCATTGAACTTTGTAACGTGAGCGTAATCACGATGGTTATAGTCCCTTGTGACTATACCTACTGATTACCACGTTGTCTAGGCGTAGTGACGAGTCGTAGTTTAGGCCCAAATGCGCATTTGTGCGTATTTTGTAACCAAACTACTCTTGGGTATCAAAACCGTTTGTTTTGATACCAAAAACTGTTTTCTAACTTAACTAAACATGTTTTAACATGTTTAGCTCGTCACTTTTTACTTTAGTGCTTGTGTAGAGTCGTAAGTCAAGCGGACTAAACACCCGCTTAGACTTTCGAACTCGACCCGTTTGGTCGATCATTAGGATCCGACCAAGCATGTTTAGTGACCATAGTTGTATAGGGAATAACCTTCCGAGGTTATACCTTATGGTCACTTAGTTTAAGTAGTTGTATGATAGGTAGTTTATATGCCTTAGGTAAATGACCAAAACATCCTTTTCATGTATAATTGGTAATTAAGCATATGTAACTTAACTTTTGTCACTTAAACTAATTATGTAACATGTTTAGGCATATAATACTTGTCATAGGACTAGTTAGACGTCTCGAACGCGCTTTGCGCACACGACACGTTAATGTAGCGTAAGTTACCTTAATGGGTCGCAACGGGTCGAAAGCATTTAGGTTAGGTTCCGATTTAGGATGTAGGCTTTGTTAAACCATATCACATGAGTTCCAACACTCATTTGGTTTACAAGACCTCATTCTATCCGATCTTCCGATTTAGGTGTCTATTGTTTGACTAGCGATTCGATTACTAGGTGCTTCTTGATTTCTCTGGTTCACTTGAGTTGTTGAAGTTCATTTGATTGAGGATACTTTGCACTTCATGTGAGTACATAGTTCCCCTATTTTACTATTTTCAATTTTTTTGGGGTGATTCATATGTATCAAAATGATTTCGATATTTTAACGATGGTTTCAAAAACGATTAAGATGGTTTATACTAAACTAATAACTATTTCGATAATGTGAACGGACTTGTTGGTTGTAGTTACATAACAAATGACATTCATTAGCATTGATCAAGCCGACCAGTATTAGGTTATGGTACCATAGGATCTGACAAATCCCGTTATCATACTGCACCCATGGTTATGTATGGGTTAGGTAGGTAATGACTGAATCTGATTGTTAACTTACCCTTTGGTGGTTTGTTAACGTGAGAAGCGAGATAGTCGAGTCACGAAGGTTTGAATGTTATTAGCGAGACGACCAAAAATAGTTTCACAATTAAAACGAGGATGATTTAAACGACTTAAACGAGTTAAACGATTTGGAAACGACTTAAACGAGTTAAACGATTTGGAAACAATTTGAACAAGATTAAACGAATTGGATAGACGATTGGTTTTTGGTTAAGTGTTTAGATAATGGGACGGTGTAATATGGTGAAAACAGGGTAGATACGCCGCAGGTACTTCTTATATATAAGTGTTTTCAACATATTACATACCGTGGCATTATTTAGTGCACTTGGGTACATGATTCTGAAACGATGTCACATAACGAGGTTTTCAAAAGGATATAAACCATACGAGATTTATTAAACGAGTTAATACGAATTGTTTTACAATTTGGTTTACTAAAACAAATGTTTTTGGGTTAAGAATCATGGCTACGAGATTTTATAAATTATAACCCGCTTGATTTTAGTTGGTTAATTTCATTGCAATATTATACTCTTTTCAAAACAAGGTTTTTAATAAGATATTGCAACATGTAAACTAGCCATGAATCCGACACTCTCATAAAACCTATGTACTCGCCAGCATTTCTTTGCTGACTTTGTTTTTACATATGTTTCAGGTGATGTTGCTTGATGTTGATTGCTAGGATGCATGAGTCACATAGGATCTGGACGAGGGCTTACTAACATAATAACAATATTAGTCGATATGTAACTTGTTGGTTTTGGTTTTAAGACAATGTTAATGTAAATATTCTAATAAAACGAAACTTTTTGTATCCATGGTTGTGAAACAATAATTCTGCCACGACACTCCCCGACGTTTCCACCACGGTTTGTTGTTTTAACGTGGTCGGGGTGTGACAGAAGAGTTGGTATCAGAGCCAATGGTTATAGGGAATTAGGTTATTAGTAATGGTTTGACCTAGACTATAACTTTTAGGACCCTAACGCAAGGAATTTTGCGTTTAGATTTTTAAAACAAAACCATCACCTACCCTTAGGTGATAACCACAACGAGAACACAAATTCGAATCCGCCTCGAAGATTAATTATCTGTTCTAGGATGATTGATTACTAGGTTTTGAACCCTTCCAGTTTGACTCACATTTAGCTTTGTGCCTTTTGAGTTTTCAAAATCTCGTCAAAAGTTTGGTTCTAAATAATGTGAACACGTGCAAACTGGAAGAGTGAATGCCTGTACCCTGAGTTTTCTGTCTAAGGCTAGAGTGTTCGTACAAATCCGCATAATCGGACCAGTCACTCTTACCTGGGAACTCTTGGGGTGAGTGTTCACTTATAGGCGAGCATGTCTTCGCGATACATTATTTTGATTCATTTACTTTGATTAGTCACTGCGTATCGTTTGTTTGTTCGAGGTAACGAACAAATGATCGTCTTCCTTGTGTTTTGTCGATGTTTTCAATATCTCTTTTGTTTTTCCTAATTATCAAACTCACTCGTTTCTCTTATTTCCTTGTTAGACAATGCCTCCTCAACGTGATGCTCAATCTTTTACTGCTGAAGAAGTCGCAACCCTTGTCTCTCAGCAAATGGCTGCTGTGCTTCCAGGCGTTGTGACCCAAATCCACGAGTTATACAACAACCATAATAACAACAATAATGCACAGTGTAATTTCAAGAATTTCAATTCTGCTAAGCCGCTAAAGTTTTCTGGGTCGCAAGGAGCAACCGCGCTCCTTCAATGGTTCGAAAGTATCGAGAGCACATTCATACATGTGCAATGTCCGAATGGGCGTAAGGTTGAATTTGCATCAAGTGTGTTCGAGAAGCGTGCTCTTACGTGGTGGAACGGTGTTATGCGTGATACGGGTGCCAAAGTGGCATTAGCACAAACATGGGAAGAGCTTCGAGCTCTCATGATGAAAGAGTTTTGTCCCCGTCACGAAATTCGAGCTTTGGAACGAGAGTTTGACGATCTGAAGCAAGATGGGGGAGAACACCGTGCGTATACGGATCGTTTTGAGGAGCTCAGTCTTTTCTGTCCTACTATGGTTACCCCGTTCGAGAAAGAAATAGAGAGGTATATCGATGGTTTACCCGATTCCATACAGGATATTGTGACTGGCATTAATCCTACTACTGTTCGTCACGCGATCGAGTTGTCTGCTACCCTGACTGAGTCTCAAGTCAGGAAGGGTGAACTTACCCGTAAGGGTGAACTTACCCGTAAGGGTGATAAGAAGAAGTCGACCGATTCTGTCAAGGAAAAGGGTAAGGGTAAGAAAGGTGAGTCGTCGAAGAAGTCGAGAAAGCGAAAGGGTGCTCAAAATTTTGCAGTAACAGCTCAGAACCCACCGGCTCAACCACTTGTGAAGAAAGTGTATGTTGGTACCGCACCTCATTGTGCTCTCTGCAACGGTCATCATGTTGCACAACAAGCTTGTAAGCAATGCACTACGTGTGGTAAACTTGGGCATTTGGCCAACATTTGTCGTTTGGGACAGAATCAGGTTGCCCAGGTTCAAGCTCCGGTTCAGGGGAATGCTGCGAGATTCCCACCGGGTTCATGTTTCAATTGTGGAGAGTTTGGTCACTTCCACAACAACTGTCCGAGGTTGGTGAATGCAAATGCGAATCCAAACGCAAATGTCAACGTGAATGTAAATCCTGCTCGTGGACGAGCGTACAACTTGAATGCCAACGAAGCGAGGGATGACAACGAGGTTGTCAATGGTACGTTTCTTGTTAACCATCGACCTGCATCTATTCTTTTTGATTCTGGTGCCGATAGAAGTTTTGTTTCGTTATCTTTTGAACCTTTACTTGCAATACCTAGAACTAAACTGAGGAAACCCTTATCTGTCGAAGTTGCTACTGGTAAACCTCTTGTTCTCGATTATGTCATTCGTAATTGTCAGTTAAACCTTGATAACCATCTTTTTCCTATTGACCTCACGCCAATGCAACTTGGGAGTTTTGATATTATAATGGGGATGGATTGGTTAACCAAACATCATGCTGGGGTGGTTTGTTTCGATAAAATTGTTCGTATTCGTCTTCCGTCTGGCGATGTTCTGGAAGTTCGTGGCGAGAAGCCATCTGGTGGTTTGAAGCTTATGTCGTGTACAAAAGCCCAAAGTTATTTGAGAAAAGGATATGTTGCTTTTCTGGCACATGTCACCGAGGAGAAAAGCAAGAGCAAGAGTATTCAGGATATTCCGATTGTTCGGGATTATCCAGAGGTGTTTCCCGATGAACTGCCTGGGTTGCCTCCAGTTCGTCAAGTCGAGTTTCATATTGACCTTGTACCCAATGCCAACCCGATTGCGAAAGCACCTTATCGTCTTGCACCGTCAGAGATGCAAGAGTTATCAAAACAGCTTCAAGAATTATCTGATAAAGGATTCATCCGTCCGAGCTTTTCACCATGGGGCGCTCCTGTCCTCTTTGTGAAAAAGAAAGATGGATCTTTTCAAATGTGTATCGATTATCGTGAGCTTAATAAGCTTACCATCAAGAATCAATATCCCCTACCTCGAATTGATGATCTCTTCGACCAGCTGCAAGGTGCTTCATGCTTTTCTAAGATCGATCTGCGTTCTGGGTATCATCAGCTTCGTGTTCTTGAAGAAGATATTCCCAAAACTGCTTTCCGCACAAGATATGGGCATTACGAGTTCACTGTCATGCCTTTTGGTTTGACGAATGCCCCAGCTATCTTTATGGACTTAATGAATAGGGTCTGTAAACCTTATTTAGACAAGTTCATCATTGTGTTCATTGACGATATTCTCATTTATTCAAAGTCTCAAGCCGAGCACGAGCAACACCTTCGCTTAACATTGGAACTCCTTAAGAAGGAACAACTTTTTGCTAAATTCTCCAAGTGTGAGTTTTGGCTTAAAGAAGCTCAGTTCTTGGGTCACATAGTCAACGAGCAGGGTATTCATGTGGATCCATCCAAGATTGTAGCAATTTAGGATTGGAACACACCGACGACACCTACAGAAATTCGTTCTTTTCTTGGTCTCGTGGGATATTATCGTCGATTCATTTCTAATTTCTCGAAGATCGCGGTTCCACTCACTGCTTTGACTCAGAAGAATAAGCCTTTTAAGTGGGGACCTAAGCAAGAAGAAGCGTTCCAAAGGCTGAAACAGAAGCTATGTGATGCTCCTGTTTTGTCTTTGCCCGAAGGAAACGATGATTTTGTTGTCTATTGCAACGAGGTAAATCTAGGCCTTGGTTGTGTCCTTATGCAACGAGGCAAAGTGATAGCTTATGCGTCTAGACAGCTGAAAGTTCACGAGAAGAACTATACGACTCATGATCTTGAGTTAGGAGCTGTGGTTTTCGCGCTTAAAATATGGAGACACTACCTCTATGGCACGAAGTGTGTGGTTTTCACAGACCAAAAAAGTCTCCAGCATATTCTTAATCAGAAGGAGTTGAACATGAGGCAACGATGATGGGTTGAACTCTTAAACGATTACGATTGCGAAATTCGCTACCATCCTGGTAAGGCGAATGTCGTAGCCGATGCGCTTAGTTGAAAGGAACGAGTCAAGCTTCATTTTGTTCGAACTCTATCTGATATTCAATCTTGTGTCCTTCAAGCTCAACGATCTTGTGTGATCAAAGGCTTATTGAAAAATGAGCTACCGCTTCAACTTGAGCTTAAACTCGAAAGGAAAGACGATGGTTTGCTCTACTTCAAGGATCGTTTGTGGATTCCGAAAGAAGACGATCTTCGCACCCTAGTGATGGACGAATCTCACAAGTCTCGATATTATATCCATCCTGGTGCTGATAAAATGTACAAGGATCTTCGTACTCAGTACTGGTGGCCGGGTATGAAAAAGGATGTTGCCTTGTATGTGTCGAAATGCCTAACTTGTCTCAAAGTCAAGGCTGAACATCAACGACCTTCTGGTTTGCTTGTACAACCAGAGATACCGGTTTGGAAGTGGGAGAACATTGCTATGGATCTCATCACTAAATTACCGCATACATCTAAAGGTCATGATGCTATTTGGGTTGTTATCGATCTATTAACGAAATCAGCTCATTTTATTCCGATTCGCGAGGATCTATCTGCTGATAAACTTGCAAAGATTTATGTTGATGAGATTGTATCACGACATGGTGTTCCTTTGGATATCATTTCCGATCGTGATGCTCGGTTTTCATCTCATTTCTGGAAGACCATGCAATCTGCTATGGGAACCCAACTAAATCTAAGCACTGCTTATCATTCTGGAAACAAAAGACAAAATCAAGAAAATTCGCGACAATCTTGTGACAGCTCGAAGCCGGCAAAAGAGTTACGCGGATATACGACGCAAGCCCTTAGAATTTCAAGTCGGAGACCGTGTCCTACTCAAGGTGTCACCTTGGAAGGGAGTGGTGAGATTTGGAAAGAAAGGAAAACTTGCACCTCGATATGTGGGACCATTTAAGATTGTGGAAAGAATTGGGAAGGTTGCTTATCGACTAGAGCTACCTCCAGAGCTTGGAAATATTCATCCGACTTTTCACGTGTCCAATTTGCGAAAGTGTTTAGCTGATGCTGATCTTCACATTCCTCTCGACGAAATCCAAATCGATGAAACGATGCACTTTGTCGAGAAACCTGTGGAGATAACAGACAGTGCATTCAAACAGTTGAAGAACAAACAGATTCGATTGGTCAAAGTTTGCTGGGAATCCAAACGTGGCCCAGAGTTTACTTGGGAATGTGAGGACCAGATGAAGACGAAATATCCGCATTTGTTTTCACAAGTTTCCTCTAAATAAAATTTCGGGATGAAATTTCCTAAAGTAAGGGAGACTGTGACAACTGTGTTCTGTAATCAATGTACAACGTAAAACAATGTTGATTATTAATAAAACAATGTGCTTTGGTGTTATTATATGTGTTTTGGTGTTATTATATGTGTAATTGCGTTTAATGATTTTTCAATTTAATTCGATTCCAATTTTAAGCTTTAAATCGCTTTCTGGAAGGTTATACGCAAACTGGTGCGTAAACGCAATCAGTATAATGTGACAAACACTCCGGAATAGTGACATAGGCTTAACATACCTTAAATAACCTCCACATAACTTAGAAATAAGCTTTGGATGGTTTGGTGTGTTGAAATCAAGTTTGTTCGATCGCAGGGACTATTTGTGTCAAACTGTGAAACTATATCGATTTGTATAGTAATAAACATTCTGGAACTTGATCATAAGTTAAACATACCCTAAATATCCTTTACATAGCTTAGAAATAGGCTTTGAGGGGTTCGATATGCTAAAATAAACTTTATTGATCAATAGGGACTAAAAGCGTCAAAAAGTGCACAAGTTTGCATTTTCGCGCATATCTTACGTTCTGAATATATCCGGACATCCAAAAATTTATGTAATCATTAAAATATTTTATTTTAGTGATTGGCTTGATAAAATTACATTCGTCGCGTAATTTGGATTGTTTTTGCTTCCGTTACGACTTCCGTCGTAATTAACCGAACAACGCAACCGTACGGCCAAACGAACTGACATCCGAGATATTTTTGAGCACATTTCAAGTTCCCTATACTTTAAATTCATTTTAGAGCTTTGAAATGGGGTTAACGGGGCTTAAACGTGTCAAAACGCATCAAAAATCAAGTTTGGAGACACAGGGGCCTGTTCTGCCAATTGCTGAAAGTTTCTGCCAGCACATAAGGTCCTTACGGACCGTATGGACCCTCTTACGGTCCGTAAAGCACTCCCATACCAGCAAAAACCATTTTTACAAAAACCCAGCTACTCCTTGGTTTTGCACATGGTTTCTTTCATCTTGTGGGCTGGTTTTGGATGCCCCTAGGTTTACAAATCAGTGGGTGCAAGTGTAGGGCTGAGATTAAAGCACGGGAATTGAGAAACGATTCTAACGGTTCTAGTTTTCCTATAAATACCCATGCCCTCCTCCCATTTTCTACACATTTGATCTGAGAATTCTCTAAGTTGTTGTGATTATTCACTACATACCTGAGAATACTTGGAATCAAATCTCTTTGGACCCTTTGTAAGTCCTCTTTTGTTCTTTTATGCGTTTCAAGCATGAAAGTCAAACTTTGTTTGACTTTCAGCTTTGACAAGTCAATGGTCAACACAAAGTTCCGTTGAACTTTGTAACGTGAGCGTAATCACGATGGTTATAGTCCCTTGTGACTATACCTACTGATTACCACGTTGTCTAAGCGTAGTGACGAGTCGTAGTTTCGGCCAAAATGCGCATTTGTGCGTATTTTGTAACCAAACTACTCTTGGGTATCAAAATCGTTTGTTTTGATACCAAAACCTGTTTTCTAACTTAACTAAACATGTTTTAACATGTTTAGCTCGTTACTTTTTAGTTTAGTGCTTGTGTAGAGTCGTAAGTTAAGCGGACTAAACACCTACTTAGACTTTCGAACTCGACCCGTTTGGTCGATCATTAGGATCCGACCAAGCATGTTTAGTGACCATAGTTGTATAGGGAATAACCTTCCGAGGTTATACCTTATGGTCACTTAGTTTAAGTAGTTGTATGATAGGTAGTTTATATGCCTTAGGTAAATGACCAAAACGCCCTTTTCATGTATAATTGGTAATTAAGCATATGTAACTTAACTTTTGCCACTTAAACTAATTATGTAACATGTTTAGGCATATAATACTTGTCATAGGACTAGATAGACGTCTCGAACGCGCTTTGCGCACATGACACGTTAATGTAGCGTAAGTTACCTTAATGGGTCGCAACGGGTCGAAAGCACTTAGGTTAGGTTCTGATTTAGGATGTAGGCTTTGTTAAACCATATCACATGAGTTCCAACACTCATTTGGTTTACAAGACCTCATTCTATCCGATCTTCCAATTTAGGTGTCTATTGTTTGACTAGCGATTCGATTACTAGGTGCTGCTTGATTTCTCTGGTTCACTTGAGTTGTTGAAGTTCATTTGATTGAGGATACTTTGCACTTCATGTGAGTACATAGTTCCCCTATTTTACTGTTTTCAATTGTTTTGGGGTGATTCATATGTATCAAAACGATTTCGATATTTTAACGATGGTTTCAAAAACGATTAAGATGGTTTATACTAAACTAATAACGATTTCGATAATGTGAACGAACTTGTTGGTTGTAGTTACATAACGAATGACATTCATTAGCATTGATCAAGCCGACCAGTATTAGGTTATGGTACCATAGGATCTGACAAATCCCGTTATCATACTGCACCCATGGTTATGTGTGGGTTAGGTGGGTAATGACTGAATCTGATTGTTAACTTACCCTTTGGTGGTTTGTTAACGCGAGAAGCAAGATAGTCGAGTCACGAAGGTTTGAATGTTATTAGCGAGACGACCAAAAATAGTTTTCACAATTAAAACGAGGATGATTTAAACGACTTAAACGAGTTAAACGATTTGGAAACGACTTAAACGAGTTAAACGATTTGGAAACAATTTGAACAAGATTAAACAAATTGGATAGACGATTGGTTTTTGGTTAAGTGTTTAGATAATGGGACGGGTGTAATATGGTGAAAACAGGGTAGATACGCCGCAGGTACTTCTTATATATAAGTGTTTTCAACATATTACATACCGTGGCATTATTTAGTGCACTTGGGTAAATGATTCTGAAACGATGTCACATAACGAGGTTTTCAAAAGGATATAAACCATACGAGATTTATTAAACGAGTTAATACGAAATGTTTTACAATTTGGTTTACTAAAACAAATGTTTTTGGGTTAAGAATCATGGCTACGAGATTTTATAAATTATAACCCGCTTGATTTGAGTTGGTTAATTTCATTGCAATATTATACTCTTTTCAAAACAAGGTTTTTAATAACATATTGCAACATGTAAACTAGCCATGAATCCGACACTCTCATAAAACCTATGTACTCGCCAGCATTTCTTTGCTGACTTTGTTTTTACATATGTTTCAGGTGATGTTGCTTGATGTTGATTGCTAGGATGCATGAGTCACATAGGATCTGGACGAGGCCTTAGTGACATAATAACATTATTAGTCGATATGTAACTTGTTGGTTTTGGTTTTAAAACAATGTTAATGTAAATATTCTAATAAAATGAAACTTTTTGTATCCATGGTTGTGAAACAATAATTTTGCCACGACACTCCCCGACGTTTCTGCCACGGTTTGTTATTTTAACGTGGTCGGGGTGTGATACTGCCAATCCTAGAAAAGAACGAATCTCATACACGGATTTAGGCGTAAACCAATTCTTCACTGCCTCGATCTTAGAAGGGTCGACATGAATACCCTGACTACTAACAATATGACCAAGAAATTGTACTTCATCAATCCAAAACTCACACTTAGAAAATTTAGCATACAGACGTTCACCACGCAGAAGTTCAAGCATAAGACGTAGATGGCGAGCATGATCAACTTTAGACTTAGAATAAATAAGAATATCATCAATAAAGACTATCACAAAACGATCCAAATAGGGTTTACGAACCCGTAGTGCCCATATCGAGTACGAAACGCAGTCTTAGGAATATCATCTTCGAGGACACGTAGTTGATGATATCCCGAACGTAGGTCAATCTTAGAGAAATAGGACGCGCCTTTGTAGTTGATCAAATAGGTCATCGATACGAGGAAGCGGATAACGATTCTTCACAGTCAGCTTATTCAGTTCACAATAGTCGATACACATACGGAATGAACCATCCTTCTTCTTGACGAATAAAACGGGAGCACCCCACGGGGAGGTACTTGGACGAATAAAACCCTTATCTAGTAACTCCTGGAGTTGACTAGATGACTCTTGCATCTCAGAAGGTGCAAGACGGTAAGGAGCCCTGGCGACAGGAGTCGCACCAGGCACGAGATCAATACGAAAGTCAACGGATCTGGGAGGAGGAAGACCAGGAAGATCTTCAGGAAAGACATCGGTGAAGTCACACACCACTGGAACGTCGCTTATGTTCTTCCCCTTGCCTTTTTGTTCCACCACGTGGGCCAAGAAGGCAGGGTTCTGTTTACGTAAGCTTCTGCTCGCTTGTGTGCATGACATCAATCTCAGTCCTTTTGAAGGTCGGTCTCCATAGATGATCAAAGTATCACCAGAGGGAAGAGGAAGACGAACAAGTTTCTCCTGACAAACAATCTCTGCATGGTTCTTACGCAACCAGTCCATGCCAATGATGACATCAAAACTACCCAATCGCATGGGTATAAGATCAATAGAGAAGACGTGATTGTTAAGAATCAAAGAACAATCACGTACGATAGAATTCACAAGAATCGACTTACCATTAGTGACCTCAATAGAGAATGACTCAGGTAACTTGGAGCGTGTACAGTTTATCAAAGACTCAAATTCCACAGACACAAAGCTTTTATCAGCACCAGTATCAAATAGAATCGAAGCATAAAGGTTATTAACAAGGAACATACCATTGACAACGTCATTGTCTTTACGAGCCTGATTTGCATTAAGATTGAATGCTCGTCCATGAGCGACTGGCTGCTGATCCTGGTTCAGCTGAGGACACTGGTTACGGAGGTGGGTAGTATCTCCATACTTGTAGCATACACGAACAGCATTGACTGGCCTAGGATTCTGTAGAGGTGCTGGAGGTGCAGGTAGAACTACCTAAGCTGGGGCTTGCTGAGCTTGCGGTGCAGGGTTAGCTTGACGACTGTAAGGAGTCGTGTGACCATAGCGGTTACAGTTGGTGCACAGACGACATGCAGAAGTAGCAGGATGATGGTAGTTGCAAGTTGCACACTTGGGGTAAGGCCCAGTGTATTGCTTCTTAGCTTCGGGAGCAGCAGGGTTAGCAGCAGCAGTAGCAGGAGCAGGTTTAACAGCAGGGTTTGCAGCAGGAGTAATAACATTACATCCAGAACCCTGAGATTTCCTTTTCTTGTTCTTGCTGCCGCCTGGCTGCTGGGTAACTTGATTTGCAGACTTAGAGAGAGCAGGAGTAGTGAACTGTTTATCACGCACACGATTGTTGTTCAAACTTGCTGCTAGACGATAGACTTCTTCAATAGTTTCCAGTTAAGCTGCTTCAATAGAATCACACATAGCTGGAGGTAGACCATTGATGTACCTGGTTATCATTCGCTTAGGAGTCGAAACCAAGTGAGGAACAATAAGACTCAGCTGTTTAAATCGGGTAATATAAGCCAGGTTATCATCTCCAACCTACTTCAGATGCCAAAACTCTTCTTCAAGCTTCAGTTGTTCATGAGGAGGGCGGAACTCAAGCATCATTAGTTCTCGCACCTCAGCCCATGGAAGAGCATAGGCCTCTTCGTTTGAACGGATGTTTCTCTCATTCGACCACCACTCCTACGCTCTGCCTTGAAACATTCCAGTAGCACTCCTAGTCTTTAGATGACCTGGGCATTCGCTGTTAATGAAGGTAACCTCGATGCTATCGAACCACTCGAGCATAGCAGTCACCCCATCACTGTCTGTGAAAGACTTAGGGTTGCAAGAGATGAAATGCTTATAGTTGAACTTAGTAGGCTTTTGCTTCTCGGCCTTTGAGTCCACAGAGGATGGAGGAGTGTTTGATCCTTGGAGCTCAGAGATGATCTTTGGCACGACTCGGGCAATCTGGTCGGCTATGAACGACATCATCTTTTTTTGAGACTTCTCCCTGGATTTCCTGAGAGTGTCGGATAGCTTTCGAGAAGACATCCTAAAGATCCAACAAGAGGATCGTATAAGTCTAAATTAACATAGGTCAATACAGATTCACGCACGGAGGACTAAGACTCGCGATTCACATGATTCTTATAGATACCGCAAACCCACAACCTTCGCATGGCGCGTTGTACGGAGCTTGGAAACAGGTCAGAAGCGCTTATATATAGGAAGTACCAGCAGCGTATCCACCACGCTTCGGGCACATTGCTTCCACCCCGCACTCGGCGTCATGTTACATGTCGCAATTGCCAAACAATACACCCATCATTATCATAATACACACATAGACTAAACCAATAGATTCCAATAGATTACACACTACAATCCACTACTCTCACATGGCATGTTGTACGAAGCTTGGCAGTATGTCAGAAGCGCTTATATATAGGAAGTACCAGCGGTATATCCACCACGCTTCGGACACAATACTTCCATCTCGTACTCGATGTCATGTTCACATGTCGATATCCACACTCAACATACATTAATCCAAATAGATTCAAATAGTCTCAACTAGATTCCAATAGATTTCGATAGTTTCATTAGATCCCCATAGATTCAATAAACTTCAATAGATTCAATAGACTCAATAGATTCCAATATATTCAATAGTTTCACATAGATTCGTGTTAACAATCCATAAACAACAAAATCCCGCATGGCACGTGTTATGAAAGTTCGGCAACATGACGGAAGCACTTATATATAGGAAGTACCAGCGGCGTATCCACCATGCTTCAATCATGCCACGTCCGTCTCGTCGTCGGTGTCATGCCTCGTTAACCACCGCTTTCGATTTCACCACTTCTCAGACATAGATTAACCAGATAGATTCAACCACATAGATTAACAAGGTAGATTCAATCACTCAACCCGAGCCTAAAAAACTACGAATTTCGCATATCGCGTGGTACGAAGGTTTGGTAGCATGCCAAAAACGCTTATATATAGGAAGTACCAGCGGCGTATCCACCACGCTTCGGACATGCCACTTTCCCCCTCATCTTCGGCGCCAGGCTACATTTCGTATTTTGTTTCTCCATCGCACATACGTAGCTTACACATAGATTTCACCAGAGTACACGACAGATTTCACTAGAATACATGATAGATTTCACATAAGTTTCTCATAGAATACACAAATAGACCTTCTATAGCTTTGGATTCCCATATAGGAAGTACCAGCGGCGTATCCACCATGTTTCGGACACGTCACTTTCCCTTCGTATTCCATGCCATGTTACGTCTAATGTCTTACAATCACATTATCACATAGATTGCACATAGAACAAAGCTTCATAAATTTAGTTCGATCTGAGATTAGAATTTACGTTCTAGATGGTGGACAACGTGTGATTCGTGTAAAAAGCATACCAAATGATCGAAGAGTCGAGTTTAAATCCATATGAATAAAATCGAGATAACATAAAAGCAAGATAGGCTTATAAAACATAGGGTTGTTCCGGGTAGAGGAACGGCGACTAACCAAAGTGATTCGAACCACTTTCGAATTGAGGTGACGTGTCTTGACTTACTTAGACAAATACGTCATCGATGTTAGGCCTACGATATTCGTCCTTTTAGTCATTCCACGTCCCTAATTGATTGTAAGTTACGAGACTTTGGCGAGACATGAAAATCAAAGAGTGGGACTAGTTATCAAGATTTGAGTTTCACCTCTAACTTAACAACATCGTACCCTAACAGTGTTGGTACTCATCCGCAGATAAGACCGACTAGAATAATATGGAGATTTTCCATCAAGGTTTGGATGTCACTCCTGACTTGTGTAGGATCGTTTTGTGACCCGAACGAGTCGTTCAGAAGAGATTTTATCAGTTTCAGATGCGGAAAATAAGAAACTGACTTTGAAACAGCTTGCTTATCACTTTAAACACTGATTTACTTGATATAATAGCAATTACAATCAGTCTTCACACCGGCAGCACCTCGGTATGGAATTCACGAACCGTTACAAATGAAATGACAACATGCCTATATATAGCCTCCTAGGTTTCGCTTGAAACATACATGATTACATTTAAGCAAAACTCACAAACTAACCTTTCAAGCGAAAACCGACAAGCTAATCTGTTTCAAGCAAAAGCCTATAATCATGTAACATTTTGTTTTCATGCATGTCTTGTCTTCTTGTGTAGATGATGCAATTGATGATGTCATATTAATGATGTCATCATGACATCATACTTGAATAACTTCGCAACAAACCCGAGACTCGATATAAGACGAAGTCGACAGATGACTGCACTAACAGACTACCCCTCAGATGTTGACGAGTCTTAAATGTCGAATCTTCGCATCTTCTGTCTTTATCATTCTCTTTTCTTTCTTAGTATATACCAGGATCTTCTCTTTGGCTCTAACCTCGTCAGACTCCCCCTTTCATCATGCAGGGATCGCAATCTGGAATTAGTTACCACCTTGAGATTAATCCCTGGCTTTATCTCTGTTTAAGCTCATTTCCTGCACAATATTTTCTCACCACCACATAAGTTTTCACTTAAATCAACAAGAAAAACTTACTAGTAATAGTTACATCAAGTTCAAATTAATGATCCCGATTAACTAATCAAACTTTCTTTCTCAAAATCAAAATTTCTTTATTTAAGCACTCACTCACTCCCAAACCTGTTCATCATGTTCAACACTCGGAATTTTGAAAATCAGCTCTCCAACACCAGTTGTCGAAAATCTTTTTGTATTTTTTTCAAAATTTATGCTAAAACACACTGAAATCTTTTTGGGTTTTTGAAATAGAATGAAATGCAGTAAAGAAATATTTACAGACAATATTTTTGTGAGTTTGCGTAAGAGGATCATATCAGTTTTTGACCAATCACTAGCATCGTTAAGCTTTAAACATTTTCAGTTCTAAACGATTCACGTAGATTGACGATATTGTTGTCCACTTAAACTCAATCTAAAAACTTTCGAAATGCTTACCGATACGTTAAGGTATATTAAATTTGCACTAAGCTCTTATGGACCCCACGATCTTAGCAT
Source organism: Helianthus tuberosus (assembly GCA_030545235.1). NCBI lineage: Eukaryota > Viridiplantae > Streptophyta > Magnoliopsida > Asterales > Asteraceae > Helianthus > Helianthus tuberosus. The sequence continues at coordinate 58,952,448 of CM060426.1, read as the reverse complement.
ATCCCCTCATCATGCAATACACTGACTCAAGTAATGCCTTTAAACTTTTATCAACTGTGATTTGTGCGAAAACAAAGCAGAATGTTTAAACATTAACAATCAGGTCGATCTTTCGATACGCATAGAAAGTCCAATGTTTAAACAAAATAAAAAAAATAAAACAAGTTGAAGTTGTTTAGGCTTTAACCACCAGGTCGATACTCCCGTATACGCAGAGGAGGTCCAAAGCTTAAATGAAACACCAAAGAAAATAAAGCAGAACGTTTAGGCAATAACATCCAGGTCGATACTCACGTATACGCAGAGGATGTCCAATGCTTAAACAAAATAAAGAAATAAAACAAGTTTAAATCTTTGCAAAATAAAATGCACAATCACAGTGACTTTTTAGCAAAGTTGTGAAAGTTCACAAACTTAACCAGTTTTATGTCTTTCGACAATCAGCGATTACTGAGTAGGCACACAATCAAGAAGGACAAAACTAAGTACTATGCTTTTGATCATGTTTCCCACTAGAACTAGGCTTTTCATTTAAGTTTGTATCGTTATCGCAAATCTACTAGTCTAGCTGAGCCTATCGTCACATTTTTAGTAAGATCGTTTATCACATTTTATCACTCCATTTCTTTAGCATGCTGTGACAGTCTCACTGATCTACTATCATTTCCTCTTTTTGACAACAAAACTCATTTTTGCATTTTTCAATGTTTTTAGATTTTTCAAATTTTCAAATGTTTTTGGATTTTCTAAAATGTTTACTCCCCCTAAAATGCAAACACATTTTAGGAAATTTGAAAATAAACTATACAAGTAAATTGACAACCGATATCGAATCGCTTCAATTCGCCATCCACTTGGCATAAACAATCAGAACTCCCCCTGACACCAAAACATTTTCCCATAGTGATTTCAAAACACTTAAGTTTATTTTAATCAAAATGGTTTTTCCGGAAAATAAGTTTTGTGTGTTATTTCACAAATTCGGAGTTTCATTCATCACCTTGTTTTCTTTAACCACTTGTACGAAAGTTAAATCAAGTACAACTTAATGTCCTTGATTAAACATTTCTCAAGAAAGATGCCGATTCATGCTCCACACATACCAACCTGGGAGCTCCGGCAAGTCAGGTTTTTCTATTTAAACAGATTCACCCAAGCCTGACTGTCCTTGGGTGATTTTGAATTCTTGTTCAACAATGGTGGAAAATTTGCATCATCCATTGTTAGACTAGAATTCTCAACTTTTACCTCAACACACGGCTCTTCTGGCTTTACCACACCAGATTCATTGCCTGAATTTGGCTTGTCTGACTTTGATGAATCAGATTCATCGCCAAAACATGGCTCCTTTGTTTCCAAAGAAACAAATTCATTGTCAGAAAGTGAAGATTCCACTTTCTTTTGTTTGTTAATCACTTGATTAACCTCTTTTTCCTTCTTTAAACTCTCCTCTGTCCTCAGATTTGTATCTGATGAATTCGTTTTGCTTGATTTGTCATTCTTTGGCGAGCAAGACGATTTATCAGAACTTTTATCTGTTTTACCAGTTGTATCCGAGGACAAAATCCTTTCGAGATACTCTCGTGCTTTCTTCCTCTTCTTTCTCAGTCTGTCTTTCTGCCCTTGTGAAAGCTTTACTTTCTTTTCTAGAACTTTCTGTTCTTGAACTTTAGGTTCTTGAACTTTCTGTTCTTTGGGCTTTACATTGACTGGTTTCTTTGCCAATTTCTGAGATTTAACCCTCAATCTGTCATTTGATCTCCTTGGGCAATCTCTGGCAATGCGACCTCTGATTTGGCAGTTATAGCATCTTCTCGTCTCATAACTCCAACTCTGGCAGTTAACAGCAATGTGTCCTTGATAACCGCATCGGTAACACACTCTGTTATCGTACCAATTACCACCTTCAGTCCAAACATTCAGATCATAGCACTGTTTGGCTTTGTGAAATCATCACTCTTCCTGAAAACTGAATTTGGCTTTGAAGCACTGTGGTCAAACCTGCACCACTCATTACCAACTATTTTTGAGTTTTCAATTTTTTAAAATTTTTGTTGCGATTGGATGATTGAACTGATGAGCTTTTATTTTCTTTTTGAAAATTTCTTGGATTTTTATCTTTTTGTTTTTGTTCCACATTCTTCTTTACAGGTTTTTTCTTTGAGCATTCACCTTTCTCAGTCGAATGTAAAACAGTTTCTTTAAACATTTCTTTTAATTTCAAAAATGTTTTCTTTTTCTCATCATCATCAGTTTTTTCATCACAATCTTCAACTTTGACTTTGTCAAAGTTTGTGACATTGTCACTTATTGGAACAGAATTTAAAGGTTTTGGGCAAGGAATAGTTGAAGTATTCACAAAAACCTTCAACTTTTCTTCCCATTCGTTGATTTTCTTTTGAGCACATTCTGCCTCTTTTTCAAGTCGAATAATCTTTTCAAGATGAGAATTGATTGCAATTTGTTTTTCAAGATTGTTTTTACCAAACATATCTCTCTCATCTTCTAAAATTTTTATTTGACTTTGAATTTTTTTTTTAATCTTCGATTTTTCATTTTCAAAACTTTTAATTTTTTCTTCAAAAGTTTTGTTTTCTGATGTCAAACTGTTCAAGTCATTTAACAGTTTAACATTTTCAGATTTAAGCTTTTCACAATTTCCCTGCAACATAAGAATCTGGTTAATATCAGCTTGCTTCTCATCCTTCAACTTTTTGACTTCCAATGTCAAACTTTCTGCATCTTTCAAGAGTTTGTCATTATCAGCCTTAAAGTTGTCACATTTAGAGCACACTGATTCTGAACTTGAAGATCCAAGCTTCACAGATTCTTCATTCTTTGTAACTTGCTCTGTCTCTGTTTTGTATGTTCCTGCACAAAAGATTTTAACGAAATCAAGAGGATTCGCATTCTCATCAATATAACAACCCCTCTTCATATCATATCATATTTCATAACATCTTTTGCACTAAGACACACACAGACTCTTTTGTTCAGTTCTACAATCACATCCAAACTTAATTTTTTCAAATTATTTTCTATCCTATTCAACAACCCTTTCTTTTTCTCTTCATTATCATTCATATGTGTTGTAAGTTTACTGATGAATTTACTTAAAGATAATTTTGAAAAACTAGAATTTTTTCTTAGATTTTCCAAAAAAATCATCCCATTCAGCTGGTAATCCATTAGCAAACTTTGATACTATTTCAGATTCTGATATCATTATTTTGTTTTCTTTCAAATGGTCAATCAAACAATCAAATCGCTTCTCCAGATCATCTAATTTTTCATCTTTCTTACACAGAAAACAATCGAACCGGTTAACCCAAACATTCTTGGACAAACCTTGATAATGACTACTGAAATACCCTCGATACCAATCATTTATCCTTTCAAGATCATGGTTTTCTTTTTCATCAAAGACCACTTCCATTTTTCCAAAACAATCTGTTCAACCAATCTGATTGGGCCGATCAATTAGTGGGCTGCTCTATTCCAGTCACAAGCAAAACCTTGGGCAGACAACAATTTTTTTTAATGAATACTGATTTAATGACTCCTCTCAAACTATTGATATTATCAATTAAAATGACTGACACCTGTAATTGATTTAATATGTTGATTGGGCCGAAGATATAAGGTGGACTGACAACAAAACTTAATGAGCACATGCCAATTGAAAAGTACCCGACAATTTCAAATATCTACAACATATGATTGGGCTACCAATTTATGCTTTCTGAATACACAAGATATTCTCAAATTTCAATTCAAGACTCACATGCAGCCGACAACAATTCCCTTATCACATGCAATCTTCACAAGCCATCACATGTATCGACAAAACACTTTATCAAAGTAACTTTCTTGGACTAATACCACACAAATCGACAACTTTAAGTGGACTGACACCTCGAATTTAATGATACACTTAACTCGATGCACTTTTCACATGAACAACAAAAACAGTTCAAGCAGTCATCTTTTTCAGGCGATCAACGTTTTCAAGCGAGCTCAACAATGTAAATTCAAGCGTCCAATCAATTTCAAGCGAACAAGGTGTATTTTCAAGCGAACTCACGATGTTATGTTCGCTTGAACAGTTGATGACAGATGACTGCACTAACAACTTGAGGGCAAATCTCGTGCAAAATACAAACACCGATTAACAGCGTTTCCAAAGCATCAAGTGTACATTATGTTAGCCTTAGGAAAGGCATGTAAGTTTAACAGAAACAAGTGCTGCTAGGAAGCAGATACGGTAGAATACATAAGTCTTAAACAACAAATAAGAGTCAAGATTCCTAGAACTATAGACTAGGGAAAGTATTCCTACTTATCCTAATTCCCTATAGTTATGGCTCTGATACCAATCTGTCACACCCCAACCGATGGCGGAAACATCGGGGTACGAGCACTAAGCGTTCAGATTGCTCATGAGAATTCCATAACACTATTGTTTCAATAAAGATTAATTGATTTCATGCAAATGTCTATCAACGTCATCACAAGTATCACATTACAAACCAAATCATAAATTGTTCAAAAGACTAATATTAACTAGGCGACGTTTCTAAGCATCTCCTAGCTGAATTCCATGCATTCCAAGCATCCTATCAGCCTGCAACATGTATTAAAATATCAATACAAAAGTATTGACGAGTATACAAGTTTGATAATAGAATAATAGATTAAAACAACTCATATCCACGATGTAGACAATAATATAGTTTCAACCGTGCTAGTGTCTCAGTCCACGCAGTGATAGCCCAAGTATCCCGATGCTTTAGTGTTTACCCAAGACACAAGGTAAACTAGAATCCTCCTAACAATACCCCCCGAGAATAATGGGAGAGGTGCATCTCCTATAGCGCTACTATTGTTAAGGCGGAACTACACACTCTGGATTAAACGTCACATAGCACAAAGAGTCAAGAATCAAGAATCACAAGTTTCATGTTCACATCGGATAGAGTATAAGTTTCAAAGATTCAAGTTTAAGTTTCATAGAATACATATTACATCCCAAATGTTTAAAGTAAAAAGGGGATCGAGTATACTCACAGTGATTGCTTAACAGTCGCAACTGTTATTGGATTAAAGGGAGCTCTTTTAAACTTAGCCTGATTAGATTACAATAGGATAAGAGTCGGGCAGAGTAACGAGACTGAATAAAGTGTCAACCAGTCACTGGATCGGATGGCTGTCCGATTGGATGGTCAGCCGGTCGGGTGACTTATGAGTGTGAAAAGACAAATAGCTGCCAGATCGGATGGCCATCTGATCGGGTTGCCACCTATTGTGGAAAATATGAGTGAATAGGGTGGCTGTCCGATCGGATGGTAATCCGATCGGATTGCCATTCGATTCGAATGGTTAGCACCCTGGGTCACCTTAATCAGATGGTTGCCCGATCGGACGGCTGTCCGATCGGGTTGTCATTCGATCAAGACTTCCAAATTTTGAAAAGTTACCAAGTGTTAAAGGATTTCAAAAACAAGTGTCACCAGATATGGTGGTTGTCCGTTCGGACGACTGTCCGATCGGGTTGCCGCTAGATCGGGCAACCCTTGTTCTTGGTTACCAATTTTTGTGAAAATTCTAAGTTTCTAGCTTAATGATGACGGTATGACACGTATGGAGACAACGGTAAACCTATCAGTTCACAACCCTTCTGATCGGTGGGAACCACCCCTGTTCGGTCAGTCGCATGTCTCTGACGGGTTTATGTCAGAATTCGTGCTTTGCTCGTCTTTTCCGGTAAGGACTTAGATCAACACCAACTCTAGACTATTCATCAGATCTACAGTTAGTGTAGACCCGGATCCCTCCAAATAAAGTAAAAGTTTTGAGAAAAAGATGAAGATTCTCAAGTTTTATAGGAAAAGTCTAGATTTAGCTTAGATTTAGGTTAGATTTAGTGTAAAAATGCATGAATCTTCTTAGATTTGAGCTAGATCTTGCTTAGAATGACATTACATGTCAGTTTGTGTAAACCTCCATGATGACATCACCCTCAAGAACTCGGATCCGGGAGATTTCATGGTGAAAAGTGTGATTTCAAGTGAGAATCACGTAGAGAATGATGTGTAGATCAAGAAAGTACAAGAATCTGGCCTAAAACGTACCGAAATCAGCAAGAAAAGTGAAGAATTTGAAGAGTGAGCGTGTCTGGTCGAGCAGAGCTGTCACATCACTCTAAATGGTGATGTGACAGGTCTATTTATAGGGTGAGAGTGCATAAGGGCGGTGCAAGGTGGATAGGGTGGTGACCCGTTCGGTGGTCATCCGATCGGACGGCCACTCGGGCCAATCCATCTTTGCCGTGTTCCTGATTTTGATTCGTTTTGCGCGTTAGGTTAGGTGTTGCGTTGCATTGCGTAAAGTTTATGTAAAGTATCTAGATTACATTACAAACAAAAAGTTTCCAAGTTTCACAGATTCCGCTAGTGACAAGGTTCCAGTCTCTCGTTTAACCAAGAATCAAGTTTCACGAGTCTAAGGAGTCAAGCACAAAATAAGTTTCAAGATTCAAGAATCATAGTCTCTCAAGCATCAAGAATCAAGAGTCCAAGTATCAAGTATCAAGAATCATAAAGGATCTAGCTTCCATAGTATCAAGAATCAAGTGTCTAGATTAAGTATCAAGAGTCAAGTATCTAGATTAAGTATCGAGTCTCATAGTTTAAGTGTCAAGAATCAAGCATCTAGAATAAAGAATCAAGCGTCATAGTATCAAGCATCAATTATCAATAAGATTCATGCCAAAAGTATCAAAGTATCAACATCACATAACTACAGGGACTATAATTGACAATAGGTAAAAGTTCAGGGACTGATCTTGCCAAGAGCCTAAAGTTTAGGGACGCTGGGCGTTACATTTTTGAACTTACAACCCCACTTTGCAGCCACTGTTTTTCGGAAAATCTTAGCCAAAACCCCGTTTTTTCAAGAATCCACTCATTGTTTTGATTTTTGTTTGTTGGGGTTTTTTTTAGGCGTCGATGATGAAAGCAATCTATCTGAGACACCTACCGAGTTGCGATTTTCTGGGTGCGATCGTTTTGTGTAAAAAAGTTTTTGAAAAAAAAAGTTAAAACCGTAAACTTTTTAACGTAAAACGTAAATTTTTGAACGTAAAACATAAACTTTTTAACGTAAAACGTAAAGTTTTTAACGTAAAATGTAAATTTTTTAACGTAAAAAGTTTAATCTAAAACGTAAAAACGTAAAACGTAAAAAGTTTAACGTAAAACGTAAAAAGTTTAACATAAAACGTAAAACGTAAAAACTTAAAACGTAAAAAGTTTAACGGTTAACGTAAAATGTAAAAAGTTTAACGTAAAACGTAAAAAGTTTAGCGTAAAACGTAAAAGTTTAAAAAATCTGTTAAAAAATCTGAATTTAAATATTTTTAATAAAATAATTCTGTTTAAAAAATAAAAACTAATTTAATAATACAAAAAAAAGTAATAAAATATAATAAAGACAAAAAGACAAAAAAGAGTATTTTTCCTAAACTGCCCTTTTACATTAAAATATTAAAAAGGTAATAAGACAAAAATACTTAATATTATTTTTTAACTACTTTTAATCTTGTCCATCCATCTTGAAAATCTAATGGTTGTAAAGTGGTTTCTCGGTTCTTACAACTGGGGTGATTTTTTTATTTTAGCGGTCCCCTATATATATATATATATATATATATATACTAGTAGGAGACCCGCACGATGCTGCGGCGACGACAATAATTACAATGTGATGCCCGTTTTCGGTTACTTTATCAATTATCTTCGTATATATTGTATGGTGCTTCTATATAGGAAATAAAGAAAATCTTGTACAAACGCATTTATGGTAGTTATAAAAAATAATAACTACATCAATTTATGATGGTACGTTATGAAAAAATATGGGTGCTTCTATGCTCTAATGTTGATGTAAACCAACATATATGGTAGTTATTAAAAAATAATAATATCTACATCAATCTATAATATGGGTAGGGGTGTGCACGGTTCGGTTCGGTTCGGTTATTAGCATTATCCGTAACCGTAACCAAAGTCATCAGTTAATCGGTTTGGTTAATTCGGTTAATTTGTCGGTTTTCGGTTCGGTTAATTTTCGGTTAATAACCAATTCAAACAAGGGCTAATTTTTTTGCTTAGAAATACATGTAATGGAGGTATAAATACATAAAATAGATGTATAAATACATGAAATAGATGAATAAATAAATGAAATGGAGGTGTAAATGCATGAATAGATGTTTAAATACATAAAATTGAGGTATAAATAAATAAAATGAAGGGATAAATAAATGAAATAGAGATATTATTACATGAAATGAAAGTATAAAATATGAAATAGAGGTATAAAAGTTAGAAATATACAAAAAAATAAATGGTACGGTTCGGTTAATTTCGGTTAACCGATGGTAAAAAAAATATCCGTTAACCGACTTTCGATTAATTCGGTTACGGTTAATTTCGGTTCGGTTTTGTCGGTTTTCGGTTCAGTTTCAGTTAACGGTTCGGTTATTGCACACCCCTATGGGTGCTTCTAAGCTCCAATGGTGATGTAAACCACATGCCTCTCTAACTTTCATATAAGCTTATAGCTGGTGTCTTTTCTCTCTTCCATCTTCACAACCCAACATCTCCCTCTCTTCTGCAGTTGCCCCTCTCACGCCTTTTCTCTACGAGCTTCTCTATCATGGGCGTCCTGTTGCTTAAAACGTCTGATTCTAATCATTCATTAAACATTTGTTGGTAGGGATGAGCAAATAGTACCAGGTACTGGTTCGAAACCGGTATCAGTACCGAATTTCCCTAACCGAGTTGATTTTCGGTACCGACATTTACCATTTTTGGTACGGTATTTACCTACTTTTACCCTCAGATATCAGTCTGTACCGGTATCAAACCGTATCGTACCGGGTATTTTCGTTATCGGTAACCTTTTTTGGGGATTTTCAGTACCGGTTGGTACCGAGCTAATCTCTATATGTTGGTTTCTATAAATAAAAAAGCGCCAAATAAGAATAAAAAATGACATGATTAAATCCAGCTCTAAATGCTTCCATCTGTCGTGTGAAACCAATCTTTACAGTGGCATCGACTAACAGAGAAATGTACTCTTCCAAATTGTACAAATTGTTTAAATCAACCCGTAAGAGAATCTTATAATAAACGCTAGAATAACATAAGGACATGATTATGATGTACAATGTCATCGCCTGTTTTGAGACAAAATCTGGATAGCCAGGAAGTGTGAAATCCAAGCAAATATCTTCAACCGGGTTCCTCTAAAACTTAAGTTGAGTATTTCCATCAAGTCATGTATAGTATTGTTTCCGGCAAACAAGAGCTTGCAATTTTTGCAATGTCTTACCAAACTCTGCATCAAATGATGAAATGTCATGTAAATCAAGTTCCTGTAATACAAAAAAGTTGCACGTCTCAAAACCAAAATATCAACAAGGAAAGACTACTTAGTTTTGAAAGTGACAATTTCAACCAACTCGCTTGGTTTAACTGATATAAAGCATAGCTTGAACTGATCAATATAAGGAAATACCGGCTCACCTGCCAGCCAATGAATCTGCTAAACACGTAAGCAGGTGGTGCAGTTGCAATAGCCAACTGAGATGCAACCATGTATGCACCCGAATCACCTCCTCTTAGCAACCAACCTTCGATTTAACAGGACTTTATTAGCCCAGCAATAATGTTGTTATAAAAATTAAGATCAACGTACTAAAAACAATAAACAAAGTTAAAGAGTACAAATTTACAAACATATAAGAACTTAATTCAAAATTCAAAGAACCATCATCAAACAAAGAATTGAAATCCAAAGATTTTATAAGAGAGCTTACTTCGCCCGACTCTTCTTTCTATTTGACCGTTTCTTCGTTCTTTGACTCGGTATGGCTACGGCTGCAACGGCTGCTGCAGCAGCATCAGCAAAAACACCACCACCACATCCTGAAGGAATAATCCAGTTCATTTATAACATTTAAAAACAAATTTTCATAGTATGACATCATTGCAAAATCTTTACAACACATATTTCTAATTTCAATAAGAAATCCATATAACACCAAATACATATTCATTACATTTGGCTCTATTAAAGGTCAACATGAATCTTCTTCCCCATTGTTGCTTCATAGAATCTGGAACCAGTTCTTCTCCAACAGAAGCATTTCAGGTTTCTCATGCAGTGATAAGAATAACCCAATTGATCGTGTTTGGATGGCATTGCTAAATGGTGGAGCTTATTCTTTTTTTTAAGTGTTTTCTTCCACGAATCATATACACGTACTTCTGAAAAAACAAAAACAAGTCAAAATCAAACGATATGTTTCACAAACTCAATTTGTAAATTCAAACCTTTATGGGAGTGTCTAACTTAAAAGCCTAGAAAGGGGTAAGGTATGATCTCTAAATTCTTCTGGTACTGATTCTTGAAATTCAAGACAACAATGGATCATCGTATAGTGAGAGTAAAATATTAAAAGAAGAAACCAAAAAAGTAATTTAAATACTCAATTTAACACCCCTAAGAAATTTTTGGTTTCAAACATAACACTTTAGAAAAACCTTTTTAGTTGTCGGATCAAAAAACAAAAAGAAGCCCTAGATAACAAATTTCGTTACCGTACCCTACTTTTGTTTCAATAGAACCCTAATCCCTTTCTAAACATTTTTATTAACAAAAAGCACCTGAATCGAGGAACCCTTGAATTGAGTTACTTCCGTTTCAACCAGCAATGAGTAGAAGATTAAAATAATTAACATATAAAAATCCTATTAAATGATTAGACGAAACAAATTCAATTACTCACAATCGATTATGTGATTAAACCATCTAGAGAAAGTGTCATATGTGTTAGAGAGAGAGAGAACATATACTTTTCTTTTCTTCAATCTCGCCATCATCGTCATCATTCTCGAAACAGAGAAAAGAATCGGTGTACGGTATGAAGCATATCAGAATGCGAAGCAAATGAAAATGGGGAACCAAAAGAATGGGTTTGCAAAATCATAATTCAGAAGCATATCTAAATGTACGGCAGAAGAATTTATTTTTAGGGTTTGCAAAATGTGAAGCATATCTAAATGTATAGTACGAAGCTTTTTGATTTTGAGTTATTTGAAGTCCCGCCCAATCAACTCAAAGCCTTTTGATTTTGAGTTTTTTTGAAGTCCCGCCCATTCAACTCAAAGCCTTTTAATTTTGAGTTTCTCAAGTCCCGCCTAAACTCACTAAAGTCAAAAACTCTTAAAATTTCAACATTTTAATTTTCTCTCTCTTATATCCATTATATATATATAGAAACGGGTTCAGGAGAAAACGCTTAAAAGAGTGAGAACGGTTAGAACGCATCCTGGCCCAACACGTGGCGCGCGGCATGATCAGGGTCCGAGGGTTTTTTTGTCTTTTTAGTATTCTTCTCCTTTCCCGATTTTCGCGTTTGACATGCTGTTTTATTTTTTGCGTGCAAGATAATTTTGGCGTTATCTAGAATTAGAGTGAATTGCAAATTTTGTCCTTTATCTTTATATCATTTTGCAGGCGGTGTCCTTTGTCTTTAAAATTGACGAATTTTGTACTTAACGTTTCAAAATCTTGCACGTTGTGTCCTTTGGCCCTAACCCAGTTAATTGTTTTGGTTAAATTTAGTCATGTGCAATGCACATGAGGGCAATTTTGTCTATTCACATCTGCAGGGACTAATTGTGCAAATAATTAACATCTAGGGATTATTGTGTATAAAAAAGAAAAACACATATAATAAATAAAAGAGTAAAATCATCAAGTAATCCAGCTTTAGGTTGTTTTGAAGGAGCTGCGGCGGTGATGAAGGCCGGTGGTGGTGATTATGCTGAAGGCATTGTGAAGAAACACGGGTTCACCTCCGGGATGACTGGACCGCGTTCTACATGAGGGTGAAGAATCACATCTTGTTCTTCCTCTTGAACCTAGATCTGCAATGGAGAAGGAAAGAAAGTGGAGCTGTAGAGATTGCCGGTAGGAGATGACTCTCCTGTTTCCAGCTACCAAAGTGTGTGGCTCCATATGCCTTCCCAATTCAAGAGGTGAAGACCTCTTTATATAGGGGGATATGGGCCTCCCCTAACCTCAATGGGCCAGGCCCAGTTAGGGGTTATCTCTACCAGCTCCGACCCAAAGTAGTGTAAACTACATCGCGTTGGGCCTCGCGGTTGGGTTAGTAGCAACAATAATAAATAATTAATATAAAAGCAATAAGTGGCGGGAAGTCTGACTGCTCGGTTCGGGTTTAGTACCGTACCCCATCAAGTCCCCCAGTCTAGTGCTGCTCCGCGTGCAAGCGTGGTAGGAGTACTAGACTTGTTAGGAGTGCTCGAAAGTAGATTGAGTTTTAGGCTTACCTGTCGCCCAGGTGCGGGAAAGTTGTTGGCCATGCTTGTTGCGTCTGTCTTTCGCAGTGAGTAGAGATAATGGAACAGTGAAATAGTACATGATTGTTCATCATGGGAATTGGTTGTGCAAAACTTGGTGCACGCTGATTGGTTTGCTCTTCTGCCACTCGTACCTTTAATGCTTCCTGGAATGAACCTGCGCCGCCACCGTTGCGTGGCCTTTGGTGTGTGTGTCCAACCAGCCGGCGCAAGGTTTAGGGATTGAGGGCCTTCATTCAGGATGCTAAGTGCTGAATCTGATCTTTAGTCCTGTTTGAACCTCGCGCGCGGCTTAGGTTTTGTCTAAGCAGCCCGCGCGTGGTCTGTAGATTAGTTTGATTTAACGTATAAGGAGTATGGTCCTGCGTGCGGCCTGATTGGTCAGCGCAGCTTTTTGGGACCATAACCCCTCAAGTCCCCCCAGTCCAGTGCTGCTTCCATGCGCAAAGTAAATGGTTGGAGCTCTGGACTTAGAAAAAAGAAAGTGTTGGTCTTCAAAGCATTTGTTAGGTCTTGGTAGCTGGCGCGCGTGTAAGTGTTTGTCAATTACTACGGCGCGGCTACCAGGCTTGTTAATTGATACACGTTGCTTTTGAGAGCTGGCGCGCATGGGCATTGGTTGATGAAGCATGCGGCGCAACCCTTGCTAACTTCAACTTGCAGTTTCGTTGTGATTTTAGGCGAGAAATTTCTTCGAATTTTAAATTCTGACAGGTTGGCGCAAATGTCGTTGATGGTGACCCTTGAGTTGGTTGTTGACACGGCGATCATTATGTTGTCACTGACGGTTCGCCTTTGTTAGGTGAGTGTGGCCCGGCTTTAGCGGTGTGCACACAGTCGTCTGGCTATTGTAAAATATTCACCCTATGGTGTGACTTCTGTTGGTTAGCGCAAGGTGCGCGCGTGTCTTAAGCCGTGAAGCGTATATATTTATAGAGTTTGAATCTTTGTAAACTGCTGTCTACAATAGTTGCACGTGTTAATCCACTTTGAACAGGTTATCGCGAATGAGAATTGGCATAAAGTTGCGTCATGAATAATGAAGTGGAGACCCGAGCCTGCGCTAATACTCTGGTGTGACATAACAACAATGTGGCATGAAGCAAGGAGATGTGGTTTGTCTTGAAGATTGTAAGAGTAAGCGAAACTTTATTTCAGCCAATGCGTTTTTGCGTATACCCAAAGTGGTGCGTGCATTTGTAGCACAGTTTACGTTTTGTAAGCGTTTTCATATATGGCTAAGCATGCGCGTGCGGACGACACACACGCTCGTATGTAAGGCAGCAAGATCGTGTGGAGAGTAGCGTGCTTACATGTGTAGAGGGAGCATATGTAGAACAACAGACTCGTATGGAGATCGACGTGTTGGTATGTAAAAGAGTTTGCGCGCATGGCGACTTACGTGCTCGTAAGTAATGGAGTGTGCGCGCTTGGCGACTAACGGGCTCGTATGTAGAAGAGCATGCGATTGCTAGCGCATGTGTGCTCACTCGTAAGTAAAGGAGCATGCGCGCGTGGCGACTTACGTGCTCGTATGTAAAAGAGCATGCGCCAGCCGGCGACTTACGTGCTCATAAGTAAAGGAGCATGCGCCAGCCGGCGACTTACGTGCTCGTATGTAAAAGAGCATGCGCCAGCCGGCGACTTACGTGCTCATATGTAAAGGGCGCTTTTTAGGCTTTCACCGGCGTGCGTGAGAGTCACGCGTTGCGTTTATTGCCAGTCCTGCAAGTAAGTTGACAGGGTAAGTCGTAATAACGAATCTGGTATGTGGAAAACATTGTACCGCAACGCTGTCCTTAGGAGGTGCTTGTTCTATACATCCATGCTCCATAATGCGTGAAGCAATTTTGGCCCTTCCGATGGTGTTGCACCATGCGAATATCAATTTATTGCTGCTAAATAGATGTTAGTAGCATTGTAGTAACGTTGATTAGCAATGAATGTATTCTGTACAAATTCGTCGCATGTAACATATATATGGCATTGTTTTCTAAAAAGAGGCATAATAAACATGTCTGCAAGTGATTTAAATTTGTCATAATTGTTAAATTACCTTTGAGACAAAACATATGCCTCTTGAGAATGTCAAGTAATGACATCATGATGATAGACCTCTTTCGAAAGTGAAAAACCTTAAGTTGTGACACTTGATTGCTTGAAAGTTTCTGACACTGCAAATTAACTTAAGTTGTGAAGACAAGCAAGTATAAAGATATAAAGGCCGTACGTGAGAAAAAATTATACGACAAGATGATTGACCTTGGATCTTGTATTACATCTCAAAATTTGTGTACTGTGATGAAAAGGAAATAATATCTTTGCCGAGCGGGTGAGCCGTGCAACCAGAGGGTTGAGCGGGCAGGTGGTGTACTCGTGACAAAAGTTACTCGTGCGGTAATAGGTCCGGTCGTAGGTTTGGTCGCGCGACTTCGGCAAGTAAAGAACATGCTCGCGCAACGGAGATGACTCGCGCGGTGGAGTATGCTAGTGCAGATGAGATATCCGCTTGCGCGGATGGCAGATTATGCCACCAAATAGATGTTACTAGCATTGAAAATATTGACTATAAATTACTAACAAGTGTATACTCTTGTATATAAATGCACAGCATGTAAGAAATTTATAAAGATGGAACATGCTCATATGTAGTCTTTCATTTAATCATAACAGTTCAACTTTCATTTAACATAATAGTTAAATTGTGTTCTGTTATATGACATCATGATGACCACCATGCTACTAACTTCATTGGACGTATATTCATTTTACTCATTATTGTAGCCATATACATACTTGTATATAAAAGGTTTTAGCATGGAAGAAAAAAGAAACTGTCACGCACTGTTGTTTCCGGTATGGAAATTAAAAAAACTATGTCATTCTCCGGTAGAGCATGTCCGGCGCACGCGAGGTGGGAAGCTCACCGCGTGCGAGGTTAAAGCATGTCTGGCGCGTGAGGCAGAGACGGAACTTATTCACCACGCGCAAGGTATAGAGCATGCCACCGCGCGCGAGGTGGCGAAGCTTGTTCACCATGGAAGGTGGACGTCTGGCAAGGTTCTCGCGCGGTGTAGGCGGTGTACTCTCGTGACAAAGTTACTCGCGCGGTGTGGTGTCGTTTGGCGAGTTACTCGCGCGAGGTAACGTCTGGCGAGTTACTCGCGCGGGGTAACGTCTGGCGAGTTACTCGCGCGGGGTAACGTCTGGCGAGTTACTCGCGCGGGGTAACGTCTGGCGAGTTACTCGCGCGGGGTAACGTCTGGCGAGTTACTCGCGCGGGGTAACGTCTGGCAAGGTTCTCGCGTGGGGTAACGACAACAGGTTCAGGTTAGAAGGCCATCTTCGTTTGTGTGCTAAACTTGAATGACATGAACAGAAGCGATTCATGTTGATGTTTTCATTGTTGGCTTCTTGAAAGCTTACCGCCATACATGCTCGTAGTGATAATAATAAGCCTCTGTTTGACGTTTAAATATGTTTGTGATGTGAAAGTGACGATTTTGAAAATCTTTTCGAGCTTTAAATGACGACAATGGCCTCTTTTGTGCTACTCGAAATGATGCTGGGTATCTTAAATGTACAACTGATTATGCTCACTCGAATGATTGATAAATAATAAAGATGATGATGTTCATGTGAATGTTTCAAGAAGTTTAAAACTTTGTACATGATAATGAAATACATGCTTAAAAATGGTGAATCTATTTACGGCCTGTTATCTGAGCCTTCTTGAAAGTGTACAACCATGCATGCTCAGGGTACAACCTGGTCATGCACGGTTGAAAGATTAGAGTCAAGGCATGATTTTTTTTTTTTTTTAGACCCACTTGTAAGCATATGGCTTGATAAAGGTAATTGTATATTTTATTCAATAAACAAATTCAGTCACACAAGCCATAATTCACTAGAAAGCGTTCAAGTAGGATATTGCAAGGGTCCTTATTGTAAAATGTTGTAAAATATGGTGCCAATTTGTAAGATCAGACACGTGCCTTCTTAGTTTTCCACAAACACTTCATCCTTGGGTTGGGTGTATATCATGAATTTTAAATTCAATTTTTTTTTTTAAAGTTGAAAGATACTGTTGTCTTTTCATTTTATGAAATGGGTTGTTCCAAACTTCGTAGAAAACGAAAGTTTTGAAAGAGTCTCGAATGCATTTGAAAATTAGGATATTGATTGTGAAGCAACAGTGGCCCGCGAGGTTTCTACTGGCGGGAAAAAATGTGACTTACTGCGGCAAGACGATGACCACACTAGCCTGCATGTGCGGTGCGGAACTTTGCTTGCAGGTGGTGACACCTTCTGGCAGGATAGTTCTACATTTGTTTTGATAATGTGTATAGCATGCTCGCGCGGTGGTGCGTGCCCGCGCATGTAGAAGTGCTCACGCGGCGTAACCATGCTCGTATGTTGAGGCTTGGTCACGCTGCGTAACCACTTCCGCGCATGAAGACCTTGCTCAAGGTCTGGTCACGCGGTGTAACTGTGCTCGTATGTGGAGGCTTGGTTATGCGGCGTAATCGCGCACGAAGACCTTACTCACGCATGAAAGGCTTGGTTGTGCGGCGTAACCGTGCTCGCGCATGAAAACCTTGCTCACGCATGAAAGGCTTGGTTATGCGGCGTAACCGTGCTCGCGCATGAAAACCTTGCTCACGCATGAAAGGCGAGCATGAAAACCTTGCTCACGCATGAAAGGCTTGGTTATGCGGCGTAACCGTGCTCGCGCATGAAAACCTTGCTCACGCATGAAAGGCTTGGTTATGCGGCGTAACCGTGCTCGCGCATGAAAACCTTGCTCACGCATGAAAGGCTTGCGCGTGACAGGGGTTGTAATTGTTTGAGACATATAAATAGAGATGAAGGCAAAATAGTACCTTGTTTGAAGCTCACTTGCGTTACATGTCGGAGAAAACTAGTTCATCCTTGTTGCGCACGTCATGATTGATGATGTAGATGACACGTGATTTGTTGCACGCGATATGATTAATGTTGTAGATGACAGTCGGGTTTGAGGTGCGCGACGTGTTTCGATGCGGGAGACGACAGTTTGCTTGATGCGCGCGGCGTGGTTAATGCCGAAGACGGCTAGTTGATGCGCGCGGCGTGGTTGATACCGAAGATGGCAGGTTGATGCACGCGGCATGGTTGATGCCGAAGATGACGGGTTGATGCGCGCGACGTGATGGCCGGTCGTGGTAGCGCGACCGGACTCCAGTTATAACGGGGTAAATTAGAGAGATCATTTGGGTGTAACTAGGAGTCTAGTACGTACCTTTCAAAAAAAAAAAAGGAGTAGTACATGGCGACAAAATAGGGGAATGTCCAGTACACCTTTCTGTCTTGTCAGTTTGTGTCCCCTCAAATGGAAGTGTATGCATCTAGGGGTTATACCTTGTGTAACATGATTTGTAACTTGACAACTGTACACACTTTCTAAAAAAAAAATTACTACAGCTGTATACATCATTGTGAGATATTTTGACTAACCCATGCACAATATGCTTATACATCATGCATAATCACTTGTACCTTTAGGTTACAGGTACACCATGCATCATAGCTTGTACCATATATAATTCTCATTTGGTATCATGCATGATGTAGTGATTTGAGGCAAGCAATAAAAGGAGATTGTGCAACTCCCACTTGTACATCATGCTTTACCACCTATAAACTCACTTTTACCATATGAGAGAAAGATAATGTAAAATATGATTAACGTTAACATGATAGGATGGACAAATCTCAAGTTGTATGATAAACAAGAAAACAAGCATCATCCCAACGGATCTGGGTCTTATCGCAAAAAAGAAACTTTGAGTTTCAGATCCGAATTTTTACGCCCCCCTTCTTTTTTTTTTTTTGCTAAAAATTAAAAGTTTTCAATCTGAAGCAAGATTCAAGGGCGGACTTCTTCCAGAACTAAGATCTAGAACTTTGTGAAGAGAAGAACCACAAGATGTGGTTCTGAAACCGTAGAAGTATCAGATCTAGGAATAAGAAAACTCAAACCTGAAGTTTTTTACCGAGAACCGTTTGTAAAACTCAAGGAAAACAGATCTGGAAGGTCGGGTAGAGAAGAAAACGAGTTGTGATTCTTGTTGGGTTTAGAATTTGATACGGTGGGCGCCAATGAAGAAACACGGGTTCACCTCCGGGATGACTAGACCGCGTTCTACATGAGGGTGAAGAATCACATCTTGTTCTTCCTCTTGAACCTAGATCTGCAATGGAGAAGGAAAGAAAGTGGAGCTGTAGAGATTGCCGGTAGGAGATGACTCTCCTGTTTCCAGCTACCAAAGTGTGTGGCTCCATATGCCTTCCCAATTCAAGAGGTGAAGACCTCTTTATATAGGGGGATATGGGCCTCCCCTAACCTCAATGGGCCAGGCCCAGTTAGGGGTTATCTCTACCAGCTCCGACCCAAAGTAGTGTAAACTACATCGCGTTGGGCCTCGCGGTTGGGTTAGTAGCAACAATAATAAATAATTAATATAAAAGCAATAAGTGGCGGGAAGTCTGACTGCTCGGTTCGGGTTTAGTACCGTACCCCATCACATTGTTTCTAGAAAAAACCCCTCCCTCAAGTTCTTGGCTCCCGACGATGATGATGTTCGGTGGTGGTGTTCACACTGTTGCGGTGTTGATGAAATCAGGTGGTGGGTTTGTCGAAAACCCCCACTCTGTCAAGTTCCTGGTGGTTGTTGGAGGAGTTGCGGTGTTTTTTTACGGTGGTGAAAGACGGTGGGTGTCGTGAAGACCGGTGGTGAACAATCAATGAAGCTGTAGTTGTAGTTCATGGTGGCTGAGATGAACTCACCGGAGTTTGGATTTGGTTTTTGGGGCTCACAAATTCATCAATCCAAATTATTCCCCATTCAGGTAAATAAAGAAATATCAAAAACCAAGAATGGTCACCATTTTTTTTATACAAACATGAGTACGAAATGCTGTGTATACATCCAAATTTTTGTGGATTTTTTTATTAATTTTGCCTACTTTATACAAGTACATTAAGGTTGGGAATTGATTTGGATATAAAAAAATCATGTGCTTTTGTGGATTTTTTTAAATTAATTTGGCCTACTGATGTGGCGAAGATTGCTGCAGGGAGACCTGATGTAGTAAATAACCACCCACGAAATTCCAGGTAAATTACATTATTGTCGGTTTTCTCATTACATTATTCGAGAACTGATTCACCAAGTCGTATCATCTCTGTCTCCTTTGGCGTTGTTTCTACTGCTGAGAGTGTGAGCCGCCACATCCAATTTTGGACTGAAATAATTGAGGTGGGGTTTGAATTAGGATTTTGAAATTGGGGGTTTTTGATTTGTGCGTTTTGAAATTGGGGAGAGGATGTGGGTTGTGTTCTTTTGGTCGACGGGTGGTGGTGAACCGGTAGTGGTGGTGGCTGGTTGTAAGGGGTGGGTGGTGGTGGTGATGGCAGTAGAGTAGGTGGTAGTTGAGAGGGAGAGAAAAGATTAGATTGTTTTAGTTTTTGTTATATACATTTCTAAATTTATTTTTGTTTTATTTATTAACTTATTTTTAGAGTAATTGGTAAAAAGACTAAATTGCCTTTGAGTGGACAAATTTAACTGAGTTAGGCTCAAAGGACATCACGTGCAAGATTTGAAAACATAAAGTACAAAACTCATCAATTTTATAGATAAAGGACACCGCCTGCAAAATGATATAAAGATAAAGGACAAAATTTGCAATTCACTCCTAGAATTATTAATTATTTGACGTTTTACTGTTATTCTCAGATTTCTTCTCGTTGAATTAATTCTTTTTGTGTCACGTAGTTAATTTTTTTGGCGTTATGACTTTTTCCATGTCATTTTTGGCGTTTCGTATCTTTTTGTTAATAATTGATTACCATAGATTAATATTTTATAAAATTACAATAATACGAAATCAAAATTAACTAATAGTCTTCCGTAGGTGGGATTACATCAGAGATGTACCCATCGCTTTGTTCATCACTTTCTTTAGATTCTTCATCATTAAATTTCATATTTGCGTATAACGCCATTAGCTCCTCTCTTCTTTGCTGCAGCCTATTCTTGAATATCACTGCATCTTTGGATTTTGGATCGTTTGAAGGTGCTAAATCACAGAGTTGTTCAATGATAAATAGCAACCCTGTTTTCAACATTTCTTCCATTGGCCTTGAATATTGCACCCCGTTTTTATAAGTCAATTCAAGCGTTCCTTCTTACTCATACATCACCCAACTGCCAAGTTTTGGTATAGGAGTATCGTCAGTATCATCATCATTTTCATCATCTTCTGCCAGAAATTTTCTCTTCAGTCTTTTTATTACAATTCTTGTTCTTTCACAATCGTTGTCCATTGGAACCCCAAGGGCCAGGATATTCTTTTGAACCTTTTCATTCATTCCAAGCATGGCTTTGATTGTCCTTACCTTTACCCTTCTCCTATCAGAGAACTTTATGATGAATCGTTTCTCTTTTCTTTCAAACCTCCATGCAATAACCTTAGCCATTTTAAAATTTTTTGGCGTTTTGGATAATATGTGGCGTTTTAGTCAAATTTTTTGACGTGTTTGATCTTGTGTTCTCATGGTCTTCTTTTATATTGGCTTCTTTTTCCCGCGCATGACAGGTAATTATGGCGTGTTGAAAAAGTTAAATAAATTTAAATTTCCAAGAATTTGGCTTTAAATATTATAAATGTTAGTAATTATGTTTTCCGTCGTTTCATTTTACTGTTTTTTGCAGTTTTACCATGTTTTGTTTTCAGACTCAACTGTGTTTTATGGTGTAACACGTCAAATCTTTTGACGGCTGTAATTATGGCGTTTTGTTTTCCAATGGCGGTTAGATAACAATTGGACTTTTTTTTGTTTTATATTCTTTGCACATTGTTTCACGCTTATTTTTTTTTAATAATAGTAGTTGTTCAAAGTAATTTTATTATAGTTTGGTAGTTTTTTGGGGGCGTTTTTATGGCATTATGGCATTTTACAAGCATTTGCTCATTTTGGCATTTTATTATATACTATTAAAATACTTTTGTTGTTTATTAACTGAAATTACAAAACAAACAACAGATAAAGAAAAAAAAACAAAGTAGAAGCAATTTATGATTTAAATCTTCAGTGTCATCACTCTCTTTTGTCTTTTGAAACTACAAGAACCGTGACAAATAAATGGCGTTTTGGGTTTGACGTTGTTTATTTTCTTTGTTCATGTGTTGAAGTGTCTTTGTGGATTTTGAAGATATAGATCAACCGTTTGTGGGTGGATGCTATCTGCCCGTCGTCTTCATTATAATCATCGAGGCCAAAGTAGCATTTACACTGGTATAGGTCTCTTCTTATCATCCAAACCTTCTTCAAGAACAAAGATGACAAAATGACATTTGGATGTCATCAGTCCCTCTTTTTTTCAATTTTGTCCATCTCATGCAGCAAAATCTTTCTACATTCACGTAACAAATCATTGAGCGAAACTTCATGTAGAACATTACTGAGTATCAAAGAAAAAGATGATTTGCTGTCGTTGTATTTTTTTGGCGTTTTACATTGAGTTGTATTTTTTTAGCAACCACTGTGTTTTTGTGTGTTTTTTTGGTGTGATAAACAGAAGGTGGTGAGACGTTTCTATTTATAGAATTTTTTTGGCGCGTAGTTTAGGCGGTATATTATTTTTATAACAAAAAATGTAATTAACATTTATTCGTATGTAAGGTTTGGCGTTATATATTATGGCGTTTCATATTTTGTGGCGTTTTTGTAGCCAAAGAGCTTAAATAAAAACCCAGAAAAAATTACGCAGTGATAAAATTGGCGTTTTGTATTTATTTGGCGTTTTATTTTTCAATAGCGTTTATGTGAGAAATGGTGTTTTACCTTTTTTACCCTTACTGAAGCGCGT
Source organism: Helianthus tuberosus (assembly GCA_030545235.1). Taxonomy (NCBI): domain Eukaryota; kingdom Viridiplantae; phylum Streptophyta; class Magnoliopsida; order Asterales; family Asteraceae; genus Helianthus; species Helianthus tuberosus. Next base: position 58,930,076 of record CM060426.1, on the reverse strand, counting down.
TCACGTAATAAAATTGATTTTATTTACGAAAATGTCACAGCGTCAATCTAGTCCATAGATTGTTTTGATCGGACGATCGATAAGCGTTCTCACCGTTCTCACACTTTTCACCCTATAGGGTCAGGATTTAGAGAAAACGGTGGAAAGTGTGAGAACGGTGAGAACGCTTATCGATCGTCCGATCAAAACAATCTATGGACTAGATTGGCGCAGTGGCATTTTCGTAAATAACATCAATTTTATTACGTGGACGCGCTTAAGTAAGGGTAAAAGCGTCTTTTGACTACTCCAAACAAAACGCCATCTCATGAAAATAAAACGCCAAAACAAAAATCACACAGCATTCTGCTAAAACGTCATTAGATATAAAACGCCAAACTTAATTATAGTAAAATCCCGCCTAAAAATCCGCCAAAAAAATCATATATATACAACAACTCAGACCTTCAATTAAAAAACACAAACAAAAACCCCAAACACCATATTTAATATATACCATTCGACTGATAAACGCCAGAAAACCCAAACATCAAATATATTGTTGTCAATAAAGTGTAGCTGTATGGTGTGGACAACATTGTCAGTTATCTTTCTTAACTGAGGATTAACAATGTTATCCAACACCATACAGCAACACTTTATTGATTTTAGCATGATCAAATTTACAGTTTTAAGATGATTTATTTTGTGGCGTTCTTTTTCTCAGTAAAACGCCAAAAAAGATAACATTTTGGCTTAAAGGGTGTAAACTCAATAACATTTTGCTGCATGAGATGGACCAAAATTATAGAAAAAGAGGCTGATTTCATACGAAAGTCAAAACAGCCAGTGAAGATGCTTCAAAAGAAGAAAGAGACTGGTGACAATGAAGATTTGAAGATCAATATTTATTTTGTTTAATTTTCTTTTTCAGTTGATTGTTATTTAATAAACAACGCCATATCTAATAAAAATGCCAAAAAGGTTAATGTCTTACACCTTTGGCGTTTATCAAACCATCATAAAATTACTTTGGACAAGTATTATAAAAAACTTTTTTTATGTATTCTTTTTTTATTTTCCTTTTCAGTTGATTGTTGTATTATAAAAACGCCATATAAAATAAAAACGCCAAAACAGCCAAATTGCTTGTTTAAACGATATCATTCCGTTAAACGCCCTCAAAAATTCCAAAACTATAATAAAATTTGTTTGAAAAAGTATTATAAAAAACCCAAAAAAAATAAAAAATAAAAAACAAACTTGAAAATGTAACTAGAAACAGTAACTTCAAATTAGAAAAACAGAAGATAAGGAAAATTTATTAAATTAGAATCTAAAACGCCAAACTTGAAAGATGGGACGTGTTACAGACTTCAGAGACAAAGCTTGTCAAAAAAAATAATTATAAACAGTAACTGAAAAGACAAATACTTTATTATAATAACGCACCGCCTAACTTAGGCTCCAAAAAGAGATCCTATAAAATGATACATCTCAACAACTTCCATTTGATCAAACCAAAAAAACAAACAAACGCCAATACTACTAAATACCACTCACTGTAAAACGCCAAAAAAAAAATCAAAAATGGCTAATATGCTTTCTTGGATATTCAGTATTGTTATTCGTCAAGTTTCACTGAATGAATTGTTAGCGGATGCGAGTAACTCAGTAAGATTTTGCTGCATGAGATGGACAAAAATTCATGAAAAAGATACTAATGCCAGTCATATGGAATTTTGTATTTTTTGTTCTTGAAGAAGGCTTGGATGAGGAGAAGAGATCAATGACACTGAAGAGTGGGATGATTATAAAGATAAAGATCAACATGAAGAAAAAGCGAAAAACCCACACACACGTCATAGATCTATGTCCCCAAACATCCACAAAAAAAAAACCACTTCAACAGACAAGCAAACAAAATAATCAAACCGATGGGTTTGTTAAGTTTTACATAAAATACCATATTTTGGTGTCAGTTCTTGTACTATTAAAGAACAAAGAGACTGATGACAGTGAATATGGTGAAGAGAGATCTGATTAGGATTTTTTAATTTATTTTCTTCGCTTGTATTTTTTTTATGTGGCTGAAATATAATCCAACAATTGTAAAACGCCAAGATAACCCAAACGCCAAAATGTTTATAAAAAATAATAGAATAATGAGCCAACTTGTTTAAAACGCCTTGAAAAACGTCATTCAAATAGATTTCCCGACCCCTGGATTACAATGGCATACGATTTGAATAAACGCCATAAACGCCAAAATGTTAATAAAATGAAACCACTAAACGCCATTAATTATTGAATTTGTTTAACGCCAAAAATCTTAAACCCCAAAAATTCAAACAATATGCGGAAAAGCGGAACTGGAAAAGCAGAAGATGAAAGGACAAAAAAGTCCCTCCGCCCTTTTCTAAGCGGCGTGACACGTGTTGGGTCAGTAAGCGTTCTCACCATTCTCACACTTTTGAGCGTTTTCTCCCGATCCCGTTTATATATATATATATATATATATATATATATATATATATATATATATATATATATATATATATATATAGTGTGTGAGTTTCATTGAGGAACACTAAAAAAGTGGGGAACCGGGGAACACTCTTAAAAATTTAACTTAACATGTTAAAAATTAATTTTTTAAACATCTTTTTCGGCGCTTTTCCTTATATATACTTGTAGAAGCATTTTTAATAAAAAAAAATCAAAAACTAGAAATATTAAAAAAAACAATTAAAAAAGGCAAAAAAAATTTTAGATTTTTTTTTATTCGACTAGTTTCTCCTCCTTTTTATAAAGAAAAGCGCTGAAATTTAAAAAAAAAAAATTGATTTTTAACATGTTAAGTTAATTCTATAAGATATAACTGTTTTTTAAAAAAATTATATTTTTAGTTTTTGATTTTTTTTATTAAAAATGTTTCTACTTGTATTTATAAGAAAAAGCGCCGAAAAAAATTTAGAAAAAAAATAATTTTTAACATGTTAAGTATAATTTTTAAGAGTGTTCCCCCGTTCCCCACTTTTTTAGTGTTCCCAATGAACACTCCCATATATATATTTATATATATATATATATATATGTATATATAGGGTCATGATTTAGAGAAAACGGTGGAAAGTGTGAGAACGGTGAGAACGCTTATGGATCGTCCGATCAAAACAATCTATGGACTTGATTGGCGCGGTGGCGTTTTCGTAAATGATATCAATTTTATTACGTGGACGCGCTTCATTAAGGGTAAAAGCGTCTTTTGACTACTCCAAACAAAACGTCATCTCATGAAAATAAAACGCCAAACAAAAATCACACACCGTTCTAACTAAAAACGCCAAACTTAATTATAAAAAAATCCCGCCTAAAAAAACCGCCAAAAAAATCCTCTATATACAACAACTCAGACCTTCAATTAAAAACACACACAAAACCCCAAACGCCATATTTAATATATATCATTCGTCTGATAAACGCCAGAAAACCCAAACATCAAATATCTTCTAACCCAAAACGTTTATTAGAAATTCAGTTTGGTTGTCTCTAAGCTTTCGCTCAATGTAATCGACAAAATCATTAAGTAAAGATATTGTCCATTTCGTTGAGTAAAATCTTATTGACTTATCCTCAACTTCCATCCAATTTATAATGCCAAAACATACAAAAACATTACTGAGGTTTGTTATCAATAAAGTTTAGCTGTATGGGGTGGACAACATTGTCAGTTATCTTTCTTAACTGAGGATTAACAATGTTGTTCATCACCATACAGCAACACTTTATTGATTTTAGCATGATCAAATTTACAGTTTTAAGATGGTTTATTTAGTGGCGTTCTTTTTCTCGGTAAAACGCCAAAAAAGATAACATTTTGGCTGAAATGGTGTAAACTCAATAACATTTTGCTGCATGAGATGGACAAATATTATAGAAAAAGAGGCTGATTTCAGACTTTGTGCTTCCACACGGAGACAAAAAAACTACTTCAAAAAACAAAAATAAAAAAAATCATACGAAAGTCGAAACAGCCAGTGAAGATGCTTCAAAAAAAGAAAGAGACTGGTGACAGTGAAGGTTTGAAAGATCAATATTTATTTTGTTTAATTTTCTTTTTCAGTTGATTGTTATATAATAACAACGCCATATCTAATAAAAACGCCAAAAAGCCAAATGCTTGTCAAAACGCCAACATGCCATAAAACGCCACAAAAATTACCAAACCATAATAAAATTACTTTGGACAAGTATTATGAAAAACCAAAAAAATAAAATAAATAAAAACAAACTTGAAAATGTAACTAGAAACATTAACTACAAATCAATAATACTAAAGATAGGGAAAATTTATTATATTAGAATCTAAAACGCCAAATTTGAAAGATGGGACGTGTTACAGACTTCAGAGATAAAGCTTATCAAAAACAATAATTACAAACAGTAACTGAAAAGATGAATACTTTATTATAATAATGCACCGCCTAACTTAGGCGCCAAAAAGACATCCTATAAAATGATACGTCTCAGCAACTTCCATTTGATCAAACCAAAAAAAACAAACGCCAATACTACTAAATATCACTCACTGTAAAACGCCAAAAAATAAAAAAAAAATCAAAGATGGCTAATATGCTTTCTTGGATATTCAGTATTGTTCTTCGTGAAGTTTCACTGAATGAATTGTTAGCAGAAGGGAGTAACTCAGTAAGATTTTGCTGCATGAGATGGACAAAAATTCAAGAAAAAGATACTGATGCCAGTCATATGGCATTTTTTATTTTTTGTTCTTGAAGAAGGCTTGGATGAGGAGAAGAGATCAATGATACTGAAGAGTGGGATGATTATAAAGACGAAGATCAAGATGAAGAAAAAGCGAAAAACCCACCCACACGTTATAGATCTATGTCCCCAAACATCCACAAAAAAACCACTTCAACAGACGAGCAGGCAAAATAATCAAACTGATGGGTTTATTAAGTTTTACATAAAACGCCATATATTTGGTGACAGTTCTTGTACTATTAAAGAAGAGAGAGACTGATGACAGTGAAGATTGTGAAGAGAGATCCGATTAGGATTTTTAATTTATTTTCTTCGCTTGTATTTTTTTCATGTGGTTGAAATATAATCTAACAATTGTAAAACGCCAAGATACCACAAACGCCAAAATGTATATAAAAAATAATAGAACAATGGGCCATCTTGTTTAAAATGCCTAGAAAAACGCCATTCAGATAGATTTCCTGACCCCCTGGGTTCCAATGGTATACGATTTGAATAAACGCCATAAACACCAAAATGTTAATACAATGAAACCATTAAACGCCATTAATTATTGAATTTGGTTAACGCCAAAAATCTTAAACCCCAAAAATTAAAACAATATTGGGAAAAGCGGAACTGGAAAAGCAGAAGATGAAAGGACAAAAAAGCCCATCCGCCCTTCTCTATGCTGCGTGACACGTGTTGGGCCAGGATGCGTTCTCACCGTTCTCACACTTTTGAGCGTTTTCTCCTGATCTCGTTTCTATATATCTATTGGTCTTTTGTTTGTTAAACAATATTTATTTAATGGGTCATTTGAATGAATGAATTTTTTTTTTGTTTTATTTGGAACTATTATTATTTGACCCGACCTAAATCGAATAGTCGGCCCGACCCGAAACATAACGATAGGAAAAAACTTTTGGGTCCCATGACTTTGCGCCTCCTCGAAACTTTTGGTCAAGCTCCGCCACTGAATATGAACCACTTTTACATCACCTCATAAAGGTTACGGTCGGGTCAGAGTGAGTGACGGGTCAAAACAGTTCAGATCTAAACGGTTTTTTTAAAAACAATCAATTTTGGTTCAGATTAACAAAGGTTATAACCAAATTAAGCTTAGGTTAAAATAAGTGTCTTTTAAATACGAATTATATAGAAATGGGTTTGACAGAAAGTATAACAATATTAGGATCCATAACCTCAGACCCTTTTCCATTCCAACATATAACAAAACAATATCTCCTATACAACCAATTCCCATGATACATGGGATGTGTAAAAATCCCAAAATACCCTATAAACGAAGAAAACGATAACAGGACGCACAGGAGCGTCACAGGGGATACCCCTGATTCTTTCGTGACACGTGGCAGAGTACCAGGACACGTGGTACCATTACGCGACAAGTGGCAAGCCTACACATATGACGGAGCTGCCAGCAGCTACCAGCTCCCGCGCCACGCTGGGGAGTCCCCAGCTCCTCCCACGACGCGCCTAGCAAACCCAGGTGGGCTATATAAAGGCCAGTCTGGGACAAAAACTTTTGCATATGTTCGATCGAATTCTCTGATCAACCGCTCTCTCATTCTGCTATTTCATTTCCCAAACCCCTAAAATTTGAACCTCTGCTATGTAAAAGTGTACGTAACCTTGATCACTGGTACGATACCCTATTCGATCGATCTGAAACACATCAACGGATGTTAAAGTGCTGCCTGGATAAGGTTGTACTTTGTTAACTACGTTGGGGTTTTGATCTCGTGATTATCGTTAAAGTTTGAATTTGGTCAATACACTAATACGTGTTGCATTGTGTGTTTATTAGGAACCCAAACTTAATTCCAGGAGGCTGTAATAATCAAAACCCTAAATCTACAAACTGAGTCATTCTCTTTTTATCAAATGCTTTCAAAACCCTAAATGTTTTCCCAGTTGTATTTACGGTGATTAAGTTCTTGTATTATGAAATTAATGTCGGTATGTGGCTTTTTGTATACATTACTAGTCCAGCGTCACTAGTTGAAAGAATGATCAACAGTGATATGCCACTGTGATAAATACTGATTTGAGTAATTGAAAGATATAAACAAGTGTAAAAATCCTTAATGTTGTAATTATAACAATGTGTCTTTTTATACAAATGAATTAGCTCACCAGTATTTTTCGCTGATAAAATGTTTTTAAACGTGTTTCAGGTAACTTACCGTGAAAGTAAAAGAAGTATGCTATGAAGCACTGAAGGCTTAAATAAAGTGGCTATGTTACCAGAATAAAGAAAAGAAATTATGTTTTGTTAAAATAGGGTTTATCCCTATAAAAACCTTGGGTCAGGATTTAGGGAAAACGGTGAAAAGTGTGAGAATAGCGAGAAGGCTTATGGATCTTTAGATCAAAACAATCTATAGACTAGATTGGCACGGTGGCGTTTTCATAAATAACATCAATTTTATTATGTGGACGCGCTTCATTAAGGGTAAAAAAGGTCTTTAGACTTCTCTACCTAAAAAGCCACATGAATAAAACGCCATTACATTCCCGCCTTAAAAATACAAAGAACACATCATCCTAATCTAAACGCCATTAAATATAAAACGCCAAACTTTGTTTTTAAACGATAAAGCAGAACAAACAGTAACTGAAACAACAGAACTTAATTAATACAATTTATTATAATAAAATCCCGACTGACCGAGTCTGCACACTTTCTGGCAATCAAGGAAACTGACAAGTTTTCTATCCTCGCAGACATCTACTTGAAGGAAGTAGTCGCTAGGCACGGAGTGCCAACTTCCATCATTTCTGATCGTGACCCGCGCTTTGCGTCTGATTTTTGGCAGGCGATGCACAAATCCTTTGGCTTCTTGAAGACATGCTTCGAGCATGTGTTATCGACTTTGGTAATGGCTGGGAAAGACATATGCCTTTGGTGGAGTTTTCGTACAACAATAGTTACCACACCAGCATCAAGGCTGCTCCGTTCGAGGCTTTGTACGGACGAAAATATCGATCACCTCTATGTTGGGCAGAAGTTAACGACAGCCAAATCACTGCCCCAGAACTCGTTCTCGACACAATGGAAAAGATTGCCCAAATCCGACAACGAATGGCGGCAGCCCGTGACCGTCAGAAAAGCTATGCTGATAAGTGTAGGAAACCTCTCAAGTTCCAGGTTGGGGATCGAGTGCTACTCAAAGTCTCACCTTGGAAAGATGTGGTTCGCTTTGGCAAACGGGGCAAGCTTAATCCGCGTTATGTCGGACCCTTCGAATTCACTAAGAAAATCGGCAAGGTGGCGTACAGACTGAATTTGCTCGAAGAACTCAGTGGTGTTCACAACGTCTTCCACGTGTCGAATCTGAAAAAGTGTTTGTCATATGAGACCCTCATTATTCCTTTCAAGGAACTCACTATCGACGACCAATTGCTTTTCGTCAAGGAATCGGTGGAGATTATGGACCCAGAAATCAAGACTCTTAAGCGAAGCAAGATACCTATAGTTCTGGTTCGTTGGAACTCGCGTCGTGGCCCAGAGTTTACCTGGGAACGTGAAGACCAAATGAAGCGTAAGTATCCCCAGTTGTTTAAGAAAGGTGAGTCCAGTACTGAAGCTACTACGGAATTTCAGGAAGAAATTCCAAACCAACGGGGGGATGATGTGATACCCCAAGAAAACACACAACACAACTAGATTCCTCAGTGACTACGTGCTAAATTTCGGGATGAAATTTCTTTCAACTTGGGGATGATGTGACAACTCGTATTTTCAAGAGTCTTGTACTAGTTTCTTTTCATGCTTTGTGTTACGTTGTATTAAGTGTTTATGTTGAAATGAATGAATTGGATTGAATGTTTTAAATGTGTGAATTGTTATATGTTAAATGTTGTTTGTTTTATAAGTACTTGATCGCACAATACCTTTCGAGTCGCACACCTCACTCTCGACCACACACTCCGCGTCTTGTGTGCATTTGTTCTCGGCCCAAACCCTTATGGTTGGCACTTTGATACTCGGCCCAAACGCAGCCCAAAGCCAGGCCCGAGTGGCCTCTTGTGCGCATACACACACATGATTAGGGTGTAATCCCCATAATCCTTCCAAAACACAAAATAACCTCAAACCCTAAACTCTCTTTCCTCTCTCTCTCTCTCTCTCTCTCACTCGATGGTAGTCCCATCTCCTTCGAAGTTCCCGTTCGTGTGATACCATATCTCTCGTTCAAGTCGACACACCATACACATTTGGTTAGTATGATCCACCAATTGTCGATTTACATTCTTTGCTAGTCATGATCATGTACTGATGAACTAAATGATTAAACTTTTGTTTCAATCTTGTTTTCTACTAGAAGCGTGATCTAGGGGTGTTATAAACTATATATGATTTAGCATGATTCGAATAAAATGTTTGATGTTTAGTGAATCGGATTGTATGACGTTAATGTGTTATGATGATTAACTAGTAAACTAGGGTTGAATGATAGAGATGTTTCGATTGTCCGCAGAACCGAATCGGATGATTGCTTGTGATAAGAGTTGCGTATATGCTTGAATGAATAAAATCAGATGATATAGGGTTTTTGTGTGCGATGATGCTCTTGAGTGTTGGTCCGAAATTGCATGATGATCATATGGTTAGCTGTTATTCATGATTTAGTTAATGATAATGTTCATATGAATTCTGGAAAATAAACTGTTTTGATCTATTTTGAATGATAAATTGAGTATGATGATTGTTATTAAATTTTGGAAATAACCGAATTAGTGTAACTGATTTCCATAAATTTTGGTGAAACGTAACTGATTGCATGTTACCTTATCACATTGATATGTCGCACACTGTTGGAAATCGCACACTCTATGTTTCGTGCGGTACAACCGCCTAATGTACAAGGTACAGCCTCTTGATGCTCGGTCGCACACTAGCTAGCCGCACATTTCGATATCGCACACATGAAACTGCACATCGTACAACCTAGCCATGCATGACCGCACACTATGGTGTGGTCGCACACTTACACGTGAGTCGCACACCATAGTGGGCTGCACATTAGTTTGGGTAGTTTGATAATTTGGGCCGCACATTGAAACTGGATGACAAATGTTATGTGGACTGCACACCCTTTGAGTCGCACACTCAAGCGACGGTCACACACTCTTCTTATGGGTTGGAAACCATTGGGCCGCACACCTCGTGGACTCGCACACTCCAACCGGGATCGCACACTTAACAACGGGCCTAGTCTAATGGGTCGTACAACTAACTCACACACTTGTAAACCGTTGTGGTGAATGCATGTTCCAACAGTTATGCTAAACGTATATGCCATGATCATTGCTTGTATGTAACATGTTAGAATACGTGTAGAACCATACGTGCATTACTTGAATATGAACCTGGCTTGTATGGTAACCGTAATAGGACGTGGTTGACCACATTAGCTCAAGTGACCATTATCTACCGAGCTAATCTAAGGTGAGTTCACACACTTTTCTTAAAAGCATGTGATTCTCAGTGGTTTGGGAATGGGTTAAACAACAACTGTCCCCCTTGGGTGGGATGCAAACTGCGTATTCTCCTTGGGTAGAATACGTACAACCCGTGCTCCTGGTGAAGAACGACAACCGTTATAATACATGTCTTAAGAATACTAGACAACAACTCTATCTTAAAGTCCCCACTCATTTTTATACCGAATTAATCGTTGGGCCAATGGCGAGCGGGTTATTAGTTAAATAGAGCTATTAGGTTTGACAAGCCTCACACCGTGCCGCAGAGGACGGGAGTGGACTAATATACTTGGGTACTTAGTCAATGATGATAGACATTGACTCGGGGCACTCAACATAACTACAGTTAGTAGTCGGTATTGTACGGGTCTAGTGGTTTAAAACAGTGGGGTAGCTCCCCATGGCATGTTTTTATAAAGAACGAAGGAACAACTGGAACTCGCAAATTTTATGTTGACACACTACTGCATGCTTTGCAGGTCGTTAGGTACATGGCTGGAGCTTGCACGAGGAGTGGACGTTGTGGCAGGGAACCGACTGTTGGGTCCCTACAATTAAAACATTATGACTTTTAAATTGTTTTATGGGTTTTAACTTTATGCTTCCGCTAACAATTATACTTGGTTTTGGGATATTATTTTGTGAACACTAAATTTTTTGGATTATGGTGGTTTTACTTTATTTTACTTATCGTTCAGTATGATTAGTGGCATGATCCTGGTCAGTCACTCGCCTCGCGGTAATACTCCGCTGGTGGATTTTGAGGGTGTGACACTTTAGGGGGTTTTCTCCTGATCTTGTTTCTAAAAACCTTTGTTTGTAATATGAGTTTTATCCCAGTTGTTTAATATTAAAAATCTGGTGTTTTACAACTCCGAAATTTTCCTAACTACGGTCTTGATAAAATTTTCCGTTGCGAATTTAATGAACACCGGTACCACTGTTATATCTGCTCACGCCTAGGGTGGGGTCAGGGGTTGTGACAGAAGGTCGTATCAGAGCCACTGCTTTAAGACATTTAGGTGTTATTTTAATACCTAACTTAAACATTAAAGTTAGGAAGTTAATATAAAATAACCTATGTGTTATTTCATTGAATATAAATTTAAATATATAAATAATTTTTGAAAATATTGTTTTAACGATTTTGAGTCCAAAGTATGAGTGACGAAAAAGTATCTGAGGCATTCGAAAATATTTCTGACTTGGAAATGAATGAAGGACCATCTGGAACTCAACTTGGATATGAGGCAAATAAAGACTAGCCTATAATTTTTCAATCCCAACTAATTGAACCACAACCCCTAAGAAACGAGGTCGATTTAATAAAGGAAAAAGAGAAAAGAGGAAAAAGAAGAAAAACCAACTAACTACTATAACCCTAGTTGAAGGTTCAGTCCAAATCCCGGTAACCAAACCCTTGTGGGAGGAACTAGACCAGAGGTTATGTTGGATCGTGTTCGGTGACCCTAAAGTCAGTTAAGGCAGTTCATCTTCAAATACGAGGGCGGAATCAATGTAAACGAAGTCAAAACAGCTTGTATCCTTTTAACTTTCTTTCTATTACTGATTGTGAGCTTTTACAATGTATTCTGACAAAAATCCGGCAGCACCTTCGCTCACACACACATACATGACCGTTTCAAATGAGCATGCACAACACATATATATAGGCTACGCCCCTGACCGTTTGAAGATGTCACAGCTGCTTCAAACGGACAGCTGCTTCAAACGGTCAGGCCATGTTCAAACGGTCAGGCCATTTTCAAACGGTCAGACCATGTTCAAACGGACAGGCACTATAAAACATGTTTAAACCCTAATTCCAACACTATTGCTCAATCATTAAACCTATCTAGACATAAGACTCGATAAGACGTAGTTAACAGACATTCAGTGCACCAACAGACTCCCCCTTGGATGTTGACGAAGTCTTCGGCTTCGAGTCTTTAGTCTTTGTCTCTTTCCAAATTTTGTCATTGTAAAGCTCCTTCTTCACAGGTTCAGAAACTCAAACTATCTCCATCTTCAATCTCCCCTTTAACTGTTTATCCAGAATTCTGACTCTCCCTTTCGCAGACTCCCCCTCTCGGAATGCTGGGACTTAAATTCTGGTTCAAACTTTAACTTTTCATTACCATGGGGAACTACATTCCTGTTACCTGCATATCCTCTACCACAACATAAGTTTCACAAATTTATAACAGTTATATTTAAGAAACTTACTGGTAGAAATCATTCATTCATCAATCTGTAATAATAACATCAAGTTCAAGTAAATGACCTTGATTAACTAAACATACAGTCTTTTAAAAACATTTGTATATAACATTCAAAGTTTTCAACATATTCTCCCAACCCAATGTAGTTCATCATGTTTAGCACTCAGAATTTTGAATATCAGCTCTTCAACATCAGTTGTCGAAAATCTTTTTGTATTTTTCAAAATTTAAAACTAAACACAATATTTTTGGATTTTTTATTTTAAAGAAATACAGTAAAGAAATATATACAGACAATATTTTTGTGAGTTTGTGTAAGAGGATCATATCAGTTTATGAGACCAATCACCAACACCGTTAAGCTTTAATCATTTTAAGTTCTAAACGATTCACTTAGATTGTCAGTATACTGGTCCTCTTAAATTTTCACACAAAGTTCAACTGCTTCGAGATACGAATTTAATGTCTTAGATACTTAAACTTAATCGCGTGTCCCACCTCAGAATATACTCCCGTATCCAAATCCCAATATTCAGTCTTACAGGTAATTATGACACAAATGATATCTGTAAGGGGTTAATAATTTATGAAGAATCATGAGAGCTCAGGTCAGAACTACCGTTCAGCAGAGAGATCATGACTCAACTTTTGGGTGTGTCCCCTTTAGAGGATCTTTTTTACAACAGCATTGCTAAGCAATTTTATTGTCTTATCATTTATGCTGAGGGTGATGCTATGTTTCAAGCATTTGCGGAAAGTATTATTCGAGGACTAGGTCAGAACTTCCATTCAGCAGAAGTCCCGGAATAATACCCCAGATATCACTGAGTATAAAGACCTAGTATATCAGAAAAAGGAATCTTTCAAACGAGATTTCGGGGGTTACCCATATATCCGAGAGATGTTACCCACGATATAAGCAAGTTTGAATTTAGATTTATATCTCGTCACAATCTACTAAATGTGCAAAAACCTACTGACACATCATCAGTGAGACCGTTTATCACTTTTGACATTACATTTCTTTAGCATGCTGTGATAGTCCACTGATTTACTATCATTTCCTCTTTTCACAACAAAACTCATTTTTGCTTTTTCAATGTTTTTGGCATTTTCAAATTTTCAAATTTTTTTTTAAAATTTTTCTCCCCCTAAAATCAAAATATCTTTCAATTTTGATTTTCTGGGAATTTGAAAACAAATTTTGATACTCTACCTGTACAGTTTGTTTTCTAAAAAATTTGACAACCGATATCAAATCGCTTCAATTCGCCATCTACTTGGCATAAACAATCAGAACTCCCCCTGACAACAAACTATTTTCCCATTTAGATTTCAAAACACTTAAGATTGTTTTAATCAGAATGGTTTTTTCGGAAAATTAGTTTTGTTTGTCTTTTCACAAACTTGGGGTTTACTTCATCACTTTGTTCTTCTTTAACCACTTGTCGTAAAGATAAATCAAGTACAACTTAATGTCCTTGATTAACCTCTTGAAATTCGAAATATCACAGTTACCAACCTGTGAATTTCTCAAGAAATATGCCGATTCCTGTTCCACACTTACCAACCTGGGAACTCCGGCTAGTCAGGTTTTTCATTTGAAAAGATCTACCCAAGCCTGACCATTCTTGGGTTTGACAGTTTTTACCTCAACAGATGGCTCTTCTGGTTTTGACAAACCAGAATCATTGCCTGATCGTGACTCCTCTAACTTTGACAAGTTAGAATCATTGCCAGAATGTGGCTCTTTTGACTTTGACAAGTCAAATTCATCGCCAACATGTTGCTCCTTTGTTTCTGAAGAAACAAATTCATGGCTAACAACTTTCTTTTTCTTCTCTTTTGTCCTCAGATTTGTATCTGATGAATTCGTTTTGCTTGCCTTTTCAGTTGAGGAAAGCGATTCATCAGAACTTTTTCTCGGATTACCAGTTGTATCCGAGGACAAAATTTTCTCCAAGTATTCTCTTGCCTTCTTTCTCTTCTTCCTCAGTCTGTCTTTCTGCCCCTGTGAAAGCTTCACTTTCTTTTCTTGAACTTTCTGTTCTTGAACTTTTGGTTCTTGAACTTTCTGTTCTTTAGGCTTGACATTGACTGGTTTCTTTGCCAATTTCTGAGAATCAGCCCTCGATCGTCCCTTTGATCTCATTGGGCAATTTCTGGCAATGTGTCCTCTGATTTGGTATTCATAGCACCTTCTCGTTTCAAATCTTTGACTTTGGCAGTTAACAGAAATGTGTCCTCTAACACCACAAGCATAGCACACCCTGTTATCGTACCATTCACCACCATCATACCAAACGCTCAGATCATAGCATTGATTTGCCTTGTGGTACTCATGTCTCCTCTTGTATCCTTGATTTGGCATTTGAGAACTGTGGTCAAACCTGCACCACTGATTACCAACTATTTTTTAGTTTTGAATTTTAAATTTTTTTGATTTTTTATTGTGATTGGATGATTGATCTGATGAGCTTTTATTTTCTTTTTGAAAATTTTCCGATTTTTTATCCTTTTGTTTCTGTTCCACATTCTTCTTTACAGGTTTTTGCGTTGAGCATTCACCTTTCTCAGTAGAATGTAAAACAATATTTTTAAACATTTCATTTAATTTCAAAAATGTTTTTCTTTTTTCTTCTTTTTCTTTTTCATCGGCAGATTTATCATCACAATATTCAATTTTGACTTTGTCAAAATTTGTGACATTGTCACTTATTGGAACTGAATTGATCGGTTTTAGACATGGATAATCTGATTTCACAAAACCTTTCAATTTATTCTCTAAATCTTTGATTTTCTTTTTATCACATTCAGCTTCTTTTTCAAGTCGAATAATCGTCTGACGATGAGAATTTATTACCTTTTGTTTTTCAATATTGTTCTTGCTAAAAACAGATCTCCCATCTTCAAGAATCTTTATTTGACTTTGAAATTCTTTTTCAATTTTTAATTTTTCATTTTCAAAACTTTTGATTTTATCTTTAAAAACAGAATTTTCATTTTCCAAAACTTTTATTCTATTATCAAAAACTGTTTCTCTATCTTTTAAAGCCTTATTTTCTAATTTTGTCCAAAACACTTCTTAATGTTCTAAAGTGTTTATTTTATTCTCAAAATCTTTTGCTTTTTCTTTTAATTTTTCGTTTTCCAATGTCAAACTATCCAAACTACTCAACAGTTTAACATTTTCAGACGTCAATTTCTCACAATTTTCCTGCAAAACAAGAATCTGTTTATCATCAGATCTTTTCTCATCCTTCACATGATTGATTTCCAATGTTAAACTCTCCACATCCTTCAAGAGTTTGACATTGTCTGCTTCAAATTTTTCGCATTTTGAGCACACAACTTCACATTTTGAAGTTTCATCCTTCTTGGATTCTTCAATCTTTGTCGTTCCTGCAAGAAAAATTTTAACCATATCAGCAGGATTCAAATCTTCATTTAAAAAACAACCTCTCTTGTGATCATATTTCATCCTTCTTCTTACATCAATACCATTTTCAATTCTTTTGATTATTTCAAGAATCACATCCAAACTTATGTATTTTCAGTATCTTTCTAATTCCTCTATCAACTTTTTCTTTTTCTTTTCATTCTCATCATTGTGTTTTCTAAGCTCTCTGATGAAATCATAAAAACCAAATTTTGAGAACCTAGAATCCTTTTTCAATTTTCCCAAAAATTCATCCCAATCTGAAGGTAACGCATCTGCAAACTTAGATATCTTTTCAGCATTTGATATCGTTAAGTAATACATTCCAAAACCTTTATGTAAATCATCATATCGCTTATACATATCATTAAAGTTCTCATATTTCCTACACGTAAAATATTCAAATCTTTCAACCTAAACCTCCTTTTTCTCAAAATGAGAACCACAAGACCAATTGTTTAGTCTTTCAAGTTTAATGTTTTCCTGTTCGTCAAACATTTTGATTTCTTGGTATTTGTGCCTTGTAAAACACCTCGAATCACCTGCAAACAAACAAACAAACAATCAGTTTAAATGGACTGAATCAATCTAAAACTAGTGTCGAAGATTTTTGAACTCATAGTCTTTCAAACGAAATGGTCTTTCTCAAACGAAATGAGTTATTTCGTTTGATACTACAATAATCAGGTTTCAAACAAAACCACTTTCAAATGATCACTTTCAAACTTTTAGACACTTTCAAACGGACATGTCAGTTTCAAATGGACAGGTCAGTTTCAAACGGACAGGTCAGTTTCAAACGGACAGGTGTCAATTTCAAATGGACACGTCAATTTCAAACGGACAGGTGTCAATTTCAAACGGACACGTCAATTTCAAACGGTCAAGATGATTTCGATCAGTTTTAAGTCGAATTATGGTTCAAAACTTTCAAGGATTCGTTATCTATGTGTTTCGCCTGTTATGTGAACGTTTTAGACCATTTTATCCGTGAAATATGTCCGAATCAGAAAAATATGAGAGAAAGTGAGTAGAAGATAGAAAATCCAGTATAATCAAGCTGAATTTGGTATGAACTCCTTGTCCTGAGCTCTGATACCACTTGTTGGATCGTGTTCGGTGACCCTAAAGTCAGTTAAGGCAGTTCATCTTCAAATATGAGGGCGGAATCAACGTAAACGAAGTCAAAACAGCTTGTATCCTTTTAACTTTCTTTCTATTACTGATTGTGAGCTTTTACAATGTATTCTGACAAAAATCCGACAGCACCTTCGCTCACACACACATACATGACCGTTTCAAATGAGCATGCACAACACATATATATAGGCTACGCCCCTGACCGTTTGAAGATGTCACAGCTGCTTCAAACGGACAGCTGCTTCAAACGGTCAGGCCATGTTCAAACGGTCAGGCCATTTTCAAACAGTCAGACCATGTTCAAACGGTCAGGCCATTTTCAAACGGTCAGGACCATTTCAAACGGACAGGCACTATAAAACATGTTTAAACCCTAATTCCAACACTATTGCTCACTCATTAAACCTATCTAGACATAAGACTCGATGAGACGTAGTTAACAGACATTCAGTGCACCAACAGGTTAGCTAATTGTGACATATTTCAACCTATAGAAAACGAAATAAACTTGAACCTACTTGCAAATCCTGAGCCAATGTTACCTTTTAACCCAGATCAACTAATAGAACCAATACCTTTGTATCTTGAACCCATACCGATCAAACCCTATCCAATACCAGTTTTTTATCTAGAAGAAATCCCGAGGATCCCTGCACCCGTACCAGATCCCATGGAGCAGTTGTGGACGAACGATTGGCAATTCCAAAATTTAATGCAGGAACCTTATCCCCAACTACCACAATCTCACCTTATATACCAAATGACTATCCAACCATGAGCCTAGAAAATGTAGTTGAACTAAGGCCATATGGAGACGAACTGATGACGGCAGGAAACCAAATCCGCACGATAGGAGAAAACCTCGTCTAGAAGTATGACGAGCGGGAATTTCACTTCTGAAGACAAACCATTCCTATATAATATATATATATATATCGATGCATAATTAAAACTAAAAAAATACTGATATATATAATTATGGTTTGTATGTATTAGAGATGCGGTTATATAAAAAGAGTAAATGTCGCAATGTTCGACGATTTTGATAAAATGTGCTTTGAATATTTATTTTGATTTAATTATCCTACGATATTAATACCTGAAATGTTTACAATTTAGAAGGTGTGTGATAAGTCATAACATGTTTGTTATTCATAATTCTATATAAAATCACGTAATTGAGGTTTATGCTTTTGTATGGTTATTGATTTTTTTCACAAACTTGCTGATTATTTTGCAATAATGTGATTTGTTTATTTAGTGTGGTGGATCTAGATGGAGGTTTGAGTGTATGAAATTGATTAACCGGAAACGCATATTGAAGCCTTCAGAAGAAAGGGTGTTTTGGAGACCACATTTTTTTCAGGTATGGAAAATTAAGAATATAGTGGAAAGTATATAAAATGTTTCTCATGGTTGTAAAATGTTTGATTTTCAACCTTAATTGTGTGTACTTTTAGATGGAAAGGTGTTAGATGCACTGCAACAGTTTGATGAAATGTCTGAGATAAATTTCATTTATTTTGAACTATATATGATAATTTTTTCAAGCACCGTGTTATTATTTAATAGCACGAAAGTTGTTTATTTGTCTAGATATAATTAGTTTGTTGGTAGGCCTTATAGTAACTTATACTTTAACTGGGACAGATGGTTGTTTTGATTTTCAAGCTTAAGTGTTCCTATTTAAGAGCACGAAAAGGGACGAAAGAAATCACGATTTAACCTCCCTCACCATCAACGAAGTTTTTTACTCACCACTAGCAGTGTCACCACTTCTGCGACAACACTCGCTCTATCCCGAACACTCTTCGCCGACGTATTATGTTAAGTTTATCTTTTAACATAACTGATAGTTAAATGACGAACACTTACATACCAAGCCAATTTCAAAACTGATTTTCAACACTGGATTTTTACTATGAAATGTTTATTTTGCAGACTTCAAGAATCTAATTTGGAAGAAGTATAAAATATTGTGAATGAACAATTGGCATCAGTTCAATCGTACCAAAAATGATATAAACATACAGGTTTTATGACTACCCTAAATATGATATAGTTATGTTGTAGATTTAAGGCACTACAATTATATATCCTTTGTTTTGGATTGTAAACCGTCTTTAATCAGCAAGAAATGGGTCCATGTACATACAGTAACCAGGGGAATATAATATATGACTTAAATGTTTACATACATGAACTTTCAGCCGCACCGCCCTGCCAAACCATTTCCATGGTATATGTGAACATTGGATGTTAAAAGAAATAGCAAATTATAGTAACATAGTTGATATGCAATGCAATTGCCTATATTTTCTGCACATTTGCTACAACAAAAATTGTTCTGTTCCTTGATTTTGTTTTCTTGAATTTATTCATTTCTTCAAACATGAATATAATTTGATTTTTTGTTTCAGTTTATTCAATAATTTTCTACAATCTACTCATTTATTTGTTTCTTATTTATATGCTCAATGAAATTTATGTTGGGAACACGTTGCAAACATAGACCAACTTCGTCCATGGTACTACATCATCATGTGAATTGCATACACCCAAATTGAAATTCTTTATTTCTCGATGTTAATACTCGCCACGAAGCGGGGGCAATAACACTAGTTAGGTATGAAAAGTGTAGAATTTCAGAGTTCGTCGCAGCGGAAATTCTACTCATATCTCTCGCATAATCACTCGAATCAGATTGCATATTCATGATGATAAAAACAGAGTATGCAAATTGATAAGAAACAGTGGACAATTGATAATAATAGGAATTGTCTTGGTAGTCTCCATTGTTACAGGAGGTCTACCATATATACATTATCATGATGAACGGTTATTAACGGTTATGTTTGGCGGGAATAACTGTCATTGACAGTCAACCGGTGCCACTCAACCATCACCACCGTTTCAAAGTTACTACATACAATAAATAATACAAACCATCCTAATTACATATGTCACATAATAATAATAATAAATATAAAGTTTAGTTTATAATCTAATATCACCCCTTAAACTAAACTTGATCATGCTTCTTCTTGGGCAGTGTTTTGTTGGCTTGGTTGAGTGCTTTCACGGCTTCTGTAAAGTCATATCTTCTTTTCTTAATAAGCCGCTTAGCTGCATTCTAGTCACCTCCCATACATAGTGCATAAACTGATGCTGTTGGTCTTGCTAATTCGTTCAGATTCTTTTGTAAACTGCCGCTTCTTTCACCGTCCCTGTTCATGGCTGCATTCATCATGTCCCTTGCAAGTGCTCCTTTTTGAACCGTTTTGAACATGTAATAGTACTCCAGTACATTCAAATACATGACATAAGAAATCTGCATCATATAACCATCATTATAATCAAAGCCAAGATATTTAGCAACCACAGTCCATGTATCACTTTCAGAAACCTTTTTATGT
Organism: Helianthus tuberosus; assembly: GCA_030545235.1. Lineage (NCBI taxonomy): Eukaryota > Viridiplantae > Streptophyta > Magnoliopsida > Asterales > Asteraceae > Helianthus > Helianthus tuberosus. Next base: position 58,909,599 of record CM060426.1, on the reverse strand, counting down.
CCCCCCTCTCGTTTTACAACCATGTATAAATTGAGTATATCGATTTTCCTGTTATTCTTAGTGTAGGGAGGAACCGGTCTAGTAGTGATTCCCAGATTGTTTCTTAGAAACCACTCCACCATCTTTTCGAAATTGATTCTTAATTCAGGTTTATATTTAAAAACGAATTCAACATCTTCTAACATGTCTAACAGAGACATACAGTTGGAGAAATCATGAAATTCAATTTCTTGAATTATCACAATATTCCAATCTAGTTCCTTTGAAGATATGTTCGGATTTTCAAAATAGGTGTTTAAATAATCTGCTTTGTATTCATTATGAACATGATCATCACCGATCATACTCTGCTTTTCCCTTTCTCCTATCTCATCTTCTTTTGTGAGACTCGTTCTTTCATTCTTAGTACTGAAAACAGGGGAACTAAACATTGGGTATATCTGACACTTATCACCATTGATTTTGACAGTGTAACCTTGCGGTATTAGCTGATCCATACTTAACACATTTCGATTCAGTTCTGGGGTCTAAAACACGCTTTCAATTCGCATGGTTTCACTCCCTGTTTGAATCTCTACAACACCCAGACCCCTGATGAATAAAAATTCATCTTCCCCTATTCTAGTCTCTACTCCACATGAATTCGTATTCATTTGAAAACATTTAAATTACCCGCATAATGGTGCTTAAACGCTGTAATTACATGCCATATATCTGCCCATAATCCATGTTTTGTGCCGGCGACTGTCACACCCCAACCGATGGCAGAAACATCGGGGTGCGAGCACTAGGCGTTCAGATTGCTCATGAGAATTCCATAACACTAATATTTCAATATAGATTAATAGATTTCATGCAGAATTGTCTAACAACACAACCATACCAAAATAACCATAAGTTCCAATAAACATCGAGTATTAGACATTGTTCATAGACTAAGTTAACTAGGTGAGTTTCTAAGCTTCATCCTAGCTCAATTCCATGTTTTCAGCATCCTATCAGCCTGCAACATGTATTAAAATAGGGTCAGTACAAAAATGTACCGGCGAAGTTTGAGTAATAGCATAATAGTTTAAAAACAACTCATATCCACAATGTAAGTAATACAAAAAATAGTTTCAGTCGTGCTAGTGTCGTAGTCCACGCAGTGATAGCCCAAGTATCCCGATGCTTTAGTGTTTACCCAAGATTCAAGGTAAACTAGAATCCTCCTAACAATACCCGCTGAGAATAATGGGAGAGGTTCACCTCCTATAGCGCTACTATTGTTAAGGAGGAACTACACACCCTGGATTAAACGTCACATAGCACAAAATAGAATACTAGAATGCACAAGTTTCACATACACGTAGGATAGAGTATAGTTTGCAAGTCACAAGTATCGTAGTATATAGAATACATGTTACATCCCAAAGTTTAAAGCAAAAAGGGATCGAGTATACTCACAGTGATTGCTTAACGGTATAGACCGTTATTGGATCAAATGGAGCTCTTTTAGAATTAGCCTGATTAGATTACAACAGATAAGAGTCGGGCATAGTACGAGATTACGCAAAGTGTCAAAACAGTCACTGGATCGGATGGCTGTCCGATTGGATGGCTATCCGATCGGATTGCCAGTCGATCGAGTGCCAAGTGTGTGAGGGACGGATGGCTGCCGGATCGGATGGCTATCCGATCGGGTTACCACTTGATTCAAATTCCATAAAGCGAGGAGGGATCGGATGGCTGTCCGATCGGATGGCTATCCGACCGGTTCACCACTCGATCCAAGTATTGAGTTTAGTGTTGGTCACCTCTAACGGATGGCTGCCCGATCGGGTTGCCACTAGATTGAGATTCCCAAGTTCCAAGTTTTCTGGAAAAGTTCTAAGTGTTGTCGGGTTTCAAGGCTAAAGGACAAGTGTCTCCTGATCGAGTGGTTGTCCGATCGGGTTGACGTTCGGTCGGACGGTCCTTGTCCGGATCACCCTCTTTGTAAAATTTCTAAGTTTCTAGGCTGATGACGACGATACGGAACGCTTTGAGACAACGGTAAACTTATCGTCTCTCAGTCGTTCTGATCGGGTGGGAATCACCCCTGTCTGGTCAGTCATCTGTTTTCAATCAGTTCATGTCGGAATCTGTTCCATGGTCGTCTCTTCCGGCATTAATCCGTTTCCAAACCTACTCTAGACTATCCATCAAGTCTACAGTCCGTTTATGCCAGGATTTCACCGATTAAAGTGAAAAGTTGAAGAAAAGATGAAGAAAACTTTAAGTTTTATATGAAAAGTCTAGTTTTAGTTTGGATTTAGTGTAAAAACGTATGAAATTCCTTGGATCTGAGCTAGATCTTGGCAGAAATGACATCATTCAACAGTTTGTACAAACCACAATGATGACATCACCTTCAAGAGCTCAAATCTCGAGGGTTTCACGGTAAAAAGTGTGATTTCAAAGGTGAATCACGTAGAGAATGAGGTGTAGATCAAGAAAGTACAAGGATCTAGCGTAAAACGTACCGAAATCGCCAAGAAAATGAAGAAATAAGATGTTCGTGCGTCTGAGTCGAGCAGGGCTGTCACATCAGTGAAGGACTGATGTGATAGCTCCTATTTATAGTGTGAAGGAGGGTGAGAAAGGAGCTGCGCACATGGATCGGGTGGCAACTCGATCAAGTGGCCACTCGATCGGGTGGTCATCCGATCTGGTGGTCGTCCGATCGAGTGGTCATCCGATCGGGTGGTCATCCGATCGGATTGCCACTTCAACCAATCCATCCTTTCCGTATTCCCGTTTTCGCGTGCAAGATTAAGCGTTGCGTATTATTTGGTAATAGATCAACTAGGTTACATCATAAACACCAAAAGTTTTCCAAGATTGATAGATTCCGCCAGTGATAAGACTCCAGTCTCTCGTTCCACCAAGAATCAAGTTTCACGAGTCTCAAGAGTCAAGCACCAAATGTAGAGTTAGACATTCCAAGCATATAGATTTAGGCATTCCAACATAGATTTAGACATTCCAAGTATAAAGATTTAGGCATTCCAAACATATATTTAGACATCAAAGTATCACACATTAATTAGTTCAGGGGCTAGACTTGCCAATAACTAAAGTTCAGGGACTAGATCTGAAAAAAGTCTAAAGTTTATGGGCGCTGGGCGTTACAGTCTCCCCTCCTTTAGGAGATTTCGTACCCGAAATCTTAGAAGAAGACTGATCGAAGAGCTGCGGGTACTTGGCCTTCATATCACTTTTCAACTCCCAAGTGAATTCGGCGCCACGCTTTCCTTCCCATCGAACCTTAACAATGGGAATTTTGCTACGCCTCAGATGCTTGACAGCTTGATCCATGATTTCGACCGGTTTCTCCACAAATTGTACAGCTTCATTTATTTGTAAGTCCTCGAGGGGAACCTGAAGTTCCTCGTCGGCTAGGCATTTACGTAGATTAGATACGTGGAACACTGGATGCACATTTTTTAGTTCTCGTGGCAAGTCAAGTCTGTACGCCACCTTGCCAATCCTTTCGAGTATCTTGAAAGGACCCACATAGCGAGGGTCGAGTTTTCCCTTCTTACCAAAACAAACTACTCCCTTCCAGGGAGATACCTTGAGGAGAACTCGGTCACCAACATCAAATTCCAGAGGCTTGCTCCTATTATCAACATAACTCTTTTGTCTGCTCCTAGCCTTGATCAAGTTATCACGGATTTGAAGAATCTTATCCGTTGTCTCTTGAATGATTTCAGGGCCAGTAAACTGCTTGTCACCAATCTCATGCCAGCTGAGAGGAGATCGGCACTTGCGGCCATACAAAGCTTCGAAAGGAGCCATTGAATACTGGAATGATAGTTGTTGTTGTACGAGAACTCAATCAATGGTAAATGTACATCCCAGTTACCACCAAAGTCGATGACACAAGAACGGAGCATATCCTCTAGGGTCTGAATAGTACGCTCGGTCTGTCCATCCGTTTGAGGATGAAAGGCCGTGCTGAGATTCAAATAAGTACCCATTGCGGATTGAAAGGTTTGCCAAAGACGTGAAGTAAAGTGACCATCACGGTCTGAGATAATGTCAAGAGGTATGCCATGACGGCATATAATCTCATCGGTATAGATTCGAGCAAGTTTCTCCACCTTATAGTCCTCACGAATAGGAAGAAAGTGGGCGGATTTGGTCAAACGATCAAAAATTATCCAGATACTATCGTGACCAGAAGGTGTTTGAGGTAACTTAGTAATAAAGTCCATAGCGATACCATCCCACTTCCAGACTGGGATTTTTGGTTGTTCTAATAGTCCTGAGGGACGTTAATGTTCAGCCTTAACTTTCGAACAAGTGAGGCATTTAAAAACATACACATCAATGTCCCTCTTCATGCCAGGCCACCAATAAGTTGTTCGCAAATCATGGTACATCTTATCGGCACCTGGATGAATGGAGTAAGGAGATTTGTGGGCCTCCTTCATAATAAGCTCACGGAGGTTATCGCGATCCGGTACCCAGATGCGATTGAGGTAGTATTGTAGCCCATTAGGTTTAGTTTCAAGCTGATCAATTCTGGCGCCATGGATTTCTTCTTCTAGACTTCCTTCATTTGCTGATGAATACTGGGCGTCATGAATGCATGCATGGAGAACATTAGCGATACGAATAGCATTGACATATGTTTTACGGCTAAGAGCGCCGGCCACTATATTTGCCTTGCCAGCATGATAGCGGATTTCGCAGTCGTAGTCGTTAAGCAATTCCACCCAACGTCTCTGTCTGTAACACCCCTCTAAATTTTATAGGAATTTAATGTAAATACATATGAATTTATATAAAAAGTACTTTACTTCAACACAAGTACAAAATCGAAGTTTTAAAGTGAACACATACTAGTTAACTACTAACTAGTTTAAACATTCAAAACATGATTAGTAATTTGTTTACATCATAAACATTGTCTAAACAAAGTTAATTTACGCGGAAACTTCAAAAGTTCGTGTTCGGTTCTTCAAAACATGCTTGATCATCATCCACGTACTTGCAAAACCTGAAAACTGGAGATTATTAACAAGAATTAGTGTTAGAGTTCTTAGAAATATTGCTTAATCGAAACTACGTTCAAAAACGTATTCGATTAGCTAGGATATGCAAGGTTCAACAAAATTTTATGGGCTCTACCGTAACTTACGGTATCTACCGTAAGTTACGGTAGTTGCTGGATAACCTTGGTCTACCGTAAGGCAGTAGAGAACTGCCGTAACCTTTTTGATTTCTACCGTAAGTTACGGTATATACCGTAACTTACGGTAGTCCCTTAAAGTTTATGTTTTGTCTAGGGTTTATCAAATTCTACATAACCCACTAATCACCTACAATGGTGTTCATAGATTTCACTAAAATTACACATGATTTCAACTTGTATTTGTCTAGGGTTTACTCCTAGACATTCTAATGTTCCTATTTCATCTACAAATCACACATGCATCATCAGATTTCGAATTCTCTAAATTCATGAAAATTTCAAGTAGAGAACTTTTGTCAAATTTTACATACCTTATGATCTCCTTGCAATGGGGATCATTAATCTATGCTCGATTTTCGTTTTGGACTTGATTTGATCCTTCAATTGGGTGTGTTTGACAAGAACTAGGGCTTTTGGGGGAGCCTGGGATCGCCCCCTGACTTCTGTTCGATCTCAGCAACACAACAAATGTGTTGTGAGTTTAATTTCCTTGTTTTATTATTATTAGTTTTCATTTACACACCTTTGGTCCCTCAACTTTCATTTTTATTTTATTTTGACTCTTTAACTACTTATAAGTCATCATCTAACTAGGTTAATGTTATTCCCAGTTAGTTTGTTTCACTTATTTATTTACAACATATTTGTAATATAAGAATTTGTATTTTCGGGGTGTTACAAGTCCACCCCCTTAAAAGGGTTTCGTCCTCGAAACCAGAGTACATACCGAATAATGTAGGGTAGAGACATCGCATCTCCTCTTCGGACTCCCATGTAGTGTCCGAACCTTTCCTATGCTCCCACTTGATCTTGACTTGATCGATTTGTTTATTTCGCAATTGCTTAACCTTTCGATCTAAAATATCTATTGGCCTTACCGCATAATTCAGGCGATCATCCACCTCGATATCGTCGTAATGGATATAAGTTGTTTCCTCTGCCAGACATTTTCGTAGCTGTGATACATGAAACGTACCATGTATTCCACTCAACTCTTCCGGTAGCTCGAGGCGATAGGCTACCTTACCAACCCGTTCGACGATTTTAAATGGCCCGATAAACCTTGGGCTTAGTTTCCCCCTTTTTCTGAATCTGATAACGCCCTTCCATGGGGAAACCTTTAACATAACCTTGTCGCCTATTTGAAATTCAATTGGTCTTCGTCTTTTGTCGGCATAAGACTTTTGCCTATCTTGGGCTGCTTTCAAATGGGCTCGTACCACTTCAATTTTCTCATTAGTGGCTTGGACAATATCTTTAAGGGCCAGTTCGCGTGGTCCCACTTCACCCCAACACACCGGGGTTCTACACTTTCTACCATATAGCATCTCATAAGGTGCCATGCCGATACTCGAATGGTAACTATTGTTATATGAAAATTCGGCCAAGGGTAGATAAACATCCCAACTTCTACCGAAGTCGATGATAAATGCCCGTAACATATCCTCTAGCGTCTGTATTGTTCTTTCACTCTGCCCATCCGTCTGAGGATGGTAGGCGTTGCTAATGAAGAGTTTCGTTCCCATCTGTTCTTGGAAATCTCGCCAAAAATTTGAAGTAAACCGGGTATCTCTATCCGACACAATAGATACCGGTACTCCGTGACGTGCCACTATTTCTTTTGTATACACCTCAGACATCTTTTCCGAAGTATATGTTTCGCGTATAGGAATAAAGTGTGCACTCTTCGTCAATCTATCCACAATCACCCATATGGCGTCGATTCCCCGAATCGTTTTAGGTAGTTTGGTCAATAGGTCCATAGTGATATGTTCCCATTTCCAAACCGGGATCTCCAAAGGTTGCAGTTTCCCATAAGGTTTCTGGTGTTCCGCCTTGACTTGTAAACAAGTCAAGCACTTCTCTACATATTTCACCACATCCCTCTTCATTCCGGGCCACCAATAATTTTGTTTCAGATCGTTATACATCTTGGTCGCACCCGGATGAATAGAATATCGGGATTTATGGGCTTCATCGAGTAGTAGCGCCTTCACTCCACAAGTATTTGGAACCCATATTCTTCCGGATCGAGTCTTCAATCCGTTCTTTCCATCCGACAAGTCCTTTAACTGGCCGATTATTCTTTCCTTCTTCCAGTTCTCCTCTTTTACTGCTTCTACTTGCGCCTCTCGGATATGTTCAAGTATACCCGAGGTCACCACAAGCTGCATTGACCTTACTCGTATTGGGACATAGTCCACTTTTCTGCTCAGAGCATCCACCACCACATTTGCCTTTCCGGGGTGGTAGTGTATTTCACAGTCGAAATCCTTCACCGTTTCCAACCATCGTCTTTGGCGCATATTTAACTCCTTCTAATCGAAGAAGTATTTTAAGCTTTTGTGATCGGTGAATATGGTGCACTTTACCCCATATAAGTAGTGCCTCCATATTTTTAATGCAAATACCACTGCAGCCAATTCAAGATCGTGCGTGGGATATTTCTTCTCATGTATCTTCAATTGCCTCGAGGCATAAGCTATAACCTTGCCCCGTTGCATCAGAACACATCCAAGACCCGATAATGAGGCATCTGAGTAAACCACCAAGTCCTCGACTCCGTCTGGCAATGTTAATACCGGAGCTTGAGTTAGCTTCTCTTTTAGCGTTTGAAACGCCCTTTCTTGTTCGACACCCCAAATGAACTTCTCCTCCTTCCAGTGGCGACGCAATCTTGGAGAAATCTTGAATGAATCTCCTATAGTATCCCGCAAGCCCTAAGAAGCTTCTAATTTCCGAAGGGTTCTTTGGGGGATTCAATTTCGACACGGCCTCGATCTTTTACGGATCTACCAATACTCCATCGGCACTTATGATGTGGCCGAGAAATTGCACCTCTCATAACCAAAAGGCACACTTAGAGAACTTCGCATACAACCTTTCTCGTCTAAGTGTCTCTAACACCTCTTGTAAGTGGTGTGCATGCTCAGCTTCACTTTTCGAATACACCAAAATATCATCGATGAACACGATGACCAATTTATCCAGCATTGGCTTGCAAACCCGGTTCATGAGGTCCATGAAATCCACGGGTGCATTTGTTAGCCCAAATGACATTACGAGGAACTCGTAATATCCGTATCGCGTGCGGAAAGCCGTCTTCGGCACATCTTCCTCCTTGACCTTTAGTTGGTGATACCCCGATCTAAGGTCAATCTTTGAAAACCAGTTCGCACCTTGTAATTGGTCGAATAGATCATCTATCCTCGGAAGCGGGTATCGGTTCTTTACCGTGAGTTTGTTTAACTCCCGGTAATCGATACACATGCGCATGCTTCCGTCTTTCTTTTTCACGAACAGTACTGGTGCGCCCCAAGGAGACACACTCGGCCTTATGAATCCTTTGTCAAGTAGGTCTTGAATCTAGGACATCAACTCTTGTAATTCCGACGGCGCGAGTCGGTACGGTGCTCTAGCTACGGGTTTTGCACCTGGAATCAATTCGATTCCAAACTCTATTTCCCGTTCGGGCGGTATCCCCGGTAAATCCTCCGGAAACACATCTTCATAGTCCCGTACTACCGGTACATCTTCAATCTTCAGTGATTCTTTCTCGGGCTCAATTGCCCATATCATAAATGCCTTGCACCCTTGCTTCATAAGCTTGTGAGCTTTCAACATTGAGCATATTATGGGGTTACCTCCTTTTTTGCCATAGATAGTAACGTGTTTCCCGCTCAGAGATGTTAGCTTTATCTCTTTACGAAAACACACGACCTTTGCGTGGTGCTGAGATAGCCAATTGTAACAACTCTCATCAAAAGTCCTAATTATTATTTTAATTTGACCAATAGGAAACCCTAATTGAGAAACCCAAGTGATTCTGCACAAACCCTAAAATTTTCAGAACAATCGGAATCAGGATCAGGGCCCCTTAAACTCAAGGGGGGGTAAACCCTAGTTAACGATTATCTAAATTACTCGTTGTAAAATTTAAAATTTACGAAACTACTGACTCAGCTAGGCTAGTCCCAGACGTGGCTACTCTATAAAATATAGGTAACCCTTACGGACCGTAAGGGTTATTTGTTACGGTCCGTAAGGGGGGGGGGGGCAAAATTCAGGTATAAATAGCAGACATTGGTACTTGAAATTTGGCGTATGTTCGACGAAGAAATTCAATTCACACAACGATTTACGTTCTGTATACTACAATTAACACACACAGTGCACTAATCGACGCCGCAATCAGGGTAATAACTCGATCGCTATTACGATTCAACGTCCGATCGATTATAACTATCCAACGATTGTTTAAGTGCTGCTCAAACTGAGTTTATACTTTGTTATTCATCGTGATTTCGACTTGAATGTTTGAGTGCTGTTCGAACTCGGACTATACTCTGTCATTCGTTGTGAATCCGCTGAATTGTTAAGTATTGCACTAATAAATCGTTGTGAGGGTTTAATCTCGTGAATTGACGTAACTGCTGTATTAATTACTAACCTGTTTGTGTGTGCATTATTATTTAAATTAGGTTAATCAAGGCTAATCAGTAGGCTTATACTCTGCTCGTTAAATCTACAATGTGAGTCATTCTCTTTTTATCAAATTACTTTTGAAATCATGTTTATTTTCAAAGGTTATAATTACAGTGATTAAGTTTATGTAATCACCAAATTACAGCCGGTATGTGGGATATTGTGCACATTACTACTGTTGTGTCACTTTAGGTGGGCGAACCTAAATTAGTGATATTCGTCATTCATTGGGGCAGCCAATGGTGATATGACCACAGTCACCGAAATGAGTCGAGTGACAAATACTATGGGTAGTTGGTTTGATATCAGAAACATTGTAATATCTCTTAATACTGTGAATTATAACAAACGAGTCGTTTTAGTAAAAATGAATGATTCACTCAGTATTTCCCTGCTGACAAAACCGTTTTCAAACATGTTTCAGGTAATCTGTTGTAAGCACAGGAAAAGTGCCATGGAGCACTACATGCTTAGAAAAGTGGCTCAATGTAAATAAATAAAGAAACATGTTTTAAGAAATAAAGATTTCCCCGTGAAATCACTTTATTGTAAATTATGGGATTTATCCTTATATTATATATATAAACGAGCAGTTTTAATATTAATCGATCCTGTTTAAAAAGACTTCCGCTGTCACTAAATTAGATACCACGGGATTTCCTGCCTCGCGTCTCTGGACCGGGTCAAACCGGGGCCAAGGGCCGTGACAGGAAAAGGTGGTATCAGAGCCACTGATTTAAGCTTACTATTGATTTTAGCCTATTAAAGTTATTAAGAGATACTTATGAAATTTAGTTGCCATTCTGTGAAAATATGTTTTATTAACTGATTAATTGTTGAGTTACAGTATGGGTAAACAAAAGATTTCTGCTATCTACCACAAATTAGATACTGCACCCACAGAAAAAGGAACCTCTTCCTCCAAACACCCAGCAGATCTGGAAGAAGGGATTTTTGTCCGTAAAGCAAATTATGAAAATCCTCTCACCCGAGATAAAAGAAATTTGATTATTAGAAAGGGCCAGGAGAAAATAAAGAAACCCCAAGTTAAGAAAGTGAGGTTTAATTCAGAAATCCAGGAATTTGGCAATAGGTCACCTTGGGAAGACACATTAGATGAAAAATGGGCAAATCTTTATATGCTAGCTACAGTAGCAGAGAATGCAAACCTCTAAACTATCAATAAGTCTGGTCTAGTAGAAAATTAATACCCAGTAAATAAATAAATTATAGTGTGTTCACTTTCCTAATAGTCTTTTGTACAAATCAGTATGCAATAAACTTTAATGTTTATTTGTAAAACTTTGTTCCAAAGTTTTAACTTAGCATTTTGTGCATTTTGCATATATGTTATCCAGCATGAGTGAGATATCAGAAGCATTTCAGAATCTCAACCTCTACCCAGTACCAATTGAAGTCTCCCACGACTTTACTGGTTATATTGCTGACATAGAGGAACCCCTGGAATTCCAAGCTCCACCGCTGGAAAAAGCAAAACTTAAAAAGAGAAGAAGATATGTAGGATGGAGGAAAGTGCGCAGGAGAAAGCCAATTACTAGGAAACTCCCCAAAATAGAAAACCCTATAGAAAAAGGAAAAGGAATAGAAATCGGAGAAAATTCTAATCCAGCAGAGATAGAAGTCCGGAAAGATTTTAAACAAAAAGGAATAGAAATTGGAGAGAGTTCTAGACAATCTGAAGAAATCACATTTCAAGAGGAAATAGATCGTCTACTGGCAAATTGTGATGTCATTAGCCCTATCCATAATAATCTATATCCTTACATAGAAACCCAACTTCCTGTAAACCTGGAACCAGCTATTCCAGACCCACTAATCCACACTCAACCTTTAGGCCAAATGGAAGAATGGTGGACAAATGATTGGCAATTCGAAAATATCATCAACAATCCTTATTCTTTTCTTCCACAGTTTGATCCAGAACCTATCCCCAATCCTCCAATGAGCAACGAAAACTTCGCCGAACTCCGTCAGTGCAGTGAAGAGCTGATAGGTACAGGGAATAGGATCCGGGAAATGGGGGAACAAATTTCCTGGAAATACGACGAAAGGGAGCGTCGCTACTAAACTGTCAGTTGACCAAAGAATAGTGGGGTTGGGAAAAATGTCTGTATAATAATAATAATAGTTAAATATAATTCTGTAAAATGGGAAATAAAACATTGTAAGATAAACAGTGTGTATGGATGCCTATATAAAATATAAAGCAAAATAGAAGTCGAAACATCGACAATTTTGGATACATATGTCTGTGTTGTAAGATTTTATGTGCTTCTATAAAATTGTTTTATTTACAATTATTTGATACCAATAGTTATATTTTTAATAATTATCAGATGGAAAACATTGGTAATGAACCAGTAAATGAGGTTAATCAGTCTGAGCAACATCCAGGAGATCAATATATGACTAGACAAGATATCGAAAATATTGTTGCTCAAGGGATAGCCAATGCTATTCCAGCATTCGTTGCTGCTATAAAGAATCCAATCGAACCACAACAAATCATTCCTAGTAAACGTACTCAGGAAGATAATTTTAGTCATAGTGTAAATGGAGGCGGCAATCATGATGATAATAATCCACGACAGGCTCCACCTCCTAAGAAAATGAAAGCCGCAACACCTGGTTGCACTTTCAAAGAATTTCTTGCTTGCAAACCTGCTGAATTTGCAGGCAACGAAGGAGCAACTGCAGTACTGCGTTGGTTAGAGAAAACCGAAGCAGTAATTGCAATAAGTAAGTGTTCCGAAGAAGATCAGGTCATGTACGCGTCAAATCTTTTCAAAGAAGGGGCACTCGAATGGTGGAACACCGTGTTACAAGCAAAAGGAAGAAGGATGGCTTATGCCATGAACTGGGAAGAATTTAAAATTCTTGTAGAAAGAAAATATTGTCCTGAATATGAAAAGGAACAAATGGCAAATAAGTTCCTAAATCATCGTATGGTAGGCGTAGAGTGTCGCGGTTATACTTCGACATTCTTTGAATATGCTAGAGTGGTACCAACACTGGCTTCGCCAGAACCGGTACTCATTTCTCATTACACTTGGGGACTGATTAGTGAAATCCGTAACATCGTTAAAGCTGCGAGACCTCGCACTATTGACGATGCTGTGGAACTAGCTAATACCCTAACTGATGAACTAGTGCGCACAAGAGAAGAAGATCGAAAGAAGGAATTGGCTCAAAAGATTACCCAAGGATTTCGTATGGGTAATGATAATAATAGGTTCAAGAAAAGAGGAAGGAGACAATCTGCACAACCGCCTTTTTGCAAAAATTGCAAAAAGAATCATTTTGGAAAATGCAATGTAATTTGCAACTTCTGCAAAATGACAAGACATCGTGAAGAAAATTGCAAAAAGAAAACCATAGTCTGCTATAACTGTGGAGAAACAGGACATTACAAAACAGAATGTCCTAAATTGATTAAAACCGCAGACAATAAAGGCAAACCAGCTGATGGAACAACAAAGAAGAATGCCCGAGCATTCCAGCTAACCACTCAGGAAGCTGAACTAATCCCTGACGTCATAGCTGGTACGTTCTTGGTCCACGACGTTTATGCAAAAGTATTATTTGACTCTGGTGCAAACCAAAGTTTTATCAATACTTCATTTTACCAAGCCCTTAAGTTACCCTTAACCACCCTTAGTGTAACACCTGTGCCTCCACGGCCATCAAACAAATACCAAACCAATGAAATATTATATTTCATACTTGGGATTTGTAAAAATATGTGTATCATTTGCACATATCAATTCTTGTTCAAATTTCAAACTCTAAATCGCTTTCTGGAAGGTTATACGCACACCGATGCGTAAATATAACCAGTTTAATGCAACAAACACTCCGGAATAGTGACATAGGCTTAACATACCTTAAATAACCTTTACATAACTTAGAAATAAGTTTTGAAGGCTTTGGTATGACAAAAACAAGCTAATTCGCTTACAGGGACTAAACTTGACAAACTACGAAAGTATGCCAATTTGAACTGTAACAGACATTCCGGAACATGACCATAAGTTAAACATACCATAAATATCCTTTACATAGCTTAGAAATAGGCTTTGAGGGGTTCGGTATGCTAAAATAAACTTTTGGGTCATTCAGGGACTAAAGTGTCAAAAAGTGCACAAGTTTGCATTTTCGCGCATAACTTACGTTCTAAATACATCCGGACATCCAAAAAAAATAAATTATGTTAACACTAAAATATTTTATTTTAGTGTTCGCCATAAGAAAAATCCATTCGTCACGTCATTTGGATCGTTTTTCGCATTCGGGACCAGATTCGATGTATTAGCCGTTGTTTAATTCACAACCACACATTCTAACTTGCTTAGTCAGCGGATAAGGATGGAATTTAGGCACCATGACATTTCAACACATGTATGGATGGAATTTAAACACCTAAACACCATGACATTTCAACACATGTATGGATGGAATTTAAACACCTAAACACCATGACATTTCAACACATGTATGGATGGAATTTAAACACCTAAACACCATGACATTTCAACACATGTATGGATGGAATTTAAACACCATGACATTTCAACACATGTACGGATGGGATTAAGGCACGTTTTCCATGAAACGATCTTAACGGTTCGGGTATTCCTATAAATACCCCATACCCCCCATTGCTAAAATCACTAGAATTCTGATTTGAGAACCTCTAAGTTGAAACCATTGTTTCATACCTGAGATTCTTGAATCGGGATTAGCATTCGGGGACCCTTCGTAAGTATTCTTTCGTTCTTTTCCTTATTTTACTGCTTTTCGAGTCAGAAAGTCAAACTTTGTTTGACTTTCAGCGTTGACCAGTAATGGTCAATGCGAAGTTCGTTTGAACTTCGCAACGTGAGTGTAATCACGTTGGTTATAGTCCCTTGGGACTATGCCTACTGATTACCACGTTGTCTAGGGTCGTAGGGTAAGCGATCTGATAAATCGCTTATACCTTCGAACCCGACCCAGTTTGGTCGATCATTAGGATCCGACCAAATACATTAGGTGACCCTAGTATAGGGCATAACCTTCCGAGGTTATACCCTATGGTCACATCGTTTAAGTAGTTGTATGATAAGTAGTTTATATGCCTTAGGTAAATTACCAGAATACCCTTTTCATGTATAATTGGTAATTAAGCATATGTAACCTAAACTTTTGTCACATAACTGATTATGTAACAAGTTTAGGCATATAACACTTGTCATAGGACTAGTTAGACGGTCCGAACGCGTTTCACGCGAACGACGCGTTAAAGTAGCATAAGCTACCTAAACGGGTCGTAATGGGTCGTAGACACTTAGGTTAAGTTTCATTTAGTATGTAGGCTTTGTTAAACCAAATGACACGAGTCTCTACACTCGTTTGGTTTACAAACCCTAATGCTACCCGATCTTCCGATTTAGGTCCGGGTTAATTATGTAGTTACCTATGTTAGGTACCGTTTGATTTCCGGGACTCCTCTAGCTTACTTGGTAGTTGTTCAAGACTCCTAAGCACTCCCAGGCGAGTACATTATTCCCCTCTTTTACTATTTTCAACTGTTTTGGGGTGACTCATATGTGCTAAATGCTTTATCAATGATTTCAATAACAATTACAATGTGGTTTCAAGAACAATAACAATTATTTCAAGAACGCTAACAATGATTTCAAGAACGAATACAATGATTTCAAGAACGAATACAATGATTTCAAGAACGAATACAATGATTTCAAAAACTAATAACAATTTCAATAAAGTGAACGAACTTGTTGGTTGTAGTTTACATGACCGATGACATTCATTAGCAATGATCAAGCCGACCAGTATTAGGTTATGGTACCATAGGATCTGACAAATCCCGTTATTTACTGCACCCATTGTTATGTGTGGGGGTTGTGGGTAGCGACTGAATTTGTAATTATTAACTTATCCTTTGGTAAGGATTTGTTAAGAACGAGAACGAGAGCGAGTTGGAACGAGGAACGCGTCAAGAAGGTTTGAATGTTATTAGAGAATCGACCATAAAGTAGTTTCACAATTAAAACAAGAACGACTAGAACGATTTTACAAAATGGGTTAACGATTGGGTAAACATTTTAACATGATTGACATTTGATCATGCTTTTCCCACAAAACATAACTTTGATTTAAACCAAGTTTTACTTCAATACTTTGTTTTTGTGCATATGGTTTAGTTGAGACATTTCACTTGCCATACATGACATTTTGACATAGACATTTGACATGGATATTTGACATAGACATTTTGAGATGATTTACATCTTGACATGAACACTTTGACATATTATTCAATACATTTGACAATTGATTTAAACATAGACATTTTACATTGTTTGGTATGGTTTGGTTAAGTGATTAAGTAACGATGCGTGTGTAATATGATACAAACATGGTGGATACGCCGCTGGTACTTCCTATATATAAGTGTTTGTATGGTATTACATATCATAGCGTTATTTGAATCATTTCAGTTTGAGACATAGAACATTTTATACAAATAACATACTTTTCACAAGACATTGATTTATAAACAACTTATCTTATGCAAACTCATTTACATGGTTATTCATTTAATCATGCATTATTTTCTTATTTATACTTATCATCCGAACTTATTATTTTTCAAATGATTTACAAAGACAAAGCAAATTACAAGGTTCATGACTAAACATTTTCTTAAACAGAAGTCATGAATCTTATTTTCACAAAACCTATGTACTCGCCAGCATTTCTTTGCTGACCTCGTTTTCACATATGTTTCAGGTATTGTTGGATGATATCGATTGATAAGATGCATGCTCACATAGGACTGGACAAGGCCTTAGTGACTCAATAACAATGATAGACTATGTTTAAATAGTGTATTTAGATTTCCAGACGATGTAATTACTCAATGTTTAATAAAACGAAACACTTTTGATATCCATGGTTATGAAACATTAATTCTGTTGCAACACGCCCCGATGTTTCCGCCGCGTTTTGTATGTTCCACGCGATCGGGGTGTGACAGAAAAGATGGTATCAGAGCCAATGGTTATAGGGAATTAGGTTATTAGTAATTAGTAATGCTTTGACCTAGTCTATAACCTTCTTAGGACCCTAACGCGAGTTTACTTGCGTTTAGTCATAAAACAATACTGTCACCTATCCTTAGGTGACAACCACAACAAGAACATAAATTTCAAAACCGCTTTGAAAACTAATCATCTGTTCTAGGATGATTGATTACAAGGTTTTGAACCCTCTATTGTAAGGTTTTGAACCCTCTGTTATATGGTTTTGAACCCCTTTGAATTTTCAAAATCTCGTCAAGGTTTTGGGTTTTAAATAATGTGAACACGTGCAAACTGGAAGGGTGAATGCCTGTATTCTGAGTTTTCTGTCTAGGCAAGCACTTCGTATACATCTCAACCAGACGCGAGACCAGTTGTGCTTACCTGGGAATTCTTGGGATGAGTGTTCACTTATAGGCGAGCATGTCTTCGCGATACATTATATTGACCCGCTTACTTTGATTAGTCACTGTCTCATTTGTTTGCCTTTGGTAACAAACAAATGGTCACAATCTGCATGCCTTGTCATTTTCTTTTGACTATCTTTCGCTTGTTTCTCCCTATGCCTTTCTTTTTCTTCAAGAATGTCTCTTCATCACGATGACGCCCAGATATCTGAGCAAGCAGCCAAATTCGCTCAGCGAATAGGCGAAGTAGTCCTAAAGACTATTGAATTAGCTGCTGCCAAGTATCATCTCCAGGATGAAGCCACTCAAGAGTCACCAAGACAGGCAGGACCTAGTCAGGCGACAACACCATCAGCCAAGAAACCAATCGAGGAATCAAAGACCATGGATGAACGATCCCCTAAGAAGTCAAAGAAGCGAAAGGCTTCTCAGAACTTCGCCATGATCGCTCATGATTCCCTCGAAATTTTTAAGTACTCGTTTCACTCTAAGAAACAAAGTACAGAAAATTAAGTGACATTATGAGTAATCGTGCTTTTCGCACATCTGTGCCTTTAAATCCTTGGTTAGATAACTAAGGGTATTTTCAAATCTCTTACCCATTACGTTTTGATTTTTCAACATACACAGTACCAGTATTTCAAAACAATCTTCATGATCTCAAAACATTTCATATAGTTTGAAAACAATTTTTCTAGATGCATTGTCTATGTTATTTCAAAAACATTGGCCATGTTATCAAAACCAACCTTTCTAATTTCAAAATATTTCATATAGTCTGAAGACAATATTAACACAATACATTTTCTGATCAAGTGCATGATTTCGAAAAGCATCATTCATGTCTTTCAAAAAAAAAAAACCTTATACATAATTTCAAAATTCATCTCGCATGATTTTAAAACATTTTTTGTAAATATATCTATCTAATACACCTACTTTATGATTTCAAAAAAATATTATATATAAGGTTTCAAAAACGTTAAACACATTTTTTCTTAAAAGAACCCCATGCATAGTTTTCAAAAATATTTTCCTCATACATTGACTTAACCTTCAAAATTCTGCTTCATATGTCGCCTTGACATATCAAGCATCTCAACTTCATAAGCATTTTACATCATGTTTTGACCTAAGCACATCCAGTGCAAGGTTTCAAAACATCTTCAAACTTCTAAAATTCATATGGGATCTTTTTATCTTTACAATTAGATCCCTGTGGATGATTATCATTTAAATCAGAGTCCTTAATTGGATTCCTTATGTACCTTAATTCGAACACTTCGGTTCCAAATAATCGAAGTCGAATTTTCTTTTTGAATCTTTCTATCTTTATAGTTGGATTCTTGGTAACGTTTAAAGTACCAAATGAAATCCACGGAATGGATTCCTAGTGTGCTTTAAATGCATGTACGCAATTTACAAGACAAATTAACAAACAATTTTGTGGTTATGTGATATATGTTTATGTGTTCTCCTCTATGATTTTTTGTGCTTTCGTATACTCTGGATATTCGTTATCCAAATCCTCGTAGAATCTTTCATATCTTCATATGACGGATTCGTAGTAGGATATTCAAAAAGGTACTACCTTAAATCCTTAATGGGCTTCTATGTAAGAGTTAAGACCCTTGGATTATATAGTACTACTCCATGATTCATAAGAGACCCTTTAGTGGTCTAGTCAAAAAGATTGATTCACAATTTGGTTAAAGAACGACATCTAGTGATGTAGCTGAACAGACTCCTTGATAGTCTATTTAGATCATTTAATGATTTAATTAAAAGGATTCTATGGCGGTCTAGTCACACTCATCACAGGATTGTTCATTTGGTTTCACACTACACATTTTAAAATAGACTGTGTGAACTGGGCAAGGAATTGTCTAATTATGGACGCGTACATAATTATGAAATTTAGTGCACAGAAAACCAGTAAGATTTATTATGTGTAAGAACCGATAGCGACAACAATAACAAAATGACAACGATGTAATGGAGGTACGGTGGACGCACCAATGACACTTCATATACTAGTATATAAGTGTCCCTCTTACATTGCAAACATAATGTTATTAAGGTTCCTAGAAGTTCAAGAACCCTAACCAATGTTGTTCGATCTTTTCAATTTCATGTTTTCAAGCTCTCACAAGTTTCCTCTAAATAAATTTCGGGACGAAATTTCCTAAAGTAGGGGAGACTGTAACACCTGTGCCTCCACGGCCATCAAACAAATACCAAACCAATGAAATATTATATTTCATACTTGGGATTTGTAAAAATATGTGTATCATTTGCACATATCAATTCTTGTTCAAATTTCAAACTCTAAATCGCTTTCTGGAAGGTTATACGCACACCGATGCGTAAATATAACCAGTTTAATGCAACAAACACTCCGGAATAGTGACATAGGCTTAACATACCTTAAATAACCTTTACATAACTTAGAAATAAGTTTTGAAGGCTTTGGTATGACAAAAACAAGCTAATTCGCTTACAGGGACTAAACTTGACAAACTACGAAAGTATGCCAATTTGAACTGTAACAGACATTCCGGAACATGACCATAAGTTAAACATACCATAAATATCCTTTACATAGCTTAGAAATAGGCTTTGAGGGGTTCGGTATGCTAAAATAAACTTTTGGGTCATTCAGGGACTAAAGTGTCAAAAAGTGCACAAGTTTGCATTTTCGCGCATAACTTACGTTCTAAATACATCCGGACATCCAAAAAAAATAAATTATGTTAACACTAAAATATTTTATTTTAGTGTTCGCCATAAGAAAAATCCATTCGTCACGTCATTTGGATCGTTTTTCGCATTCGGGACCAGATTCGATGTATTAGCCGTTGTTTAATTCACAACCACACATTCTAACTTGCTTAGTCAGCGGATAAGGATGGAATTTAGGCACCATGACATTTCAACACATGTATGGATGGAATTTAAACACCTAAACACCATGACATTTCAACACATGTATGGATGGAATTTAAACACCTAAACACCATGACATTTCAACACATGTATGGATGGAATTTAAACACCTAAACACCATGACATTTCAACACATGTATGGATGGAATTTAAACACCATGACATTTCAACACATGTACGGATGGGATTAAGGCACGTTTTCCATGAAACGATCTTAACGGTTCGGGTATTCCTATAAATACCCCATACCCCCCATTGCTAAAATCACTAGAATTCTGATTTGAGAACCTCTAAGTTGAAACCATTGTTTCATACCTGAGATTCTTGAATCGGGATTAGCATTCGGGGACCCTTCGTAAGTATTCTTTCGTTCTTTTCCTTATTTTACTGCTTTTCGAGTCAGAAAGTCAAACTTTGTTTGACTTTCAGCGTTGACCAGTAATGGTCAATGCGAAGTTCGTTTGAACTTCGCAACGTGAGTGTAATCACGTTGGTTATAGTCCCTTGGGACTATGCCTACTGATTACCACGTTGTCTAGGGTCGTAGGGTAAGCGATCTGATAAATCGCTTATACCTTCGAACCCGACCCAGTTTGGTCGATCATTAGGATCCGACCAAATACATTAGGTGACCCTAGTATAGGGCATAACCTTCCGAGGTTATACCCTATGGTCACATCGTTTAAGTAGTTGTATGATAAGTAGTTTATATGCCTTAGGTAAATTACCAGAATACCCTTTTCATGTATAATTGGTAATTAAGCATATGTAACCTAAACTTTTGTCACATAACTGATTATGTAACAAGTTTAGGCATATAACACTTGTCATAGGACTAGTTAGACGGTCCGAACGCGTTTCACGCGAACGACGCGTTAAAGTAGCATAAGCTACCTAAACGGGTCGTAATGGGTCGTAGACACTTAGGTTAAGTTTCATTTAGTATGTAGGCTTTGTTAAACCAAATGACACGAGTCTCTACACTCGTTTGGTTTACAAACCCTAATGCTACCCGATCTTCCGATTTAGGTCCGGGTTAATTATGTAGTTACCTATGTTAGGTACCGTTTGATTTCCGGGACTCCTCTAGCTTACTTGGTAGTTGTTCAAGACTCCTAAGCACTCCCAGGCGAGTACATTATTCCCCTCTTTTACTATTTTCAACTGTTTTGGGGTGACTCATATGTGCTAAATGCTTTATCAATGATTTCAATAACAATTACAATGTGGTTTCAAGAACAATAACAATTATTTCAAGAACGCTAACAATGATTTCAAGAACGAATACAATGATTTCAAGAACGAATACAATGATTTCAAGAACGAATACAATGATTTCAAAAACTAATAACAATTTCAATAAAGTGAACGAACTTGTTGGTTGTAGTTTACATGACCGATGACATTCATTAGCAATGATCAAGCCGACCAGTATTAGGTTATGGTACCATAGGATCTGACAAATCCCGTTATTTACTGCACCCATTGTTATGTGTGGGGGTTGTGGGTAGCGACTGAATCTGTAATTATTAACTTATCCTTTGGTAAGGATTTGTTAAGAACGAGAACGAGAGCGAGTTGGAACGAGGAACGCGTCAAGAAGGTTTGAATGTTATTAGAGAATCGACCATAAAGTAGTTTCACAATTAAAACAAGAACGACTAGAACGATTTTACAAAATGGGTTAACGATTGGGTAAACATTTTAACATGATTGACATTTGATCATGCTTTTCCCACAAAACATAACTTTGATTTAAACCAAGTTTTACTTCAATACTTTGTTTTTGTGCATATGGTTTAGTTGAGACATTTCACTTGCCATACATGACATTTTGACATAGACATTTGACATGGATATTTGACATAGACATTTTGAGATGATTTACATCTTGACATGAACACTTTGACATATTATTCAATACATTTGACAATTGATTTAAACATAGACATTTTACATTGTTTGGTATGGTTTGGTTAAGTGATTAAGTAACGATGCGTGTGTAATATGATACAAACATGGTGGATACGCCGCTGGTACTTCCTATATATAAGTGTTTGTATGGTATTACATATCATAGCGTTATTTGAATCATTTCAGTTTGAGACATAGAACATTTTATACAAATAACATACTTTTCACAAGACATTGATTTATAAACAACTTATCTTATGCAAACTCATTTACATGGTTATTCATTTAATCATGCATTATTTTCTTATTTATACTTATCATCCGAACTTATTATTTTTCAAATGATTTACAAAGACAAAGCAAATTACAAGGTTCATGACTAAACATTTTCTTAAACAGAAGTCATGAATCTTATTTTCACAAAACCTATGTACTCGCCAGCATTTCTTTGCTGACCTCGTTTTCACATATGTTTCAGGTATTGTTGGATGATATCGATTGATAAGATGCATGCTCACATAGGACTGGACAAGGCCTTAGTGACTCAATAACAATGATAGACTATGTTTAAATAGTGTATTTAGATTTCCAGACGATGTAATTACTCAATGTTTAATAAAACGAAACACTTTTGATATCCATGGTTATGAAACATTAATTCTGTTGCAACACGCCCCGATGTTTCCGCCGCGTTTTGTATGTTCCACGCGATCGGGGTGTGACAGAAAAGATGGTATCAGAGCCAATGGTTATAGGGAATTAGGTTATTAGTAATTAGTAATGCTTTGACCTAGTCTATAACCTTCTTAGGACCCTAACGCGAGTTTACTTGCGTTTAGTCATAAAACAATACTGTCACCTATCCTTAGGTGACAACCACAACAAGAACATAAATTTCAAAACCGCTTTGAAAACTAATCATCTGTTCTAGGATGATTGATTACAAGGTTTTGAACCCTCTATTGTAAGGTTTTGAACCCTCTGTTATATGGTTTTGAACCCCTTTGAATTTTCAAAATCTCGTCAAGGTTTTGGGTTTTAAATAATGTGAACACGTGCAAACTGGAAGGGTGAATGCCTGTATTCTGAGTTTTCTGTCTAGGCAAGCACTTCGTATACATCTCAACCAGACGCGAGACCAGTTGTGCTTACCTGGGAATTCTTGGGATGAGTGTTCACTTATAGGCGAGCATGTCTTCGCGATACATTATATTGACCCGCTTACTTTGATTAGTCACTGTCTCATTTGTTTGCCTTTGGTAACAAACAAATGGTCACAATCTGCATGCCTTGTCATTTTCTTTTGACTATCTTTCGCTTGTTTCTCCCTATGCCTTTCTTTTTCTTCAAGAATGTCTCTTCATCACGATGACGCCCAGATATCTGAGCAAGCAGCCAAATTCGCTCAGCGAATAGGCGAAGTAGTCCTAAAGACTGTTGAATTAGCTGCTGCCAAGTATCATCTCCAGGATGAAGCCACTCAAGAGTCACCAAGACAGGCAGGACCTAGTCAGGCGACAACACCATCAGCCAAGAAACCAATCGAGGAATCAAAGACCATGGATGAACGATCCCCTAAGAAGTCAAAGAAGCGAAAGGCTTCTCAGAACTTCGCCATGATCGCTCATGATTCCCTCGAAATTTTTAAGTACTCGTTTCACTCTAAGAAACAAAGTACAGAAAATTAAGTGACATTATGAGTAATCGTGCTTTTCGCACATCTGTGCCTTTAAATCCTTGGTTAGATAACTAAGGGTATTTTCAAATCTCTTACCCATTACGTTTTGATTTTTCAACATACACAGTACCAGTATTTCAAAACAATCTTCATGATCTCAAAACATTTCATATAGTTTGAAAACAATTTTTCTAGATGCATTGTCTATGTTATTTCAAAAACATTGGCCATGTTATCAAAACCAACCTTTCTAATTTCAAAATATTTCATATAGTCTGAAGACAATATTAACACAATACATTTTCTGATCAAGTGCATGATTTCGAAAAGCATCATTCATGTCTTTCAAAAAAAAAAAAACCTTATACATAATTTCAAAATTCATCTCGCATGATTTTAAAACATTTTTTGTAAATATATCTATCTAATACACCTACTTTATGATTTCAAAAAAATATTATATATAAGGTTTCAAAAACGTTAAACACATTTTTTCTTAAAAGAACCCCATGCATAGTTTTCAAAAATATTTTCCTCATACATTGACTTAACCTTCAAAATTCTGCTTCATATGTCGCCTTGACATATCAAGCATCTCAACTTCATAAGCATTTTACATCATGTTTTGACCTAAGCACATCCAGTGCAAGGTTTCAAAACATCTTCAAACTTCTAAAATTCATATGGGATCTTTTTATCTTTACAATTAGATCCCTGTGGATGATTATCATTCAAATCAGAGTCCTTAATTGGATTCTTTATGTACCTTAATTCGAACACTTCGGTTCCAAATAATCGAAGTCGAATTTTCTTTTTGAATCTTTCTATCTTTATAGTTGGATTCTTGGTAACGTTTAAAGTACCAAATGAAATCCACGGAATGGATTCCTAGTGTGCTTTAAATGCATGTACGCAATTTACAAGACAAATTAACAAACAATTTTGTGGTTATGTGATATATGTTTATGTGTTCTCCTCTATGATTTTTTGTGCTTTCGTATACTCTGGATATTCGTTATCCAAATCCTCGTAGAATCTTTCATATCTTCATATGACGGATTCGTAGTAGGATATTCAAAAAGGTACTACCTTAAATCCTTAATGGGCTTCTATGTAAGAGTTAAGACCCTTGGATTATATAGTACTACTCCATGATTCATAAGAGACCCTTTAGTGGTCTAGTCAAAAAGATTGATTCACAATTTGGTTAAAGAACGAAATCTAGTGATGTAGCTGAACAGACTCCTTGATAGTCTATTTAGATCATTTAATGATTTAATTAAAAGGATTCTATGGCGGTCTAGTCACACTCATCACAGGATTGTTCATTTGGTTTCACACTACACATTTTAAAATAGACTGTGTGAACTGGGCAAGGAATTGTCTAATTATGGACGCGTACATAATTATGAAATTTAGTGCACAGAAAACCAGTAAGATTTATTATGTGTAAGAACCGATAGCGACAACAATAACAAAATGACAACGATGTAATGGAGGTACGGTGGACGCACCAATGACACTTCATATACTAGTATATAAGTGTCCCTCTTACATTGCAAACATAATGTTATTAAGGTTCCTAGAAGTTCAAGAACCCTAACCAATGTTGTTCGATCTTTTCAATTTCATGTTTTCAAGCTCTCACAAGTTTCCTCTAAATAAATTTCGGGACGAAATTTCCTAAAGTAGGGGAGACTGTAACACCTGTGCCTCCACGGCCATCAAACAAATACCAAACCAATGAAATATTATATTTCATACTTGGGATTTGTAAAAATATGTGTATCATTTGCACATATCAATTCTTGTTCAAATTTCAAACTCTAAATCGCTTTCTGGAAGGTTATACGCACACCGATGCGTAAATATAACCAGTTTAATGCAACAAACACTCCGGAATAGTGACATAGGCTTAACATACCTTAAATAACCTTTACATAACTTAGAAATAAGTTTTGAAGGCTTTGGTATGACAAAAACAAGCTAATTCGCTTACAGGGACTAAACTTGACAAACTACGAAAGTATGCCAATTTGAACTGTAACAGACATTCCGGAACATGACCATAAGTTAAACATACCATAAATATCCTTTACATAGCTTAGAAATAGGCTTTGAGGGGTTCGGTATGCTAAAATAAACTTTTGGGTCATTCAGGGACTAAAGTGTCAAAAAGTGCACAAGTTTGCATTTTCGCGCATAACTTACGTTCTAAATACATCCGGACATCCAAAAAAAAAAATTATGTTAACACTAAAATATTTTATTTTAGTGTTCGCCATAAGAAAAATCCATTCGTCACGTCATTTGGATCGTTTTTCGCATTCGGGACCAGATTCGATGTATTAGCCGTTGTTTAATTCACAACCACACATTCTAACTTGCTTAGTCAGCGGATAAGGATGGAATTTAGGCACCATGACATTTCAACACATGTATGGATGGAATTTAAACACCTAAACACCATGACATTTCAACACATGTATGGATGGAATTTAAACACCTAAACACCATGACATTTCAACACATGTATGGATGGAATTTAAACACCTAAACACCATGACATTTCAACACATGTATGGATGGAATTTAAACACCATGACATTTCAACACATGTACGGATGGGATTAAGGCACGTTTTCCATGAAACGATCTTAACGGTTCGGGTATTCCTATAAATACCCCATACCCCCCATTGCTAAAATCACTAGAATTCTGATTTGAGAACCTCTAAGTTGAAACCATTGTTTCATACCTGAGATTCTTGAATCGGGATTAGCATTCGGGGACCCTTCGTAAGTATTCTTTCGTTCTTTTCCTTATTTTACTGCTTTTCGAGTCAGAAAGTCAAACTTTGTTTGACTTTCAGCGTTGACCAGTAATGGTCAATGCGAAGTTCGTTTGAACTTCGCAACGTGAGTGTAATCACGTTGGTTATAGTCCCTTGGGACTATGCCTACTGATTACCACGTTGTCTAGGGTCGTAGGGTAAGCGATCTGATAAATCGCTTATACCTTCGAACCCGACCCAGTTTGGTCGATCATTAGGATCCGACCAAATACATTAGGTGACCCTAGTATAGGGCATAACCTTCCGAGGTTATACCCTATGGTCACATCGTTTAAGTAGTTGTATGATAAGTAGTTTATATGCCTTAGGTAAATTACCAGAATACCCTTTTCATGTATAATTGGTAATTAAGCATATGTAACCTAAACTTTTGTCACATAACTGATTATGTAACAAGTTTAGGCATATAACACTTGTCATAGGACTAGTTAGACGGTCCGAACGCGTTTCACGCGAACGACGCGTTAAAGTAGCATAAGCTACCTAAACGGGTCGTAATGGGTCGTAGACACTTAGGTTAAGTTTCATTTAGTATGTAGGCTTTGTTAAACCAAATGACACGAGTCTCTACACTCGTTTGGTTTACAAACCCTAATGCTACCCGATCTTCCGATTTAGGTCCGGGTTAATTATGTAGTTACCTATGTTAGGTACCGTTTGATTTCCGGGACTCCTCTAGCTTACTTGGTAGTTGTTCAAGACTCCTAAGCACTCCCAGGCGAGTACATTATTCCCCTCTTTTACTATTTTCAACTGTTTTGGGGTGACTCATATGTGCTAAATGCTTTATCAATGATTTCAATAACAATTACAATGTGGTTTCAAGAACAATAACAATTATTTCAAGAACGCTAACAATGATTTCAAGAACGAATACAATGATTTCAAGAACGAATACAATGATTTCAAGAACGAATACAATGATTTCAAAAACTAATAACAATTTCAATAAAGTGAACGAACTTGTTGGTTGTAGTTTACATGACCGATGACATTCATTAGCAATGATCAAGCCGACCAGTATTAGGTTATGGTACCATAGGATCTGACAAATCCCGTTATTTACTGCACCCATTGTTATGTGTGGGGGTTGTGGGTAGCGACTGAATCTGTAATTATTAACTTATCCTTTGGTAAGGATTTGTTAAGAACGAGAACGAGAGCGAGTTGGAACGAGGAACGCGTCAAGAAGGTTTGAATGTTATTAGAGAATCGACCATAAAGTAGTTTCACAATTAAAACAAGAACGACTAGAACGATTTTACAAAATGGGTTAACGATTGGGTAAACATTTTAACATGATTGACATTTGATCATGCTTTTCCCACAAAACATAACTTTGATTTAAACCAAGTTTTACTTCAATACTTTGTTTTTGTGCATATGGTTTAGTTGAGACATTTCACTTGCCATACATGACATTTTGACATAGACATTTGACATGGATATTTGACATAGACATTTTGAGATGATTTACATCTTGACATGAACACTTTGACATATTATTCAATACATTTGACAATTGATTTAAACATAGACATTTTACATTGTTTGGTATGGTTTGGTTAAGTGATTAAGTAACGATGCGTGTGTAATATGATACAAACATGGTGGATACGCCGCTGGTACTTCCTATATATAAGTGTTTGTATGGTATTACATATCATAGCGTTATTTGAATCATTTCAGTTTGAGACATAGAACATTTTATACAAATAACATACTTTTCACAAGACATTGATTTATAAACAACTTATCTTATGCAAACTCATTTACATGGTTATTCATTTAATCATGCATTATTTTCTTATTTATACTTATCATCCGAACTTATTATTTTTCAAATGATTTACAAAGACAAAGCAAATTACAAGGTTCATGACTAAACATTTTCTTAAACAGAAGTCATGAATCTTATTTTCACAAAACCTATGTACTCGCCAGCATTTCTTTGCTGACCTCGTTTTCACATATGTTTCAGGTATTGTTGGATGATATCGATTGATAAGATGCATGCTCACATAGGACTGGACAAGGCCTTAGTGACTCAATAACAATGATAGACTATGTTTAAATAGTGTATTTAGATTTCCAGACGATGTAATTACTCAATGTTTAATAAAACGAAACACTTTTGATATCCATGGTTATGAAACATTAATTCTGTTGCAACACGCCCCGATGTTTCCGCCGCGTTTTGTATGTTCCACGCGATCGGGGTGTGACACTTAGGCAAATTTTTACAGTCGAAACGGCAGATGGAAATTCTGTTAACATAAATAAGGTTTTGCAAGAAGGAAAGATAGAACTGTTAGGCCATAAGTTTTCTGCAAACCTGTTACCTATGAAATTAGCCGGATTCGATGTTGTGTTAGGAATGGATTGGTTAATAGCCAACCATGCTCGAATCCTTTGTGATAAGAATTCCGTAGAAATCAGTACTCCCACAGGAGAGGTAATTTTAATTACAGGAGATAAACCACGTAAGCCCATGAAGTTCATATCAGTAATGAAAGTTGCTAATTATGAACGAAAACAAGGAATAGTATATATGATTTCAGTAATCATTAGTACTAAGGGAAAAGAACTTAAGGAAATTCCTGTAGTTTCAGAATACCCAGACATCTTTCCAGAAGAATTACCTGGGTTACCACCTGATAGAGAAGTAGAGTTTAGAATTCATCTGATTCCGGGTACTACACCAATAGCTAAGGCACCTTATCGATTAGCACCCACCAAAATGCTAGAATTGAAAAAGCAGTTAGATGAATTATTAAGCAAAGGATTTATACAACCTAGTTCATCCCCTTGGGGAGCACCAGTGTTGTTTGTGAAAAAGAAAGATGGATCTATGAGAATGTGTATCGATTATAGAGAACTGAATAAGGTTACAATTAAGAATCGATATCCATTACCTAGGATTGATGATCTGTTTGATCAACTGCAGGGGGCTAGATATTTTTCTAAGATAGATTTACACTCCGGATATCATCAATTGAAGGTACAAGAAGAAGACATACCTAAAACTGCTTTCAGAACTAGGTATGGCCATTATGAGTTTACAGTCATGCCCTTTGGACTAACAAATGCCCCAGCAGCATTTATGGACATGATGAATCGGATCTGTAAACCATATTTTGATAAATTTGTAATCGTATTCATTGACGATATACTTATTTATTCCAAAAGTCAGGAGGAACATTGCGAACACTTGCATGCACTCTTAACCTTGTTAAGAAAAGAAAAGCTTTATGCCAAATTCTCGAAGTGTGAATTTTGGTTAAAGGAAGTGCAATTCCTAGGACACATGGTGAATCACGAAGGCATTCACGTAGACCCTGCTAAAATAGAAGCAATCACTAAATGGAAGGTCCCACAAACAGCCATGGAAATTAGAAGTTTTATAGGCTTAGCCGGATACTATAGACGATTTATTAAAGATTTCTCTAAGATAGTTGTACCTTTGACTAAGTTAACCTGTAAAGCCACTAAGTTTGAATGGGGACATAGGCAAGAAGAAGCTTTTAAGATTTTAAAGCACCGATTGACGAATGCTCCAATTTTAGCATTACCTGAAGGAACAGAAGATTTTGAAGTATATTGTGATGTTTCAAAATTAGGATTCGGATGTGTATTGATGCAACGCAAAAAGGTAATTGCGTATGCCTCTCGGCAGTTGAGAAAGCACGAGGAGAATTATACGACTCATGACTTAGAATTAGGAGCCATAATTTTTGCCTTGAAAATATGGAGACATTATCTGCATGGAAGTAAATTTACTGTTTATACAGATCATAAAAGTTTAAGATATATATTTGGGCAGAAAGAGTTAAATATGAGGCAAAGAAGATGGATGGAAGTTCTAAGCGATTACGACTGTGATATTCAATATCATGAAGGAAAGGCAAACGTAGTTGCAGATGCCTTAAGTCGTAAGTATCAGGAAAAACAAAAGCGAGTCCGTGCTCTTAGATTAAATCTACAAGTAGATTTAATGGAACAAATAAAGGAAGTTCAGGAAACAGCAATCAAGGACGATGCTGAAGGAATGAAAGGTTATATAAAGGAATTAGAGCAAGGAAATGATGGAATTTGGAGATTTCACAAGAAACGAATTTGGGTACCTAAGCAAGGAGAATTAAGAAATAAGATTTTAGAAGAAGCCCATAAATCTAGGTATACTATGCACCCTGGAAACAATAAGATGTACCAAGATTTAAGAAAGAATTTTTGGTGGATAGGCATGAAGAAAGATATAGCTAGATATGTTTCTAAGTGTCTTACTTGTTCACAAGTAAAGGCTGAACATCAGAAACCTTCGGGACTACTACAACAATTGGAAATGCCTGTATGGAAATGGGAACTTATAACAATGGATTTTGTTACTAAGTTACCTAAAACAAGAAAAGGTAATGATGCAATTTGGGTAATTGTGGATCGATTAACCAAATCAGCTCATTTTCTACCAATGAAGGAAACCTTTAGCATGGAAAGGCTAGCCAAGTTGTATGTAGACGAAGTAGTATCATTAAATGGAGTCCCACTCTCCATTATATCAGATAGGGATAGTCGTTTCACTTCTCATTTCTAGAAAAGTTTCCAGCAAGCAATGGGAACTCGACTAAACCTAAGCACAGCATATCATCCACAAACAGACGGACAAAGTGAAAGGACGATCCAAACTCTAGAAGACATGCTCCGAGCATGTGTAATAGATTTTGGTGGAAACTGGGATGATCATTTACCATTAATTGAATTCTCCTATAATAATAGTTATCATTCAAGCATTGAAACTGCTCCATTTGAAGCACTATATGGACGTAAGTGCAGAACTCCAGTTTGTTGGGCAGAAATAGGAGAAAGTCAATTATCAGGACCAGAAATTGTGCAAGAAACTACTGACAAAATAACTTAGATCAAAGAAAGACTGAAAACAGCTCGAGATCGTCAGAAGAGTTATGCAGATAATCGCCGCAAGCCGTTAGAATTCCAAATCGGAGAAAAAGTACTCTTGAAAGTTTCTCCTTGGAAAGGAGTTGTTCGATTCGGTAAGAAAGGAAAGCTAAGTCCCAGGTACGTAGGACCATTTTCAGTAATTCAACGTATAGGACTAGTTGCTTATCGTTTACAACTACCAGAAGAATTAGCAGGAGTACATGATGTATTTCATGTATCCAATCTCAAGAAATGCTTATCAGATAAATCACTGGTAGTACCTCTTCAAGATATAGAGGTAAACGAAAAGCTGAAATTTGTTGAGAAACCTCTTCAAATTGAAGATCGAAAGATTAAGTTTCTCAAACATAAACGACTAGTTTTAGTCAAAGTCAGATGGGATTCAAAGAGAGGAGCTGAATACACTTGGGAGCTGGAATCAGAAATGAAAAGAAAGTATCCTTATTTATTCCAGTAAATCTCGAGGACGAGATTTTATTAAGGTGGGGAGAATGTAACAACTCTCATCAAAAGTCCTAATTATTATTTTAATTTGACCAATAGGAAACCCTAATTGAGAAATCCAAGTGATTCTGCACAAACCCAAAAATTTTCAGAACAATCGGAATCAGGATCAGGGCCCCTAAAACTCAAGGGGGGGGTAAACCCTAGTTAACGATTATCTAAATTACTCGTTGTAAAATTTAAATTTACGAAACTACTGACTCAGCTAGGCTAGTCCCAGACGTGGCTACTCTATAAAATATAGGTAACCCTTACGGGACCGTAAGGGTTATTTGTTACGGTCCGTAAGGGGGGGCAAAATTCAGGTATAAATAGCAAACATTGGTACTTGAAATTTGGCGTATGTTCGACGAAGAAATTCGTTTCATGCAACGATTTACGTTCTGTATACTACAATTAACACACAGTGCACTAATCGACGCCGCAATCAGGGTAATAACTCGATCGCTATTACGATTCAACGTCCGATCGATTATAACTATCCAACGATTGTTTAAGTGCCGCTCAAACTGAGTTTATACTTTGTTATTCATCATGATTTCGACTTGAATGTTTGAGTGTTGTTCGAACTCGGACTATACTCTGTCATTCGTTGTGAATCCGCTGAATTGTTAAGTATTGCACTAATAAATCGTTGTGAGGGTTTAATCTCGTGAATTGACGTAACTGCTGTATTAATTACTAACCTGTTTGTGTGTGCATTATTATTTAAATTAGGTTAATCAAGGCTAATCCGTAGGCTTACACTCTGCTCGTTAAATCTACAATGTGAGTCATTCTCTTTTTATCAAATTACTTTTGAAATCATGTTTATTTTCAAAGGTTACAATTACAGTGATTAAGTTTATGTAATCACCAAATTACAGCCGGTATGTGGGATATTGTGCACATTACTACTGTTGTGTCACTTTAGGTGGGCGAACCTAAATTAGTGATATTCGTCATTCATTGGGGCAGCCAATGGTGATATGACCACAGTCACCGAAATGAGTCGAGTGACAAATACTGTGGGTAGTTGGTTTGATATCAGAAACATTGTAATATCTCTTAATACTGTGAATTATAACAAACGAGTCATTTTAGTAAAAATGAATGATTCACTCAGTATTTCCCTGCTGACAAAACCGTTTTCAAACATGTTTCAGGTAATCTGTTGTAAGCACAGGAAAAGTGCCATGGAGCACTACATGCTTAGAAAAGTGGCTCAATGTAAATAAAAAAAGAAACATGTTTTAAGAAATAAAGATTTCCCCGTGAAATCACTTTATTGTAAATTATGGGATTTATCCTTATATATTATATATAAACGAGCAGTTTTAATATTAATCGATCCTGTTTAAAAAGACTTCCGCTGTCACTAAATTAGATACCACGGGATTTCCTGCCTCGCGTCTCTGGACCGGGTCAAACCGGGGCCAAGGGCCGTGACACCAATCCATCCCAACGACTACTTGAAATTCCCCCATTGACATCGGGATAAGGTCTATCAGGTATTCTTCATCATCGATGCTTAATTTGCAGCCTCGACAAATATCACAAACTATAAAACTTTTATTGTCCCCTATTTCAACTTCTAAGGGCATAGATAATTTCGTCAATACAAATGAAGGATGTCGAATAAATCCATGCGAAATGAAGGATTTATTCGCACCCATGTCAAACAATACACGTGCAGGAATTGAGTTAATTGTGAATATACCTGAGACCACATCAGGTTCTATCTTTGCTTCGGCCGCAGTAAGTTGGAAGGACCTAGCCTTCGCCATAGGGGCTTCTGCTGGAGATTCTTTAACGTCTCTCCTTCCAACTAAGTCTGGGCATTCGGACTTTTTGTGGCCGGGCTGATAACATTTGTAGCAAACCGAGACTTTACCCGGGCACAGAGACGCCGTGTGCCCCGTTTTACTACATATGGGGCACGGTTTGTCTTTGAACCGACACTCTCCCTTGTGCCCTTTTCCACACACCTTACAACTTGGCGACCCACCTTTAGCATTAACCTTCTTTCCTGATTCTCCAGTTCGAACTTTCTTTGTAGGGCTTGGATTCACATCCTGTGCCCTTCGCTCACCCCTTTCAACTTGTTTCTTCAGCTCAATTTCCCGTTCCCGAGCAACGTTTATGATCTCGGTAAGGGTCTCATATTTTGAAGGAGTCATGAACTCCCTATACTCGGCGCTCAACATGTTATAGTAGTAGTATATCTTTTGTTCCTCATTCGTCACCAATTCATTGCAAAACTTCATCTTATCCATAAACGTCGCCGTAATCTTGTCTATGGTCTCGCCCTTGTGCCTAAGTTGCATGAACTCTTCCTTGATTTTATTAATGACCGCCTTGGGACTATGATGTTTAAGAAATGGCATCTTAAACTCATCCCATGTCATGGCCCTTGCCGCTTCGGCTCCTATTTCCTTCTTTTTATTGTCCCACCAATCTTTGGCTTGACCCCTCAACTGACCCGTTCCGTAAGCAACAAAGTCACTTTCGTCACAATGGGTCCTTTCAAACACTCCTTCAACATCGCTTAACCATCTCTGGCATATTATCGGGTCAACCTCCCGGTTATAGATTGGCGGTTTACACGCCATAAACTCTTTGTACGAACATCCCTTACGTTCTCCCGATTTCTCTTTCATAAGGTTGACACTATCTTCCAACCTTTTGACTCGTTCTTCGACAAGTGACAACACCGTGTTTTGAATTTTTTCTATAAACCCGGATAGACTACCTTCAATTCCCTTCCCCACTTCTTCGGCAATTATCTCTTTCATTTGTTCGGTGCTTGTCGGCACCGGATCATTATCGTTTCCTTTCGACATCTTGAAACTGAAATGTTTACATTAAACATTAAACATTTCATTTATAACATAGCTTTATTTGCTTTGGTTTAGCCAAGTGCGTGACTTGCTTTTACCATTCACATTTGGTGCACTTTCCGGGTTTGAGTGTGTTAACACACCCTTCCCATGCACATTAATTCGCATCTCATTTCTTACATAAGATAGGATCTACTAAAATAATAAATTAATTCTTACCGGACGATCGATCAAGCTTGAACCGAACACTTTGTTGACAACCTTAAGCTTTGATTACCAACTTGTAACACCCGTCTAAATTTTATAGGAATTTAATGTAAATACATATGAATTTATATAAAAAGTACTTTACTTCAACACAAGTACAAAATCAAAGTTTTAAAGTGAACACATACTAGTTAACTACTAACTAGTTTAAACATTCAAAACATGATTAGTAATTCGTTTACATCATAAACATTGTCTAAACAAAGTTAATTTACGCGGAAGCTTCAAAAGTTCGTGTTCGGTTCTTCAAAACATGATTGATCATCGTCCACGTACTTGCAAAACCTGAAAACTGAAGATTATTAACAAGAATTAGTGTTAGAGTTCTTAAAAATATTGCTTAATCGAAACTACGTTCAAAAACATATTCGATTAGCTAGGATATTCAAGGTTCAACAAAATTGTCTGGGCTCTACTGTAACTTACGGTATCTACCGTAAGTTACGGTAGTTGCTGGATAACCTGGGTCTACCGTAAGGCAGTAGAGAACTTCCGTAACCTTTTTTATTTCTACCGTAATATACCGTAACTTACGGTAGTCCCTGAAAGTTTATGTTTTGTCTGATTTTGTTTATTTCACCCAAAACCCAAATCTTGGATTTCTCATTTTTAACGCCCACGCTCCCATCACCGGTTTGCGTGTTTAGTATTTCACTACCCGTTACTCGGGCTCAAAATCTACAAGTAAGGTACTACGTTATTCGATCATACCTTCTCTTAGTGACCCGTTTAGTTCACCCTTATGGACTTCATCATTCTAACAAACCAACACGCTAAATTCTCGTATTCTAATGTGTAATTTATTAACAATCACAAAAGACCAATTAACCATATTACGAAGCATTAGCCACACATTATTTGATTATTCGACCCGTTTGGCTCATCTACGGAATCCTCCATTATGATGACTACCAACGAGACCTAACCAATTCTTGACCTATTATTCAGTATAGCGAACATTATCGCTTTAAATCAACACAACTTTTATTCTACAATTCAACTACATATATGCTAATGACCAAAAATTCACACAATGTAACGAATCAAGTTACATACCTTCAATGCACGCCCTTCAAACGCAAGTCACCACCGGCTTGTCCGCTCGATGCTCCGGTATCTTTCCCTATAGAGTTCAACCATAGCATGTTTAGAACCCCTTTTTAATCATATATCGCATAACTTGCTGAAACATCGTAATTATGCGTCTTAACTTTAAATTTCAGTTTTAAGCCTTCTTTGAGGCATTTATACAAACACTTTATGGGCAGAATTTTACATGATCTATTAACAAGTTCATAACTTGTCATATAGCCCAAATTTTCATCAATCTAACTACCTAACATAAATATTAGCCTCTATAATTCTGAAATAACTTCACATTTATCAAATTACACTAGAACAACTCCCAAGTTCCTAGTGTTTATCAAATTCTACATAACCCACTAATCACCTACAATGGTGTTCATAGATTTCACTAAAATTACACATGATTTCAACTTGTATTTGTCTAGGGTTTACTCCTAGACATTCTAATGTTCCTATTTCATCTACAAATCACACATGCATCATCAGATTTCGAATTCTCTAAATTCATGAAAATTTCAAGTAGAGAACTTTTGTCAATTTTTACATACCTTATGATCTCCTTGCAATGGGGATCATTAATCTATGCTCGATTTTCGTTTTGGACTTGATTTGATCCTTCAATTGGGTGTGTTTAACAAGAACTAGGGCTTTTGGGGGAGCCTGGGATCGCCCCCTGACTTCTGTTCGATCTCAGCAACACAACAAATGTGTTGTGAGTTTAATTTCCTTGTTTTATTATTATTAGTTTTCATTTCCACACCTTTGGTCCCTCAACTTTCGTTTTTATTTTATTTTGACTCTTTAACTACTTATAAGTCATCATCTAACTAGGTTAATGTCATTCTTAGTTAGTTTGTTTCACTTATTTATTTACAACATATTTGTAATATAAGAATTTGTATTTTCGGGGTGTTACACTGTCGCATGTTCAGTTCCTTTTGGTCAAATATGTGTTGAAGGCTCTTATGGTCAGTGTAAACCACACACTTAGTACCATACAGGTAGTGTTGCCAGATCTTTAATGCAAAGACAACTGCACCAAGCTCCAGATCGTGAGTAGTATAGTTTTTCTCATGTACCTTGAGTTGACGAGAAGCATAAGTGATAACCTTGTCCCGCTGCATGAGCACACAGCCCAATCCACTGTTCGAGGCATCACAATATACCATGAAATCGTCATTCCCATTGGGTAGAGTAAGTGCAGGGGCGTTACACAAAAGGGTCTTAAGAGTCTGAAAAGATTCCTCCTGCTCAGGACCCCAAGCAAAAGGTCTCTCTTTTGGGGTTAACAAAGTAAGAGGTACAGCAATCTTAGAAAAGTCCGAAATGAATCGGCGGTAATAACCAGCCAATCCTAGAAAAGAACGAATTTCGGATGCGGATTTTGGCGTACTCCAATTCTTCACAGCTTCGATTTTAGACGGGTCAACATGAATACCTTGCTTACTAATGACATGACCAAGAAATTGTACTTCATCAATCCAAAACTCACACTTAGAAAATTTAGCATACAGACGTTCACCACGTAAGAGTTCAAGCATAAGACGTAAATGACGAGCATGATCAGATTTAGACTTAGAATAAATGAGAATATCATCAATAAAGACTATAACAAAGCGATCCAAATAGGGTTTACACACACGATTCATGAGGTCCATGAACACAGCGGGTGCGTTGGTCAGCCCAAAAGGCATAACCACGAACTCGTAGTGTCCATATCGGGTACGAAAAGCGGTTTTAGGAATATCATCTTCGAGGACACGCAACTGATGATATCCAGATCGGAGATCGATCTTAGAGAAACAGGACGCACCTTGTAGTTGGTCAAATAAATCATCAATACGAGGTAAAGGGTAACGATTCTTCACGGTAAGCTTGTTAAGTTCACGGTAGTCGATGCACATACGGAAGGAACCATCCTTCTTCTTTACAAATAAAATAGGAGCACCCCACGGGGAGGCACTTAGACGAATAAAACCTTTATCGAGCAGTTCCTGCAGCTGACTGGATAACTCTTGCATCTCGGAAGGTGCAAGACGGTAAGGAGCCTTGGCGATAGGAGTTGCGCCAGGTACGAGATCAATACGAAAGTCAACGGTTCTAGGAGGAGGAAGACCAGGAAGATCTTCGGGAAAGACGTCGGTGAAATCACACACTAATGGAACGTCGCTTATGTTCTTCCCCTTGCCCTTTTGTTCCATCATGTGGGCCAAGAAGGCAAAGTTATGTTTACGTAAGCATCGGCTCGCTTGTGTGCATGACATCAACCTTAGTCATTTTGAAGGTCGGTCTCCATAGATGTTCAAAGTATCACCAGAAGGAAGAGGAAGACGAATGAGCTTATCATGACAAACAATCTCGGCATGGTTCTTACGCAACCAATCCATGCCGATAATGACATCAAAACTACCCAAACGCATGGGTATGAGATCAATAGAGAATACGTGATCGTTAAGAGTCAGGGAACAATCGCGTACAATAGAATTTACAAGAATTGACTTACCATTGGCGACCTCAACAGAGAACGCCTCAGGTAACTTAGAGCGTGTACAGTTTATCAAAGACTCGAACTCCATGGACACAAAGATTTTATCGGTACCAGTATCTAATAGGATCGAAGCATAAAATTTATTAACGAGAAACATACCATTCACCACATCATTGTTGTTGCGAGCTTGATTAGCATTGAGATTGAATGCTCGTCCACGAGCGGCTGCTTGTTGTTCTTGATTCAGCTGGGGGCAACGATTACGAAGGTGGGTAGTATCACCACACTGAAAACATGCACGAACAGCGTTAACTGGACCTGGGTTTTGCAGAGGTGCTGGAGGTACTGGTAGAGCTGCCTGAGCGGGGGCTTGATGAACTTGTTGAGCTGGGTTAGCTTGGCGACAGTAGGGAGTCGTGTGCCCATAGTGATTACAGTTGGTACACAAACGACATGCAGAAGTAGTAGGGTGATGGAAATTGCAAGTCGTACACTTGGGGTAAGACCCAGTGTACTGTTTCTTAACTTCTGGTACAGCAGGGTTGGCAGCAGCAGTAGCAGGAACAGGTTTTACAGCAGGGTTTGCGGCAGGAACAATAGCATTGCATCCTGAACCCTGAGACTTCCTTTTCTTGTTCTTGATGCCACTTGACTGCTGGGTGACTTGATTTGTAGACTTGGAGGTAGCAGGAGTTGCAAATTGCTTATCACGCACACGGTTGTTGTTCAAACTTGCTACCAAACGATAGACCTCTTCAATAGTGTCGAGTTAAGCTGCTTCGATTGAATCACGCATAGCAGGAGGTAGACCATTGATGTACTTGGTTATCATTCGCTTAGGAGTAGAAACCAAGTGAGGAACGATCAAGCTCAACTGCTTGAATCAGGTAGTATAAGCCATGTTATCATCACCAACCTGTTTCAGATGCCAAAACTCTTCTTCAAGCTTCAATTGTTCATGAGGAGGGCAGAACTCGAGCATCATGAGTTCTCGCACCTCATCCCATGAAAGAG
This sequence comes from Helianthus tuberosus, assembly GCA_030545235.1. Classification (NCBI taxonomy): domain Eukaryota; kingdom Viridiplantae; phylum Streptophyta; class Magnoliopsida; order Asterales; family Asteraceae; genus Helianthus; species Helianthus tuberosus. The sequence goes on along the minus strand of CM060426.1, from coordinate 58,869,851 downwards.
CATAGGCTTCTTCATTAGAACGGATGTTTCTCTCATTCGACCACCACTCCAACGCTCTGCCTTGGAACATTCCAGTTGCACTCCTAGTCTTTAGATGATCTGGGCATTCGCTGTTAATGAAGGTAACTTAGATGCTGTCGAACCACTCGAGCATAGCAGTCACCCCATCACTTCCCGTGAAAGGCTTAGGGTTGCAAGAGATGAAATGTTTGTAGCTGAACTTAGTATACTTTTGCTTTTCGGCTTTCGAGTCCACAGAGGATGGAGGAGTGTTTGATCCTTGGAGCTCAGAGACGATCTTTGGCACGACTCGAGCAATCTGGTCGGCCATGAAATACATCATCTTTTTCTGAGACTTCTCCCTAGATCTCTTGAGAGTGTCGGATAACTCCCGAGAAGACATCTAAAAGATCCAGTAGAAGGATCGTATAAGTCTAGATTAACATGGAATAGACTAAGACATCAAGATTCACAACATTCATATAGATACCACAACCACGACCTTTGCATGGCACGTTGTACGAAGTTTGGAAATGTGTCAGAACCGCTTATATATAGGAATTACCAGCGGCGCATTCACCACGTTTTGGGCACAATTGCTTCTGCCTCGTACTCGGTGTCATGTTACGTGTCGCAAAACACACTCATCATTGTTATCATGGTTCACATAGATTTCAATAGATCACGATAGTTTTCAAATAGTCTTCAATATGCTCAATAGACTTCAATAGATTAAGTAGGCTTTAATAGACTTCCATAGACTAGTGTTGACAATCCACAACCAAAGAACCTCGCATGGCACGTGCTACGAAAGTTCGTCAACATGACAGAAGCACTTATATATAGGAAGTACCAGCGGCGTATCCACCATGCTTCGATCATGCCACGTCCGTCTCGTCATCGGTGTCATGCTTCGTTAACCACAACATTTGGATTTACCATAAGATTTTCACATAGATTGACCAGGTAGATTCGATAACATAGATTAAACCAAATAGATTTCATAACTTCAACCTGAGCCTACAACCTACGAACTTCACTTAGCGCGTGGTACGAAGGTTTGGTAACATGCCAGAAACACTTATATATAGGAAGTACCAGCGGCGTATCCACCATGCTTCGGACATGCCACTTCCTCCTCGTCTTCGGCGCTAGGCTACGTTTCGTATTTTGTTTCTCAATCCTCACATACGTAGTTTGCATTTAGATTTCACTAGAGTACACGATAGTTTTCACATAGGTTTCACATAGGGTACACAAATAGTCCTTTCGTAGTTTTAGAATTTAATAACCTCATCACCGATCCACAGACACTAAGTTTCGCATGGTACTTGGTATGGAAGGTGGTAACATGCCAGAAACACTTATATATAGGAAGTACCAGCGGCGTATCCACCATGTTTCGGGCACGTCACTTTTCCCTCGTATTCCATGCCATGTTACCTCTAGTGCCTTACAATCACAATATCACATAGATTGATTAATCATCGTAGATAAACTTTGTAAATTTAGTTTGATTCTTGAAGGATTAATTGTTTTTAGATTGCGGACATATGTGCAATTCGTGTGGAAATATTCCAAAATGAGCTAAGAATCGAGTTTAAAACCACATACATAAAATAGGAATAACATAAAAGATAGGCTTATAAAACATAGGCTTGTTCCGGGTAGAGGAACGGCGACTAACCAAAGTGATTCGAACCCATTTCGAATTGAGGTAACGTGTTTTGACTTACTTAGACAAATACGTCATCAATGTTAGGCCTATGATATTCGTCCTTTTTTGTCATTCCAAGTTCCTAATTGATCGGAAGTCGTGAGACTTTGGCGAGACATGAAATCATAAAAGAGTGGGACTAGTTATCAAGGTCTGAGTTTCACCTCTAACTTGACAACATCGTACCCTAAACAGCGTTGGTTCTTATCCGCAGACAAGACCTACTAGAATAATATGGAGGTCTTCCCATCAAGGTTTGGATGTCACTCCTATCTTGAGGGCAAGCCTCGTGCAAATACAAACACTTGTGAACAGTGCTTTCAAAGTATCAAGTGTCTATTATGTTAGCCTTAGGAAAGGCATGTAAGTTTAATAGGAGTATATGTACTGCTAGGAAGCAAATACGGTAGAATGCATAAGTCTTAAACAACAAATAAGAAGCAAGATTTCCTAGAACTATAGACTAGGGCAAGTATTCCTACTCATCCTAATTCCCTATAGTTATGGCTCTGATACCAATCTGTCACACCCCAACCGATGGCGGAAACATCGGGGTGCGAGCACTAGGCGTTCAGATTGCTCATGAGAATTCCATAACACTAATATTTCAATATAGATTAATAGATTTCATGTAGAATTGTCTAACAACACAACCATACCAAAATAACCATAAGTTCCAACAAACATCGAGTATTAGACATTGTTCATAGACTAAGTTAACTAGGTGAGTTTCTAAGCTTCATCCTAGCTCAATTCCATGTTTTCAGCATCCTATCAGCCTGCAGCATGTATTAAAATAGGGTTAGTACAAAAATGTATCGGCGAGTATACAAGTTTGGGTAATAGCATAATAGATTAAAAACAACTCATATCCACAATGTAAGTAATACAAAAAATAGTTTCAGTCGTGCTAGTATCGTAGTCTACGCAGAGATAGCCCAAGTATCCCGATGCTTTAGTGTTTACCCAAGACTCAAGGTAAACTAGAATCCTCCTAACAATACCCCCTGAGAATAATGGGAGAGGTGCACCTCCTATAGCGCTACTATTGTTAAGGCGGAACTACACACCCTGGATTAAACGTCACATAGCACAAAATAGAATACTAGAATGCACAAGTTTCACATACACGTAGGATAGAGTATAGTTTGCAAGTCACAAGTATCGTAGTATATAGAATACATGTTACATCCCAAAGTTTAAAGCAAAACGGGATCGAGTATACTCACAGTGATTGCTTAACGGTATAGACCGTTATTGGATCTAATGGAGCTCTTTTAGAATTAGCCTGATTAGATTACAACAGATAAGAGTCGGGCATAGTACGAGATTACGCAAAGTGTCGAAACAGTCACTGGATCGGGTGGCTGTCCGATCGGATTGCCAGTCGATCGAGTGCCAAGTGTGTGAGGGACGGATGGCTGCCCGATCGGATGGTTATCCGATCGGGTTGCCACTTGATTCAAATTCCATAAAGCGAGGAGGGATCGGATGGCTGTCCGATCGGATGGCTATCCGATCGGTTCACCATTCGATCCAAGTATTGAGTTTAGTGTTGGTCACCTCTAACGGATGGCTGCCCGATCAGATGGCTATTCGATTGGGTTGCCACTCGATTGAGATTCCCAAGTTCCAAGTTTTCTGGAAAAGTTCTAAGTGTTGAAGGGTTTCAAGGCTAAAGGACAAGTGTCTCCTGATTGAGTGGTTGTCCGATCGGGTGGCTACCCGATCGGGTTGACGTTGGGTCGGATGGTCCTTGTCCCGATCACCCTCTTTGTAAAATTTCTAAGTTTCTAGGCTGATGACGACGATACGGAATGCATTGAGACAACGGTAAACTTATCGTCTCTCAGTCGTTCTGATCGGGTGGGAATCACCCCTGTCCGGTCAGTCGTCAGTTTTCAATCAGTTCATGTCGGAATCCGTTCCATGGTCGTCTCTTTCGGCATTAATCCGTTTCCAAACCTACTCTAGACTATCCATCAAGTCTACAGTCCGTTTATGCCCGGATTTCACCGATTAAAGTGAAAGGTTGAAGAAAAGATGAAGAAAACTTTAAGTTTTATATGAAAAGTCTAGATTTAGTTTGGATTTAGTGTAAAAACGTATGAAATTCCTTGGATCTGAGCTAGATCTTGGCAGAAATGACATCATTCAACAGTTTGTACAAACCACCATGATAACATCACCTTCAAGCGCTCAAATCTCGAGGGTTTCACAGTAAAAAGTGTGATTTTAAAGGTAAATCACGTAGAGAATGAGGTGTAGATCAAGAAAGTACAAGGATCTAGCATAAAACGTACCGAAATCACCAAGAAAATGAAGAAATAAGATGTTCGTGCGCCTGAGTCGAGCTGGGCTGTCACATCAGTGAAGGACCGATGTGATAGCTCCTATTTATAGTGTGAAGGAGGGTGAGAAAGGAGCTGCGCGCATGGATCGGGTGGCAACTTGATCGAGTGGCCACTCGATCGGGTGGTCATCCGATCGGGTGGTCGTCCGATCGAGTGGTCATCCGATCGGGTGGTCGTCCGATCGAGTGGTCATCCGATCGGGTGGTCATCCGATCGGATTGCCACTTCGGCCAATCCATCCTTTCCGTATTCCCGTTTTCGCGTGCAAGATTAAGTGTTGCGTATTATTTGGTAATAGATCAACTAGGTTACATCATAAACACCAAAAGTTTCCCAAGATTGATAGATTCCGCCAGTGACAAGACTCCAGTCTCTCGTTCCACCAAGAATCAAGTTTCATGAGTCTCAAGAGTCAAGCACCAAATGTAGAGTTAGACATTCCAAGCATATAGATTTAGGCATTCCAACATAGATTTAGACATTCCAAGCATATAGATTTAGGCATTCCAACATAGATTTAGACATTCCAAGCATATAGATTTAGGCATTCCAAACATAGATTTAGACATTCCAAACATAGACTTAGACATCAAAGTATCACACATTAATTAGTTCAGGGGCTAGACTTGCCAATAACTAAAGTTCAGGGACTAGATCTGACAAAAGTCTAAAGTTTAGGGGCGATGGGCGTTACAGCGACGATCAGTTCTTCGAAAAAAATCATACTCTGCCCTCGTTCGTTGAATTCCGGTGTTGATGACATCCCTGAGTAATTGGGTTGACTTGTCATGTTCTTTTAATTTGCAGAAGGCAATTAAGTGTCCCACATCATGACAATAGTAACATCGCTTCTTCGTAAGATCCTTCCTTCGTCGTTCGTTCCTTTCGTCGGAACAGTGCTCACATGCTATCGTCGTTGACGATGATTGCAAATTTTTGTCTCTCCTCACCGTGGCTCTGATACCACTTGTTAGCGGAAGTCGTTATCATCGTTGCAGCGGAAATTATAATCATATCTCTCGCATAATCATTCGAATCAGATTGCATATTCATGATGACAAAAACAGAGTATGCAAATTGATAAGAAACAGTGGACAATTGATAATAATAGGAATTGTCTTGGTAGTCTCCATTGTTATAGGAGGTCTACCATATATACATTATCATGATGAACGGTTATTAACGGTTATGTTTCGCGGGAATAACTGTGTTTGACAGTCAACCGGTGCCACTCAACCATCACCACCGTTTCAAAGTTAATACATACAATAAATAATACAAACCATCCTAATTACATATGTCACATAATAGTAATAATAAATATAAAGTTTAGTTTATAATCTACACTTCTTTATAAAGCATATCCAAAGGACTTCTTAAAGTCATAAAAATTCCCTTAAAACACACCTAAAGCATGTTGTACAACCCTCTAAAGCACAATATAAATTACAATTCCAATTATGCCCTCCAAAACTTTTACCCTTCACCCGGATCCATCATCAACCGTCCATTTTCTTTCAATTCTTCACACGGATCGTGATCTGACGGATGATTTTGTTTTCACACGGATCCACCTTTCCCCTTCCTTCTCTCTCATCTCTCTCACAACTCACCAGATCTTTTCATCAACCTTCTCTCTCTCTCTCTCTGGCGACTCATCTCAAGCACATGCCAACGATTAGGGTTTTGGTAAGAACCGCCACCATCATGACTCTGGCAGCGGCTGCTTGTGGTGTTTGATGTGTAAATTGTTGATTTGAACTTAACGGCGGAGGAAATGTGAAAAATTAGGGTTCCGCTAGAACCTCAGGCGATGACGACATAAGGTATTCTTCTAATTCTGTGTTGATTTACATTTATCAGTGCTGAACGAATCTGTTTGTTCATACTTTCATACTTTCACCAGATCCAACAACGGTGTGGTCTGTAATAGTGGTCGAGGCAAGTTCCAACAACCCGAGGTAAGTCCGACAACCTCCTTTGATTTGTTTAGATTATGCCCTTTACTATCATGTCTGAGGTAAACTCTACTTTGAATCAACAGATCTAGGGTTTTATATCTGAGGGTTTTATTTGACAGATCTCGTGATTCCACTTGGCTGAGGTAAACTTCATTTTGAATCAGTAGTTCTTTTCTTTCAATCAAGACTTTTGGTCAACCCGTGGTTTGTAAAGGATCTATTAACATCAAAAAGTGGCAAATGACCTAAGTTGCCCGTCGATCTAGACTAGGGTTCCGATCGACTTCCGGTGAGTCCTACTTCACCATTGGTTCGGTCGGTTTGGTGGTCGTTTGACTATTTGGTTTTGAGTTTTTTTTGGTTGAAGGATTTGGTTAGGTCTCAATCCCCCAACAAAATTCCACCACCAAATCTTTGCTTCTGAGGTTTGTTTCTAACTTTTTTCATTTGAGAAATTATTTTGGGTTTGTTGTTGTTAGCTAGCTGGATTGTGTATTTCTGTTGTTCTAGATTCTGACTTCATGATGATCGTTTGTTTGTTTATTTATTAAAAAGTTGTTCTAACGAATTTAATTGATGGATGATGGAGAAATGTGGTGATAATATACTGTGTTACTAAAAGAATATTGGGCTTTGATTCGTATCATTCTTGTTGTAGACTCTTGTAAGCAGAATTGGTCTTGCTGATAAACTGTTGGGGCATGAAGGGTGCACAAACACAGTTGCTTTTGTTGGAAAATAGTTTTTTTTTTTGTATAAAACCTCAAAACCGAACCGTCAAACCATGAAAGTCGGCTGGTTCGGTTTGTATTTTCACAAAACCATAGTTACCAGTTTGGCCCAAAATTTTCTTCAAAACCAGCCAAACCAAATTGTGAACACCCCTGGTGTGTAGCATTGTGGTGGTCTGATTACGCTGGCAAAAAATGCAGAATGAATTCGTTCAGAAGATCAAAGCTGAGGCATCTATGTTACGACAAACAAACGAAGATTTATGTAAACAAGTTGAAGATCTACAAGTAAGTCGATTAAACGCGGTTGGGGAGCTTGTTTATCTTAGATGGTTCAACACTTGTCTTAAAAACGAGTTGCAAAATTCAAGGTTCGTGATGCGTTAGATGTGAATAATGTACGGAATAGGCAACTTTTAATACTTATTTTGATTGATTTTTGTGTTCTATAGAATGAACGTGCACAAGTAATAGGCCAACTTACGGCGCTCGTTGAAGAAAAAAAACCATTTCAGGACGATCATGGATGGCAAGAGAAAAGAAATCGAGCCACTGCAGCAGGCTTTAGGCAAGTTGCGGGGCCCGAACAATGTGTATAGAGACAACCGAGGAAGTTACATATGCTCATTGAGGAAGAGCTCAACGATGTCATCATTTGTTTCGTTTTCTGTCTTTCCAGAATACTTGCTTCTACCAAAACCGCTCCCTCTTGAATGATGCAAAAGGCTGGCTGCGAGTAAGGACGTTAATGCCCTTATAGAGCTTTCAACCTTAGAGGTTTGTTAAACACTCCAGTTGTCTGATTTCTAAATTTTATAAACATTGGGAAGCACATTTAAACGCTTATATTCTCTTATTGAACTCAGGTCGACAAATTCATGTCGGAGTGGAATAGTAGTAAAGCGTTCAAGGAAGATTATGAAAAAAGAATATTAAAATCATTCGACATGCGTCAGCTCAGCAAAGACGGGCGTATGAGGAATCCGGAAGAGAAGCCTTTAGTCGCACAACAATCACCAGCCCCTGTTCCCGCCGAAACAGAGGTCATAGCAAAACCAAAGGAAGATCCCACTCCACCTCCACCACAAGTTGCCGTAATTGAGAACGAAAAAGACAGCAAAAAATCGGAAGGAAAAAAGAGTAAAATAGAGAAATTAGTAGTAGAAGAAGAAGAGGATGAAGTTTACGGATTGGAGAAAAAACTGGTCAAAACCGAAGTCGTGGATGAAGCGAAGCTCAAGGAGATGAAGCGGGAAGAGGAGATCGCAAAAGTAAAGCAGGCATTAGAAAGCGCAGCCGCAACGGCGCAGCTAGCGCAGCCGCAGCGAGAGATTGTCGGTAGGTGGAGTTGTGGTGGTGGTACTGGAAGAGTGAGAGTCGGTAGGTGGAGTTCTTGTGCTGGTACTGGGAGAGTGAGAATCGTTTACTGGCTTAACAAGATATGCGGCAGTTTTTAGTTCACTAAAATTTCCGATTGAAGGTACCATGATAACTTCTTTGTCTATTTCAGATTCTGCATCTCGAGATCGCTAATATTTTCTACTTTCAGGTGATTTCGAGTTTATTGGAGGGTTCCGATTTGCCGATTTTCTCTCTAAATTTCGCACATTTTTTAGTTCACTGAAGTGATTTAACCGATGTTGACATTGCAACCAACGAATTCTGATTTTGTGACTGTACATGAGCTCACCGAATGGATCAATGGAACCTTCTTCAATCGCAGAAGGAAGTTCTGCACGAGAGTCACAGGGATATGTGATTGTACAATAAGAAAGACCATCATGGTTTGTTTCTTTTGCTGAATACTAGCCTCCAACTTGGGTTTATGATTTAGGTAATATTTTTTATAAACCAATTTGTGATGAGTTAACCAGAGACATGAACTGAGTGCCCATCATGATAAAGAGAATCATTTTGTCATTCATGTTGAAATGATGACATATGTTTCTCCTTTTGCATACCATTCTTCCGATTCCATTGTAGACATGTATATAGTTTACATTATGATATTGTTTATTACTATGAGTAAATTTTAACTTTCACTTGAGAGAAATTTCTTAGATGCATCCAATTGTTTAATGTTGCATTAATCTATATGGAGGTGTGATCTTTACAGAATAGATAGATGCCTTTATTTGTTAAAATCTAAGTACTTGGTACCTTATTGTATATGTGGTCAACACATCATAGTCATGGTTTGTGGCCAATACGATGGAAAATTTGTTTTGTTTGCTTATGAATCGTCAATTTGGGTAATCTTCTATCTCAAGCTGGTGGGTTGCGGGTCAAACTTTAACACATCATTTGTTTGTAAAAAATTCTTTAGAGTGGACAAAAAGGTGGCTTGCAGGTCAACCCAGCCCGTTCCGACCCGTTACCCGTTGATCATGTTCTAAATGATTGGATGTAGATATGTACAATATGGAGATGTTCACCAAAGATAGATAGATGTGTATGCATTTGGTGTTGTATTTCATGAACTTATCTCAGCTAAGAAAGCCATAATCTAAGCAAAATGACTCTAATGCTAAACAAAAGGGCCTCGTGTTGGTGACTTTTTGCTCATTATGGTTTTTTATATAGATGTTGATTATTAGTTTACAAGATAGCAACTAATCATGAGTTCAGTCTTGATAATGTACAGTTTTGATGAAGTTCTTAGTCAGGCAGATCCCAAAGACGACCTGGTCCAGTTGATTGGCTCTAGGCTGGGGAATAAGTACCCTCTGGATTCAGTATATAAGGTAAATCTTTTTTCATTTAGTTGACCATCACAAGTTTTTACTTCATGTCTTTAACTTTCAGAAATTACTCTTATGGTTCGTACTTTTGCCAATGGCTCATCTAGCAAAAGCTTGCACACATGAGTATCCTCGACTAATACTAAGCATGAGATATGTTGTGGCTGCATTGATGACTGTTTCATCATCATCCATGGAAGAGTGGGACGTTGGCTTCTTCTATGAATACTAGACTTTTAGTCTCATGTTTGGCCAATAGTTGCCGTTGTTTCCATTATTGTTCTTTTGATGTATATGTATTTCTTATTATGTTCAAATGTTCAAGCATCATGTAATGTGACAAATTTTGTATGTAATTTATGTTTCAAGTTTTTGGGATGATTTTTCTTCTTGTGTACAGATTTTTTTTTTGTATTAGTTTTGGGGTTTTTCAAAATTCATAGTTTCCTTACTCTTGTATCGACCATCTGTTCAAGCTATTACTCATTGGAGATTTAGTAAGAAGCTGGAAAATCATTGCTTCTCCACATGTACGACGGTTTGAAAGATATAGATCCTGAACATGTATTCTACATATATATAGGATTAGGTTCAAACGTGAACAAAATCCCAAGAGTGAACTGTGTGAACTGATCTGGGCCCTTGATTTTTATGATCTTGAGATTAAAGTGAGTGGCATGATGGTAATTATTTGGTTAATTTTTCTATTTAATTAAATACAAAAAGGGTATATGTGTAATTTCAATCTTAAATTGATTGCATAAATCTCTCACAAATCAAATCAAGGATTAGGAAAGATGTAACTTAATTCAATTATTAAAATAATTATTTGTTTAAATGCGATGTACACATGTGTATTTTGATTTTGCCCTCTTTTAATGTGATGTACACATGTGTATATCGTCTGTTTTTGTGATATCTCAGAATTTTTTTTGTATTGAATGTTGATGTACACCTGTGAATTACTGTACACATATGTACGATGCTGAGTACACATGTGTACTGTTCTATTTATATCCAAGTACACATGTGTATACCGTTGAAATATGAAGGTTACGTGGATCTTAAAAATCAAAATTTGAATTCTGGTGATGAAATCTAAAATAAAAATTAAAATTGAAATCTGATGATTTGTTGTTTGTTTTTATAATTATCTTATTAATAAATAAACATAATGTGGATATTGAATTTAAATTAGGAAAGATGTAACTTAATTCAATTATTAAAATAATGATTTAAATCTAATTTTTTATATAATTACAATCCTACCCTTAACAACTAAAAAGGAAATCAAGGGTCCATATCTGTTCACGCAGTTCACTCTTGAGAGGTTGTTCACGCTGGAACCCTACCCCTACATACATCTTTATATATTTATATAAACTTAAACGGTTAAAAAGGTAATTTTTAACTTTTAGAAATGGTCATATGCTGATATTATATTGAACAGGCCAAATAAATGTTTGATGCTGCTTCAAGATACTTATTATTATATCCTCATAAACGTGTAATTATATACTACCTCATCTACAAATGGTCCCTCAGTTATGGCACGGGCACGGGTTGATATTATCAGCCACGTATGTTATCATTACCACGTGCTTATTTGATTAATTCTTTAAAGTTTAAAATCACACCTTAAAATAAAAACCCCACCACCCAATGAGAAGCCTCCACATCACCCACCACCCAATGAGAAGCCTCCACATCACCACCGTTGCATCGCGAATTTGGTTTTGGTTATGGCTCAAAACCGAACCGCCCCGTACATAGCCCTAAACTCACCAACCTAAGTGATAGGTTTCCCGCCGCATCGCGTGGGTAAACGGCTAGTCTAATAAAAAGGAGATTGGGTTTTAAAACATAACAGTAAGAAAATTGTTTTTCTTTATTAGGTATGAAAAGGAGATTGGGTTATATAAATCAGTTTAATTTATTTTAAATTATACAGTCATTTTCTTTCCTTCTATCATTCAAACATGCATCCACTTTTATCAATGAGTTAATTTTTTTTTTATTCATTAGATAGGATATTATTCTACACGAAAAAGGACAATTACAAAGGAAATTAATTAGGGGTATAGAAAGGATGTTTTAAAATGATTTTTCTAAAGGAAATTAAGATCTTGTAGATTTAGTTGAAATATTCTATTTGAATTTGAATCTGAATCCTAATCATCTTGTCTATAAAGGATGTTTTGCTCTATAAATTCAAAACAAAAGGCAGTCGAAACCGCCATTATCGATCATTTACAGCGATGGCTACCACCGAGACCAACTCCTTAGACGACCATAAGCAACTTCATGTGGCGGTGTTCCCATGGCTTGCTTTCGGTCACATCCTCCCTTTCCTCGAACTCTCCAAATTCATAGCCCAAAAGGGTCACAAAGTCTCGTTTCTTTCGACCACTAGAAATATCCAACGTCTCCCCACCCTCCCTTCCCACCTCTCTCCGCTCATAAATCTTGTTAAACTCACTCTTCCACGTGTTCAAGAGCTGCCCCAGAATGCAGAGTCCACCATGGACGTCAGTATTGATGTTGTTCCTTACCTCAAGATAGCTTTCGACGCTCTTCAGCCAGAGGTCACTCGGTTTCTTGAGCAAGAGTCACCAGACTGGATTATTTATGACTTTGCTCCTTACTGGTTACCGTCCGTTGCCGCTAGCCTTGGAATCTCGCGTGCCTTCTTCTCGATTTGCACGGCATGGTTCATCGCTTTTGTGGGAGCGTCCCCTGACGACTTAATTAATAGTTCGGATGATCGAACAACAGTTGAGGATTTGTTGACACCGCCGAAGTGGATTCCTTTTCCGAGCAAACTATGCTACCGGAAGCATGAGGCCAATTTGACGATGAGCCACTATTCTTCTAACGCTTCTGAGGTTTCAGATGCATATCGTTTGGGGATGATTTTGAGGGGATCTGATTGTATGTTTATGAGATATTGCTATGAATTCGAACCCCAATGGCTAACCCTTTTAGAGAAGCTACACCACCTACCTGTGGTTCCAGTGGGATTACTTCCACCCACAAACATTCAAGATGAGAAAGATCAAACATGGGTGAGGGTCAAGAAGTGGCTTGATGGCCAACAAAAAGGTCCTGTGGTGTATGTGGCGTTAGGAAGTGAGTTTATGGTGAGCAAAAGCGAGCTGGTCGAGTTAGCTTTGGGTCTTGAGCTCTCCGGGTTGTCATTCTTTTGGGCTCTCAGAAAACCAGCTGGTTCCACGGAGTCTGACTCGGTGGAGTTGCCAGACGGGTTCTTGGAACGAACTTGTGACCGTGGAATGGTATGGACGAGTTGGGTACCTCAGCTACAAATACTGAGCCATAAGTCGGTGTGTGGTTTCTTAACTCACTGTGGTTGGAGTTCAATTGTGGAAGGGTTAATGTTCGGTCACCCTCTAATAATGCTACCGATTTCGAGTGAACAAGGTTTGAATTCTCGAGTGCCGGTGGACAAACAGGTGGGAATCGAGGTACCGAGAAATGAAGAAGATGGCTTCTTCACCAAGGACTCGGTGGCCAGATCGCTAAGGTCGGTTTTAGTCGATGATGAAGGGAAGATCTACAAGGCGAATGCGATGGAGTGGAGTAAAATATTTGGGGACACTAATTTGCAAAAGAAGTATGTAGACGATTTCATATATTATTTGGAAAAGAAGAGACGTTTGATCACATGATCAAGTGTTATTTGGAATGTATGATATAACAGGTTTGTTATGTTGGATCAATCAACTGAAGATCTTCATCTTTATGTTCATTTTATTATCATTCAATAATAGACACCTATTAGTAATTTAGTAATCTTATAATTAATATATTTGTATTTACTATTTGAATACTAATTTAGTAAAAGTTTATCATTATCATTTATAAAGTAGTACAAACTTAAATTAATTAAGTTATAATTATTAATCGAAGGCAAGAAAAGGAGAGTGAAATTCTAGATGAACAAATAGTTGAAATAATATTCAATGTAAAATTACATTTACCAAGTTGAAATAAAACCCAAAAAATAAAGTAATGATACGTTGATAAGTGTTTTACATTAATCGAAACCATAATATTGTTTTAATAACGGTACAGATAGTTTTAATACCAGTAACAATATTGTTCGGTCAGAATCGATGTGGTATTAATATTGTTGGATGCTATATGTCCCGTAGATCGTGACGATATAAGTTATGATATAGAAAGATAATTTATAGCACTACTGAAGTTTTTCGGACGGTATCTTTGGTTTGTCACACTAGGTAACAAAAAAAAAATCAATTGTATTTGACCGTTCGATTTTAAATAAAACTTTATTATTATTATTATTATTATTATTATTATTATTATTATTATTATAAGGGATAACTTTGTTAAAAGTAACCAAGTTTCATGAGTGTTTCAACTAGGTTACTCATAATTGTTTATGTTTCAATTAGTTCACTAAAGTTTACTTTGATGTTTTAATCATAGATATTTTACTTAAATAGAAGGTCATTCATCCTATATTAACATTTATTTAAGTTTTTTTTTAAATATGTTGACATGGCTATTTTACTTAAATAGAAGGTCATCCATCCTGTATTAACATTTATTTAGGTTTTTTTTTAATATGTTGACATGGCTTATAAATGTCTACATGGATTAAAAAATTACAAATTATTTTTTAAAATTGCAAAAAAAAATTACGAAAAAAGTTATTTATTTATTGGGTTATTATTATTTATTTATTAATAACTAGTAGGGTGTCCGCGCGATGCGGCGGGGGTGACACTTTGCATTGCGGCACTCGTTTCTGATAGTTTCTTATTCGTATAATATTTATGATAGCATTATTGTGGTGGATATATGTCATAAGTATTACACATGTCTGGTAATTATTAAATTTAAAATTTAAATTATCAAGTACTTCAATAAACCATTGACGCAATAAAGTAACACAAGAATAAAAAAAATAAGTCTTAAACATAAATAAAAGTAATATAAAGTAGTACATGAATAAGGAAATATAAGTCTTAAATATAAAAGTTGAAAACTAAAAGCTCAAGTGTCAAGTACTTTGCATCATGATAAGATCAATTTAGTAATCATACGGCTTAAACATCTCAGGGATGTCATCTATATTGTCACACCACAATTTGTCATCATCGAGATCAACTTCCTCCATAATTTCTTGTATGTCTTCTGTTTGATTATTACATCCTTTGGATGATAAGTTTCTTCTCTGTTCTTCTCTTTAACTGATACATCAGTAGTAGCTGGAGTAGTTTGGGGAACTGAAAAAAATGTTAAGTATTTTAGTTACATATTATATCATGTTACCGTTATAAATAATATAGGATAAAAAACGAAGTTCACAGTTAAACATAATATAAAAACAAACAATATATCATGTTTTAGAAACATACATACCCGTGTAAAGATCTGAAAGGATGAATATTGAAGCTCCAAAACCACTAAATGATAAATAAGATGAATGTTAAGTGTGAGCATAGAAGAATAAATTATACACAACAGAAAATTGAAATACCTGTAAACCAAAAATTCCAAAGAACAATAAATTTCTTGAACTGAAAAAAATAATAATTAATTATACTATATATAGAACCTATAAACCAACGAATTGAACAACTTGTAGCTTTTTTCAACTAACTAATATTATCTATAAGAGTATTTTTGTACTTATAATCCATAAAAAATGCAATATAATCTGGTATTCAGTTTTTGAAGATGTATTATGTTTAGATTACGGAGTTTTTTCCTAAAAGTTTGTCACACCCCGACCGCGTTAAAACAACAAACCGCGGCGGAAACGTCGGGGAGTGTCGTAACAGAATCATTGTTTCACAATACATGGATTGAAGTTTCGTTTTATTGAATTAAGTTTATTACATTGTCTCGAATGTTAAAAGCAAAATATGAACATATTTTCCTTCATTGTTATTAAGTCACTAAGGCTTCGTCCATCCCCATGTGAGCATGCATCATAATCATCATCAACATCATCAAACTACGGTACCTGAAACATATGTGAAAATACGTCAGCATAAAAATGTCGGCGAGTACATAGGTTTTGTGAGTGTGTCAGATTCATGGCCTTGAGTTCATATTGCAATACCTCGTGCAACTACGAGAGTTGTCAAGTGTGTACCTTTGAAAACGAAAGAGTTTGATATTGCACCATGTTTCTATCAACTTTTACAAGTTGATATATGTATAAACCAAAACCATTGTAGCCATAAATCTTAACTGAAAACATTTGTCTTTGTAAACCAAGTAGTAAATCGTCGTTGAAAGTAATCATTGTATGGTTTATATCTTTAAGTAAACCTTGTAGTGTAACTTCGTTTTGAAAACATTTGTCCAAGTGATCTAGATAACGCAACGACATGTAATGTGTTAAAAGCACTTATATATAGGAAGTACCAGCGGCGTATCCACCATGCTTTTATCACATTACACCCGCCCCGTTACCTAATCACTTACCATAACCCAATCGTTCAGTAGTTCAAATAGTTCCAATCGTTCAAATAGTTCACATAGATTAAATAGTTCCAATGGTTCAATAGTTCAAATCCTTCACATGGTTCAGATAGTTCCAGTGGTTCAAATAGTTCACATAATTCAATAGTTCCAGTGGTTCAAAAAGTTCACATAGTTCAATAGTTCCAGTGGTTCGTGTTTAAATTATGAAAACTAACTTTTGGTCGTTTCATTGAATACATTCAAACTTGTGTGACTCGTCCTAATCGTTCAACTCGTATTAACAAACCAACAAAGGTAAGTTAACAATCATCAGGTTCTATCGTTACCCACATTACCCCCATAACCATGGTGAAAGTCCGATAACGGGATTTGTCAGATCCTATGGTATTATAATATCCTACGGTACCATAGCGTACTACTGGTCGGCTTAAAAATAGTTAATGAATGTCATTCAATTGTCTTTCGACCAACGTCCCAACAAGTTCGTTCATATTATTGAAATCGTTGTGTTTAACATAAACCATAGCATTCGTTTAGAAAACTCGAAATCGTTTAGCATATATGAATCACCCCAAAACATTTGAAAACGGTAAAAGAGGGGAACTATGTACTCACATTGAATTGCAAGGTATCCTCGATTAAATGAACTTAACAAAGCTCGGGCAAACCAAGGAAATCAAGTGGTACCTATTAATCGGATCGCTAAGTTAATAAATCGACACCTAAATCGGGAGATCGGGTAGAATGAGGTCTCGTAAACCAAATGAGTATTGGAACTCATGTACTATGGTTTAATAAAGCCTACATCCTAAATCGGAACCTATCCTAAGTGCTTACGACCCGTTATGACTCGTTAAGGTAGTCTACGCTACTTTAACGTGTCGTTCGCGCGTAAGCGCGTTCGAGATGCCTAACTAGTCCTATGACAAGTATTATATGCCCTAACATGTTTAAATATGTTGCATAATCAGTTTAAGTGACAAAATTTAAGTTACATATGCTTAAATTCAAATTATGCATGAAAAGGGAATTTTGGTCATTTACCTAAGGCATATAAACTACCTATCATACAACTAATTAAACTAAGTGACCATAAGGTATAACATCGGAAGGTTATTCCCTATGCAACTATGGTCACAAAATATGCCTGGTCGGATCCTAACGATCGATCAAACGGGTCGGGTTCGAAATTCTAAGCGGTTGCCAAGACCGCTTGACTTACGACCCTATACAAGCACTAGACTAAAAGTGACGAGTTAAACATATTAAAACATGTTTAACTAAGTTAGAAAACAAGTTTGATATCAAAACAAAGTGTTTTGATATCCGAAAATAGTTTCGTCGCAAAATGCGCGTAATCGGCATTTTGACTGAAACTTTGACTCGTCACTTCGACTAATCGACGTGGTAATCAGTAGGTATAGTCACAAGGGACTATAACCATCGTGATTACGCTCACGTTGCAAAGTTCAAACGAACTTTGTCTTGACCAATTCATGGTCAAAACAGAAAGTCAAACACTGTTTGACTTTCATGCTTGAAAAGCATAAACAAGCATGAAAGAAGCTTACAAAGGGTCCAAGCTAGGAAGAATTGAACTAAAAATGCTCAGGTATGAAACCTTCACAAGTGAGAGCTTCAACTTAGAGCAGATTTGATTCAAATGAGCAAGGAACTTGGCAAAACTTGGTGGGTATTTATAGGGATACTTGAATTAACAAGATCATTACATGTGTTTTTGCAAGGATCAAAGCATGATCTCAACCATACACATGTTGCCCATAGATTAGAATACAAAGGGAGCTCAAATACAAGTCCATAGTATGCTAAAACCATGGTAAAAATCACTGAAATCAGCTGCTGAAGCCAGATTCAATGTTTCTGATCTGCAGGTCGGTCGCGCCCAGCATAGACATAAGTCTAATCCTTCGCGGCCCGCCTAAGATCTTTCACAGATTGACAGTTTTAGTCCCTGCAAGCCTAAAACTTAGATTTTGATGCATTTCAGCCCCGTTAACCCCATTTCAAGGCTCTACAATGAAGTTAAAGCATAGGGAACATGAAATATGCTTGAAAACATCTCAGATGTTGGTTCGTTTGGTCGTACGGTCACGTTATTTGGTTAATTACGACGAAAACTCAAACGGACGCGAAAACGATCCAAATTATGCGACTAGTGGTATTTTTGCATTCCAATCACTAAAATAAAATATTTTAATGATTACAAAAAGTTTTGGATGTCCGGATATGTTCAGAACGTAAGATATGCGCGTAAATGCAAACTTATGCACTTTTTGACGCTTTTAGTCCCTATTGATCAAATAAGCGTATTTTCGCATAACGAACCCCTCAAAGCCTATTTCTAAGCTATGTAAAGGATATTTAGGGTATGTTTAGCTTATGATCAAGTTCCGGAATGTTCGTTATTATACGAATCGGCATACTTTCTCAGTTTGTCACAAATAGTCCCTGCGATCGAATAAACTTGTTTTGGTACACCAAACCCTCTAAAACTTATTTCTAAGTTATGTAAAGGTTATTTAAGGTATGTTAAGCCTATGTCACTGTCCCGGAGTGTTTGTTGTGTTAAACTGATTACGTTTACGTAACACTTTGCGTATAACTTTCCAGAAAGCGATTTAAGGCTTGAAATCGAACAAGAATTGACATGTGCAAATGTCTCATGTATTTATACAAATCTCAAGTATGAAACACAATATTTCATTGGTTTTGTATTTGTATGATGGTTGTAGAGGCACAGATGTCACAAGTTTGTTGGTGGAAAACTTATTTACCAAACTTCTAAAAAAAGTTTTTATAAAAAAGAGGTTTTATAAAAATGAAAATGCTTCTAAAAACGTTTTATAATTTTTTATGAAAACTAAAATTCCATTTTGTTGAATATGGTATTATATAAAGTTTTTTAATACAACCAATTAGATAAAACAAGTGAGCTTGTTTGATGTCAATCTACTACCTTCTAACCCATGTAAGTGTGTGCACCCAACCAAGTAATACACAAACATACAGAATACGAACAAAGCTCATTCAAACCCGTATGTGCAAAGTTTCGAAATTTAATCTAGTCGCCAGAACAAATTGGTGAACAATCTTAATCAAACGAAAATCGGAGTGAAAAGGGTTAGAATATTATTAAACCGATGCTAATGAAAACAACGTAGAGAGTCTTGAGCATTTGAAATGTGATAGGATACATTGATTTAATCACTTGTACACTAATGCATCATCTACTTGTACATTTTAATCCGCACAACAATACTGACCAAGACAACCATCGAAATGTTGACAAAAATGAGTAGGTCATCACGGTACCTTAGGATTGTTTTTTTTAAATATTATAGTGTATAAAATATGACAAGAATACGTAAAATAATTATAAGTTTGTTATGAAAAAGGGATAAGTGTAACTAATTAGCCATAATATTGTTAAAATAAAGGGATTTAAGTGTAATAATATGAGGGATTAAAATATAATTAGTGTTTAAAAGACCAAGTTACCCTCATTTTAGGGGTGTTTTTATAAATAAAGAGGGAAGAAGTTCTTATTTTTTTGGTATCTTAAAATACCCCTCTCTCATGCATTATAATATAGTATAAATATAAGTTTGTTATGAAAAGGGATAAGTGTAACTAATTAGCCATAATATTGTTAAAATAAAGGGATTTAAGTGTAACAATATGAGGGATTAAAATATAATTAGTGTTTAAAAGACCAAGTTACCCTCATTTTAGGGGGTTTTCTATAAATAAAGAGGGAAGAAGTTCTTACTTTTTGGGTATCTTAACATACCCCTCCCTCATGCATTATAATATAGCATAGATAATATTAGCATTTGCTACTGTGGATTAAAAAAGTTATTTTCCATATACTATCAATTAGCAACTTTTACGAGCATAAATGTATTGTATCATATGCTTAGTGAGTTTTTCAAAAAAAAAATAGTTATGGATCCATGGACAATATATTTTATTGTTATGTTTATTTCTGTTATTATTTATTTTTTGATTTCTCTGTTTTAATTTTATTACTTAAATCCTGTATGTATTTTTGTAATACACTATGATTTATCTTTCTTAAATCATGTATGTATTTTTGTAATACACATTGATTTATCTTTTTTGAAATTTTTTTCGTTTCTATACACGGTGCAACGTGTGTATGTGGTTCAGTGTTTTCACGTCTATTTTTTTCCCGTTTAACAGGTTCGTCACAACTCACACGTCCTATATCGACTTAGTTATTCTTTTCTATGTTTTATGTTACGGTCTAATTTCTTTGCGTGTGTGGTTCAATGATTTTACGTCTACGTTTCGCCCGGTGTTACATTCCATTTATTTATTTTGTTTTACAATTTTTACGGTGTTAATGGTCGTTAGCAGAAGTATAGCATTGATGCAACTTGGCACGGTTTTATGTCCCACCGCAATGCGAGGGTTTAATACTAGTTATGTTTAACTATGAAGAGGATCTATTCAAATATGAGTGATGGATTCCTAAATTAAAATTTTGGGCCTCTCAAAAGAGTTTTAATATAAACACCGACAACTTACAAAGAAAGATGGGAAATAGCAATAATTTTTCAATGGGTTTTGGTTAGTATTACATCAATTTTGTAGTGTTTACTTAAAACCAGACATCTTACTTGTGTCATGTCCGTTAGCTCGTAATCTAACTAGACGCGCCAATGGTTCCTAGCTCAACCTGTTGAATAGACTAGTCCGGTCTGGTTTTCAAAACATATCTTGTAGTATCAATGTACTAAAAATCAAATGGTTTTAAAATAACCATGGTTGCAAAAGTCGCTAGGCGCTCCCTAGTCGTATTTGAGTGTACTCGGTAAGTACTCGACGGAGATTACTTGGGGAGTAATTGAAACGCCCAAATTTTTCTCATTCGACTAATAACATAAAATTCTTACAATTTTACAAAATTTTGACATGACCCGTTTGTACTAAGGACTTGTCTCCCTGCTTTTAACAAAATCATTTTAATAGAATACTACGACACTTTTTAACATAACAAAAGTTAAGACCATGAAAGGTTCACCGTGAACATTTTGTACAAACTACACAAAAGGTTTAGAATCCAAACTTCTTACTAACATACTAGACACTTACTAATTAACATTTACTACACAAAATGGTAAATTAACCCATTGAAAATAAACAACTTGGACCAGAAGCGCATAAGGTCAACGTTGCGTGTGTGTGTTTGGTCCGAGCGCGCCACGTCTAAACTTGGGATTTACCTATCATTCATAACAACAAAACATTTGTTAGTCATAATACATAACAACTCGAACTCTTTAGTTACCTATCTTTATTCGACCCATTTACATGACATGTTTCTTTACATCATGTTTACTTCCATTCGAAAACATCCGACATACTACTTTCCGACTCATTTAAAATGAGTCACTACATACCATTCAATTCAAAACACTTACATCATTTGACCCGTTATGAACAAGTCAATACATAAACATTCTAAGAATCATTCCACTTATCATTTCAACCCATTTAGACGGGACGTTTCGTATTCACTACAACATCACTTTTAAAACCTTTTTCAATATAAGCTCTTGCTTCTAATCAATCTTGATCCATAACGGAAATTTGCACGAATTCGTTGTATCAAATAATATCATTCCTAAATCTACTAGTAGAGTAAGTAAAGTTCATAAGAACTTACAGCAATCTTGAGATGCTTGTGGCTTCGAGTGACTTGCGTCTTCTTCTTTCTTCGTGCCTATATGTCATAACTTCATACTTTAGCTTTCATGACATTATTTTCACATTCCTTACTATACGATTTGGTGTCTACTAATCACATATGTCATTATCATAAAGAAGTTTCATCGACTTATCAAGTATTCATGTAAAAACGTAACTAAACCCACTTAGGCATTTCATCGAACACATTGCGTGCGTATCACTAGTTTAACACAATGTACAAGCATCTTAAACACAATTTCCATAGTTCACTCATTGATTAACATAAACATCCCTAACTTGGAAATTTATCATCCTAAACATGAACACCTAGTTCCTAATCAATTATTCATAACAATTTCATCAATTAACAATCAAATTAACATGTAGAACTTCACAATTTCTAACCCTTACTTGACATGCAAGTGGGTTTTTGCCCTAATCATGCTCATATTCGAAATTTAGCATCTATTGATGTCTAAACATTCATAGCAACCATAAATCATACTAGATTTTGTATTACATTCAGGAATTACACTAAACCCACATAACCAAACATCATCAAATCAGGAAATTTCACTTACTTGAGATCAAGAATACTTAGACAATCAGAATTCTTAGCTCATGCATTCGATTCTTCACTGATTTCACTTTCAATTTGATAGAAATTAAGATGTTAGGGTTTTGAGAGGAAAAGCTTTCCCCTGGCCTTCTCACGTTCGCACACACCAGGACCAATTTTGGTCTTCTTTTTTTTTTTATCTAATTTCATTTCATATATACACATCTAGTCCCTCATCTATTAGATCTTTTTCACTTTATTAATCCATATTCTAACTTGTCATCTTTCTTTTACTAATCCTTTAATATGACATAATTCTATGCATTCCCATTTTAATTATTAAAACGTCACTACATATTATATTTTTATGACGTACGAAAATTTGGGGTGTTACAGTAATCGACCTAGGCGAACAATACTCGGGCCTCGGCAGCCTACCTTGTAAGGAGTACTTTGGGAGTAGTCGGAGTCTGAACGGGACTTTTATGTAACACCCTGAAAATATAAACATGTTATTATAAATTCAATATTGATAATAAACAAAATAAACTAACTAGGAATACAAAAAATAAGAGTAAATTGCCATTTTAGTCCCTGAGTTTTGTCCAAATTTGCCACTTTGATCCAAATAGTTTTTTTTTCCCCTCTGGGTCCCTGACTTTTACATTTTGTTGCCATTTTGATCATTTTGTCTAACTCCATCCAAAAACCCAGTTTGTACTTAATCACTAATGTTTTCAGTTGCCATTTTGACCCAATTCCAAAAAATCAAAAAAATTCCAAAAAAATCATAAAAATTCTAAAAAATCCAAAAATCATTAAATGTTTCGGCACGAACCGTTTCGACCCGTACCGTTTCGAACCGAACCGTTTCGACCCGTACCGTATCGAACCGGTTCGGGTTCGAAACGGTACGGGTCGAAACGGTACGGTTCGAAACGGTACGGGTCGAAACGCTTCGCGTTGAAACGGTACGGGTCGAAACGGTTCGGGTTCGAAACGGTACGGGTCGAAACGGTACGGTTCGAAACGGTACGGGTCGAAACGCTTCGCGTCGAAACGGTACGGGTCGAAACGCTTCGCGTCGAAACGGTACGGTTCGAAACGGTACGGGTCGAAACGCTTCCCGTCGAAACGGTTCGGGTTCGAAACGGTACGGTTCGAAACGGTACGGGTCGAAACGCTTCGCGTCGAAACGGTTCGGGTTCGAAACGGTACGGGTCGAAACGGTACGGTTCGATACGGTACGGGTCGAAACGGTTCGGTTCGAAAAGGTTCGCGTCGAAACGGTACGGTTCGAAACGGTACGGGTCGAAACGCTTCGCGTCGAAACGGTTCGGGTTCGAAACGGTACGGGTTGAAACGGTACGGTTCGATACGGTACGGGTCGAAACGGTTCGGTTCGAAACGGTTCGCGTCGAAACGGTACGGTTCGAAACGGTACGGGTCGAAACGGTACGGGTCGAAACGGTTAGCGTCGAAACGGTACGGGTCGAAACGCTTCGCGTCGAAACGGTTCGGGTTCGAAACGGTACGGGTCGAAACGGTACGGTTCGATACGGTATGCGTCGAAACGGTTCGGTTCGAAACGGTTCGCGTCGAAACGGTACGATTCGAAACGGTACGGGTCGAAACGGTTCGTGCCGAAACATTTAATGATTTTTGGATTTTTTAGAATTTTTATGATTTTTTAGAATTTTTATGATTTTTATATTTTTTTTGAATTTTTTAGAATTTTAATGATTTTTTAGAATTTTTTTTATTTTTAGATTTTTTTGGAATTTTTTTGATTTTTTGGAATTTTTTTGATTTTTTGGAATTGGATCAAAATGGCAACTGAAAACATTTTTTAAGGAAATCCCCAAAATACCCCTGTTACAAACTGGGTTTTTGGATGGAGTTAGACAAAATGATCAAAATGGCAACAAAATGTAAAAGTCAGGGACCCAGAGGGGAAAAAAAACTATTTGGATCAAAGTGGCAAATTTGGACAAAACTCAGGGACTAAAATGGCAATTTACTCAAAAAATAACCTAGTTAATTAGAAGTCTTGTAGTAATATGGTAGTTGATTAAAAACACCTAAAATAAAACTTGACAAATAGTTGAGGGGCCAAAGGTGTTAAAACTTAAACTAGTTTTATTAAAACAAAATTAAAATCCCAAACACACATTTGTGTGTGTGTCTGGATCGATCAAAACATAGGGGGGGGGGGGGTGACCAAACTTTTCCTTCAAACCCTAGTTCATACAAATTGATCAAATTGAAGGCTCAAATCAATCCCAAAACGATTACCAAGCATAAATTAGTGATCACCTCAGTAAAGGGATCATAAGGTATGTAAAATTTCACTATTTGGTTCCATCCTAAATTCTGGATGAACACATAAGATTCGAAATTTGTGCTTGCATGATCATTGTTTGAATGAAATTGGAATAAAATCATGTCTAGGGATAAACCCTAGTCATTAGCTTGTTGAATTTTGCTCATCCTTATGAAATTCATGATCACCAATATAGGTGTTTAGTGCGTTTTGTAGAAATATGTTAAACACTAGGATTATGATTGTCACTCTAGTATATTTTGAGCTCTATAGAGTAAATCCAGAATGTTGATGTAAAAGTTTGACATTAAACTTGTCTAATTGATGTTTAATCTTGGCTAAATAGTAGTCATGAACTTGATTGTTAATTTTATGAAACTATGCCCTTTAGGTGTTTGTAGAAATGCCTAAAAGAGAGCAAAATGTTGGAATTTTGAACTAAAACGCGTATTAGTATTTAATGATGAATTATGCGATATATGTTATAATAAGAGTTCTAAACGAAAGATTTGTTGAACTCTATAAGCAAGGAAACCGGAACGTCGAGCGGACAAGCCGGTGGCGATACCCGTTTAAAAGGAGCGCTTTGAAGGTACGTAACTATTAGTTTCGCCAATTGCATAAAAATGTTTAGTTATAGCTTGATAATAATATCGTAGTATGAAAAAAAAGCGTTTGATGTGTCATTGAAGTGACGGAGTTCACTCGATAGATCAAACGAGTCAATTTGAATAATTAGAGTATGTTGGTAAGCCATAGAAGTGACGAAGTTCACTCGGCAAAAAAACGGATTGAAATAGATGGTTAAAGTATGATTGGATTGAGTAATACGGGTTTTGAAAGACTGGTTAAGAGTCGTTTGGTATATCATAGAAGATGGGTCAAAACAATGTTTGGAATAAGTTTGGTTGTCAAAGAAGTGAAAGTCTTCACTCGACAACCAAACGGGTCAAACTATGTTTGTAAAACGACAATGTGTGTAGAGACTTGAAAGCCACATAATGTGCTAGTGATAGAATGCGAAATGCCATGTAATGTATACACCAAGTTTTATTTTAAGAACCCTTGATGTTGGGTTAAACAATTAGAAACTTACTTGCAAAATTTGCATAAAGAGGCATGCTTGTATATTGAAAACAAGCATGATTTCTATTGTGTGTGTAAAACCATGTAATGGTAATGATACGCCAAAGTTGACAAGCCCGGGGAATGGGTTATTAAGTTTAGAAATCAATAAGATTGAATGATGTAAAATATGCCATATAACAAACGGGTCGAATAATCGAAATATGGAATCATGAACTATTTGTTTATAAACTAGGTTTTGATGCGAATAAATAGGATTAATGGATCCGTATTTTTATTACGGACGCGTAGGAAAAACAATCGCCTAAAACGGACATGTAGATAAAAAGTTATGTACATTAGAAGTTGGAATTTTTGGAAAAATTGGTGCTGGGCAGAAATGCAGGTCCATAACCTGCACCCGCTGGAAAAAGGGTTCCCCCGTGGCACGCGACGGGGGAAGGTAACACTAGTGCGACACGCGGGGCAGCTCGCAGCCCGTGAAAGATTAAGGGGAGTCTGTCGCGGGGCGCGACAGACCTATTTCCAAAATTTTTATTTTTGTTTTCATTTGTTTGGTATTAGAACTTGATTATACATGTTTATATGTCATCAAAACTAACATTTGAAATGGTTTTGATGTTAGGTGACGTAGATGATATCTCGGATTCCGATCAAGCTTATAGCAAGAACCGAACACCATAATTTTGAGGCTTCCGCAAATAACGTCTTTTGTCTAGTTTTAATATGGAAAGTGTAACACTTAATGCTACAATATGTTGTCTTTATTAGAAGGATGTAGAATCCTAGATACTTATTTTTGTAAGCACTTAAAACGTAACGGAAAACTTTTGTAATCCGTCTTTTCCTTAAATTAAATGTGTAATTAGTATAATTATCATGATAAAATGAGATGGGTGTTACAAGTTGGTATTCAGAGCTCAAGGTTGTTAACAAAGTGTGTTCGGTAAAAGCTTGATCAAACATCCGGTAAGAATTTGTTACTTTAGTAGATTTTATTAAAATGTTAGAAAAAGAAATGTGAATTGACGTGCACGGGAAGAACGTGTTAACACACTCGAACCCGGAAAGTGCACTAAATGAGAATGGTTAAAGCAAGTTATGAACTTGGCTAAACCAAAGTGAATAAAGCATATGTTATAAAATGAAATGTTTAACAATTGGTATAAACATTTCAGTTTCAAGATGACCGACGAGGGTAACGATGATACGGTGCCGAAAGTCACCGAAGAGATGAGAGAAGTGATTGCCAAAGAGGTAGGAAAGGCAATCGAAAATAGTCTAACCGGTTTTATAGACAAGGTTCAAAGCACGGTGCTTACAATAATTGAAGACTAATCAAAAGGTTGGAAGATAATGCCAACCAAGTGAAGGAAAAGTTGGGAGAACGGAAGGCGTGTTCATACAACAAGTTCATGGCTTGCAAACAGCCAAATTACAATGGGGAGGTTGATCCAATAATATGCCAACGATGGCTAAGCGATATCGAGGGGGTGTTTGAAAGAACCCACTGTGACACGAATGACTTCGTAGCTTACGGTACGGGTCAGTTAAGAGGTCAAGAGAAAGATTGGCGGGACAATAAGAAAAAGGAAATTGGGAATGAACCAGCGAAGGCTATGACATGGGATGAGTTTAAGGCACCATTCCTTAAACACCACAGTCCCAAGGCGGTCATTAAAAGAATCAATGAGGAATTTATTCAGTTAAGGCAAAAGGGTGAATCAATTGACAAGATCACGGGTATCTTTCTTGACAAACTGAGATTTTGTGATGAGCTAGTGACGACCGAAGAGCAGAAAATATATTACTACTATAACATGCTGAGTGCCGAATATCGGGAGTTTATGATTCCCTCAAAATACGAGGCTCTCACCGAGATAATAAACACTGCTCAGGAACGAGAGATTGAGCTGAAAAAGCAAGTGGAGCGGGGCGAACGGAGGGCACAGATTGTTAATCCAAGCCCTACAAAGAAGGCACGAACAACGGAGTCATCTAAGAAACAGGTGGTGAAAGGCGGGTCGCCATTAGAAACTTACTTGCAAAATTTGCATAAAGCTGCATGCTTATATATTGAAAACAAGCATGATTTCTATTGCGTGTGTAAAACCATGTAATGGTAATGATACGCCAAAGTTGACAAGCCCGGGGAATGGGTTATTAAGTTTAGAAATCAATAAGATTGAATGATGTAAAATATGCCATATAACAAACGGGTCGAATAATCGAAATATGGAATCATGAACTATTTGTTTATAAACTAGGTTTTGATGCGAATAAATAGGATTAATGGATCCGTATTTTTATTACGGACGCGTAGGAAAAACAATCGCCTAAAACGGACATGTAGATAAAAAGTTATGTACATTAGAAGTTGGAATTTTTGGAAAAATTGGTGCTGGGCAGAAATGCAGGTCCATAACCTGCACCCGCTGGAAAAAGGGTTCCCCCGTGGCACGCGACGGGGGAAGGTAACACTAGTGCGACACGCGGGGCAGCTCGCAGCCCGTGAAAGATTAAGGGGAGTCTGTCGCGGGGCGCGACAGACCTATTTCCAAAATTTTTATTTTTGTTTTCATTTGTTTGGTATTAGAACTTGATTATACATGTTTATATGTCATCAAAACTAACATTTGAAATGGTTTTGATGTTAGGTGACGTAGATGATATCTCGGATTCCGATCAAGCTTATAGCAAGAACCGAACACCATAATTTTGAGGCTTCCGCAAATAACGTCTTTTGTCTAGTTTTAATATGGAAAGTGTAACACTTAATGCTACAATATGTTGTCTTTATTAGAAGGATGTAGAATCCTAGATACTTATTTTTGTAAGCACTTAAAACGTAACGGAAAACTTTTGTAATCCGTCTTTTCCTTAAATTAAATGTGTAATTAGTATAATTATCATGATAAAATGAGATGGGTGTTACAAGTTGGTATTCAGAGCTCAAGGTTGTTAACAAAGTGTGTTCGGTAAAAGCTTGATCAAACATCCGGTAAGAATTTGTTACTTTAGTAGATTTTATTAAAATGTTAGAAAAAGAAATGTGAATTGACGTGCACGGGAAGAACGTGTTAACACACTCGAACCCGGAAAGTGCACTAAATGAGAATGGTTAAAGCAAGTTATGAACTTGGCTAAACCAAAGTGAATAAAGCATATGTTATAAAATGAAATGTTTAACAATTGGTATAAACATTTCAGTTTCAAGATGACCGACGAGGGTAACGATGATACGGTGCCGAAAGTCACCGAAGAGATGAGAGAAGTGATTGCCAAAGAGGTAGGAAAGGCAATCGAAAATAGTCTAACCGGTTTTATAGACAAGGTTCAAAGCACGGTGCTTACAATAATTGAAGACTAATCAAAAGGTTGGAAGATAATGCCAACCAAGTGAAGGAAAAGTTGGGAGAACGGAAGGCGTGTTCATACAACAAGTTCATGGCTTGCAAACAACCAAATTACAATGGGGAGGTTGATCCAATAATATGCCAACGATGGCTAAGCGATATCGAGGGGGTGTTTGAAAGAACCCACTGTGACACGAATGACTTCGTAGCTTACGGTACGGGTCAGTTAAGAGGTCAAGCGAAAGATTGGCGGGACAATAAGAAAAAGGAAATTGGGAATGAACCAGCGAAGGCTATGACATGGGATGAGTTTAAGGCACCATTCCTTAAACACCACAGTCCCAAGGCGGTCATTAAAAGAATCAATGAGGAATTTATTCAGTTAAGGCAAAAGGGTGAATCAATTGACAAGATCACGGGTATCTTTCTTGACAAACTGAGATTTTATGATGAGCTAGTGACGACCGAAGAGCAGAAAATATATTACTACTATAACATGCTGAGTGCCGAATATCGGGAGTTTATGATTCCCTCAAAATACGAGGCTCTCACCGAGATAATAAACACTGCTCAGGAACGAGAGATTGAGCTGAAAAAGCAAGTGGAGCGGGGCGAACGGAGGGCACAGATTGTTAATCCAAGCCCTACAAAGAAGGCACGAACAACGGAGTCATCTAAGAAACAGGTGGTGAAAGGCGGGTCGCCGAGCTGTAAGGTATGCGGGAAGGGGCACAAGGGCGAGTGTTGGTTCAAAGATTAACCTTGCCCTATATGCGGGAAGATAGGGCATACGGCTTCGCTATGTCCGGGAAAAGTTTCAGTTTGTTATAAATGCTACCAGCCGGGCCACAAGAAATCTGAATGCCCAGACTTGGTCGGAAAGAAAGATGGCAAGGGTTCGCAAGCAGAAACTCAAAAGGCAAAGGCTAGATCTTTCCAGCTAACCGTGGCCCAGGCAAAGATAGAACCCGATGTGGTCTCAGGTATATTCGCCATAAATTCAATTCCCGCATGTGTGTTATTTGATACGGGTGCGAATAAATCCTTTTTTTCACATGGATTTATTCGACATCCTTCATTCCTATTAACTAAGTTACCTATGCCTTTAGAAGTAGAAATAGGTGATAACAAGAGCTTTATTGTGTGTGACGTGTGCCAAGATTGTATATTGAGTATCGATGGTAAAGAATACTCAATAGAATTGATCCTGATGTCAACAGAAGAATTTCAAGTAGTGGTCGGGATGGATTGGTTATCCCGACATCACGCGAAGGTCGTGTGCTTCCTTAAGGAGATAAAACTGACGTCTCCAAGCGGAAAACACTTTACAATTTATGGCGAAAAGGGGGTAATCCCGTAATATGTTCAATGTTAAAGGCTCACAAACTTATGAGACACGGATGTAGAGCGTTTATAATATACGCAAATGACCCGGAGAAGGGATCGCCGAAGGTTGGAGATGTACCGCTGGTGCGCGAGTATGAAGATGTGTTTCTGGAAGACTTACCGGGAATACCGACTGAACAAGAGGTGGAATTCAGGATCAAATTGGTCCCGGGTGCAAAACCCGTAGCTAAAGCGCCATATCGGCTCGCACCATCGGAACTACAGGAGTTGATATCTCAAATTCAAGACCTGCTTGACAAGGGGTTTATTAGGCCGAGTGTGTCTCTGTGGGGTGCACCGGTGCTATTCGTGAAGAAGAAGGACGGGAGTATGCGAATGTGTATCGATTACCGAGAGTTAAACAAACTAACGGTGAAAAATCGATACCCGCTCCTAAGAATTGATGATCTATTTGACCAACTACAGGGTGCGAGTTGGTTCTCCAAGATTGACCTTAGATTGGGGTATCATCAGTTAAAGGTCAAGGAGGAGGATGTATTGAAGACGACCTTTCGTACACGGTACGGACATTACGAGTTCCTCGTGATGTCCTTCGGGTTGACCAATGCACCCGCGGCTTTCATGGACCTCATGAACCGGGTTTGTAAACCGATGTGGATAAGTCGGTGATAGTGTTCATCGACGACATTTTGGTGTATTCGAAGAATGAAGCAGAACACGCGAGTCACTTACGCGAAGTGTTAGAGACGCTCAGAAGAGAAAAGTTATATGCAAAATTCTCGAAGTGTGCCTTCTTGTTACGAGAAGTTTAATTTCTTGGGCATATTATTAGTGCGAATGGGGTGTTAGTAGATCCGTCAAAAATAGAAGCGGGGACAAAATGGAACCCTCCGAAGAATCCTTAGGAAATCAGAAGCTTTTTGGGGCTTGCGGGATATTATAGGAGATTCATACAAGATTTCTCCAAGATTGCTTCGTCGTTAACCAAATTAACCCATGCTCCAGTATTAACTCTGCCGGACGGAGTCGATGACATGGTGGTTTACTCGGATGCGTCACATTCAGGTCTTGGCTGTGTTTTAATGCAACGAGGCAAAGTTATAGCTTATGCTTCAAGGAAACTGAAGGTGCACGAAAAGAAATACCCTACGCACGATCTTAAATTAGCTGCAGAGGTATTTGCGCTAAAAAT
Organism: Helianthus tuberosus; assembly: GCA_030545235.1. NCBI lineage: Eukaryota > Viridiplantae > Streptophyta > Magnoliopsida > Asterales > Asteraceae > Helianthus > Helianthus tuberosus. The sequence goes on along the minus strand of CM060426.1, from coordinate 58,838,265 downwards.
ATGGAGGCATTATTTATACGGGGTGAAGTGCACTATATTCACCGATCCCAAGAGTTTAAAGTACTTCTTCGATCATAAGGAGTTGAACATGAGACAGAGGCGATGGTTGGAAACGGTAAAAGATTATGACTATGAAATACATTACCATCCCGGGAAAGCCAATGTAGTGGCGGACGCGTTGAGCCGAAAGGCAGGTTATACTCCTATACGAGTGCGATCGATGCAGCTTATACGAATCCGACAAGCTCAAGTTGAAGCAATGAAAGAGGAAAATTGGAAGAAAGAAAGAATAGTTGTCCAATTGAAAGAATTGGTGGATGGTAACAACGGGTTGAAGACTCGTTTTGGAAGAATATGGGTTCCAAATTCATGTGGAGTCAAGACGCTTTTACTTGGTAAAGCTCATAAATCCCGTTATTCTATTCATCCGGGGGCGACCAAGATGTATAATGACTTAAAGCAAAATTATTGGTGGCCCGTAATGAAAAGTGACGTAGTGAAGTACGTGGAAAAATGCCTGACGTGTCTACAAGTCAAAGCAGAGCACTAAAAGCCATATGGTAAACTGCAACCATTGGGCATGCCAGTTTGGAAATGGGAGCAAATCACAATGGATCTATTAACCAAACTACCAATAACAAACTGCGGATTCGATGCTATATGGGTGGTTGTAGATAAGCTGACAAAGAGTGCTCACTTTATTCCGATACGTGAGACTTATACGTCTGAAAAGATGTCGGAAGTATACACTAACGAGATAGTAGCACGCCACGGAGTACCGGTATCCATCGTGTGTGATAGGGATACCCAATTTACTTCAAACTTTTGGCGTGATTTCCAAGAGCAAATGGGAACGAAATTGTTTATTAGCACTGCGTGCCATCCTCAAACGGATGGACAGAGCGAAAGAACAATATAGACATTGGAAGATATGTTGCGGGCGTGCATCATCGACTTTGGAGGTAGTTGGGATGTTTATCTACCGTTGGTCGAATTCTCATATAACAACAGTTATCACGCAAGTATTGGTATGGCACAGTACGAGATGCTCTGCGGAAGGAAGTGTCGAACCTCGGTGTGTTGGGGTGAAGTGGCACCACGTGAAGTCGCACATAAAGAAATAGTTCGATCCACAAATGAGAAAATTGATATGGTTCGGGCTCATCTAAAAGCGGCTCAAGATAGGCAAAAGTCGTATGCTGATAAGAGACGGAGACCGATCGAATTTCAAGTTGGTGAAAAAGTTATGCTTAAAGTATCTCCGTGGAAGGGGGTTATTCGGTTCAGAAAAAGAGGGAAGTTAAGCCCGAAGTTTATTGAGCCATTTAGAATCATCGAACTGGTTGGTAAAGTCGCATACCGTCTCGAACTACCCAAGGAATTGAGTGGAATCCATAGCACGTTCCACGTATCACATCTCCGAAAGTGTTTAGCCGAAGAGATGACTTACATCCACTACGACGACATCGAAGTGGATAATAGCCTTAATTACGTGGTAAGACCGATTGAAATCCTAGATCGAAAAGTTAAAAGTTTACGAAACAAGAAAATTAACCAAGTAAAGTTCAAATGGGAGCATAGAAAGGGTTCAGATACTACATGGGAATCCGAAGGGGAGATGCGACGTCTCTACCCAACATTATTCGGTACGTATTCTGGTTTCGAGGACGAAACCCTTTTTAAGGGGGTGGACTTGTAACACCCCGAAAATATAAACCTGTTATTATAAATTCAGTGTTGATAATAAACAAAATAAACTAACTAGGAATAAAAAAAAATAACCTGGTTAGTTAGAAGTCTTGTAGTATTATGGGAGTTGATTAAAAACACCTAAAATAAAACTTGACAAAATAGTTGAGGGGCCAAAGGTGTTAAAAATTAAACTATTTTTATTAAAACAAAATTAAAATCCCAAACACACACTTGTGTGTGTGAGTCTGGATCGATCAAAACACGGGGGGGGGGGGGGACCAAACTCTTCCTTCAAACCCTAGTTCATACAAATTGATCAAATTGAAGGCTCAAATCAGTCCCAAAATGATAACCAAGCATAAATTAGTGATCACCTCAGTAAAGGGATCATAAGGTATGTAAAATTTCACTATTTGGTTCCATCCTAAATTCTGGATGAACACATAAGATTTGAAATTTGTGCTTGCATGATCATTGTTTGGATGAAATTGGAATAAAATCATGTCTAGGGATAAACCCTAGTCATTAGCTTGTTGAATTTTGCTCATCCTTATGAAATTCATGATCACCAATATAGGTGTTTAGTGGGTTTTGTATAAATATGTTAAACACTAGGATTATGATTGTCACTCTTGTGTATTTTGAGCTCGATAGAGTAAATCCAGAATGTTGATGTAAAAATTTGACATTGAACTTGTCTAATTGATGTTTAATCTTGGCTAAATAGTAGTCATGAACTTGATTGTTAATTTTATGAAACTATGCCCTTTAGGTGTTTATAGAAATGCCTAAAAGAGAGCTAAATGTTGGAATTTTGAACTTGAAGGCATATTAGTATGTTATGATGAATTATGAGATATATGTTATAATAAGAGTTCTAAACGAAAGATTTGTTGAACTCTATAGGCAAGGAAACTGGAACGTCGAGCGGACAAGCCGGTGGCGATACCCGTTTAAAAGGAGCGCTTTGAAGGTACGTAACTATTAATTTCGTCAATTGCATAAAAATGTTTAGTTATAGCTTGATAATAATATCGTAGTATGAAAAAAAGCGTTTGATGTGTCATTGAAGTGACGGAGTTCACTGGATAGATCAAACGAGTCAATTTGAATAATTAGAGTATGTTGGTAAGCCATAGAAGTGACGAATTTCACGCGGCAAACAAACTGATTGAAATAGATGGTTAAAGTATGATTGGATTGAGTAATAAGGGTTTTGAAAGAATGGTTAAGAGTCGTTTGGTATATCATAGAAGATGGGTCAAAACAATGTTTGGAATAAGTTTGGTTATCAAAGAAGGGAAAGTCCTTACTCGACAACCAAACGGGTCAAACTATGTTTGTAAAACGACAATGTATGTAGAGACTTGATTGTGACAACTGTGTTCTGTAACCATCGTATAATGTAAAACAATGTTGATTATCAATAAAACAATGTGCTTTGGTGTTATTATATGCGTATTTGTGTTTGATGATGTTACGATTTGATTCGATTCCGATTTCAAGCTTTAATCACTTTCTGGAAAGTTATACGCAAACTGGTGCGCAGACGCAATCAGTTTAACGCAAAAAATGCTCCGGAATACTGACATAGGCTTGACACACCTTAAATAACCTTTACATAACTTAGAAATAAGTTTCGAAGGATTCGGTATGGAAAAAACATGTTTATTTGAACTAAAGAACTAATTGCGACAAAACTGCGAAACGAACGTTGGTGACCGCCCGTATAATATTCAAATCCCAAAAATATTCTGTTATGATTAAAATTTTATTTTAATCAGGTTCGTGTTGAAAAATAAATTAAAACGCTTAAAAACGTTATTTTTCAAGTTTAAGCGCGTACCGCGTGTTACTGCGCAACACAGTGCTTATACTGCAAAACGCAGACAACACAGCCAGTCTCGGCAACTGAAATTTATTTCAGTAATATTTTGGCGAGTTTATTTTTATAGAATAATAAAAATAATATAGAACTCCATAAACCGGGATTTAAACGCTAGATAAAATACCCGGTACCTAGTTAAATACCTGTTTTTATCTAATTTACCAAACAAAAATTTACATTTAACCCCCCCCCCCCTTTCTCAAACTTACGGTCACCATAAGGGGACCCCACCAACATATTTTCCAAGATCTTACATGATTCACTTTGATATTTCTTGGATCCTTTTTGATATTATGCAATCTTTACAGATCTTTCAAATCCTTATAAATCTTACAAGATCACTCAACACTCCACTCACCTCCTTCTCTCTCTCTCCCAACCGTCCACACCACCATCACTCCCATCTTCAAATCTTCAACTTTGTTCTTCAAGATCCAACCCCTTTCCAAGCTAAATTCAAGTTGGTGTACGGATCCAAAGGATTTTCCAAGGTGTTTTCAAGCGATTTCAAGCTCCATACCATCAAAATCTCATCCAAAAACTTACTTGAATCTTGAAGGTATAACATTTATGTTTAAATCATACTCTTGATTCTTGGTTGTTCTTGATGATTTGAAGTTTATCTTGAATCTTGGAATTTTCACAAACTTGAAATCTAAAATGAAATGGGTCTTGATACAAATAAAAATGGTAGTACATATGTGTGTATGTATGACCGTACATGTATATATATATATGTGTGTGTGTGTGTACGAGCTTTGAGTTTGATTTCTTGATAAATACTTGTTTAAGTTGTTGCTTGTTCATGAATGATAGTTAAAATGCAAGTGTTGGGTGATTTGTGTGTGATATGATAAATGTTCAAATACATCAGCAAATAAACATGAATAAATCACATGTTTGATGCATCTAAACTCATATGAAATGTTGATGATATGATAGTATGCTTTAGACACTTGTACATGAGAATGCATGTTGATTTAAAGCTCAAGAAGTGATAAAAAATGGTTATATGACAAAAATGTTTTAGAACAGATTATAAACACTAAAAATAACATTTTTTGGTATATTATAATGGCATGAAACTTTGACATAGGTTTGATAGCTTTGCATGTTGTACATATAGCTTAAAAAGTGGTAAAATATGTGAAATTTGCATGATTTATGTGAGACCTACACTATCATGAGTATAACCACTATTTTATTCATTAAATAACATGGGTTATGTTAAAATATCAAGTCATTTCAATTTGGGATGGTTAGGGTAACGTTTGATGCAAAACTAAGCGGTAAAACGGTTAAAAATCGGCTTTTCGGAGGATTTTTATAAAACTGTTTTAGATCAGTAAGTAAACTGATATTTTTGATATAAAAATAAGTATTTTAACTTATATTAAGTTTACTTGGTGTTTGGTTAGTCATACGTGACTTCCGACGCCCAAAAATGTTACCGAATCGCTAAAATACGTGTTTTTCAACATACACTATAATGGGTTGTTCATGGGTAAATTTTATGTGTTACAATGTGCTATGTGTTTTACAATATGTGTATGATGATGTGTTAGTGTTGACAAGATTATGTGTATTATGATATTTATTTTATGTTACATTGGAGTATATATTACGACGCGAAAAATCGTAGATATATTGCTTATGACATGACGAGGGTCACCAATAAAATCGTTCAAGTCGCAATGTTTTTAAAATATATATGTGAACTCATATATATACAAATACACTAAAATAATAAAAAATAATAACTTTGCGAGAAATCTCAAAGTTATGTGAAATTCTAAGTATCGGAGAAACTTGTGTATTTGTAGGACCGGTTTCGGATCCGAACGAGTCGATCAGAGGCGTTCTCCTATGTTTCAGGTGCGGAATTACAAGAAACAAAGGTAGAAATAGCTTTAAAACACTGTTTGATTGATTGGATGACAATTACAGCTCAAATCTCACACCGGCAGCACTTCGGCGTAGTTGTCAAGAGTCTGATAATGATTTCGCTCAAGAGGACCCTATATATAGAGTGATGGTTTCGCTTATGTGACAGACCACATAAGCGATACCCCATGTTAGTGATTTCGCTTATGTGTCATGTACACATAAGCGATACCCTCTTGTACACATGAGCGAAATCATCTCTAACTACCTATATAATTTTACATATTCTTGTACAACGTGCCCTGATCTATACAATGAAATCTAAGATTCGATACAAGATGAAGTCAACAGATGCAGTGCATCAACAAACTCCCCCTCAGATGTTGACGAGTCGCATCCAGCACCAACTGTATCTTCAGTTCTTCAGTCTTGATCTATCTATGGGCTTTTCCGAACTCTCCCCCTCAGATGTTCTCTTCAGACTCCCCCTCTCGATTTGCTGGTATTCCTTTGTTCTTCAGCACAATCTTCAGGATCTCTGTCTGTCTCTCTAAGACTTCAGATATCAAAACCTGGCTTTTCAAAATCAAGTCTAATTCTCTTGATCAGATCTCTTGATTCCTTAAGTTCATCAGCATCAGGTCAATATCTGGAAAAATCTTAACCCAAATATAAATTTCTAAATTTAACAAATTATATGCACCAATACTAACTCTCCCTCAAATTCACATCTCACTTTCATTTGATGAACCAATTGTAAAATTTCAAAAATAAATTTTTCATTTAAGATTTACTCCCTCTTTACAATAATGTCATCATGTTTAGCACTTGAAATTTTGAAAATCAGCTTTTCAATATCAGTTGTCGAAAATCTTTTTGGATTTTTCAAAACTTATGCCAAAACACACTAAAATCTTTTTGTAATTTTTGATTGTAAAGGAATGCAATAAAGAAATATTTACAAACAATATTTTTGTGAGTTCGTGTAAGAGGATCATATCAGTTTATGACAAGTCACAAGTACCGTTGAGCTTAGTTACACATTAAGAATTAAACAATTCACTTAGATTGCCAATATACTGATCCACTTAAATTTTCACACAAATTTCAACTGATTCAGGATATGAGTTAGTTGTTTTAAGAACTTAAACTCATTCATGTGTCCCACCTCTTGAATATACTCCCGTATCCAGATCCCAATATTCAGTCTTACAGGTGAGTATACCACAGATGATATCTGTCAGGGGAATAAATTATAGTACGAGGGCCGTGAGAGCTCAGGTCGATCTTTCGATACGCAGAGAGATGACGGCTTCGACTTTTGGTGTGTCCCCTTTAGAGGATCTTTTGATTACAACAGCAATGACTATCAATTTTATTGTTTCATCAATTTGCTGAGGGCTGCGCTATATTTCCAGCATGAGGAAAGTATTCTCCGGGGACTAGGTCAGAAATTCCTTTCAGCAGAAGTCCCGGGATAATACCCCAGATATCACTGAGCATAAAGACCTAGTATCTCAGAATAAGGGACCTTTCAAACGAGATTTCAGGGGTTACCTATATATCCAAGTAGTGTTCCCCACGAAATAAGCAAGTTTGAATTTTAGTTTATATCCCGAAAAAGTTTACTAAATGTGTAAAAACCTATCGGCATATCATCAGTGAGACCGTTTAATGCTATTTAAACATTACATTTCTTTAGCATACTGTGACTGTCTACTGATGTACTATCATTTCCTCTTTTCACAACAAAACTCGTTTTTCATTTTATCATGTTTTTGTCTTTTTCAAATTTTCAAATGTTTTTGGATTTTCTGAAATTTCTACTCCCCCTAAAATGCAAACACATTTTAGAAAATTTGAAAATAAACTGTACAAAAACTTGACAACTGACATCGAATCGCATCAAATCGCCATTCACTATGCATAAACAATCAGAACTCCCCTTATTACAAACCATTTTCTCATTTAGATTTCAAAACACTTAAGTTTGTTTTAATCAAAATGATTTTTCCGGAAAATGAGTTTGTATTTACCACTTGTAGGTTTACCACTTGTTAAGTATGGGGATATGGTTCATCATCTTGTCAGTTTTATCAACTGTAGTAAATCAAATACAACTTAATGTCCTTGATTCACTGTTTGCAATTAAGCAACCTCTTACCACTTGTAAGAATATCCAACATTTAAAACATATGTAGGAATAAACCATCTACACAAACCATTTTACCAATCAAGATGCCGATTCCTGCTTCACATTTACCAACCTGGAAGCTCCGGCAATTCACACTTATCCTGTAATCATTTAAACAATCTTAACAACTTTCATACAAACTCATAAAACATGAATGATGCCGATTCCTGATCCACGATATAAAATTGGGATCTCCGGCAAGTCCTGAGACTTACGGAAAACAAACTTCCACCCAAGTCTTCTCAGACTTGGTGGCTTCCAATTCTTGTTTAGTAGGGTTATATGTTGCCTTTTTAGTTGCATAATAATCTTTAACCCCTTTAACTTTCCCATCAACCATTTTTCCAAAAATTTTCTTAACATTTCCTTTCAGTGATGGAATTTCCACATCATCCACTGAACCTTTCTTTTCCGCCTGTGACTCATCTGATTTTGTGGAATCAGATTCATTGCCAGATTTTACATCAGATTCTTTAACAACCCATTTTTGATTGTCAAGATGAGCCTTCTTTTTGTAAAATCTTTTAGAACTTTCACCAACTTCATTTTTTGAATTTTCAAAAATTTTGAAGTTTGTAGTTGGTGAAACATTCTTTTCAACCAGTTTTTCTTTGAGTTTATCGGATACTCCCTGTTTTCTGTTGTCTTTGTTTGGACAGTTGTGAGCAATATGTCCAGCAACTTGGCATTGAAAACAGATCCTTGTATCTCTTTGCATAAAATCTCTATCTGGATGAAACACTCCAGTCCCTGTTCTCTCCCTTTCAGCAAAGAATTCTTGATTTGTCTGTCTCCAAAATGAACTCTTCTGTTCTTCCTCTGCTGTTGTACCTAAAACAAATTTAGTAACTGTTTTAGAGAATTTTTCATTTTTACCATTTTCTGGAGAAATAAAACCTAAACCTTTCTTTTTGTAATTACGATTTTGGTTTGATTTCTTTTGAAATTCAGAACCAGAATTGTAATTCTTTTTCCCTTTTTTTTTGTTTAACCTTTGTTGTACTCTTGAAGTGTATTTTTTAGGTTTTTTATTAAGATGAAAATCTTTAATTTCAGAAAAATTAATTTCTGTCATTTTAAAAACCTTTTTGATCATGTCAAAACGAACACTTCTTATTGGAAACTCTTTGTCAAAGTATAATTTGTCCGAATCATTTAAAGTATAAGCAACTTCAAATGTTCCATCATCCAAATTAGCCTTTGATAATAAAAATTCTTTACTATAGGACCGTTTAACCGTTGGATTTGAACTGTTGACCGACGAACTTGAACCACCAGACTCAAACTTTGACTCAACCACCTCCTCTGTATCCAACACTTGATCAACCACCTTTTTGATTAACTCAGACTCATGATCAGTATCAGACGAGGTAAATGTGATATCAATATTTTCTGGTAAAACGTCAGTTTCCTCTGATTTTAACTTTATATTGACTGCTTTTTCGACTTGCTCCTCATTTGGTTTCCTAGGAGAATAACCTTCCCAGATAGGAGGCGGACACTTGTTATACTTAACAGTCGATTTCTTACCAGTCTCTTTCTTTTTCTTTTCATCTTCAAATGCTTCAAAACCTGCAACAGTAGGATAAACTCTATCAATCACATAGTCAGAACATGAATAACTAAGAAGTAACCTTCTGATTCTTTCGTTCTCAATCTTTTCATTTTCCAAATCCTGCTTCAGTTTTGCATTCTCTTCAATGTAATGATTAATTGCCTTTTGCTTTTGCATCAAAGTTGAATTAGTCATGGTTAACGCCTTTTCTCTTTCTGAATTTGTTGTTTGAAGACTAGTCACTGTTCTGTTCAAGACACTGTAAGATTCTTTCACATAATTGATGTCAGACAGCAACTTCTCTATCAATCTTTCTCTGTCAAACAACAACACATCTTTATTTTCACACTTCTTGCAAACTTCCGAACACTTCATGCAAGGCTTCTCAACCTCAACAATCTTCTCAACCTCTACAGTCTTCACCACTTCAATAACCTTTTCTTCAACAATTTCTTTTTCAATCTCAGTCACCTTTTCTTCTTCAATAACATTTTCATTCTTCAAATCTTGTTGTTGTTCTTTTTCAGCTCTTTTCTCCTTCAGCTTCTCCAATCGTTCTGCAAAATAGAAATGAAAACTTTCAGGAGATAAGTGACTTTTAGCGACATTAATATGTTTTTCTTCATCATTATCACTGCTGCTATCAACTGGTGTCTGATCAAACTGTGTAGATTTTTCAGACTCAGTATCTGAACAACCAGAATCAACTGGTGTTTGATAAAAAACAACTTCTTTTTCTGAACTATCATCATTTTGAACACTCTCATCAGAACTTTTCAGACTTTCTTCATCACTGTCAAAACTTTCATTAAATGCATCAGATTCTTCTTTCACACTATTCACTATCTCACCAATAGATCTCATCCACTTAGCAAACAAATCTGGTTCTTTGACTATCTTTGCAATAAATGCTTTGAAACCACCTTTCTCATCCACAAACATATCCCAGCTAAACCCTTCAGGTAATTCTTCATCATTCTGATCTATCAAACATGCTGAGTTTTCAGAAGATATGTATTTGCTCCAGTTGAAATCTACCAAGCATCCTTTCTTCGAATCTTCAATCTTTCTACCATAAGCCGTTTGTGAATCTTGTGATTGACCAACTTGCTGATAGATGGCTTTCCGGTAGTAGTCTTCTTTTTCGAATGGATTCTGAGCACCACTTACTTCTCTGTTTTTGCACTCTCGTTTAAAATGACCTTTTTGCCTGCATCTGAAACAAGTAACTTTAGATTTGTCAAATCCTAAATTAGAAACACAAGCATCAAGAAAATCATTTCTTCCAGTGATAGTTTTGAACTTCTCAGCCCTTCGAAGAACACTAGCAAGACACCACTTAATATCCATGAGTTCCATTTCTTCGGCATCTATCTGATCATAATCCTCCTTTGTCAACATAGGATTTCCAATTCGACCAGCTACCAATCCCTCATAGGATACCAACACCGAACCAAGTAGAGCCATGTGATCCTTTGCTATGTCTTCTGAAAAACTTTTACCTTCTGGCAGATTGAGAGCTATATTGCACTGAATCACACAACCATTTCCCATCTTTGTGTTTTCTGATGAAGTCTTTGGATTAAAACTTGGATATGATGAGAAACTGCTACTGCTTTTGTTTGTGTTTTGATCAGTTTGTTCTGTAGCATTCTCAACACTATATGCAGTCTGAATCTTAGGACTTCTATCAGATTCTGATGTAGGAACACTGCCTTTATAATACATCTTTACATCCTGTTGACCACTTGGATTATTCATCCTAGCGATCTTTTGTTGTTCCAGATCCTGACTTTCAATCTTTTCAATGAATTGAGATATCGATAAACCATCATAAACACCCGTATTTTTCAGTATCATCAAATACGTTCCCCACTCTTTCTGTGGTAAAGCATCAGCTAGCTTATCAACCCATTCCTCATTTTCCTTTGTGATGTCCATCATCGACATCGTTCTCACCAGATGACAGTACCTTTCAATTAACTTCTTCGTGTCTTCCCCAGGCAGACTTGTAAACAGATCAAATTCTTTTTTAAGTAACGACTTCTTGTTCTTAATCATATTTGCACTTCCTTCAACCTTTACTTTCAAAGCATCCCAAATCGACTTCGATGTTTTATCATGTTGAAGAAGTATGAATATGTCTTCTTTGATCGCCTGTTGTAACAAACTAATCATCATTTTTTCAGCCCGATACATCTCTCGTTCTTCATTGCTGAAATCTGAAATTTGTTTAATTGTTTGTAGCTCAGTTCTTGGTAATACGTACTTCTTCAAAATGCACTCCCATGATCTCAAATGATTAGCTTGAACCCAATTTTCAAACCTATCTTTCCAACCATAATATTCTTCAATACCCATAAGCTTTGGCGGTTTCTGTGTAGTTCCTGTCTCATTCTCTAAGTTCACGGCTTTAGCAATTGAAGATTGACCCGTCGGTGTTGCAAATGCGTTGTAGAATTCAGTACTCATGATGACGTATCAAATTTTCCAACACTGTGTCTTAAAAGCGAAATCAGTTTGTAAGTTGCCACAAAAGCGAAACCCTAAAGTGACGTTTGAGCGAAACCCCAAGTTACCAATAAAGCGAAACCTCAAATTACCACAAGAGCGAAATCTCAATTTACCCTAAGAGCGAAATCACTGTGACACAAGAACGATACCCTGACCTCAAAAGCGAAACCCCTTCGAACCAGAATTTAGGCCATTTTACTTAGAATCTAAGTCTCAAACTTTCCAGGGTTTGTCTATGCAAGATTATCTATGTGCTGAACAATTTTGATTCAATTTTGACCGTGAAAACCCTCTGAATTAAGAAAAGTATGTGTAGAAGTGAGAAAAACCAATGAAAACCAGAAGAAAACAAGCTAATTTCAGCAGAACTCCTCCTCCTGAGCTCTGATACCACTTGTAGGACCGGTTTCGGATCCGAACGAGTCAATCAGAGGCGTTCTCCTATGTTTCAGGTGCGGAATTACAAGAAACAAAGGTAGAAATAGCTTTAAAACACTGTTTGATTGATTGGATGACAATTACAGCTCAAATCTCACACCGGCAGCACTTCGGCGTAGTTGTCAAGAGTCTGATAATGATTTCGCTCAAGAGGACCCTATATATAGAGTGATGGTTTCGCTTATGTGACAGACCACATAAGCGATACCCCATGTTAGTGATTTCGCTTATGTGTCATGTACACATAAGCGATACCCTCTTGTACACATGAGCGAAATCATCTCTAACTACCTATATAATTTTACATATTCTTGTACAACGTGCCCTGATCTATACAATGAAATCTAAGATTCGATACAAGATGAAGTCAACAGATGCAGTGCATCAACATTTTGTGGGTTTTTGATTATTAAATCATTCTTATCTAATTTAGGACGAATAAACAATTTGAGGGATTGTGTTAACAAATAAAAACGCACCCAAAGGTGAGTACATAGATCCCCACTTTTTACATGTTTTGTGGTAATTATGTGAGTACATAGTTCCCCTATTTTACTGTTTTCGATTGTTTTGGGGTGATTCATATGTATCAAAAACGATTTCGATATTTTAACGATGATTTCAAAAACGATTAAGATGGTTTATACTAAATTAATAACGATTTCGACAATGTGAACGAACTTGTTGGTTGTAGTTACATAACGAATGACACTCATTAATTTTGGCCGAACCGACCAGTATTAGGTTATGGTACCATAGGATCTGACAAATCCCGTTATCAGACTGCACCCATGGTTATGTGTGGGTTATGTGGGTAACGACTAAACCTGTTGATTGTTAACTTACCCTTTGGTGGTTTGTTAATACGAGTTGAACGATGGACGAGTTGCGAAGGTTTGAATGTTATAAGCGAGACGACCAAAAGTAGTTTTCACAATTAAAACGAGAACGGTTTGAACGAGAACGATATTAAACGATTGAACGATTTTGAACGATTGAATGAGAACGATTTGAAACGATGTCACACAAACGAAGTTTACTAAACAATATAAACCATACGAGTTTTATTACGAGAACGATTTACGATTTGGTTACTTAAACAAATGTTTTGAGTTAAGATTCATGGCATCGAGGTTTTATAAACTATAACCAATCTGTTTTGACTTGGTTATTCATTTTACAATACAAATGGTTTACAAAACAAGGTTTTCTAATATCGATTAACGAGGTTGTACGAGTTATTTAAACAAATAAACGAGCCATGAATCTGACACTCACACAAAACCTATGTGCTCGCCAGCATTTCTTTGCTGACTTTGTTTTTACATATGTTTCAGGTGATGTTGTTTGATGTTGATTGCTAGGATGCATGAGTCACATAGGATCTGGACAAGGCCTTAAGTGGCATGATAACGATGATAGACGATATATAACTTGTTTGTTTCATGCTAAAACAATGTAAATTACTTATTGAATAAATAAAACGAAACTCTTTTGTATCCATGGTTGCGAAACAATAATTCTGTTACAACACTCCCTGACGTTTCAGCCATGATTTGTTGTTTTACGTGGTCGGGGTGTGACAGAAGAGTTGGTATCAGAGCCAATGGTTATAGGGAATTAGGTTATTAGTAATGTTTTGACCTAGACTATAACTTTCTAGGACCCCAACGCAAGTTGATTTGCGTTTAGATTTAAACAAAACCGTCACCTACCCTTAGGTGATAGTTTGACTCATTTTTGGGTTAGTACCTTCTGAGTTTTCAAAATCTCGTCAAAGTTTGGGTCTAAATAATGTGAACACGTGCAAACTGGAAGAGTGAATGTCTGTACCCTGAGTTTTCTGTCTAAGGCTAGAGTGTTCGTACAAATCCACATAATCGGACCCGTCACTCTTACCTGGGAACTCTTGGGGTGAGTGTTCACTTATAGGCGAGCATGTCTTCGCGATACATTATTTTGATTCATTACTTTGATTAGTCACTGCGTGTCGTTTGTTTGTTCGAGGTAACGAACAAATGATCGCCTTCCTTATATTCCATCGATATTTTCAATACCTCTTTTGTTTTTCCTAATTGTCGACCTCACTCGTTTCTCATATTTCCTTGTTAGACAATGCCTCCTCGACGTGATGCACAATCTTTTACTGCTGAAGAAGTCGCTGCCCTTGTCTCTCAGCAAATGGCTGTTGTGCTTCCAGGCGTTGTGACCCAAATCCACGAGCTATACAACAACAATAATAATAACAATGCACAATGTAATTTCAAGAATTTCAATTCTACTAAGCCGCTAAAGTTTTCTGGGTCGCAAGGAGCAACCGCGCTCCTTCAATGGTTCGAAAGTATCGAGAGCACATTCAGACATGTGCAATGTCCGGATGGGCGTAAGGTTGAATTTGCATCAAGTGTGTTAGAGAAGCGTGCTCTTACATGGTGGAACGGAGTGATGCGCGATAGGGGTGCCGAAGTGGCATTGGTACAAACATGGGAAGAGCTTCGAGCTCTCATGATGAAAGAGTTTTGTCCCCGTCACGAAATTCAAGCTTTGGAACGAGAGTTTGATGATCTAAAACAAGACGGGGGAGAACATCGTGTGTATACAGATCGATTTGAGGAACTCAGTCTTTTGTGTCTTACTATGGTTACCCCGTTGGAGAAAGCGATATAGAGGTATATCGATGGTTTACCCGATTCCATACAGGATATTGTGACTGGCGTTAATCCTACTACTGTTCGTCACGCGATCGAGTTATCTGCTACCCTGACTGAGTCGCAAGTCAGGAAGGGTAAACTTACCTGCAAGGGTGATAAGAAGAAGTCGACCGAATCTGTCAAGGAAAAGGGTAAGGGTAAGAAAGGTGAGTCGTCGAAGAAGTCGAGAAAGCGAAAGGGTGCTCAGAACTTTGCAGTTACTGCTCAGAACCCACCAGCTCAACCACCTGCGAAGAAAGCGTATGCTGGTACCGCACCTCATTGTGCTCGCTGCAACGGTCATCATGTTCCACAACAAGCTTGTAAGCAATGCACAACGTGTGGTAAGATTGGGCATCTGGCCAACATCTGTCGTTCGGGTCAGAATCAGATTGTTCAGAATCAAGCTCCAGTTCAGGGGAATGCTGCTAGATTCCCACCGGGTTCATGTTTCAATTGTGGAGAGTTTGGTCACTTCCGCAACAACTGTCCGAGGTTGGTGAATGCAAATGCAAATCCAAACGTGAATGTCAATGCGAATGCGAATCCCGCTCGTGGGCGAGCATTCAATCTGAATGCAAACGAGGCTCGTGCAGACAACCTCGTTGTTAATGGTACGTTTCTTGTTAACAATCGACCTGCATCTATTCTTTTTTATTCTGGTGCCGATAGAAGTTTTGTTTCATTATCTTTTGAAACTTTGCTTGCGATACCTAGAACCAAACTGAGAAAACCCTTATCTGTCGAAGTTGCTACTGGTAAACCTCTTGTTCTCGATTCTGTTATTCGTGATTGTCAGTTAAACCTTGATAACCATCTTTTTCCCATTGACCTCACGCCGATGCAACTTAGGGGTTTCGATATTATCGTGGGGATGGATTGGTTAACCAAACATCATGCTGAGGTGGTTTGTTTCGATAAGATTGTTCGTATTCCTCTTCCGTCTGGCGATGTTCTGGAAGTTCGTGGCGAAAAACCACCAGATGGTTTGAAGCTTATGTCGTGTACAAAGGCCCAAAGTTATTTGCGAAAAGGATATGTTGCTTTCCTGGCACATGTCACCGAGGAGAAAGGCAAGAGCAAGAGTATTCAGGATATTCCGATTGTTTGGGATTATCCAGAGGTGTTTCCTGATGAACTGCCTGGTTTGCCTCCAGTTCGTCAAGTCGAGTTTCATATTGACCTTGTACCCAATGCCAACCCGATTGCGAAAGCACCTTATCGTCTTGCACCGTCGGAGATGCAAGAGTTATCGAAACAGCTTCAAGAGTTGTCTGATAAAGGATTCATCCGTCCGAGCTTTTCGCCTTGGGGAGCTCCTATCCTCTTTGTGAAAAAGAAAGATGGATCTTTTCGAATGTGTATCGATTATCATGAGCTTAATAAGCTTACCATCAAGAATCGATATCCCCTACCTAGAATTGATGATCTCTTCGACCAGCTGCAAGGTGCTTCATGCTTTTCTAAGATCGATCTGCGATCTGGGTATCATCAACTTCGTGTACTCGAAGAAGATATTCCCAAAACTGCATTCCGTACGAGATATGGGCACTACGAGTTCACTGTCATGCCTTTTGGTTTGACAAATGCCCCAGCTATCTTCATGGACTTAATGAATAGGGTTTGTAAACCTTATTTAGATAAGTTCATCATTGTGTTCATCGACGATATTCTCATTTATTCAAAGTCTCGAGCCGACCACGAGCAACACCTTCGTTTGACCTTGGAACTTTTGAAGAAGGCACAACTTTTTGCTAAATTCTCCAAGTGTGAATTTTGGCTTAGAGAAGTTCAGTTTTTGGGTCATATAGTCAACGAGCAGGGTATTCATGTAGATCCATCCAAGATAGCTGCTATTAAGGATTGGAATACACCGACAACACCTACAGAGATGCGATCATTTCTTGGTCTTGCTGGTTATTATCGTCGATTCATTTCTAGTTTCTCAAAGATCGCGGTTCTACTCACTGCTTTGACTCAGAAAAATAAGCCTTTTGAGTGGGGACCTAAGCAAGAAGAAGTGTTCTAAACGCTGAAATGGAAGCTCTGTGATGCTCCTGTTTTATTTCTACCTGAGGGAAACGATGATTTTGTTGTCTATTGTGACGCGTTGAATCTAGGACTTGGTTGCGTTCTTATGCAACGAGGTAAAGTCATAGCTTATGCGTCTAGACAGCTGAAAATTCACGAGAAGAACTATACGACTCATGATCTTGAATTAGGAGCTGTGGTTTTCGCACTTAAAATCTGGAGACACTACCTCTATGGAACGAAGTGTGTGGTTTTCACAGACCACAAAAGTCTCCAGCATATTCTCAATCAGAAGGAGCTGAACATGAGGCAACGACGTTGGGTTGAACTCTTAAACGATTATGATTGCGAGATCCGCTACCATCCTGGTAAGGCGAATGTCGTAGCCGATGCGCTTAGTCGAAAGGAACGAGTCAAGCTTCATTCTGTTCGAACTCTATCTGATATTCAATCTCGTGTCCTTCAAGCTCAACGATCTTGTGTGATCAAAGACTTATTGAAATATGAGCTACCGCTTCAACTCGAACTTAAACTCGAAACGAAGGACGATGGGTTGCTATATTTCAAGGATCGTTTGTGGATTCCGAAACAAGACGATCTTCGCACCTTGGTAATGGACGAATCTCACAAGTCTTGATATTCTATCCATCCTGGTGCTGATAAAATGTACAAGGATCTTCGTACTCAGTTTTGGTGGTCTGGTATGAAGAAGTATGTTGCCTTGTATGTATCGAAATGCCTAACTTATCTCAAAGTTAAGGCTGAACATCAACGACCCTCTGGTTTGCTTGTACAACCAGAGATACCGGTTTGGAAGTGGGAGAACATTGCAATGGATCTCATCACTAAGTTACCGCGTACATCTAAAGGTCACGATGCTATTTGGGTTGTTATCGATCGATTAACGAAATCAGCTCATTTTATTCCGATTCGCGAGGATCTATCTGCTGATAAACTTGCAAAGATTTATGTTGATGAGATTGTATCACGACATGGTGTTCCTTTGGATATCATTTTCGATCGTGATGCTCGGTTCTCATCTCACTTTTGGAGAACCATGCAATCTGCTATGGGAACCCAACTCAATTTGAGCACAGCTTATCATCCCCAAACAGATGGTCAATCTGAGAGAACGATTCAAACTTTGGAGGATATGCTTAGGGCATGCGTGATAGACTTTGGTGGTAATTGGGATTCTCATCTTCCACTGATCGAGTTCTCTTACAACAACAGTTATCATGCTAGTATTAATATGGCACCATTCGAAGCTCTCTACGGTCGTAAATGTCGTTCACCTGTCTGTTGGAATGAGATCGGTGAAGCCCAGCTTACTGGACCTGAGCTCATTCTGGAAACAACAGACAAAATCAAGAAAATCCGCGATAATCTTGTGACAGCTCGAAGCCGTCAAAAGAGTTATGCGGATATGCGACGCAAGCCCTTAGAATTTCAAATCAGAGACCGTGTCCTACTCAAGGTGTCACCTTGGAAGGGAGTGGTGAGATTTGGAAAGAAAGGAAAACTTGCACCCTGATATGTTGGACCATTTAAGATTGTTGAAAGAATTGGAAAGGTTGCCTATCGACTAGATCTGCCTCCAGAGCTTGGAAATATTCATCCGACTTTTCACGTGTCCAATTTGCGAAAGTGTTTAGCTGATGCTGATCTTCACATTCCTCTAGACGAGATTCAAATCGATGAAACGATGCACTTTATCGAGAAACCTATAGAGATAGTGGACCGTACATTCAAACAGTTGAAGAACAAACGGATTTGATTGGTCAAAGTTCGCTGGGAATCCAAACATGGCCCCGAGTTTACTTGGGAACGTGAGGACCAGATGAAGACGAAATATCCGCATTTGTTTTCACAAGTTTCCTAAAAATAAAATTTCAGGACGAAATTTCCTAAAGTAGGGGAGACTGTGACAACTGTGTTCTGTAATCATCGTATAATGTAAAACAATATTGATTATCAATAAAACAATGTGATTTGGTGTTATTATATGCGTATTTGTGTTTGATGATTTTACGATTTGATTTGATTCCGATTTCAAGCTTTAATCACTTTCTGGAAAGTTATACGCAAACTGGTGTGCAGACGCAATCAGTTAAACGCAACAAACGCTCCGGAATAGTGACATAGGCTTAAAATACCTTAAATAACCTTTACATAACTTAGAAATAAGTTTCGAAGGATTCGGTATGGCAAAAACATGTTTATTTGAACTAAAGAACTAATTGCGACAAAACTGCGAAACGAACGTTGGTGACCGCCCGGATAATATTCAAATCCCAAAAATATTCTGTTATGATGAAAATTTTATTTTAATCGGGTTTGTGTTGAAAAATAAATTAAAACGCTTAAAAACGTTATTTTTCAAGTTTAAGCGCGTACCGCGTGTTACTGCGCAACACAGTGCTTATACTGTAAAACGCAGACAACACAGCCAGTCTCGGCAACTGAAATTTATTTCAGTAATATTTTGGCGAGTTTATTTTTATAGAATAATAAAAATAATTTAGAACGCCATAAACCGGGATTTAAACGCTAGATAAAATACCCGGTACCCAGTTAAATACCTGTTTTTATCTAATTTACCAAACCAAATTTACATTTAACCACCCCCCTCTCAAACTTACGGTCACCATAAGGGGACCCCACCAATATATTTTCCAAGATCTTACATGATTCACTTTGATATTTCTTGGATCCTTTTTGATATTATGCAATCTTTACAAATCTTTCAAATCCTTATAAATCTTACAAGATCACTCAACACTCTACTCACCTCCTTCTCTCTCTCTCCCAACCGTCCACACCACCATCACTCCCATCTTCAAATCTTCAACTTTGTTCTTCAAGATCCAACCCCTTTCCAAGCTAAATTCAAGTTGGTGTGAAGATCCAAAGGAGTTTACAAGGTGTTTTCAAGTGATTTCAAGCTCCATACCATCAAAATCTCATCCAAAAACTTACTTGAATCTTGAAGGTATAACATTTATGTTTAAATCATACTCTTGATTCTTGGTTGTTCTTGATGATTTGAAGTTTCTCTTGAATCTTGGAATTTTCACAAACTTGAAATCTAAAATGAAATGGGTCTTGATACAAATAAAAATGGTAGTACATATGTGTGTGTGTACGAGCTTTGAGTTTGATTTCTTGATAAATACTTGTTTAAGTTGTTTCTTGTTCTTGAATGATAGTTAAAATGCAAGTGTTGGGTGATTTGTGTGTGATATGATAAATGTTCAAATACATCAGCAAATAAACATGAATAAATGCAATTTCTGGATTGTTATATGATGATTTTGAAACTTTCCATATATAGAAAAGAAATAGAAAGAGATAGACTAGAAATGGAACCTAAAGGAGCATGATTCATATATTCTGCGGAACGACGTTCTTGCCAAGGTTGTATGTCCAGCCTTCCTTCGCCTTTCATGGCCACATATCTTTCCGGCTAAGGAATGGGAAATCCTTCTCCTGTTCCATGAATCCAATATATGACAAAAATGTTTTAGAACAGATTATAAACACTAAAAATAACATTTTTTGGTATATTTTAATGGCATGAAACTTTGACATAGGTTTGATAGCTTTGCATGTTGTACATATAGCTTAAAAAGTGGTAAAATATGTGAAATTTGCATGATTTATGTGCTTTATGTGAGACCTGCACTATCATGAGTATAACCACTATTTTATTCAGTAAATAACATGGGTTATGTTAAAATATCAAGTCATTTCGATTTGGGATGGTTAGGGTAACGTTTGATGCAAAACTATGCGGTAAAACGGTTAAAAATCGGCTTTTCGGGGGATTTTTATAAAACTGTTTTAGATATAAAAATAAGTATTTTAACTTATATTAAGTTTACTTGGTGTTTGGTTAGTCATACGTGACTTCCGATGCCCAAAAATGTTACCGAATCGCTAAAATACGTGTTTTTCGACAAACACTAAAATGGGTTGTTCATGGGTAAATTTTATGTGTTACAATGTGCTATGTGTTTTACAATATGTGTATGATGACGTGTTAGTGTTGACAAGATTATGTGTTTTACGATATTTATTTTATGTTACATTTGAGTATATATTACGACGCGAAAAATCGTAGATATATTGCTTTATGACATGATGAGGGTCACCAATAAAATCGTTCAAGTCGCAATGTTTTTAAAATATATATGTGAACTCATATATATACAAATACACCAAAATAATCAAAAATAATAACTTTTCGAGAAATCTCAAAGTTATGTGAAAATTCTAAGTATCGGAGAAACTTATGTATTTTTGTGGGTTTTTGATTATTAAATCATTCTTATCTAATTTAGGACGAATAAACAATTTGAGGGATTGTGTTAACAAATAAAAACGCACCCAAAGGTGAGTACATAGATCCCCTCTTTTTACATGTTTTGTGGTAACTATGTGAGTACATAGTTCCCCTATTTTACTGTTTTCGATTGTTTTGGGGTGATTCATATGTATCAAAAACGATTTCGATATTTTAACGATGATTTCAAAAACGATTAAGATGGTTTATACTAAATTAATAATGATTTCGACAATGTGAATGAACTTGTTGGTTGTAGTTACATAACGAATGACATTCATTAATTTTGGCCGAACCGACCAGTATTAGGTTATGGTACCATAGGATCTGACAAATCCCGTTATCAGACTGCACCCATGGTTATGTGTGGGTTATGTGGGTAACGACTGAACCTGTTGATTGTTAACTTACCCTTTGGTGGTTTGTTAACATGAGTTGAACGATGGACGAGTTGCGAAGGTTTGAATGTTACAAGCAAGACGACCAAAAGTAGTGTTCACAATTAAAACGAGAACGGTTTGAACGAGAACGATATTAAACGATTGAACGATTTTGAACGATTGAACAAGAACGATTTGAGACGATGTCACACAAACGAAGTTTACTAAACAATATAAACCATACGAGTTTTATTACGAGAACGATTTACGATTTGGTTACTTAAACAAATGTTTTGAGTTAAGATTCATGGCATCGAGGTTTTATAAACTATAACCAATCTGTTTTGACTTGGTTATTCATTTTACAATACAAATGGTTTACAAAACAAGGTTTTCTAATATCGATTAACGAGGTTGTACGAGTTATTTAAACAAATAAACGAGCCATGAATCTGACACTCACACAAAACCTATGTGCTCGCCAGCATTTCTTTGCTGACTTTGTTTTTACATATGTTTCAGGTGATGTTGTTTGATGTTGATTGCTAGGATGCATGAGTCACATAGGATCTGGACGAGGCCTTAAGTGACATGATAACGATGATAGTCGATATATAACTTGTTTGTTTCATGCTAAAACAATGTAAATTACTTAATGAATAAATAAAACGAAACTCATTTGTATCCATGGTTGCGGAACAATAATTCTGTTACAACACTCCCCGACGTTTCCGCCACGATTTGTTGTTTTACGTGGTCGGGGTGTGACATTGATAGCCACATAATGTGCTAGTGATAGAATGTGAAATGCCATGTAATGGATACACCAAGTTTGATTTTAAGAACCCTTGATGTTGGGTCAACCAATTAGAAACTTACTTGCAAAATTTGCATAAAGCGGCATGCTTGTAATATTGAAAACAAGCATGATTTCTATTGCGTGCGTAAAACCATGTAATGGTAATGATACGCCAAATTTGACAAGCCCGGGGAATGGGTAATTAAGTTTAGAAATCAATAAGATTGAATGATGTAAAATATGCCATATAACAAACGGGTCGAATAATCGAAATATGGAATTATGAACTATTTGTTTATAAACTGGGTTTCGATGCGAATAAATAGGATGAATGGATCCGTATTTTTATTACGGGCACGTAGGAAAAAGAATCGCCTAAAACGTACATGTAGATAAAAAGTTATGTACATTAGAAGTTGGAATTTATGGAAAAATTGGTGCTCGGCAGAAATGCAGGTCCAAAACCTGCACCCGCTGGAAAAAGGGTTCCCCCGCGGCACGCGACGGGGGAAGGTAACACTGGCGTGACATGCAGGGCCGCTCGCAGCCCGTGAAAGATTAAGGGAAGTCTGTCGCGGGGCGCGACAGACCTATTTCCGAATTTTTATTTTTGTTTTCGTTTGTTTCGTATTAGAACTTGATTATCCATGTTTATATGTCATCAAAACTAACATTTGAAACGGTTTTGATGTTAGGAAACGTAGATGATATCCCGGATGCCGATCAAGCTTATAGCAAGAACCGAACACCATAATTTTGAAGCTTCAGCAAACAATGTCTTTTGTCTAGTTTTAATATGGAACGTGTAACACTTAATGCTACAATATGTTGTCTTTATTAGTAAGGATGTAGAATCCTAGATACTTATTTTTGTAAGCACTTAAAACGTAATGGAAAACTTTTATAATCCGTCTTTTCCTTAAATTAAATATGTAATTAGTAGAATTATCATGATAAAATGAGATGGGTCTTACATTTTACTAGGGCTGAGCATTTGACAGGAACCGGACCGACCCGAGATTTAACCGACCCGACCCGATACCCGATGACAACGTAAAAGTGGAACCAAATCTTGTACCCTATATCATAGCCGGGTATCGGTTCTTATCATGTTCGGTCATTTCGGTTCCAAGGTAATACCCGAACCCGAAGTTCACGGCTGATATATTTTCCATATCTGATGAACTTTCAACTGATTACATGAAACTTTTATACAAATTACAAAATCCTCTTGGAATGCTCAGCCATATTTCATTCGATTATATGAATCTTAGCTTTCAGAACTCATGAGGTAAGTTTGATTTCGATTTTCGTATGAAATTGTTTTGATTGTTATGAAATTGATGTATTATTTTATTGTTATGAAATTGATGTTTAACATTTGATCGCATATGAAATTGATTGTTTGGTTACGCTTCATTGAAATAGTCTTGTATCTAAGGTTGAACTTTATGCACACCACGTGTTCGATAAAATGTCGAAGTGAAATAACTAGTATCATAACTAGTGTTTATGTTTTATATCCTGCCCTTTTATGAGATTAGAGTTAGAAGCATTGTTTGAAAGCATGGTAAATTCGTGAGAGATTGCAAGGTATATAATATAATGATAAACATCAAAAAATTAAAAAAGTATTAAGAACTTCAAACATAATCCAAAACAAATGTAAGAAATCCAAACGAAATCCAAAAAATCCAAAGAAAACGAACTAAAACCGATACTACTTTAAGTCCTTTCTCCTTTTTCCGTATCCATCTCCAGCCATCCGTTAATCGACATCGATGTTCATGTGATCCGGTTCCACTTTATCATAAATTTCTACACAAAAAAATATATATATAGTGATAAATACAACGTAAACAACAAACTACGGATGTGTATCGGTGTATGTCAAAATTACCTTTTCCAATATCATCAAACTCTACCGAATCTTCGATGTAGATTTTTTTAATTGATGCACGAATCCAATCCTCTGTACATATTAATGCCTCGACAATCGGAGTTGATAACGAAGTTCGATAAGTATTGACAACTCTTTCGCCTGTACTAAACGCCTCCTCAGAAGCAACACTGGATACCGGGATAACCAATATGTCTATAGTGATAGGAAGAAAATCTAATTAACACTATCGTATTATTATAAGTAATAAAAATAAACTACTAATTAGTAAACATACATTCGCCATTTTCGCTAATACAGGGTATTTTGAAGATGCAGCCTTCCACCAACCCAGAATATCAAATCCCTTGTAATGGGCCTCCTCTCCGTCGTCTAGGTACCTCTCAAGTTCTGACTTGGTGTTATAAGATGTAGAACCACCATCCGCTTTAAATTCTGTAAAAAAAATCACTTTCTCCTTGTGATGATGGTTCAAAGTTCTCCTGACTTGGTGAAACTTTATCTGAACCTTGTTTTTCACTGCTTGATGCATAATGCTCATACAAAAGCTTCAATTCATCCTTTATACTATTAACTACAATTTGAACTCATTTCTTCAAGTTATCTTCTGTCTCATCGTCTTTTTTTTTCAGCCCTGAATATTATCTTAAATCCAAACTGAATAACACGAACCTTTAACCTCGGATCTAAAATTGCAGCAAAATACAGAATGTAATTAAATGATTTGCCAGTCGGTAGATTTCTCTAGTACTTGTCGAACTTCAGGTGCATCTTAGCACCCATAAGTCTACCTTCCAAGTCAGATCCGTCTTTCATCTTCCTTAAATGCTTGTCTATATCCATAACCTCGTTAAAAAATAAATTAACGGTAATTGTTTTTGTAGCAGAAGCGTTGGCAGTTTTACGCTGAAACAATTCTAACACACTTGCCAATTGTCTCGCGTAGTTCCAGTCACTAACTCTAGGAGCATCATCACCCATATCATTTTTATAATTTGGGTCATCTAGATCATATCTGTTAAAAGCCTTCTCATATTTTTCTGCCTTGTCTAACATCTCCCAAGTCGAGTTCCATCTTGTAGTCACATCTATACCTATGAATGCTTTGCTTTCAATCTTTTCTGCCTTAACACATTTTTTAAAAGTGTCTAATTGCTGAGGAGACAATCTAATATAGCGAATTGCATCTCTGATACGATCTATGCATGTTGACCCATCACGTAAGCCGTCTTTCACAATCAGATTGATTATGTGTTCCATACATCGGATGTGCAAGTATCTCCCGTCGAACAAGAGGTTGTTTAACCTATTTTTTAGAAACTGTATGGCAACATCATTAGCTGAGGCATTATCTAATGTAATGGTCAGCACATTTTCAATGTCCCATTCTTTTAAACATTGAATAAGGGACCTACCTATCTAGTCTCCCTTGTGGCTGAATATTTGCTTGAAGTTGATGATCCTTTTGTGTAACACCCAATTGTCATCTATAAAATGAGTTGTAACACACATATAGTTAACCCGCTGATTTGAAGTCCACGTGTCTGTGGTTAGACACACCCGTGTGCTATTCTTTGCAAAAAATGACTTCAAATTCCCCTTTTCCTCTAAAAATATCTCCCCAATATCCCTCGCAATCGTAAACCTGCTTGGCATCTTAAAAGTCAGATTAAAACTTTCTATAACCCTTCTAAATCCCTGATGCTCAATTGTTGAAAACGGGACCTCATCTATTAACACCATCTCTGCAATGGCTCTTCTACTCGCTTTCGCACAATACTTCCATGCCTTTACCTCACCACTACCGCCCTCGCCATCATTGCCTTTTTTCAAGAAAATATTGCTTTGGTTTTTGAATCGGTCCGGATGCTTTTCACATCTCCTACTGTGTTTACTCAAAGCCGATGTGCCATTTTTATACGGGTCCGCAGCCAAATCTTTCGAGTTTCGAGCAATGCTTGCATCTTGCCCATTGGTTTCCGTCCTCATCTTTATACTTCTCAAAATCAATCCAAACATTAGATTTTCCTGATGTTTTAGAAACTGTCGTTTTCTTCGTCGTTGTGGTTTTAATTTTCTTTTTTACAATTTCTTTTTCGACATTCCGTGACTTCCTCTTTCCTCTTCCGTCTCCGTGAGAGTCATCGCTTGATACATTCTCGATGTTGACATTTGATGAATCCATCTACAGTTTAACATAAAACAACTATCAGGGTCAGTGAACTTTTAATAAAAAACCACCAACTTTAAAAAAAAATATTGTGTGCAGACCGGCTGCAACATACAGTCTGCAGTTATCTGTGCAAACCTGAACCTAGATGAACTTTTAAAAAAAATATTGTGTGCAGACCGGCTACAACATACCTTCTTATTCGTGGTTTGATCGTTATTAGTGTCATAAGTTATAAAAGGTATTAGTGTCATAGGTTATAAACGGTTTAGTGGATTAAAAACGAGTTCATAGTGAGTTTATAGCAAGACTGATAATCGACTTTTAAAGGTACTCGTATGATATTAATAAATGACTTATGACTTTTATGGCCGCTTAATCGCTTAATCGACTTATAAACACATCAAACTGCAAGACTGATTAGTGAGTTCGCTATGATGGTATGAGTTTTTATGGCCGCTATGACTTTTATGGCCGCTTAATCGTTTGCCGGCTGCGAACATGCTGCAGTCCGGCTGCAAATACTCTGCAGACCCATAAAAAGGCTGCTGGTATCTTTTTAGAAAAAACAAATTAACAATCAAACGAATTTACAAACGGTCTGCATGCGAAACTTACCTGATAATTGAAGTGCTGCTAGTCTGTTTTTAAATGTCGATGCTGATTGCTGAATGCCTGAGCCTGAATGTTTTTGGATGGCTGAATGATTAATTAATATCGATCACCCTAAAATTTTTATTTATCATGGATTTTTTGCATTATCTCTTAAAGTTACAATATAATCTTTATTTTTATCAATGATTTTGCATTATCTCTTGAAGAATTGCATTTAGTTATGATGATACGTTAGCAACAGTTTGTTATAAATCGATATAGGTTAAGTTAGGCTAATGGGCTTTGGCCCAGATATGTTGTTTGTAACAGAATCACACATTTGAATCGGTTCCAGATTGTTGGCTTCGGTTATTTGTTGTTCCCTGCCTAACCCGACCCGATACCCGAAATACAACATTTACAAGAACCGACCAAATACCCTATATACTATAATAGGGTCGGTTTCGGGTACTTTTCGATTCGGTTCTCGGTTCTAGTCGGGTCGGACCTATTTATGCTCACCCCTACATTTTACAACCATTTAAATAACCGACTTAATATATATATATATATATATATATATATATATATATATATATATATATATATATATATAGGGGAAGGTTCATTGGGGAACACTAAAAAAGTGGGGAACAGCGGGGAACCGACTCAAACGAACTCCGATTGGACTCATTCCAGCGGCGTTGGAACCGGCTCGTCGAACCCTAACTAAGATCTCTTAACCCTAAACCCTAAATCCTAACTCCTAATCTCTAAACCCTAAAGCTAAAAAATAAGGCTAAAACCTAAGCTAAACCATAAAATCTAAATTATAAACCCTAAAAGCTAAACCCTAAAGGCTAAACCTAAAGCTAAACCCTAATGCTAAACCCTAAAGCTAAACCTTAAACCCTAAAGTTAAACCCTAAACCCTAAAACTAAACCCTAAAGCTAAACCCTAATGCTAAACCCTAAAGCTAAACCCTAAAAGCCAAACCCTAATATATTTAGGGTTTAGGGTTTAGGGGTTAGGGTTAAGATATCCTAGTTAGGGTTCGACGAGCCGATTCCAACGCCGCTGGAATGAGTCCAATCGGAGTTCGTTTGAGTCGGTTCCCCACTGTTCCCCACTTTTTTAGTGTTCCCCAATGAACCTCACTATATATATATATATATATATATATATATATATATAAGGGAAGGCTAGACAGAAAACCCTTAAATTTTTAGAAAACTCTGGAAACTCAAATCTCCCCCCATTTTTACCCAACCTCCCGACATTTTTTTTTGAAAAAAATAACACATGTAATATACATGTTTTAAAGTGTTTTGGGCCAAAAAAAACAAAAAAGCGCCGAAGGGATTTAAAAAAAAAAATAAACAAATTTCAGCAATGTCCGGTTGCCTAACATGTGTTAGGCACAAAAGACAGAAATTGCTGAAATTTTTTTTTTAAAATCATTCCTTCGGCGCTTTTTTGATTTTTTTGGCCCAAAACTCTTAAAAACATGTATATTACATGTGTTATTTTTTTCAAAAAAAAAATGTCGGGAGGTTGGGTTATCTAGGGTTTTCTATATATATAGGGTTTTCTATATAGCCCTCCCCTGTATATATATATATATATATATCATTTAATTTTGATGGAAGACTGGGAGTGGACCCTTTAGTGGACAAGTCCATATGGTATGTAGTCTTTAATGTGAATGATATATATATATATATATATAATTTTGATGGAAGACTGGGAGTGGACCCTTTAGTGGACAAGTCCATATGGTATGTAGTCTTTAATGTGAATGATCACTTGCCTTTTGTTTTCCTCCGGTATGTGATTTTCATGTTGAAATGGGATTCATTTTTTTTTATGGGTTAATGGATTTGATCACCCCCAATTATTCGCTTTTGTCGCTGGCACTCTCAACTTTGACTTTGGCTCCCACCATTCCCAACTAAACACTTGGGTTGTTGTGTCACGCCGTCGTTAAATAAACACTAACTGGGTTAGTTCTTTTAGCTGACGTGGCCATTTTGTCCAACGTGGCAATATGACGTGGCAAGTTAGAATGTGAGATAAAAAGTTTAAGCTTAATATTGAAACAACCACTAAACTATAGGGGCCTGTTTTACAAAATCCTTTACTTCACCACAAATATCTAAACCCTATTTCACTTATTCAGCAGCCGCAAACACTAAATCATCTTCTCTCTGTTTCTTCTTCGTTCTATATCTCTCGCCGGACAAACCAGGGCATTCACATAGGCATTCATGTTTGAATCTGTTCTAAATCAACGTTGGATCTGTTCTAAATCTATTCAGGGCATAGAACTAACCCAGCTGTCCAGCGGCGTTTAACCTGACGACTTCGTCTCGGAACGCAACGTCGACTGCGGTGGTGAAAAACCTAGAGAAGAACCGGGGGAACTCTTCTTACTCCGGTTGCACGAAATGTGTGACCGCGTTGGAGAAGGTTTGTTGACCAAATGGCCACGTTGGTTGTCTATGAGTTTCTCGAGTGTTCACCGTCTTTATGTGGTGCTATTCGGGTCAACCTGTGGGACATAGAATCTGTAGCGGGTCAACTCACCGGATATTTCAGCGTAACTTGATGAAGAACGAGTTTTTCGGACATAGCATCTGAGTTTATAAAAAAATTCAGCGTAATTTGATGGAGAACGAGTTTGACAGACATAGAATTTGAGTTTGTCGGTGGCGGTGGTAGCAGGAGGTTGTGGTGGTAGGAGGTGGTGGGGGTGATGGTGGTGGTGGTGTTTAGGGGAGGAGAGAGGAGGGGTTGGGGCTTTATATATAAAAAAAATATTTTGTTTTATTTTTAATTAGATTAAAACAGATTTTTCTCCACGTCATAAAAAATTATTAAACTAAAAGTCTGAATTATTAAACTAATTTTTAATATAGGCCATGTCATATTGCCACGTTGGACAAAATGGTCACATCAGCAAAAAGAACTAACCCAGCTAGTGTTTATTTAACGACGGTGTGACACAGCAACCCAAGTGTTTAGTTGGGAATGGTGGGAACCAGAGTCAAAGTTGAAAGTGTCAGCGGCCAAAAGCGAATAGTTGGGGGTGATCAGATCCAATAACCCTTTTTTTTGTTGATATATTTTTGGTTTCAAGGTTTTTTTTTTTTCAAGTTTAAATTTAAATAAATTGTTACCAATTTTTAGTTCGAAAACGTAACCCGAAAAATAAACCGTGTCCATTATATGCAGTTGCTTACCAAAGAAAAACATGCAAAGCACAAAAGAATTCTAGAACAATACCAATCAAAAGCCGAGTACTACATTTGTTCATGTCTAAACAAAAACAACGGTACCAAGAACAATGCTGGTTGTACCCCTAGCGGGCTCATATACATTAGACAATGGAACAACATGCAAGACGTTTCTTCAGGGTCATTTTTTGACAATGGGGTATTCAGATTTACTCCATAAATCTAACAATAAAAAAGGGCAAATGTCATGGAGGAGATGTAACCCCTCAAGAGCTTCTTCAGTTTTCAATATCTCGAGTGGATTATATTTTGGGCTCTAACCTAACGAACATGAGTTATCTAGTTATATATTAATTAAATAAAAAATCTCATATCAAAACCCACGTCCCGTTAACCATCCCTGCAACTTTCCGTAATAGATACCGGTGACGGATAATTCAAAATTCTAAATTGATGACACCAAATCGTATATTGATACCTTTTTGTTGCTAAAAACAAAGAAAACCTATGATATTTTCATGAGGAGATTTAGAGCATCTCCAATGGTTTGGTGGTTCAAACTCTAGACTTCCTAGTCACCATATTACATCATTCCAAACTATTACCATTTCACACTCTTATTTTTTTCCTCTAAGACTACATGTAGGAGATTAGAGCATCTCCAATGGTTTGGTGGTTCAAACTCCAGACTTCCTAGTCACCATATTACATCATTCCAAACTATTACCATTTCATCCTCTTATTTTTTTCCTCTAAGACTACCTGTAGTGAGATTTTTTGGCGTTTTTTCCCAAAAAACGGTCAAACACGCCTTGGAACCGCCCCCGAGGTGTTTTTTTTTTTTTTTTTGAAAAAAAACGGTGGGGCGTCCTTTTTTAAACGTCTTCACTTGTTCTTTGGCCAATAACATTTTTTGATGGTTTTTTTTATTTTTTATTTAATTCTATTAGAATATCTAATCATCGCAAGATTTCAAGCCTCACTACACTCCTTTTAACATAATGCCCACGTGTTGACTGACCGTCACATGGCGCAAAATACCCAATAGTCTTCCCCCTCCCACTACACATGATCTAACAATAAATCATTCCAAACTATCACTTCATTATCCACCTCATCACCTACTTTTTCTTTTATATAAACTATTTATAATTTATATATTTTATCTACAAACCATATAAAAGATAATTGTAACTCTTTTATATTAATAAAATAGATTTTTTCATTTATAAATTATATAAGTGTTAATTATTTATTAAAGTTTAAATATTTGATAATAAAAAATAATTTATTTATTTTTAGTTTATTATTCTCAGATGGTTAATGTTTATTCGGCTATACTTTCAAGCGGTCTATGTTCCAACAACTCTTTTCCAATGGCTAGCTTCAAACGGCTATTTATCTAGTCCTTATGAATACAACATCTATTTCCTACATTTGTACATCTCACTTCATAATTCACTACAAATACCAAATTAATTTGAAGTTACGGGTGGCAGTTTTAATCAAAGTGGTGCAGCCGGACTGTCGAACCTTAGGAGATCACTCCGTTTAAACCCTCGTCTCGCAAACCCTCCATCGACGGCAACAAACCCTCCACCGTCACAAAGGCCTAGCCACCTAGGCGATCATTCTATTTAAATCCTCATCTCGCAAACCCTTCACCTACTGCAGTCTACCCTCCTCGACCTTCAACCCACCACCCCCGAAAGAGTTTGATGATCCAAATCCTCTAGCAGACGAGGAGTTGAGCTGGGTGTATGGCTATATCATGGCTTAACTACAATTTTATCGTCAACGACTTGGGGGGTTTCAAACAAACTTCAACACAAGCCATCCACCCACAAGCCCTCCACCCACAACTCTTCGTCCAACACAAGTCATACCCCGTTGGGCTAAAGGGTACCAAATCGACCAGGGTGAGGAATACCTATCACCGGTGCACGATGAACCCTCCCCCCAACTCCTGACTTTGAACGCTTACCGTAAGATTATAGGTCGGACGGTCGTGATAGCGATCGTAGTGTGTCACCTCCATTGGCAACATTTTGGTTAGGATGGATACTATTAGGGCTTTTATGTGTTTAATTAGGAATTAATATTATATGCTTAATTAGGGTTATGTAATAGTTTAATTTTAGATTTGTGTAATATTAAAACTAGGTTTATGTAATATTAAAATTAGGTTTGTTTAATTAGGTTTATGTAATTTTTGTATAATTTAATTAGGTTTAATTTTTTATTTTTAAAAAATATAATATAGTTTATTTAAAAAAACATTAAAATTAGTTTTTTTTTATATTTAAACCAAGACCCCACCATGCGGCCCACCTCACCACCTCCAGCAGCTAGCTCGTCCGCTTTAGTTTACCTTGAGAATCCCCAATTTTTTTCATACTTCAAAAACTTGTAGACTAATTGCTCCATCAATGTGGAAGAATGGTATGGTTAACGATGTAGGGTGTGTTATTATTTTTTTAATATGGAACATCAATCTATCTGCAGGTAGGGCTGTAAACGAACTAAACGTTAAGCGAATCATTCGTGAACCGTTCGATGGCAAGTTCGTTTTATGTTCGTTAATTTAATAAGGGAGCAAACACGAACAAGATATTTCGTTCGATAAGTCAAACAAATGAACATGAACAAAGCTTGTATTCATTCGTTTATGTTCGTGAACGTTCGATAATGTTTTCATTTATGTTTATTTGTTTTCGTTCATTTAAAGTTTTTTTATGTAATATTTTTATTTTATTGACTTAGTTTTTTAAATTTGAAACCATAGTTATACTATGTCAGATGCCCCCGCCAACATCCCTTATTTGATCATTTCAATTTTAGTGTTTTTGTAAATCTTGACAAATTTCTTAATTCTTTTGTTAATTACGTTAACTATTTATTGATTTTTTTGTGGATTCTTCGTGATTTCCTGATGAAAAAATGCAGATTGTATTTTTAAGTAAGCATATAACATTCGTTCGTTTGTGTTCATTTATGTTCATGAACATTTATTTGTGTTTGTTTGCATTCATCTATGTCCGACAAGTGTTCATGAACACGTTCATTTCCTTAATGAACGAACACGAACAAAAAATCTCGTTCGATAAGCATTTGTGAAGCGTTCATGACATGTTCATTCATTAATGAACGGACACGAACAAGGCCTTGTTCGTGATCGTTTGGTTCATTAATTGTTTTGTTATGACTTGATTATTTGATCTCTGTTAATTAATTATTTTAGCATGGTTATAAAAATTAATTCAATAAACTAGGTACAAAGAAGTTCGCCGCGTTGCAGCGAATTTCTTTTGTTATTTAGTCTGTGTTAACATGTGTTTTGAAATTACTACGAGCGTGTTGCGAACGGAACTGCTGACAAGAATAAAAAGAGAATGTAGAAAAAAAACACTTAAAGATAACCGAAAGAAAATCAACCAAAAAAGTTGTATGGTAACGATGTTGTTCGTATGAAACCCGTGGTCAGAGATGAGCAAATTGTTCTGGGTACCGGTACCGACTTTTGGCGTTACTGGTATCTGTTCACTGCCGTTTTTTACCTTCATATACCGGTACTTTTGGTATAAGTACCAATTCTGTATCGGTTGGCACCGAGCTCATCCTTACCCCTGAAACTAAAAAAAGAAAAAATTAAAAGTTGAAGAAACTCAACAAAAAAAAGTTGTACGATACCGTTGTTCGTACGGTAACCGTGATCAGGGATAAGCAAATGGTACAAGGCAGCAGCACTGAATTTCCCGAAGCAAAAGATTTCCAATATCAATTCGACACCAACTTTTGGCGTTTTCTGTATTAGTGCCGGTTTTTACCTTCATGTACTGATACCGAACAGGACCGTACCGGTATTATCGATACCAGTACTGGTTCGATACCGGTTGACACTAAGCTTATCCCAACCCCTGATATTAAAAAAAGGATTAAAGTTAAAAAGTAAAGAAAATAACTATTATTATAATATTAAAATAATAAAAGTATTAAAAAAACTATATATTATTGTAATACTGAAATCACTATTTGAATGTGTACGGCCCCAAAAACCTTGCGCTGCGTATAGGATCACACCATAACCTCATCACATAAACATCTTTAACGGAACCCCACGCGGCTGCGCAGCGGTTCTAAACAAAGATATAGAAGAAACAATCTTTGACAACCGTGCGCCAGGGAAAGGATAAAACCAACATTCAACCAACACCCTTGTGCGGGCTCGCACAAGGGTACAGTTAAACTTAAAGTCAAAGATCCTAAAACATCTCCGCGTGCCTAGTACCAAGACTTAGACAAAATACCTTTTCTGTTATAACAGAATTGACACGTGGCAAGGTCCTAAAGGGTTACAGTTGTAAACCTTCTGGAAGACCTCATCGTGCAAAACCATTCGGTTATATCCGAATAGTGACGTGGCATCATCCTGGACGCTCATCTAAGTCACGATGATGGCACTAACTTGGAGAAGGATCCACACAAACCCACTTTCCACGTGGCATTTCCCTTGCCGTCGATCACACTCACGATCCGTGTGCATGGATGTAACGTTAGTGATTGACGGAAAAGGGCGTATTCCGTTACTATCCTCGTCAACAATTTTCCCGCCCAAATCCAGCTATAAATAAGTCATGACAAGTATGATCTCACAAGTTACATGATGTGCACAAAATGCAACATATAAATTACATCAAATGTGGCATAAAACTAACCCTTTTTTAGTACTAATGTTGGAAAAAGTGTGTTTTTGTCTTCCTTTTGTATTTTCAGGATTAAATGAGCTCAAATGAACAAAAGAAGAAAAAGGCAGCTAAATCTAACATAAATACGAGAAAAGGAACAAACGTGGCATGCCCGACCCCCCGACAACATCTTCCCAAGCAAAACAAGAGAACAGAAGGCTGAACACGCCCCGTGCTCAGTGAGCACGGGGGCGTGCCCAAGTGTCAGCAGAAAAGACAAAGTTGTAGAAGCTTCTATCATCCACCACGGGTTCGTGCTCAGCAGACACGGGGCCGTGGTCAACTCTAAGATTCGCAGAATCTAGGGAAATCTAGATAGTACAGATATGCTTCTGCACACGGGGGCATGCCCAGCGGACACGGGGGCGTGGTCAACTAATGCAGACAAACTGCAATTAATGAAGAATGAGAAGGAGGATGGACACGGGGCCGTGCCCGAGCTGCTTTTCAGGCTATAAATAGGGGTGCTTGGCTCATTTGCAAACCATCCCTTGGCACACCACCTCTCTCACACTTCACCCACCACCCACCACCATCACAACACCATCATCCACCACCATCATCCATTGTCCATCATAGAGTGTGTGAGTCATCTCGGGATCCAAGATTGATCGTAAGAGTTCTTGACAATCAAAGGCCATGTTTTCCTAAGTCTCTTACATCACTTGGTGAAGACAAGTGTCTAGTGTAATACTTTTTATTTTTAATCTTTTCGCACTTTTTATTTGGTTATGTATTAATGACTTTAATAACTAGTTTCTTATGTTGAAGGTGATTCTTCCTTATCGTTTGTCCGTGGTGTCTTGGCATTATTTTACTGTCTATATAAAATAAAAGATTTTCACCATTCATATCTCCACGGTCTATATGGAGATATGTTGGCTACATGGTCGGGGGTGTCGCAACCCCCGATCCCTTATCTGTCCCGGGAACAGGCGGACGCGAACCCAGAGTTTCGGTGGTATCAGCTATTTAATCTTGCAGCGGAAATTACATCAGGACCGTAGTTAGGAAATGTTTATCAGAGTAAAACCATCATGTTTAATATTAATCATCACATGGGTAAAACCCAAGTTTCTTATTACAATACCATTTATAGGGATAAACCCTATTCTTATTGAATTTAAAACATCGTTTATTAGGTAACTTTTATAGCCACATTTTCCCCAAGCCTTTAGTGCTCTCCAGCTGGCTTTCTACTAATTGGCTGTCACATTGGGTTACCTGAAACGTGTTTTAAAAACATTTGTCAGTGGGAAATACTGGTGAGTGAATCCCAATTTAATCAAGTTTAAATAAAAAGTCATAGTGAACAGTATTGAGAGCGATCACATTGTTTATTTCTACATAATTACTCCTTTTAGTACTGTCAAACCTGATTTGTGGGTCATATTACACATTGGCTAACTCATTGTCCAATGTTAACGTATTGTCATCCCGACTTACTACTCACAGTGTAGTAAATTTTTTATATAAAACCCCAACATACCGGCAGTAATTGAAGAACTACAAAGACTCAATCACCGCTTAATCACATTGTAAAACAATTAAGGTTTTGTAAAACATTCCAAAAAGATTAACAAAAAGAGGATAAACTCACAAAAAGGTTTACACAAAAAGAAGGATTACTCACATTGCTATCTTAGACTTCGCGTAAGGGTTTCCTGGATATAATCTTTAATTTATACAAATGTACATTGGTTAGTACTATAACCCTTTGAAAATATTAATGATACCCTCCCCGAGACGGTATTCCAACAACTACGTCGGGTAGAACCACGACAGTTGTTACGGAACCCTAAATC
Organism: Helianthus tuberosus; assembly: GCA_030545235.1. Lineage (NCBI taxonomy): Eukaryota > Viridiplantae > Streptophyta > Magnoliopsida > Asterales > Asteraceae > Helianthus > Helianthus tuberosus. The sequence goes on along the minus strand of CM060426.1, from coordinate 58,801,404 downwards.
AATCGGGCAGCGTAACTATTACGAAACTGGGGTTATAATACTTACAACGGAGCAGAACCTTGCTAATTAGGGGGTATAATACTCAAATATTATGCCTATTATCAGAGATTTCGAGATTGAGAAACAGAAATGAACGAGTTGAAATGAAATCCCGAGGCCTTCTTATATAGGGCTGAAATCTGGTCCTCACGCGGCCCGCGTAAAGAACAGACAGGGCTTACGCGGCCCGCGTAGTAGCCCGGGTAGGGTTTAGGTGATCCGGGTCATCGCCTAGCTTCGCCACGATGTCGACACGTGTCAGCCTCTGGTGTTGCCGTGTTATCGATCTCTCGCGGCCCTCGATAACTTAAACGGGGTCTTACGCGGCCCGCTTGAACTAAAGAAATCAACGATATCAGGTTTCAACCCTGATTTCGCCCGCGTAAAGATTGGGGTGGGTCTACGCGGCCCGCCTCAACTTAATGTTTATTGTTTTTAATTTATTTTATATGTTATAACATATTTCGGGCTCGGTTTTCACATACGGGGTGTGGTGTATTATAAGACATAAGGGAATATTTTAAGATATACTGGGGTGTCGGAAATATTATGAGGGTGTTGGTTTTACCGAGGGTTGTTACATTCTCCCCACCTTGTTTTAGAGCTCGTCCTCGAGATCTACTGGAATAAATGCGGATATTTCCTTTGCATTTCAGATTCAAGTTCCCATGTGTACTCAGGTCCTCTTTTGGAGTCCCACTTTACTTTGACTAGAACTAATCTCTTATGCTTAAGATTCTTGACTTTCCTGTCTTCAATTTGTAGAGGCCTTTCTACAAATTTGAGTTGTTCATTTATCTCTATATCCTTAAGAGGCACTATCAGTGATTCATCAGCTAAACACTTCTTGAGATTAGATACATGAAACACATCATGTATTCCTGCCATTTCCTCTGGCAGTTGTAGCTGATAGGCTACAGGTCCTATTCTTCTAATAATCTCAAAAGGTCCAATATATCTGGGACTTAGCTTTCCCCATTTGATGAATCTTACTACTCCTTTCCAAGGAGAGACCTTCAATAATACTTTTTCTCCTACTTGAAATTCCAATGGTTTGCGTCGGTTATCAGCATAACTCTTATGTCGATCACGAGCTGCTTTCAGTCGTTCCTTGACTTGAATAATTTTGTCGGTTGTTTCTTGCACTATCTCAGGTCCAGATAGTTGCTTTTCCCCAATTTCTGCCCAACAGACTGGGGTTCGATACTTTCGTCCATAAAGTGCTTCGAATGGTGCAGCATTGATACTTGTGTGATAACTATTATTATAAGAAAATTCTATTAAAGGTAAATGATCATCTCAATTACCTCCAAAATCAATTACACAAGCTCTAAGCATATCCTCCATTGTCTGAATTGTCCTTTCACTCTGTCCATCCGTTTGAGGATGATAAGCTGTGCTCAATTTTAACTTGGTTCCCATTGCCTTTTGGAAACTTGACCAAAAATGAGAGGTAAATCGGCTATCTCTATCAGAAACAATTGATAAAGGAATGCTATGTAAAGAAACAATTTCATTTACATATAATTTAGCTAATTGTTCCATACTGAAAGTTTCTTTCATTGGTAGGAAATGAGCTGACTTGGTTAGTCTATCTACAATCACCCAGATTGTATCATTTCCTTTCTTTGTTTTGGGTAATTTAGTAACAAAATCCATTGTTATCAATTCCCATTTCCACACTGGCATTTCTAATTGTTGTAGAAATCCTGAGGGTTTCTGGTGTTCAGTCGTAACTTGTGAACAAGTGAGACATTTAGAAACATAGGCTGCTATGTCCTTCTTCATTCCTATCCACCAGAAATTTTTCCCTAAATCCTGGTACATTTTATCACTCCCTGGATGCATCGTATACTTAGACTTATGGGCTTCTTCTAATATACGATTACGCAGGTTTCCTAATTTAGGTATCCACATTCTCTTTTTATGGAATCTCCAAATTCCATCTATTCCTTGTTCCAATTCTTTTAGCATACCTTTTAATTTTTCAGTATCTTCCTTGATTACTGATTCTTGTGCTTCTCTTATCTGATCATTTAAATCTACTTGCAGATTTAATTTAAGAGAACGTACCCTTTTTGTCTTTTCATGATACTTTCGACTTAAAGCATCTGCTACTACATTTTGTAACACCTCGAAAATTCACGTCCTATAAGGTGTTGACACGTGTCATAAGTTTGAACGTGTGTAAGAATGTTCTTGAAGGACTAAAGTTGACAAACAATGAAACTATGTAAATATAAGGGTTCAAAGTGTCAACAATGAATAAATATATTTTACAATAACCCTACATGATGTTTATAACCTTAAACGAATGGATCATGGATCATACGAAGCGAATTGTGAAAGAAAGTGAGAGATTTCAAAACTACAGGGGTTAAATGTGTCAACATGTTTAAGATATACCTCTGAGTGACCTTTTAGCAAACCCGAAGCCTTGTAACGATTAATTATGCTCACTAGAATGCACCATAAAAATTTCACCAAGTTTCGTTACCGTATGAGAAAGTTATGATAAAATTCTTGTGTGAGGGTTAGAATCGTCAACGTTAAAAATTAGGGATTTTCGGGTGATCACAAAGTTACCGAGGACTTGAAAAAGATGGTATAAGCCTTGAAGCCCTTAGAATTCATTTTAGAAGCCTCTTAATGCAAGAAAACTTGAGAAAGCGATGTTTCGGGGGACCAAGGGCCAAAAATGCAATTAAAGGAAAGTTTGTAACTTGATCAGAAGGGCCATGCGGCCCGCCTAAGATATACCAAGATCTAAAGCGGGCCGCCTGAGACTGCCAGAACCCGAAAACATTGACAGGTGCCTGTTTCAGTCCCTTAACCGACTTAGATCGACCTTTGGCAATACAATGGGCTTCCTATACTGGTATTTAGCCTATAGGGGACACATGTATTGATCCTTGATCAATTGTAGACCTATTTGGCATCAATCTAGGAAGATTAAAATCACTATTTAAGTCACAAAGTTGCAACATGCAACCACACTTCAATTCTGGACATTTTGAGGAGCACAAGACCTGATACAAGACTTCCAAATCATCCATTAGACACATGTAAGTACTCTTGACCCTTGTCGATTAGGTTATGCTTAGTTTATAGCCTAGAAGTCAAACCGTCGTAATTACGGTTTGACTTGGCGATAAATCATAAACGGTCCAGAGTTTTGTCGAATCGAAAGTTGTTACAAGTTGGTAATATTGTGGGCAATTAACCCTTAAAAGGGCACCCTTTGATTCCCGATCTAACTATGTCGTTTGTCGAGTCAAACTTCTTCCGAAAAAGTCAACATAACCATTAAACATGTAATTAGCGTTACAGAGGGCGTGTAATCTGTTTTATCATTCTTATAACCTGATAATAAGTATAAAAACTTGTCTACGCTTGTTTGATTCGACAACTTTCTGTTTTGAACCAATTCGGAACCGAAAGACGCAAAAGTTTGACTTTTGCTTTGACCTCAGTTCTGACCCGGTTTTGATAGGTTTAGACATGCCTTAAAGTTCCATTAGGACCTAGTTACATGTGTGTATAAGCCTCTGCGTTTATACCACATAAATCCCTATTTGTCCGACGTTTCCGTTATATTGCCAAAAGTTGACCATATTGCCCTTATGATCATAAAACGAGATTTTTGAAGATGTGAAAGGACAATAACCTTTGTTACTGATTATTGAACATGTCTGTAAATTTTCATGTCAATCGGAAGTCTAGATTAGGAGTTATGCTTAATGACGTAATTATAAACCCTTTTATTAATTAAACGGCGTCATTAGCGTAAAGCCTATCTAAACCCAATTTTTGACACCAAACCTTTTACCCACTGATGTTAGATAATATTTTGGGATTTTTGAAGATTTTTAATTATTTTTAACCTGATCATAAGCTAGGTTTATCGCCTTAATTCGGTAAATACCGATTATGCCCTTTTCGGGTATAAAATGAGTTTTACAAGTTCTTTTGCTACAAATCCAATTACTACTGATTTTAAATAATAAATGAAGTGTTTTGAGCCTGTTTAAATGATCAGAAAACTTAGAATCCTATTTTAAACCGTACGTCGCTTAAAACGGCTTTATACGCGTATTATACGCATAGTTTGAGTTTAAAACCATTTTGTTATATAAGACTTATAACCAAATGTTATAACCTGTTAAAATAAGTTATTTTACTGATTTATTCATACCCGGATCACAAAAGCTTAATTGATCCCTTTTATAATCTTTAAAATGACCAAAATACCCCTAAGGGGCTTAATATGAGATTAAACTCGTTTTGAGCATAATGGAAGGTATCCTACTGATATCACAACATATTTAAGGCATGTTAACTTAGGAAACCTATTTAGGACTCTTATGGTTACCCGTTACGCTTCATGCGCGTTCGGTTCGGTTTATGTAACTAGTTTGCATAAATTAGCCGAAACGGGTCAAACCTTATCGTTATAATCTCAAAATCCAGAATGTGTTTAGATTACCCATATTATACAAGTCTTCAAACTTGTCGGGTCTAAATCACATTCTATTCCGGTCTTCGCTTTATCATGCGTTTGAACCGTATACTTCCTTAAAACTAACCGGTCTAAGTTTAGGCTTAATTAAAGACCCGTTAGTATTCTAATTGGTTATTTACACCATCATTTCCAGACTAGAGCCTTCCGGTAAATTGTACCTACGCTTACTTAAGTGAATACGGCTGAGTTATAATAATTCTTGCTATTTAAGACAGGAGCTAGCTCAGGTAAATACTCTTAACTTATTTTCCCTATTACGGGCTTGGGATACGGTAATATAAATACCGCATGGTCAGGTATGGGATTCGAAGACCAATGAGTCGGGAAATCCAAATAACCTGTTTTTAATTCGTATTGCTTGACTGAAACATTGGGGGTTAATGCGACCGTGTCCTGGATATCCTTGACTCATTAATTGCAATGGCCACGACTTAAGCACGGGGTGTAGGCATACACCTGACAGATGCTATATGCTTATTAATTAATTTATACCCAATAAGGGATTCCCAATAAGGGAATAGTGGTGTGTCGGTTAATCTTGAACCGGCATAGAACCGGGCCCCGTATGTAGAGCAAGTTATGTAAAACTGATAACATGAGATATAGTTTGTCCCAAGTATAAAAGATTAATATTGCCTTGTACATTTTAATCATTGTATCAAAATATTTTATGCCTTGTGCACCCAAACCGATTTTCTTAAACTCTTTTCAAATGAGTCAGTTGAGTGTATTTACCAGTGAAAACTGACGTATTTTCCAAAGTATAAGTGACAGGTACAAGTACGTAATAGGCTGGAAGCTGCTCAGGACTTGTTAGTTGAGGACTTTGCAACTCCTTCACATAAGCCATTAGTCTGATAACTTATTTTGTTGTTTTAAGATCCGCCTGTGGATCCTTTACATTCCATTTGTAATACTTGGATATTACTTTATATTCGGATTGTAATATATTTATCTCTTGCTTCCGCTGTGCATTTATATATTGTGTTGTTTGACTATGATGTTGCCAACCACGTCACGATACTCCCCACCGGGCCCACCGGTGACACGTGGAAATTCGGGGTGTGACACATTTGCTCTTCTTTCATGATACTGGATATCACAATCATAATCACTAAGCATCTCTATCCAGCGTCTTTGTCTCATATTCAACTCCTTTTGCTTGAAGATATACCTTAAACTCTTATGATTAGTGAATATGGTAAACTTATTACCATAAAGGTAATGTCTCCAAATCTTAAGAGCAAAAATTATAGCTCCTAACTCTAAATCATGGGTTGAATAATTCTCTTCATGATTCTTAAGTTGTCTCGATGCGTAAGCTATAACCTTTTGTCGTTGCATTAATACACATCCATAGCCTAATTTAGAAGCATCACAATAGACTACAAAGTCTTTAGCTCCTTCTGGTAATGCTAATATAGGTCTATGGGTTAATCTTTGCTTAAGGATTCTAAAAGCTTCTTCTTGTTTTAATCCCCATTCAAACTTAACAGATTTACAGGTTAATTTAGTTAAGGGAATAGCTATTCTAGAAAAATCTTGAATAAATCTTCTATAATAACCGGCCAAACCTAAGAAACTTCTAACCTCGGTTGGTGACTCAGGGGTTTTCCATTTAGTAATTGCTTCAATCTTTGTGGGATCCACATGAATTCCTTCATGGTTAACTAAATGTCTAAGAAACTGTACCTGGTCTAACCAAAATTCGCACTTAGAAAACTTAGCATAAAGTTTTTCCTTTCTTAATAAACTTAAAAGTGCGTGCAAATTCTTTGCATGATCCTCTTTACACTTAGAGTAAATGAGAATATCATCTATAAAAATAATTATAAATTTATCCAAATATGGCTTACATATTCGGTTCATCATGTCCATAAATGCAGCAGGGGCATTGGTTAAACCAAATGGCATGACAGTAAACTCATAATGGCCATACCTTGTTCTGAAAGCGGTCTTAGGAATGTCCTCTTCCTGTACCTTTAATTGATGATATCCTGACCTTAAATCGATTTTAGAGAAAAATCGAGCTCCTTGCAGTTGACCAAACAGATCATCGATTCTCGGTAATGGGTACCGATTCTTAATCGTGACCTTGTTTAATTCACGGTAGTCAATGCACATACGCATTGATCCGTCCTTATTTTTAACAAACAGTATCGGCGCTCCCCATGGCGACGAACTTGGTTGTATAAATCATTTCTCTAACAATTCATCTAATTGTTTCTTTAATTCTTGCATTTCTGCAGGTGCCAAACGGTAAGGTGCTTTGGCAATTGGTGCCGTTCCTGGTAGCAGGTGAATTCTGAATTCAACTTCTCTGTCTGGAGGTAGTCCTGGTAATTCTTCTGGAAAAGACATCTGAAAACTGAGACACTACTGGAATGTCTTTTTGTAACGACTCACACAAAAATGTTCTAAAAACGTTCCATAAGTATAAACCCGGACCCCTGATGTAACAACTCTTATCAAAATTACTATTTCTTATTTTAATTTGCCCAAAAGGAAACCCTAATTGAGACACCTAAGTAATCCTGCACAAACCCTAAAATTTTCATAACAATCATAATCAGGATCAGGGTCCCTAAAACTCAAGGGGGATATTCCCTAAATTATGTTTATCCTTCGAAAACAGTTCTAAAACATGTAATTTCTAAATTCGTCGACTCACCAAGGCTATACAAGAGACGTGGCAGGCCTAGGCTGGGCCGACCATCGCCGCGATACGCGGAGGTGACCCCGGTTCCTTCCGCGACTCGCGGGGGGTGCCAGTTTGGAGTATATAACATGCAGCAGTGGGACTTGATTAAATTGCTCAGTTCGACGGTCTAAAATGTCGTCCTACTCTTTGTATCTCCGTTTCTTTCAATCAAACCCCTAAACCTCGAAACTCTGTTCGTTATTAGGGTATTAATTCGATCACTGCTACGATTCAATGTCCGATCGATTGAAACTATCCGATGGATGTTTAAGTGCTGCTCAAACTCGGGTTATACTTTGTCATTCATCGTGAATTTGATGGATGTTTAAGTATCGCACTTTGTCATTCGTTGTGAGGATTTCTATCTCGTGAGTTGTCGTTAAAGTTGAATTGAGTTAATATACTAATACGAGTTCCATTGTGTCTAGAAATTAGAACTTATAATCAGGGAGCTAGAATATTTAATAGCTAAGTAAATTCGTAGTTAAATAAATTTATTAAACATACTAATTACACTTAGTTGTTGAGATAACTTAGCAATTAAGAAACCTTAATAAATAAGTTAAACATGATTAATTAAGTTAAGTATGATTAATTAAGCTAAGCAAGATTAATTAAGCTAAGTAAGATTTATTAAACACCTAGATAGATATACATAAAAATAAATATATATGAAATAGATAATATCAAAGGAAGGTACTAGGAAGGTGTAAGAAGATATATATGTGGGTAGGAAGCTTCCTAGAAGATGTATAGGTAACTTCGTAGAAAAGCTATAGGAAACTTCCTAGAAATTTCCTACTTCTTACCTATAAATAGGAAGCTTAGGAATTCATTCCCTTTGTTCATTTCTTCTATTCTTTTCTCTATACGTTGGTGTTCTAACTAATAATCACCGATGCGATGTTCTGTCCGATCGATTCAGGAACCAACTAACGGATGCCAAAGTATTGTATTTTGTGAGTTCGTTAAACGGATGCCAAAATGTTGTCTAAACAAGACTATACTTTGTGAATTTCGTTAAGGTTTGAATCTCGTGACTACCGTTAAGGTTTGATTTGGGTTTACACAAATACGTATTCCATTTTGTTAAACTACCAGAATACTCCCAACTATACACTTACAATCAAACAAGCTGTTAAATCATCAGAAGATTCAGAACAATAAAGTATACGCTTAATTATCAAAAGGAATAGAATCAAGAAGCTTGCTAAATCATGCTTATACTGTGAGTCATTCTCTTTTTATCAAATTACTTTCAAAATCATGTTTATTTTCAAAGTTATAATTACGGGGATTAAGTCTTTGTAATCACCAAGTTACAGCCGGTATGTGGGGTTTTGTATACATTACTTGATAATCGTCACCATTGGGGCAGCCAATGGGGGATATGACCATAGTCACAGATCCGGTCGAGTGACAAATACCGTGGGTAGTTGGTTTGATATCAGAAACATTGTAATCGCTCTTAATACTGTGAATTATAACAAATGAGTCGTTTTAATAAAAAGAATGATTCACTCAGTATTTCCTGCTGACAAAACCTTTTTCAAACATGTTTCAGGTAATTACAGTAGATTGGAGTAAGAAACGGATATGGCACTGAAAGACTTCAAGAAGTGGCTTATTTTATTAATTAAATTAAATTAAGAAATATTGTTTTATGTAATCAAATTTATCTTTATTAAAGCTACCATTGTAAAACATGGGTTTATCCCATCTATTTAATAAATAAAATCCGGTGTTTTCTAAACTCTGATATTTTTCCTAACTCACGGTCCTGATGAAATTTCCGCTGCAATATTTTTCAAAATAATCACCGGTACCACTTGGCTGTTCGCGACTTCCGATTCCGTCCAGGGTGGGTCGGGGGTCGTGACACTTTTAGTTCTTTTTCTTTAGTGTTAGTGATTATGGAAATCATATACACTATAGAACCTTTTCTTATATAACTTGCAGTTTTTATCACAGAGATGAATTTTGTGGATCTAGAAGGCTTATCTCCTTTAATTGTGATCTTTTTACCTTTTGGTGAATTTACTTGAATTGACTTTTGATCACATAAAATACTGGCTTTATTGGCTATTAACCAATCCATTCCTAAAACAACATCGAATCCTGCCAGATTCACGAGATAAAGGTTTGCAATAAATTTCTGATTTGAAATTTCTATTCTTGCTCCCTGCAAGATTTCAGAAATCCTAACAGTTTCTCCATTAGCTGTCTCTACTAGACATTCTTGTGGTAGTTTAGTTAATGACTGATTTAGAAATTTGCAAAATGACGTATTAATAAAACTTTGGTTTGCACCAGAGTCAAATAATACTTTAGCAAAAATATCATTAACTAAAAACGTACCAGCTATGACATCTGGAATCATCTTGGCTTCATCTGCAGTCAGAACAAATGCTCTAGCATTTTTAGTATTCTTGTTGTTTGCAGCTGGGGTTAGTTTTGGACAATTTGGCCTGATATGATCTTTTTCTCCACAGTTATAGCATAGTCCATTACTGGATTTCTTCCTGCAATTTTCTTCCTTGTGCCCTGGCATCTTGCAATAATTGCAAAGAGCGGAGCATTTTCCCGAATGCTTTTTTCTTGCAGACTTTGCAGAAAGGTGCAGAGGTAGAACCCATATTTCTCCCACGATTAGAATTTCCAGAACGAAATTCTTGGGTAAGTCTTTGGGTTAGGTTCCTTCTTTGATCTTCTTCTCGAGTACGGACTAATTCATCTGTCAAGGTATTTGCTAGTTCTACAGCTTCTTCTATGGTTTGAGGTCTAGCTGCCTTGACTACGTGTCTTATCTCTCCAATTAATCCCCAAATATAACGGAAGATTAACACTGGTTCTGGTGAAGCAAGAGTTGGCACTATTCTAGCATATTTGAAGAATATTTTAGTATATCCCTTACTATCCACACCAGTCATCCTAAGGTTTAGGAATTTATTTGCTATCTGTTCCTTTCCATTGGGTGGGCAAAATTTCCTTTCTACCTTGTTCTTGAATTCTTCCCATTCCATATTGTAGGTTTTATCACTTCCTCTTATTTGGAGGATAGTGTTCCACCATTCTAATGCTGAATTCTTAAACAGATTAGAAGCAAACAATATCTTATCTTCTTCAGCACACTTGCTTATTCTTAAGACTGCCTCGGTCTTCTCTATCCAGCGTAAAGTTGCAATGGCCCCTTCGTTGCCCGAGAATTCCATTGGTTTACAAGACCAGAATTCTTTATAAGAACAACCATAAGGCATGGTTCTTCTCCTTTTGGGAATAGGCATTTGAAGTACATGTCCATTGTTCACGTTGTTTTCAGGTTCGATGGGTCGCTTACTGCTATGCTTACTTTTATTATTCGCTTCTTGAATAGTTTGAATAATAAATGGCATTGCATCTATGATTCCTTGTGCCACTATATGTTGAACAGCACTATTATCCATTTGATTTCCATTGTTATTGATACTTGGATTCTCATTAACCACGTTAATGTTACTCTGGTTATCATTATTCAGATTTCCTTGATTTCCTTCATCGGCCATCTGAATTTTAAATATTTTTCCCATATTAATATCACAAGATAATATTTAATATAGTTAATCATATGATACTCAATCTAGCAAAAAACGTCGATCATTGCGACTTTTACTCTATTTCCACATACTATTATGCATCTATTACATTCTAATACTGAATTAAAAATTACAATACTGACAGAAATAGAATCACACTAATAGTAATATGCATCCGTACACACATATTTTATTTTATTATATTATTATTACTATTACCAACTTCTCTATCATATCACGGATATGGATTTCTCCAAAAATCCATATTGTGCTCATCGTATTTCCATAGGAGACGCTCTCCCACCTTTCGCATTCTCTCACTGATTTCTAAAATTTCCTCACCGAAAGTCCTAAGTTCTTGCACGTTTTCTTCACTCATTGGGGGTGCAGGTTCTAAGACTGGGCTCGGAATCTGGGGTGCGGGTTCCTGATATGGGGGTGAAAGTTCCTGAAATTGGTAAGGATCTTCTAAGATCTCCCTAATGTAGTTATCATGGTAATAGGGATCTAAAGGGTCCATACATGGATAGGCTCCTATGGGTGTGTCTTCATGGATAGAGTAACGTTGCACAAAGTCCCTATTGTCATCCCACCAGGGGTCGTAATTTGGGTCTAGGGGGTTTGGTGCAGGTACCCTAGGGATTTCTTCTGGGTTAAAGTCATGCATCTCCACTTGATTGTCAAGATTTTCTATCTCCATGGGTTGGTCTGGGTTTTGTGGTTGTGGGGCTACTAGTTGTTCCAGACTCGGGTCAGCAGCAGTTGTAGCTAGGATATGGAAATTGGCTAGGCTTCTATTAAGCATATCCTGCGTATGGGCATCTGTATCTCGCTTAGCAGCTGCTAGAACTCTTTTCTGTTGCAACTTTCGCATTCTTTTCCTATGAGCAAAGGCTTCCTTACTGAACCATCCTCGTTTCTTATGAGGGAATGGCTCTTCTGACTGTGCCTTAAAAGCAAACATTCCTTCTTCCTGATCAGCAGTATACCCAGAAAGGGCAGGCTGTGACAAGGTACCTTCACTCCTAGGTGATTCAGACAACTGACGACTTATGTCTGAGGGTCCTTGATCACTCATACTGTAAACTAACAGATAGTCAAATAACACATAACAAATAAATACAATTATGCACGTATTTCCGTAAATTATTTCCTAACACAAAATTTAAAATTTTAAGTGTCAGCAGAACACTTCTTTGGCTCAGACCAGTGGCTAGGCTCTGATACCACCTTCTATCGCAACCCCCGATCCCTTATCTGTCCCAGGAACGGGCGGACGCGAACCCAGAGTTTCGGTGGTATCAGCTATTTAATCTTGCAGCGGAAATTACATCAGGACCGTAGTTAGGAAATGTTTATCAGAGTAAAACCACCATGTTTAATATTAATCATCACATGGGTAAAACCCAAGTTTCTTATTACAATACATTTATAGGGATAAACCCTATTCTTATTGAATTTAAAACATCGTTTATTAGGTAACTTTTATAGCCACATTTTCCCCAAGCCTTTAGTGCTCTCCAGCTGGCTTTCTACTAATTGGCTGTCACATTGGGTTACCTGAAACGTGTTTTAAAAACATTTGTCAGTGGGAAATACTGGTGAGTGAATCCCAATTTAATCAAGTTTAAATAAAAAGTCACAGTGAACAGTATTGAGAGCGATCACATTGTTTATTTCTACACAATTACTCCTTTTAGTACTGTCAAACCTGATTTGTGGGTCATATTACACATTGGCTAACTCATTGTCCAATGTTAACGTATTGTCATCCTGACTTACTACTCACAGTGTAGTAAATTTTGTATACAAAACCCCAACATACCGGCAGTAATTGAAGAACTACAAAGACTCAATCACCGCTTAATCACATTGTAAAACAATTAAGGTTTTGTAAAACATTCCAAAAAGATTAACAAAAAGAGGATAAACTCACAAAAAGGTTTACACAAAAAGAAGGATTACTCACATTGCTATCTTAGACTTCGCGTAAGGGTTTCCTGGATATAATCTATAATTTATACAAATCTACATTGGTTAGTACTATAACCCTTTGAAAATATTAATGATACCCTCCCCGAGACGGTATTCCAACAACTACGTCGGGTAGAACCACGACAGTTGTTACGGAACCCTAAATCAATCGGGCAGCGTAACTATTACGAAACTGGGGTTATAATACTTACAACGGAGCAGAACCTTGCTAATTAGGGGGTATAATACTCAAATATTATGCCTATTATCAGAGATTTCGAGATTGAGAAACAGAAATGAACGAGTTGAAATGAAATCCCGAGGCCTTCTTATATAGGGCTGAAATCTGGTCCTCACGCGGCCCGCGTAAAGAACAGACAGGGCTTACGCGGCCCGCGTAGTAGCCCGGGTAGGGTTTAGGTGATCCGGGTCATCGCCTAGCTTCGCCACGATGTCGACACGTGTCAGCCTCTGGTGTTGCCGTGTTATCGATCTCTCGCGGCCCGCGTTAACTTAAACGGGGTCTTACGCGGCCCGCTTGAACTAAAGAAATCAACGATATCAGGTTTCAACTCTGATACCGCCCGCGTAAAGATTGGGGTGGGTCTACGCGGCCCGCCTCAACTTAATGTTTATTGTTTTTAATTTATTTTATATGTTATAACATATTTCGGGCTCGGTTTTCACATACGGGGTGTATTATAAGACATAAGGGAATATTTTATGATATACTGGGGTGTCGGAAATATTATGAGGGTGTTGGTTTTACCGAGGGTTGTTACAGGGGGTTAAGGGAACGGTTTGGTAAGAGTCTTGCCTTGTTCAGTGTATAGATCCTGCAAGGACCTGGGTCAAATTTAGTAGGACCTCCTTTAATACCCACCGGTATTGGATGGCGGGGGTCCAAACTCTTTGATCCCCTCATATGTAAGCTACTATTAATACTTTAACCCGGCTACTTAGGACTGTATCCCTGCTGACTCAGACTACTTAGCCGAGGGTAACTTCACCTTCAAAAGAGGGGCCTACCATAATATGCATTAATAACTTAATTAATTATCTTTCAATAATCCGACCCTTTAGGATTGTATCCTTGCTGACTCAAACTACTGGGTTGAGGGTAACGTCACCTTCAAAAGAGGGGCCTACTACAATAACTAAGATAATCTCTTAAAAAGTGCAAAAGTGCGGAAATAATCAAAGGTTACACTATACACGAGTCGGATCCAAGTGATTCATCTTGTCTATCTGTTTTTATTTTATTTTTCAGCATTTTAGTTAGTTTTTATTTTTTTTCTAGTTTAAAAACATTTTTTTAACTTTTTGATTTGACTAGACGTTGAGGATACACCGGTATTAAAAGCTCTTGTGTCCTTGGACGACCTCGGTATCTTGCCAACACTATACTACGCTCACGATGGGTGCACTTGCCCATATGTGTGTTTGGTGTTAGTAAAATATCGTGTTTTATAAATTTAAAAACTTGACTAACGTGTAAAAGGGGCTTAAATATACATTAAAATATATAACACACCACACGCATCATTACACTCACTTCACTTTTACTACTTCTTCTTCTTCGAGATCTGTACTTATTCTCACGCCGGAGGGTGGTTGATGTGCGCAAAATGCAACATATAAATTACATCAAATGTGGCATTAAACTAACCCTTTTTTAATACTAATGTTGGAAAAGTGTATTTTTGTCTTCCTTTTGTATTTTCAGGATTAAATGAGCTCAAATGAACAAAAGAAGCAAAAAGGCAGCTAAATCTAACATAAATACAAGAAAAGGAATAAACGTGGCATGCCCGACCCCTCGATAACATCTTCCCAAGCAAAACAAGAGAACAGAAGGCTGAACACGCCCCGTGCTCAATGAGCACGGGGGCGTGCCCAAGTGTCTGCAGAAAAGACAAAGCTGTAGAAGCTTCTATCACCCACCACGGGGGCATGCCCAGCGGACACGGGGCCGTGGTCAACTCTAAGATTCGCAGAATCTGAGGAAATCTTGATAGTACAGATACGCTTCTGCACACGGGGTCGTGCCCAGTGGACAAGGGGGCATGGTCAACTAATGCAAACAAACTGCATTTAATGAAGGAAGAGAAGACGGGTGGACACGGGGCCGTGCCCAATGGACACGGGGCCGTGTCCGGGCTTCTGTGCAGACTATAAATAGGGGTGCTTGGCTCATTTATAAACCATCCATTGGTAAACCACCTCTCTCACACTTCACCCACCCACCACCACCATCACAACCCACATCCACCACCATCATCCATCATCCATCACAGAGTGTGTGAGTAGTCTCGGGATCCAAGATTGATCGTAAGAGTTATTGACAATCAAAGGCCATGTTTGCCTAAGTCTCTTACATCACTTGGTGAAGACAAGTGTCTAGTGTAATACTTTTTATTTTTAATCTTTTTGCACTTTTTATTTGGTTATGTATTAATGACTTTAATAACTAGTTTCTTATGTTGAAGGTGACTCTTCCTTATCGTTTGTCCGTGGTGTCTTGGCACTATTTTACTGTCTATATAAAATAAAAGATTTTCACCATTCATATCTCCACGGTCTATATGGAGGTATGTTGCCTACCTGGTCGGGGGTTAAGGGAACGGTTTGGTAAGAGTCTTGCCTTGTTCAGTGTATAGATCTTGCAAGGACCTAGGTCAACTTTAGTAGGATCTCCTTCAATACCCACTGGTATTGGATGGCGGGGGTCCGAACTCCTTGACCCCCTCATATGTAAACTACTATTAAAACTTTAACCCGGCTACTTAGGATTGTATCCCTGCTGACTCAGACTACTTAGCCGAGGGTAACGTCACCTCCAGAAGAGGGGCCTACCACAATATGCATTAATAACTTAATTAATTATCTTTCAATAATCCAGCCCTTTAGGATTGTATCCTTGATGACTCAAACTACTGGGTTGAGGGTAACGTCACCTTCAGAAGAGGGGCCTACTACAATAACTAAGATAATCTCTTAAAAAGTGCAAAAGTGCGGAAATAATCAAATGTTACACTAAACACGAGTCGGATCCAAGTGATTCATCTTGTCTATCTGTTTTTATTTTTATTTTATTTTTCAGCATTTTAGTTAGTTTTATTTTTCTAGTTTAAAACCTTTTTCTAAACTTTTGATTTGATTAGACGTTGAGGATAAACCGGTACTAAAAGCTCTTGTGTCCTTGGACGACCTCGGTATCTTACCAACACTATACTACGCTCACGATGGGTGCACTTGCCCATATGTGTGTTTAGTGTTAGTAAATATCGTGTTTTATAAATTTAAAACTTGGCTAAAAAGTGTTAAAGGACTTAAAATATACATTAAAAATCTATAACACTACACGCACATCAAGTTTTTGGCGCCGCTGCCGGGGACCCAAGGATTTTAAGAAAGTTAGGAATCAATGGCCTAATCGTTTTTTCTTATTTATTTTTATTTTTCTATTTTTTTAGGATTTTTTTTAGATTTTCAGTTTCTGCAGAGCTCAGCACGGGCCGTGCCTGGTCGGACACGGGGCCGTGCTTACCATTATTACTGGCAGTTTTTGTTTTCCGAGTTACAAGGAGTTGAACACGGGGCCGTGTCGAGCTCCCCAGTAACAGGGATCCAGAAAACAACTACTGTATCTCCGACCATGGGCCGTGTTCACCTGAGCACGGGGTCGTGGTGAACCTTCTGACCAACGTTCTTTTCTGTTTTTATTGCAGGACTTGGAACCCAGGCGCCACATCTGAACTTTCTACGTAGTGTATGAGCTCTAGTTCTAGTAGAGACATAAAAGAACCTCTAGAAGAACCCGAACGCTTTCTTAGAAAAAGACTTAAAGCTAAAAACTAAGAGAAAGTTTCGGGGGACCCACTTCCAATGGCGGATCAACGTACTCTCATGGATTACCTACGACCCACCGTGGGTAATCTTGGCGCCGCTATCAATGCACCGAATGTCGAGGCCAATAACTTCGAACTTCGACCGCATTTGATACAAATGCTCTAAAACTCCACAACCTTCCATGGGCTTGTGGACGAAGATCCCCATTTGCATATCACTAACTTCCTAGAAATATGTGATACTTTTCGGATCAATGGAGCATCAAACGACGCCATCCGCCTTCGAATGTTTCCATTTTCACTAAAAGACCGAGCTAAGGCCTGGCTTAATACCCTCCCAGTTGGCTCGGTAAACACCTGGGATGAACTGGCCCAAAACTTTTTATATAAGTATTTCCCTCCTGCTAAAACGGCTAAATTAATGACTGAAATAAATACATATTCACAAGAGGATGGGGAATCCTTATATGAAACTTGGGAAAGGTTCAAGGAGCTACTGAGAAAGTGTCCACATCTGTCACACCCTGTCTTTTGCGGAAGCGTATGATGTGTGACTAGCTTGTTATCATTGCATTCAATCGTAATAAACAACTACATGATCAAAACGATGTTCATCCATTTATGAAAATTTGAGTATTACAAACACTTATTATTTAAGTTTTCAAAACACGACCTTTGACAAGGTTACGATTCAACAAAAGTGGATGACATCTAAACTTGTAGTCTACTTCTAGTTACGACACTTGCGCCCAAGATCCATCCTGTCACCTGAAATACATGTAATTTTGGAAAACATCAACATAAAGTTGAGCGAGTTCATGCGTTTTTGTATTTCACGTTTTTATACTTTGTATGAAAACATAGTATGTGTCATGTATAATTCAAGTCTTTCTTGAGTACCCCACGTACTCAAGTATAATTCCCGTTTTCTTGAGTACCCCACGTACTCAAGTATCATTCAAGTTTTCTTGTGTACCCCACGTTTTAAATGATTGTTTATACAAGGACATCAAGGCACGTGAGGACGTAAGGAGCATTAGTATATTCTCCTTCAAGGCATGTGAGGACATAGGGAGCATTAGTGTTTTCTCCCTTAAGGCATGTGAGGACATAGGAGCATTAGTATTTTCTCCTTTAACTGTGTCGATTACCCTCGACTGTGTCGATTAACCTCGACTGCGTCAATTTCCCTTGACTGTGTCGATTTCCCTCGACTGTGTCGATTAACCTCGACTGTGTCGATTTCCCTCGACTGGGACACCGAAGCACTCATGAGGTCACATAAGGACCATGAGTGGGGCTCGGCCGTACCCGTTAGATCTAACCCTCGTCCCTAATTAAGTATTAATGGCATCTCAACATCTAGTTTTAGCTCACATGATCTAGTATTTTCTAGGCTTTTCTTAAAGCTCATCATATTGCACTCACCACGTGTGCTTCTCGTATTCTCAAATCATATTGCACTCGGTTCTCGTTCTCACCAAGAGTGATTCTTGTATTTTTACCCTTTGTAAAAATTATAATATTTGTAACATGTATTTCACCCCCGAGAGTTATAAAAACTGAAAACAGTTAAAGAAAAGGGGGAGCATGAACTCACAACTTTGCGTTCCTGTGCGTCGTAAACTTCACCGGATTTGCTTAATTAACGTCGTAACCTATACGCGTTTTCTTAACGTTAGTCACTAGACTTGCGTCGCACAAGTACAGTCACTCTCTTTTGTATTTGAATCGTTGCGTTAAAAATATTTTATATTTTTAACTAAGCATCCTACTTATATTATTTTCTCAAAAATTAATATAAGTATTTCATGTTTTGCACTTTGCACCCGAATTATGTATCTTGTATGTTGTATGTGTATTTTTATGTTTATACTCCTCATGAGTATTTAGTGTATTTTTAAGTCTTAATACACTAGCACGTATAACACATACTATATACACTTAGCACACAAGTTGGTGATCAAATAATATATATATTTTTCTCAAAATATACATACTTAATATCCATTTTTATTCTTGAAGAAATCCTCATTTCCTATCACCAAAAATTAGGGAAACCTTGGTAATACTCTTAAATACATTTTTAGGGAATAAGTTTCTCAAAAACTTATATTTTTCTAAGTGTCAGAATTTATAAAAATTTTGACAGAGTTTCCCCTAAAAATGGAGGTTTCCCATGTTTTCATAACATGTGTTTATTTTCTTTTAAATCGTCAACAATCATCAACAACAATTATCAACAATAATCACTAATTTCTCCATTTCATGAACTTGAATATTTACAAAAATGTGTAGTAACTTACTAGCACATTTAGTAAGTCTTGTTATCTTTAAAAATAAGTTTAATTTCTTAAAAACTTTATTTTTAAAGAATATGAAGTTTCACAACTTCTACTCAAGGTTTACAAAAATATTTCTTTGTTAAATTTTTCTTGTGACACAAGTGTCTATACACTTGTTTATTTATTAAAAATGCTTTCAGTTCGGATAAGATCCGGGTTTTAAACAAGACTAATATTTTTGCTTGGTTCTTTCGAAAAACCACTTGTAGATCTTTAGATCTACATGTTTAAAGTCTTATTTTACAAGGAAATTATGTTTACACAAGTTCCAAGTTCATGGTGGATGATTTCATCATCTTTTATATTTCTAACACTTAACATACTACTAGTTCATGTTCTTGAACATGAACTAGTATGCGTAGATGATGATCCATCCCACTTTTAATGACAAACAACATCAAATAATAACAACCATACAAGATTCACATGATTTACACACATATCTACTCTTTATCCAACTAGTTTATCTTTCTTTCAAGACTTTTAGTTTTGATCTTGTGTGTTTAAGATTTTCAACCAACAAATCTCTTATTAACCACCCTAGACAAGATCAAGAAGGTGATTAGAAGCACTTACTACTAGCACAAGGCTAGGGAAGAACAAGAGAAGAAATGAGGTGGATAAAAGCACTAGAGAGAGGTCCTTCCAATTCCGTTGCTTACAACCTTCCTAGTTAGGCTCCATACACCTTAGAATGTGCTTAGAATGGGTGGAGATGGATTGAAAATGGTGGTAGTGTGTGGGACTATGGTGGCCGTAGGTATGGTAGAAAGATGGAGGATTTTTGGTGAGTTGGAAAAGATGAAGTGAATTAGAAATGGCCTTGTGGTTAAATAGAATGTTCTTCCAACAAGTGTGTAACCATTGGATTATATGTCTTCTTAGTACAAGGCAATATCTAATAAATTAATCAACAAGATCCCCTAAATAGGCCATGAGGCCGATTTCAAGCTAGGGGGGGGGGGTCTTAATGTAAATATTAACCAAATAGTTAGATTATCATCCAAAGCTAAGTATTTAGTTAGGTTACTTAGTTGGTAGATATTTTAGTAGGTGTTTGGGTGTTCGGGGATCATAACTAATTTAGAAAAAATAAAAACAATGCTTCTAGCATTATTTTGGTGTTCCGGGTAATGTCCGGTTGTTCGGTTAGACACTGGTTCGTTAAAGTGCTAAATCACACTTTTTAGTGTCTTTTAAGTTCCCTTCTTGTACCCTTTCAATTCCCAACACTTAGGGAAATATTCTGGATGATAAAACGAAATTTCTGCATAATATTCATATGTTTAAATGCTGAATTGAGCTGAATTATACAAAATTATGCACTTAAAGTGCGTTTCGGGTGCTTTTTAGTGCTTATTTTTGCTTTCGCAATGTCTATAAATTAAACCCTTACATGTACTCTTGGGTTTTAATGTACTTTTGTCGTTGGACCTACACCTAGGCCTCAATTCTAATGTCTGACTGCTTTCTGCAGTTCTGTTGACACGATGTGTCTTACCGGTGAGTTTACTAATATTTCTGACGCAACGCTCTCGTTTATGCATAAAGCTATATTTTGTAGCACAAAATGTGCATGAATTCACTTGCATGGAATTCAGAAATTTATTTGTCTGGTAAACCAGATCATGCACAGTCATTTAAGCACAAATTACTGTTCATTTCGTGTACGGAATGTACGGAAAAGTGACGGTTGTCACAGTCTCCCCCCATTAAAAGAATTTCGTCCCGAAATTCAAGCGATGCCAGCGGTCGCAGGGGAGTTGTGAAACCAATATGGTCACTTAGATTCATGATTTGTCTTTATGTTCCCATGAAATCTCTGGGTCATGTCATGAATTCTATCATACTCAAGTTGATCAATCATGTCTTTTCTGTATCTTGTGGACTCTTGGTCCATAACCTCAACAGGTTTCTATAGTATCACTGACTCTTGGTCCAAAACCTCAACAGGTTTCTATAGTATCACGGACTCTTGGTCCAAAACCTCAACGGGTTTCTATAGTATCACGGACTCTTGGTCCAAAACCTCAGCAGGTTTCTATAGTATCACGGACTCTTGGTCCAAAACCTCAACGGGTTTCTATAGTATCACGGACTCTTGGTCCAAAACCTCATCGGGTTTCTATAGTAATTCCTGTCGTTTGTCATTGACGTGAATTTTATTTGTGGGAACAACGACTGTTCCTTAAGTCAGATTCCTCTAACGATTAGACACATGAATGTGTCGCGATCACTGCTGATCTTTTTCTGGGAGTTTCATCTTGTGAACAATGGTTCTGATCCCTACACCGGGGATTCAACCTTTTCGTTTTTCAACTCACACTACGCCTTCTCTAGGCGAGGCTCTCATTTAAGTCATACTTCTTGTCTCATATTCTTACGATTTCTGCCGCTCATCGGCGTAATCTTTATGTATTCTACGGGCTGTCCTGATATGATTACATATCTGAAGGATCTGGCCTCTAGTTTTCCTGGGCCATCTCGGGCCAGTTGATTGTTTATTTCGCGTCTCCGTTCAACATGACGGGAATTTACTCAATATGTTCCGTCTAAAGCTTTACACGAAGCGGTTTAGACGACGGTGTGATAGATACCGTTTTAGGAAAACTCCACTAAGGGCAAGTGAGTGTTCCGGCTTTTCATTAAAGTTTATCACACAAGCACGTATTGTGTTCATACAGTCTGCATCGTTTAGCAGCTCAGTTCATATTCGAGTTCTTACGATCATCGGTGTGCTGCAACCCTTGTGATCATTAAAGATCATGCAGCGTTTGACGTCCAGTTTGCGGCGCGCAATTACTGTATCTATCTCAAGATCTCCTCTCGTGATTCCTTAATCAATGTGCCGCGTATGCAATGTCGTGGTCTCGTTGCATCGACGTACAATTGAGACTTTGTCGAGAGACGTCACATAATTGCAACTCTAGCTCCTTAGCTCTTGGTTGCAGGGTTGGCGTGAATTTCGTTCTTATCCACCATGTATCTTCAGTTTTCCCTTCGCGAACTCGAAATCCGCTTTTCGTCATCATTGCACATAACTGTGCTTTCTCTAAGGGTTGCAAGGTAAATTGCAGCTGTTGCTCACGAACTTCCTTGGTCGTTGGCCATATAAGAATGTAGTCAATAAGTATATGACTTATCCCGGTATGGCTCACACGTTCGATTCATGAGGCCCATGAATATTGTCGATGCATGTGTTAAGCCAAATGATACGACAAGGATCTCGTAATGCTCGAAGCAAGTCCTAAAGGTCGTTTTAGGGATATTTCCTCTTGTATTCACAGTGGAGGACCTCTTGTCCTCAAGTTGATCCTTGGCAAAGGATTCTGATTCTCAATTTTCTGAAGTTTATGCAAAGTGGAGACTACCAACTTTCTCCTTGTCTCCTTAACTAAGGATGCTACGTCCTTAATTTCCCCTGTCTAGCAGCTCTTGCCGTTATATCAGAGGTTCATGCTTCGCTGGTGAAGCTAGTCGGTATGGCGTCATTCATCACTGGCGCTGCTCCTGGCACACGATTTATCCCAAACTCCTCTCGTCGCTACAGAGAGGCGTTCCTAGCAAGTCTTCTGAAAAGGCTACTGGGACTTCTTCCATCACGGGGATGTTCTCAGGCTCTGCAGTCTACTCGGAGGCGTTTCTATGCCTCTTTGACCAATGAGGTATGTCGTAGATCTGCCGCCTTGTGGGGTCTAGCATCCTTGCACCTATCGCAGGGAGTTTGGGTTTCATCATTCGCAAGAGGGATGCGACTGATTTTCTCATATCAAACGAAGTCAGCTGTATACTTGGATTTCCGATCCATGCTGACTATCATATTATGATTTCGCGAGTCAATGGTAACAGAAGGTTCCGACCTTCTGAGTCCCTAGAATATAATTCCTTACTCGCTTCGACTGTTTAAACTAGCCTCCTATATGCCCATTTCTAAAGAATACGGGGCGTCTATTTTACTCGAAACTAGGCCAAGCAGTTTCTTATGTTCTAAGCATGCAAGGTTGAAGTTGATGCCAGTATTAATTAAAAGTAGATGCATTAGGTTGGTTAATAGGGAACGTACCCGTAACCGCATCTGGATCCTGGCGTGCTTCACGAGTTTCAATCGTGAAAACCCTTCCTTGTTTGTTTCTTCTTAGGGCAATCTTTCCTAAAGTGCCCTGCTTCACCACATCTGTAGCAACCCGGTATTTTCTTATTTCTCCCATCTGGGTCCTATGCCCAACAGGCAACCTTGCTGTGCCCTTCTTTTCCACATTTTCCGCACTTAGGCCTCGGACATCGACCTTCATGGTGGAAATTGCATTCTCCGCACTTCGGTTTAGTCCCCGAGTATATTCTACCACCGGCCTTATTAGTGGCTCCATCAGTTTTCCTGTCACGTGGCGGATTCACTTTCTTTCTTTTGTTTGTTTTAGAGCTTCCATAGTTGACTTGGGTGCTCCTCTTTAGGTTTGAGGACTTCCTCTTCTTGTTGCTTGACGACTCCGCATGAGTCTCTTTCTTGTTATCCTCAGATTCCGAAAATTTTCCCGCACGAAGAGCTTCTTCAGTAAGGGTGACACTCATATCGATAGCCTCTGCAATGGTTGAGGGCTTTGAGGTAGTAACCATGCTCCTGATCTGAGGTGCAAGTCCCCAAATGAATCGTTCAACCCTTTTGAATTCCGGTTTGACTAAGTAGGGGACGACCCTGGACAAGTCGTGAAATCGTTGGACGTATTCAGGAATCTTCGGTCCGTCCATTTTCAAGTTCCAGAACTCCACCTCAATCTTCTGGATTTCAGCCCTAGAACAGTATTTCTTTTCCATCATTTCTTTGAGCTCGTCCCAGCTTAGTGCATAAGCAGCATCCGCACCAAGGGTTTGAACCTGAAGGTTCCACCAGGAGAGTGCGCCATCTACGAATAACCCGGAGATATAAGTAACACTCTGTCGGGGCGAACAGTTACTCATTCTTAGAATGGAGTCAGTCTTTTCTGCCCAACGAACAAATGCAACGGCACCTCCTGTGCCATCAAAATTCAATGGCTTGCAGTCCAGGAATTGTTTATAGGTGCAGCCAGTTGGAGGGTTATTTTCAGTAGTGCCATCGCTGTGCTTAGAGCGGAGGGCTTCATGTCGCGCAATTGCCTGTGAGATGCGTTCTTGCAGCTCGGCTTCTGTCCTTGGCAACGTACTGGTGTTTGTGTCTCGCCTGGGCGGCATTCTCTTCTGCCAAAATGGTATGAAGTAGGTTAGACAACATTTCAATTGTCTATGATATACATAGCACCATAAGCCACCCAATTTCACACGTATATATAACCAGTGTATAAGCGAGGAAACAGTTATTGACCCTTCACATAGGCTTGCCAACTTGGCTTATTGTTTGAAATGAACTCGAGGCTACATCGCCTTGGTCATTCAAGTTTCAGTTATTTCCTGCTACATTGGTTTTCTTAGGTCTTTAACTTTACTGGTGCGTATATTTCCCCTTTGATGGGGTTGTTTGTGTAGAGGTGATAGGGAGTGTATCGTCACTGATTCTTCCTGAATGTCATTCCACCTCTCTTGCTTAAACATCGTCTTCACAAACGTCTCGTATGCAGGTAGAAGTGTCAGTCACGAAGTAGGCTAAGACAGGCTTCCTACTTTCTAACGTGCTAAAGCACTGATCTATGTGTTGTTCTACCAGATGAAGGTGTGAACACCTATAGATTATTTTTGTGTGGTGATCATTAGCTTGACCCGCCGAGTCCATCAGGATTCCCATGCACTACAAGTCGTTATTACGTGGGCCCCCGTAATAATAAATTGTCTTGCACGGTCACCCCAACTTTCCCTTGTCCAAGCAGGTGATCAATCAAAGAGGGGACACTACTATCCTTATACCTCTGTTATGGAAAGGACCATTGCAGTGGTCCACGCGCTAACACTCGTTGTTGTTACGCGCGAATAGGCACGATGATTAGATGGAATAGGAATAGAGAGAATTCCTAGTAGTTGGAGGGGCACCTTCGAGAAGAATACTTCATCTTCCTTTTCTGGTCAAGTATGTCGTCAATCTTGCTTCACATAAGCCGCAGGGATCTCGTCCCGTTGATTGAGAATTCGATCAAGGTTGCCGCCTCTGCCTCGTCATCATCACCGTAGTTAGGCACCTTCACGATCGAGAGGGAAGAGCAGCCATCTCCTACGGAAGCAAGCTCAGCATCTTGTTTGGTAATCACTCCCAGCCATGAGCTTTGCAAAGGATGCGAGGTCGGTAGCTTCATCGTGCGAGTCGCGTATAGTAATAGGAGTCGGAGTCGAAAGTATCTTATTCACGTCAATAATCATTCCGTACACTTATTTGTATGAATGTATATCAATAACATATATGCTACTTAGCATAATCAAGCAATTTAATGCATTATATTATGTATAACTCTCGTTTTTAGGGGGTCATTTTTTTTTTTTGGCAAGTCTAACTCGTGTAGACTATGCTTTGTTTGGCACCTTATTTAAAGGCATTCCTCACTAATGTCCTTGCCTTGTCACTTTTTGAAAAGTGTCTGACTTGTGGATCTTGGCGCTTTCGTGAATGCAATGAAAACCTTTTTGTAAAATGTTTTCGTGAGAGAACTCTAGTGATTGTAGTCTAGACTCGAGAAAGAATCCTAGTTCACTACAATCGAAGCTCTGATACCAAACTGTCACACGCTGTCTTTTGCGGAAGCGTATGATGTGTGACTAGCTTGTTATCATTGCATTCAATCGTAATAAACAACTACATGATCAAAACGATGTTCATCCATTTATGAAAATTTGAGTATTACAAACACTTATTATTTAAGTTTTCAAAACACGACCTTTGACAAGGTTACGATTCAACAAAAGTGGATGACATCTAAACTTGTAGTCTACTTCTAGTTACGACACTTGCGCCCAAGATCCATCCTGTCACCTGAAATACATGTAATTTTGGAAAACATCAACATAAAGTTGAGCGAGTTCATGCGTTTTTGTATTTCACGTTTTTATACTTTGTATGAAAACATAGTATGTGTCATGTATAATTCAAGTCTTTCTTGAGTACCCCACGTACTCAAGTATAATTCCCGTTTTCTTGAGTACCCCACGTACTCAAGTATCATTCAAGTTTTCTTGTGTACCCCACGTTTTAAATGATTGTTTATACAAGGACATCAAGGCACGTGAGGACGTAAGGAGCATTAGTATATTCTCCTTCAAGGCATGTGAGGACATAGGGAGCATTAGTGTTTTCTCCCTTAAGGCATGTGAGGACATAGGAGCATTAGTATTTTCTCCTTTAACTGTGTCGATTACCCTCGACTGTGTCGATTAACCTCGACTGCGTCAATTTCCCTTGACTGTGTCGATTTCCCTCGACTGTGTCGATTAACCTCGACTGTGTCGATTTCCCTCGACTGGGACACCGAAGCACTCATGAGGTCACATAAGGACCATGAGTGGGGATCGGCCGTACCCGTTAGATCTAACCCTCGTCCCTAATTAAGTATTAATGGCATCTCAACATCTAGTTTTAGCTCACATGATCTAGTATTTTCTAGGCTTTTCTTAAAGCTCATCATATTGCACTCACCACGTGTACTTCTCGTATTCTCAAATCATATTGCACTCGGTTCTCGTTCTCACCAAGAGTGATTCTTGTATTTTTACCCTTTGTAAAAATTATAATATTTGTAACATGTATTTCACCCCCGAGAGTTATAAAAACTGAAAACAGTTAAAGAAAAGGGGGAGCATGAACTCACAACTTTGCGTTCCTGTGCGTCGTAAACTTCACCGGATTTGCTTAATTAACGTCGTAACCTATACGCGTTTTCTTAACGTTAGTCACTAGACTTGCGTCGCACAAGTACAGTCACTCTCTTTTGTATTTGAATCGTTGCGTTAAAAATATTTTATATTTTTAACTAAGCATCCTACTTATATTATTTTCTCAAAAATTAATATAAGTATTTCATGTTTTGCACTTTGCACCCGAATTATGTATCTTGTATGTTGTATGTGTATTTTTATGTTTATACTCCTCATGAGTATTTAGTGTATTTTTAAGTCTTAATACACTAGCACGTATAACACATACTATATACACTTAGCACACAAGTTGGTGATCAAATAATATATATATTTTTCTCAAAATATACATACTTAATATCCATTTTTATTCTTGAAGAAATCCTCATTTCCTATCACCAAAAATTAGGGAAACCTTGGTAATACTCTTAAATACATTTTTAGGGAATAAGTTTCTCAAAAACTTATATTTTTCTAAGTGTCAGAATTTATAAAAATTTTGACAGAGTTTCCCCTAAAAATGGAGGTTTCCCATGTTTTCATAACATGTGTTTATTTTCTTTTAAATCGTCAACAATCATCAACAACAATTATCAACAATAATCACTAATTTCTCCATTTCATGAACTTGAATATTTACAAAAATGTGTAGTAACTTACTAGCACATTTAGTAAGTCTTGTTATCTTTAAAAATAAGTTTAATTTCTTAAAAACTTTATTTTTAAAGAATATGAAGTTTCACAACTTCTACTCAAGGTTTACAAAAATATTTCTTTGTTAAATTTTTCTTGTGACACAAGTGTCTATACACTTGTTTATTTATTAAAAATGCTTTCAGTTCGGATAAGATCCGGGTTTTAAACAAGACTAATATTTTTGCTTGGTTCTTTCGAAAAACCACTTGTAGATCTTTAGATCTACATGTTTAAAGTCTTATTTTACAAGGAAATTATGTTTACACAAGTTCCAAGTTCATGGTGGATGATTTCATCATCTTTTATATTTCTAACACTTAACATACTACTAGTTCATGTTCTTGAACATGAACTAGTATGCGTAGATGATGATCCATCCCACTTTTAATGACAAACAACATCAAATAATAACAACCATACAAGATTC
This sequence comes from Helianthus tuberosus, assembly GCA_030545235.1. Classification (NCBI taxonomy): domain Eukaryota; kingdom Viridiplantae; phylum Streptophyta; class Magnoliopsida; order Asterales; family Asteraceae; genus Helianthus; species Helianthus tuberosus. Next base: position 58,773,471 of record CM060426.1, on the reverse strand, counting down.
ACATGATTTACACACATATCTACTCTTTATCCAACTAGTTTATCTTTCTTTCAAGACTTTTAGTTTTGATCTTGTGTGTTTAAGATTTTCAACCAACAAATCTCTTATTAACCACCCTAGACAAGATCAAGAAGGTGATTAGAAGCACTTACTACTAGCACAAGGCTAGGGAAGAACAAGAGAAGAAATGAGGTGGATAAAAGCACTAGAGAGAGGTCCTTCCAATTCCGTTGCTTACAACCTTCCTAGTTAGGCTCCATACACCTTAGAATGTGCTTAGAATGGGTGGAGATGGATTGAAAATGGTGGTAGTGTGTGGGACTATGGTGGCCGTAGGTATGGTAGAAAGATGGAGGATTTTTGGTGAGTTGGAAAAGATGAAGTGAATTAGAAATGGCCTTGTGGTTAAATAGAATGTTCTTCCAACAAGTGTGTAACCATTGGATTATATGTCTTCTTAGTACAAGGCAATATCTAATAAATTAATCAACAAGATCCCCTAAATAGGCCATGAGGCCGATTTCAAGCTAGGGGGGGGGGGGTCTTAATGTAAATATTAACCAAATAGTTAGATTATCATCCAAAGCTAAGTATTTAGTTAGGTTACTTAGTTGGTAGATATTTTAGTAGGTGTTTGGGTGTTCGGGGATCATAACTAATTTAGAAAAAATAAAAACAATGCTTCTAGCATTATTTTGGTGTTCCGGGTAATGTCCGGTTGTTCGGTTAGACACTGGTTCGTTAAAGTGCTAAATCACACTTTTTAGTGTCTTTTAAGTTCCCTTCTTGTACCCTTTCAATTCCCAACACTTAGGGAAATATTCTGGATGATAAAACGAAATTTCTGCATAATATTCATATGTTTAAATGCTGAATTGAGCTGAATTATACAAAATTATGCACTTAAAGTGCGTTTCGGGTGCTTTTTAGTGCTTATTTTTGCTTTCGCAATGTCTATAAATTAAACCCTTACATGTACTCTTGGGTTTTAATGTACTTTTGTCGTCGGACCTACACCTAGGCCTCAATTCTAATGTCTGACTGCTTTCTGCAGTTCTGTTGACACGATGTGTCTTACCGGTGAGTTTACTAATATTTCTGACGCAACGCTCTCGTTTATGCATAAAGCTATATTTTGTAGCACAAAATGTGCATGAATTCACTTGCATGGAATTCAGAAATTTATTTGTCTGGTAAACCAGATCATGCACAGTCATTTAAGCACAAATTACTGTTCATTTCGTGTACGGAATGTACGGAAAAGTGACGGTTGTCACGTCATCATGGTCTTGCAGTATGGCAACAAGTTTCCACTTTCTACAATGGATTGTTGCCACACACAAGACAAACACTTGACTCTAGCTCCGGGGGACTCTTAGGTAATCGTCGCCCAAATGAAATTTATAATCAAATTGAGGAAATTGATCAAACCAATTTTCAATGGCACACTCCCCGAGGCAACAAATCTATTGCCCCGGGCACCCATAAGGTTGATGAGAGCACTTCCTTGCAAGCCCAAATCGAAGACCTTTCTTCAAAAATCAAAAAGTTAGAAATGGTAAAAACGGCTTCGGTTATGGCTTGCGAGGGGTGTGGTGGGCCACATGAAAATTGGAGTTGTATGAAAGAATTGGATAATCAAACGGAATTGGTAAACTACATTGATAATAGACCTAGGCCGTCGGGTCCTCCAACGGGTACCTACAACCAAGGATGGCGTAACCACCCTAACCTTGGTTGGAGAGAACCCGGTAATAGTAGTAACCAACAAAATCTAAACCAACGAACAAACTTTCAACAACCAAGAAACGAGTCGCAAAATTTCTCTCAACAACAACAAGAGGGACGAGAGAGGCTTAAAGATACAGTATCTCGCCTCATCTCCGACTCCGAAAAGAAAAACTCGGATCGATTTCAACAATTGAAATCGAATTTTAGAAATCAACAAGCTAGTATTCAAAACATTGAAAAACAAATAAATCAACTAGCTCAAAATATGTCCGAGAGACCACAAGGCGCATTACCCAGCAATACCGAAACCAACCCAAAGGCACAAGTACATCTCATTACATTGAGAAACCGCACCGTGGGTCCCGAGGAAGCTCCGCTACCCCCAGTTGAAAAGAGCCGATCTAGCCAAACCGCGGTTCCACCGACGGCTGAACAAGAAGCAGCTCCTAAACCAAATCAAGAGCCCCCCAAGAATCCTCCGGTTCCATACCCCGGTCGGTTAATTCGCCAAAAGACCTATGAGCAATTCACAAAATTTGTAAATTTACTAAAACAATTGCATGTCAATATTCCATTTGTTGAAGTCCTAACCCAAATGCCTAAATATTCAAAATTTATGAGGGACTTCCTCACTCACAAAAGGAAAATCGAGTCATTGCAATTAGTTAATTTAAGTGAAGAATGCTCCGCCTTGCTACTCAACAAACTCCCACAAAAGAAGATTGATCCTGGAAGCTTCACAATCCCTTGTTCGATTGGGGAATCTCCAATTCGCAATGCACTAGCCGACCTCGGGGCTAGCATCAACCTCATGCCTGCATCAATGTTCGACCGACTCGGCCTTGGGAAAACAAGCCCTACGAAAATGAGCATACAACTCGCCGATAGGTCGGTCAAATATCCACAAGGTGTCGCTGAGAATCTATTGGTTAAAGTCGGCGAATTTGTCTTCCCGGCCGACTTTGTCATACTAGATATGGAGGAAGATACCGAAGTACCACTCATCTTAGGTAGGCCATTCCTAGCCATGGCCCACACAGTGGTAGACATGAATGGTGGGACACTAACATTAAGGGTTGGGGACAAGGAAATGAAGTTTGGAGTTGGCAAAAGAGTAGAAGACGATGACCCGGTCAATTACATGAAGGTCATAGACTCAAATTTGGATGATGCTCTCCGACGGTGCAACATGGGATGCATGACATCCCACTTGGGTAACATATGACTGGCTTTGGGTCTAGCCAAGGACCCTTATAAACGTGGCGCACCACGGAGGCATTCCGCGAAACTATCCCTAGTTTAGTTTAGATTAGTTTTAATGTTTTCTAGTTAGTTTTAATTTTCAGGAATTGTCACACCCCGATATTTCCACGTATTACCGGTGGGGAGTATCGTGACGTAGTTGATATCATCATAGTCAAACACACAATTTTAAATGCACAGCGGAAGCAAAAGATAGATTTATTTCAACCGAATAAATTGTAATATTAAGTATCACAAAATAGTTGAAACAGATCCACAGGCAGATCAAATAAAAAGGAAACATAGTTCATCAGACTTTAAATGCATCCAAGCTTACGAGACTCTTATTGATGCTAAGGAGAGGCCAGCCTATTTCGATTAGTACCTACACTTAATCTTTTTGGGAAAATACGTCAGTTTACACTGGTAAATACAATTAACTGACTCATTTTGAAAAGATTTAGAAAATTGGTTTGAATGCACAAGGCACAAAACATTTTATAACTTGGGATAATTATTTATATATAAACTTGTAAAAGAATTACATGTTCGTTATACGTTCAGTAGCCCGGATTGACACCGGGTTAAAGATTAATAGACACACCACATGATATAGTCCCGCGGCGAGTTATTCCCGAAACCGGCGGTTATACCTTATTATTTATATATGCATTGTCGGGTGTACGCCTACACCCCGTGCTTAGGTCGTGGCCATTTCGTAAAATGATGCCAAGGATATCCGGGACATGGTCATTAACCCCCCAAAGGCTTTAAGCAAACAAAACAATTTAAACGGGACATTTCAATAAATTATCCTTCATACAATTAAAAATTCAATGCCCGACCAAGCGGTATTTTATATACCGTACCCCAAGCCCGTATAGGGAAAATAAGTTAAAAGTATTTACCTTTGCAAGTATTAATCACAAATAGCATGTGTACGTAGCTTTTACCGGGTCTCCTATTCTGCAACAAAGGTTTTTAATAACCTATTAGATTCCTAACGGGTCTTTAATTAAGCCTAAACTTAGACCGGTTAGTTTTAAAAGAAGATACGGTTCGAACGCATGATTAAGCGAAGACCGGAATGGAATGTGATTTAGACCCGACAAGTTTGAAGACTTGTATAATATGGGTAAACTAACACATTCTGGATTTTGAGACAAAAACGATAAGGTTTAACCCGTTTCGGTCAATTTATGCAAACTAGTTACATAACCCGAACCGAACGTGAAAAATGCATAACGGGTAACCATAAGAGTCATATACAGGTTTCCTAAGTTAATATGCCTTAAATAGGTTGTGACATCAGTAAGATATCTTCTATTATGCCCAAAATGGATTTAAACTCAAATTATGCCCCGTGGGGGTATTTTGGTCAATTAAAAGGTTATAAAAGAGATTTAATATGATTCTGAGTTTTAGATCTGATATAAACAGTAAATATACTTAAATTAATAGGTTATATCAGTAGGGTATTACATATATTTGAAATTTACCATTTATAACTAAACTATGCACCGAAGGGGCATTTTGGTAATTTCACTTAAGCCTAAAAGGTCAAAACTGGAAACCTGAGTTTAAAAACTTTTACTTACTGTTAGAATATAAAAATTTACTTAATATAACAGTAGGTATTAAGTCTTATATATCTAGAATGGTTTTAATACATACTATGCGCTTAGAACGCGTAAAAAGGCGATTTTGAGCGATTACCGGGTTTTATAAAGAAAGCTGATATTTTTATTATTCCAGAAGGATTAAAATATTTTATTTATCCTATAAAATCAGTAGCAAAAGGTTTGGAATCAAAATGATTTGTAAAACTCATTTTATAGCCCAAAAGGGCAAAACCGGCAATTACCGAATCAAGCTTAGAACTCTATGTTATGCTCAGCCTAAAATTAAATAAAAATCTTCAAAAATCCCAAAATATTATTTTATATCAGTAGGCAAAAATTTTGGTATTAAAAATTGGGTTTAGATAGGCTATATGCTAATTACGTCGTTTAATTTATAAAACGCTTTCTAATTACGCTAATGAGCATAACTCCTAATCTAGACCCCAAACTGATGTCAAATTTTAGGGACAAGTCTAATAATCAGTAACTAAGGTTTCTATTCTTTTACATTATCAAAAATCACATTTTAAGGTCATATGGGCATAATAGTCAACATTTAAGCATTTAACGGAAACATGCATATGAATCGGATAACTAATGAACCAAGTTGTATAATCACAGAGGGTTATACTAACATGAAACCTGGTCCTAATAAGGCTCTAAGGCATTTCTAAAACATGCTTCATTGGGTCAGAACTGAAAGTCAAAGCAAAAGTCTACTTTTGCGACTTTCGGTTCCGAACCGAGCTTAAACTGAAAATTGTCGGGTTGAACATGCTTAGACATGTTCTTACATTAATTACCAAGTTATATGAGTGATAAAACAGGTTTCATAGCTTCTATATTGTTAATTATGTGTTTATGCGAAAATGCACTTTCTGTTGACTTTTTAAAATTAACTTTGACCCGACAATTGACCTAGTTAGAGTGGGAATCAGAGGGTGCCCTTTTAAGGGTTTATTACCCACATAATTACCAACTCAAATCTACTTTCAATTCATGATTTGACTGGACAAATATTAACTAATCACGAAGTCAAACCTTAATTATGACGGTTTGACTTTAGGCTAATTAACAAAGTAAAACTGAATTAAGGAAGGTTAAGGACACTTACTGAAGTCCTATGCACGACTAAGAATGCTTGGGAAGTGCCCTTGAGCTCCAGAAATCTTCAGAACAAGTGTTTGGAAGCTTTCCAAGTGAATTGCTCAAGTGTGAGTTCACAAGTGCAACCAAGGGCTCTATATATAGCCAAGGAAGGTCATGGAGATTGATCCAGGTGTTAAGGGAACTTCCAGGGATGAAGACAAGTGCCTAGGGACGTGTATCATGCAGCAAGAGGGTGGCAAACTCGCTGAATCGCGTAAACATGCAAGCTGCCACGTTTAAACAGGTTTGCTGTCACTGGTAGTCCTTCGCGCGGCGCCACGGACGAGTGTCCATGTGGTGGCGCGGCGCCAGCACCTCAAATATCAGCCAACATGTTTCAAAATGTGACACTTTCACCCCCTAGACTTTCTAATGCGTAGTTTCTTCCATTTTAGACACTTTTAACCCTTGAAATTTATATTTCTATGATCCATGAGATAAAACCAATCATCAATAGGTCCGGTTTCGTTAAACGATAACCGAAAACACATGTTTTGCCTCGTTGATGCTTTTAACCCTTCGTACGCGAATATTATCATAACTTTCTCATACTTAATCGAAACCTTGTGAAATTTTTATCACTTATTCTTGTGAGCATAATTAATCGTTGCAAAGCTTCGGGTTTGCTAAAAGGTCACTCAGAGGTATACTTTAAACATGTTGACACGTTTAACCCCTGTAGTTTGCAATCTCTCACTTTCTTCCACAATTAGCTTTGTATGATCCATAATTTATTCGTTTAAGGGTATAAACATCGTGTAGGGTTATTGTAAGGCATATTTATCCGTTGTTGACATTTTGAATCCTTTTATTCACATACTTTCTTTGTTTGTCAACTTTAGTCCCTCTAAAGTAATCTTTTACACGTTTAAAGCTCATGACAAGTGTCGATAAATTATTGGACATAAATTTACGAGGTGTTACATCCTCACCCCCTTAAAAGAAATCTCGACCTCGAGATTTTCTGAAACAAGTGAGGGTATTTTTCTTTCATTGTGGATTCTACCTCCCACGTGTACTCGGGACCTCTGCGGGCATCCCATTTGACTTTTACAATTGGCACATGCTTCCTTCGAAGCTTCTTTACCTGTCGATCCTCTATCGACAAAGGTCTTTCCACAAATTTCAAACTCTCGTCTATATGCACATCCGTATGTGGCATGACTAGCGACTCATCAGCTAGACATTTCTTTAGATTGCAGATGTGAAATATATTATGAATACCACTGAGCTCTTCAGGTAAGTTTAACTTATAAGCCATTGTTCCAACACATTCGATGATCTCAAATGGTCCTATATATCTGGGGCTTAACTTACCTTTCTTACCAAATCGCATCACTCCTTTCCAGGGTGATACTTTCAGTAACACTTTGTCACCAACCTCAAACTTTAGAGGTTTACGCCTTAAATCTGCGTAGCTTTTTTGCCTATCTCTGGCAGCTTTGAGACAATCTCTTATCTGTACAATCTTATCTGTCGTCTCTGTTGGTGCATGCGTCTGTCGACTTCGTCTTGTATCGAGTCTTGTATTAGAATAGATATTTCAGGGCATGTAATACGAGAAAAATGTCAAAAATAGGTAAACATGCAGTTTCAAACGAAATTAGAAAGTGTAATTTTGTTTGAAATCAACAAGTGTTTTCAAGCGAAATCACCTTGTTAATTTCGCTTGAAATTGTAATCTCGCTTGAAATGGTAATTCCGTGTGAAACTGATTCCGTTTGAGTCATGTTCAAGCGAAATTAGCCTTCCTATATATAGGAGTGTCCTGATTTCATTTCAAGTAGTCTTGTATGTGTGATTCCGGAGCCGAAGTGCTGCCGAAGTGTCGTCTTACTGTAAAACTTTGTTAAATCAATCAGAAAGACAGTTAAAGTGTATATCTAGCTGAATTGAACTCGATATGTCTGTTTCCTCCTTTCATATTGAGTAGAACGCCTCTGAACGACTCATTTCGGGTCAGAAAACGATCCTACATGTGGTATCAGAGCTCAGGAGGAGGAGTTCTACCGATTTCAGCTTGATTTCATCAGATTTTCTAACTTCTACACCTTCTTTTCAAAATTGAACATTTTTTACGGTTAAAATCGGCTAATTTTCTCACATAATGTGCGAAATTGTATTTTAACAAACCCTTGAAAGTTTCCGATCTTTAAACCGCTTAAAACTTGATCAATTTGACAAAAGTTTGTCCGAAATGATGACATCAGCCTAATCTCGTTTGAAATTGCTTTTAATTTCGCTTGAACATTGCTGTTAATTCCGCTTGAAAACGTTATTTCGCTTGAGTAATACCGTTTGAAATCACTATTCCGTTTCAAGGTGTTATTTCGCTTGTAGTTTCACACGAAATTAGTGATTCCGCTTCAACGTGATTCCGTTTGAGTTAATTCTGTTTGAAATTGTCTTCCAAGGTGATTCCGTTTGAAAAGGTATTCCGGTTGAAAAGATTAATTTCGCTTGAATAGTTAATTCCGTTTAAAAGTGCCTGTTTTGTGAAAAAGTTTACCGAATCATGGAAGAAGAATTCTATAACGTGTTTGCAATTGCCCTGACTACTCCAGCTACCATAGCTCAGAACATGAACATGGAAAACGAAACTGGAACTTTACAAAACCCCCCGAAGCTAATGGGCATTGAGGAGTATTACGGATGGAAAGATAGGTTTGAAAATTGGGTTCAAGCTAATCATTTGAGATCATGGGAATGTGTTGAGAAAAAGTATGTACTACCACGTACAGATTTGGGAATTGAAAAGAAAATTTATGAATTTACAGATAAAGAACGAGACATGTACAAAGCAGAAAAGATGATGATCAGTTTACTCCAGCAAGCCATTAAAGAAGATATATTCGTATTGCTTCAACATGATAAGACTTCACGTTCAATTTGGGAAGCACTTCGAATTAAGTTTGAGGGAAGTAAAAAGATGATAAAGAGTAAAAAATCATTGTTAAAGAAAGAATTTGATCTATTTTCAAGTTTGCCGGGAGAGGATACAAAGAAATTAGTTGAAAGATATTGTCACTTAGTAAGATCAATGTCATTGTTAAATATCAACAAAGATCATGAGGAGTGGGTTGACAAATTAGCTGATGCATTACCTCAGAAAGAGTGGGGAACATACTTGATGATTTTGAAGAATACTGGAGAATATGATGGTTTGACAATTTCTCAGTTCATCGAAAAGATTGAAGGACAAGATCTTGAGCAGCAAAAGATCGCTAGGATGAACAATCCAAGTGCACAACAAGATGTTAAGATGTATTTCAAAGGGAGTGTTCAAAATGTTGAAGCTAGTCCGAAAGTCCAAACTGCTTTCAGTGCATAAAATTCATCTGGATCTGTTAATCAAAGTTCAAGCAGCAGTAGTGGATTTTCTTCATATCCAAGTGTTAATCTGAAGAGTTCAACCACAAGTCATCAGTTCCAAAGCTTAAACAACAGTAATAGTCATGTTTTAAATTGCAACGTTGCATTACATCTTCAGAATGGCCAAAATTTCTCTGAAGAGGTCGTTAAAGGTCACATGGCATTACTGGCTACAGTGTTAGAATCATATGAAGGGTTGGTTACTGGAAGGATCGGAAATCCTATGCTGACAAAAGAGGATTACGATCAGATAGATGCAGAAGAGGTGGAGCTTATGGATATTAAATGGTGTTTAGCTAGTGTTTTGAGGAGAGCTGAAAAGTTTAAAATGATTACAGGAAGAGATGATTTTAGAGATGCTAATGTTTCTACTTTGGGTTTTGATAAATCTAAAGTTACTTGTTTTCGATGCAGGGAGAAAGGACATTTCAAGAGGGAATGTAAAAATCGAGAAGCAAGTGGAGCGCAGAATCCGTTCGGAGAAAATGATTACTATCGGAAAGCAATTTATCAACAATTTGCTCATCAGCCGTATCAACAAAAAGAACCACAAACTGCTCATGCTAAAATGATCGTAGAAGCAAATAAGAAAGCTTATTATGGGATAATCGATCAAGATGATGAAAAATGGCTGAAGGTTTCAGTTGGGATAAACTCATTCCACCTGATTCCAGAATGATAGCTCTTACTGCACAAATTATTCAAGAGCCATTGTTTGATCAATCATCATCTGATGACAGTGATGATGAGGAAGAATCGCATATTAATGTTGCAAAAATTCATTTATCTCCTGAAAGTTTTGAATTTTATTTTGTAGATAGATTGAAGAAGCTAAATGAGAATCGTGCAGCAAAAGAAAAGAAACAAAGTGAAGAAGTTAAAGTTACTAAACAGGCTGTTGAAATTGAAAAGGTAGTGGATGATGAGAGGATAGCAGAAACTGAAAAAGTGATTGAAGTTGAAAAAGTGGTTGAAGTTGAAAAGATTGTCGAAGTTGAGAAGATTATAGAAGTTGAAAAGATTGTTGAGGTTATCAAACCGTGTTTAAAGTGTTTGGAGTCGTGTAAGCATTGTGAAGAAAAAGATGAGAAATTGAGAGAGCAAGATAAGATGAAAGAAACATTATTGTTCAATCTCAATTATGTAAAAGAATCATATGATGTGCTGAACAGAACGGTGACTGGTCTACAAAAGACAAATTCTGAAAGAGAAGCTGCGTTGACAATGATGAATGCTACGATGATGACAAAGCAGAAGGCCATTAATCATTACATTGAAGAATGTGCCAAGTTGAAACAAGAGTTGGAGACAGAAAAGATAGAAAATGAAAGAATCAGACGATTACTGCAAAGTTATTCTAGTTCTGATTATTTGATTGATAGAATTTATCCAACTGTTGCAGGTTTAGAAGCATTTCAAGATGAGAAGACTGACAAGAAGGATACTGGTAAGAAACAAAGTGCGAATTATAACAAATGTCCGCCTCCGATCTGGGAAGGTTATTCTCCCAGAAAACCAAATGAGGAGCAAGTCAAAAAGGCTATCAATATAAAGTTAAAGTCCGAAATAATTGATGAGTTACCAGAAAATATTGACGTCACTTTCACATCGTCTGGCACTGATCATGAGTCTGAGTTAATAAAAAAGGTGGTCGATCAGGTGTTGGATAAGGATGAGGAGTCAGAGTCAAAGTCCGAATCCAAGAGTTCGAGTTCATCGGTTGATAGTCAAAAGTCGTCGGTTAAATGGGTTTACAATAAAGAATTCTTGTTATAAAAATCTAATTTGGATGACGAACCAATCAAAGTGGCATTTACTTTGAATGATTCAGACAAATTATATTCTGATGAGGAATTTCCAATAAGAAGTGTTCAAACTGAAAAGATCAAAAAGGTGTTCAAACTAACAGAAATTAATATTTCTGAAATAAATGATTTAAATCTAAATGAAAAACCTAAAAAATACACTTCAAGAGTTCAACAACGTTTAAACAAGAAAAAGGGTTACAGTTATGGTTCTGGTTTTCAAAAGAAACCAAACCATAACGGTAATTTCAAAAAGAAAGGTCTTGGATTTATCCCACCAGAAATTTATAAAAATGAGAAAATTTCTAAAACAAATACAAAATTTGTTTCAGGGACAAGCTGTGAAGAGGAATCAAAGAGTTCTTTCTGGAAACAATCAAACAGAGAATTTTTTGCCAAGAAGCAAGAGAGAATAAAGAATGGAAATTTTCAAAGAAAAGAGACAAGAACCTGTTACAGATGCAATGAAGTTGGTCATATTGCATGGAACTGTCCTCAAGCAACAAAAACAAAACAGGGAGTCTCTGAAAAACTAAAAGAAAAAGTTGTTGATAAAACTGAACCACCAACTGAAAAATTTAAAGTTTTTAAAAACTCAACATATAAGGTTGGTGAATGTTCGAAAAGATTTTACAAGAGAAGAGTGAATATTGACAACCAGAAGTGGGTTGTTAAGAAATCAGAGGTGAAATCTGGCAATGAATCTGATTCCATAGAATCAGAGGAGTCACAGGTTGAGGTAAAAGATGAGAAATCAGTTCCTTCAATGGATGATGTGAATTTTCCACCATTGAGGGCTGAAAATTTTAAACAAAAAGTTGGAAAGGTTGAAATCCTGAATCAATTCTATTCTGAAAAGAAAGAATTTGATGTCGAAAAAGTTTTCAATGGGAATGTTAAAAAGATTTTTGGAAAAATGGTCGATGGGAAAGTAAAAGGGGTAAAGGATTTTTACGAAACAAAGAAAGCATCTTACTACCCGAGTGAAGTTGAGGAAGTAACATCCAAGTTTGGTGAAGCTTGGATGTCTGTTTTTCATAAGCAAAAATCCTGACTTGCCGGAGCTCCCAGGTTGGTAAGTGTGGAGCAGGAATCGGCATCTTTCTTGAGAAATTCACTCTGGTGATATTTCAATTTACAAGTGGTAAATCAAGGACATTAAGTTGTACTTGATTTTCTACAAGTGGTATTTGTTGTTTGAATTTGAAAGTGTTATATTTTTCAATTGGTTAAAGAAGAACAATGTGATGAATTGAACCCCGATTTTACAAGTGGTAAAATTAACAAAACTTATTTTCCGGAAAAACCATTTGATTAAAACAAACTTAAGTGTTTTGAAATCATAATGGGAAAATAGTTTGTTGAAAGGGGGAGTTCTGATTGTTTATGCCAAGTGGATGGCGAATTGAAGCGATTCGATATCAGTTGTCACTTTACCTTGTACAGTTTTTTTTCAAATTTCCTTTAAATGATTTTGCATTTTAGGGGGAGTAAGATTTTTCAGAAAATCCAAAAACATTTGAAAATTTGAAAAAGCAAAAAATATGATAAAATCAAAAATGAGTTTTGTTGTGAAAAAGAGGAAATGATAGTACATCAGTAGACAATCACAGCATGCTAAAGAAATGGAAAGTTAAAATGTGATAAACGGTCTCACTGATGATGTGCCAGTAGGTTTTTGCACATTTAGTAGATTGTGTTGAGATATAAACCTAAATTTCAAACTTACTTATATCGTGGAGAACATCTCTCGGATATATGGGTAACCCCCGAAATCTTGTTTGAAAGGTCCCTCTTTCTGAAATACTAGGTCTTTATACTCAGTGATATCTGGGGTATTATCCCGGGACTTCTGATTTTGTGGAAGCAATGGCCTAGTCCCCGGAGAATACTTTATGCTTGCTTGAAATATAGCCCACCCTCAGTATAAAAAAATGATGAAACATTGAAAAATGCTAATCATGTGCTGTTGAAGAAAAGATTCTCTAAAGGGAACACACCAAAAGTCGAAGCTGCCATCTCTCTGCTGAACGGAAGTTCTGACCTGAGCTCTCACGGCCCTCGCAATTTAACCCTATACAGATATCATCTAGGTATACTCACATGTAAGACTGAATATTGGGATCTGGATACGGGAGTATATTCTGAGGTGGGACACGCGAATAAGTTTAAGTGCTTAAAACATTAATCTCGTATCTCGAAACAATTGAACTTTGTGTGAAAATTTAAGTGGATCAGTATACTGACAATCTAAGTGAATCGTTTAGAAATTAAAATGTTTAAAGCTTAACGGTGTTGGTGATTTGTCTCAAAAACTGATATGATTCTCTTACACAAACTCACAAAAATAGTGTTTGTAAATATTTCTTTACTATATTTTCTTTCAAATTCAAAAATTCCAAAAAGATTTTTAGTGTGTTTTAGCATAAATTTTGAAAAATTCAAAAAGATTTTCGACAACTGATGTTGGAGAGCTGACTTTCAAAATTCCAAGTGCTAAACATGATGACAACTTGTGAGGGGGAGTCTGTTTGAAACAATAAAATGTTCTAAAAGAAAAATGTTTTTCATACAAGTGGTCCATCAGAATTTTAAAATGTTAATTTTTTTTTTGTACGATGTAAATGATGGTATATTTGTGTTTACAAGTGGTAAACAGTGAATAAATTTGTCAAATTGTAAATTTGTGAAATTTATTGTGAGGTAGAGTTTGTACAGGATTGAAGATTGGAGAAAGCCGGGTTTCTGATCCTAAGCTTAAAAAGAAATCAAGATATCTGATCAAGAGAATTAGAGTGAGATAAGAGCCAGATAGAGATCCTGGAGATGGAAAGAGAAAGAGATTGAGTATGTTTTACATTGTCAGATAATTCAGAGAGAGTAGAAAGACTGATAAAGACTGAAGATGTTGAAGACTCGACACTGAAGACTCGTCAACATTCGAGGGGGAGTCTGTTGGTGCATGCGTCTGTCGACTTCGTCTTGTATCGAGTCTTGTATTAGAATAGATATTTCAGGGCATGTAATATGAGAAAAATGTCAAAAATAGGTAAACAGGCAGTTTCAAACGAAATTAGAAAGTGTAATTTTGTTTGAAATCAACAAGTGTTTTCAAGCGAAATCACCTTGTTAATTTCGCTTGAAAGGGTAATCTCGCTTGAAATGGTAATTCCGTGTGAAACTGATTCCATTTGAGTCATGTTCAAGTGAAATTAGCCTTCCTATATATAGGAGTGTCCTGATTTCGTTTTAAGTAGTCTTGTATGTGTGATTCCGGAGCCGAAGTGCTGCCGAAGTGTCGTCTTGCTGTAAAACTTTGTTAAATCAATCAGAAAGACAGTTAAAGTGTATATCTAGCTGAATTGAACTCGATATGTCTGTTTCCGCCTTTCATATTGAGTAGAACACCTCTGAACGACTCATTTCGGGTCAGAAAACGATCATACAATCTCCAGGACTATATCAGGTCCTGTTAGTTGGATATCTCCAACTTCTGCCCAACAAACGGGCGTTCTGCACTTCCTTCCATACAAAGCTTCAAATGGTGCAGCTTGGATACTTGAGTGATAGCTATTATTGTATGAAAACTCGATTAATGGAAGATGTGCATCCCAACTTCCACCTAGGTCAATAACACAAGCCCTTAACATATCTTCCAGTGTTTGAATCGTTCGTTCACTTTGACCATCCGTTTGCAGGTGATAAGCAGTGCTGAAGTTCAGCCGAGTGCCTAGGGATTGCTGAAAACTTTTCGAGAAGTGCGATGTATACCTTGTATCCCTATCCGAAATGATAGACACTGGTACTCCGTGGAGAGATACAATCTCATCCACATACAGCTGAGCTAACTTATCCGACCTATGTGTTTCCTTAATAGGTAGGAAGTGAGCTGACTTAGTCAGTCTATCCACTATCACCCAGATAGTATCATTTCCTTTCTTTGTCTTTGGTATCTTGGTGATAAAATCCATTGTCACCATTTCCCACTTCCAGGTGGGAAGTTCAGGCTGTTGTAGCAAATCTGACGGCTTTTGGTGTTCAGCTTTAACTTGCGCGCACGTCAAACATTTGGCTACATAGGTAGCTATAGATTTCTTTAAGCCTATCCACCAAAAATTTGCCTTCAGATCCTGGTACATCTTATCAGCCCCAGGATGAACGGAGTACTTAGAACTGTGGGCTTCCTGGAGGATCACATCCCTAAGTCCTCCATAAATTGGAACCCATATTCGTCCATTTAATCTCAGGATTCCGTCTTTGCCATAGGATAACTGTTCAGCAGTTACTCCTAGTTTCTCATCCGGATAGTTAGCTTCTAGTACAGCTTCTTTCAGTGCAGCTAACACTCTTTCATTCAAACTATCCCTTAATTCAATGCTCTTGGCATTGATTCTTATAGGCTTCACTCTTTCCTTTCTACTTAAGGCATCGGTGACTACATTCGCCTTATCAGGATGGTATCTTATCTCACAGTCATAATCATTCAAGGTTTCCATCCAATGTCACTGCCTCATGTTCAAATCCTTCTGATTGAACAGATGTTGAAGGCTCTTGTGATCCGAATAGATCACGCACTTGGTTCCACACAAGTAATGTCTCCACAGTTTTAGTGCAAATACAACGTCACCCAACTCCAAGTCATGGGTGGTGTAATTCTTTTCATGCACCTTTAACTGACGTGAAGCATAGGAAATGACCTTGCCTTTCTGCATAAGCACACACCCCATACCAGTGTGTGATGCATCACAATACACCACAAATTCATCAATTCCATCAGGTAACGTCAATACTGGAGCATTGCTCAACTTCTGCTTCAGAATGTCGAAAGATTCTTGCTGCTTAGGCCCCCAATCAAACTTGCTATTCTTTCGAGTTAGTAAAGTTAGGGGTGCTGGAATTCTTGAGAAGTTTTCAATAAAACGCCTGTAGTATCCTGCCAAACCTAGAAAACTACGAATCTCAGTAGGCGTCATTGGCTCTTGCCAATTCATGACAGCTTCAACTTTAGCGGGATCTACTTGGATACCACGCTCACTAACAACATGTCCAAGAAACTGGACTTCGCGAAGCCAAAATTCACACTTTGAAAATTTGGCGTAAAGCTTCTCCTGCTGAAGTAGTTCCAGAATACATCGAAGGTGCTTCTCATGGTCGGCCTGATTCTTTGAATAAATCAGAATGTCGTCAATGAAGACGATAACAAATTTGTCCAAATATGGCTAGCAGACACGGTTAATGAGATCCATGAACGCTGCTGGTGCATTAGTGAGCCCAAAAGGCATCACTAGGAACTCGTAATGACCATAACGAGTCCTAAATGCAGTTTTGTGTACATCTTCATCTCTAACCTTCAATTGATGGTAGCCTGACCTCAAATCGATTTTGGAGAAATAACTCGCCCCTTGAAGTTGATTGAATAGATCGTCGATCCTGGGCAATGGATATCTATTCTTGATAGTGACTTTGTTAAGCTCGCGATAATCGATGCATATCCGCATCGATCCATCCTTCTTCTTCACAAACAGTATTGGTGCTCCCCAAGGAGATGAACTAGGACGAATGAAACCTTTTGCTAATAAATCGTCTAGCTGAGTCCTCAACTCTTTCATCTCTGTTGGTGCCAACCTGTAAAGTGCCCTTGCAACAGGTGCTGCTCCCGGAATGATGTCAATTCTGAATTCTACTTGCCTATCTGGTGGAAAACCAGGTAGTTCTTCAGGGAATACTTCGGGATATTCAGAAATGACAGGAATATCTTCAATCTTAGGCTTCTGCTCATCAATAGTTACCTGTACCATATAAATGACACAACCCTTCTTCAAACACCTAGATGCCTTGAGCATAGATACTTGCTCAGGCAGTCCATACTGGGTATCTTCCTGAATGGTAAGTGGCTCACCATACGGAGTCTTGAACACCACTTGCTTCTTGTTGCAAACAATCTGAGCTTGGTTATGGACAACCAGTCCATGCCTATAACTATATCAAAACCGGCTAACTTCAAAGGAAGTAGGGATAATGGAAAAGAGTGGTTCCTAATGGATATGAAACATCCATCTAACATGGTTGAGGCGGTTTCTATGGTGCCATCGGCTAATTCAACCTCATATTTTATGCTTAGGGTTCTAACAGGTAGGTTTAACAACTTACAAAACTTATCATCAACAAATGACTTATCTGCTCCAGAATCAAATAACACCCTTGCATAAACATCATTAATAAGGAAGATACATGTTATGACATTATCATTCTGGATCGCCTCCTGTGCGTTCATCTGGAAGACCCTAGCATTGGTCTTTTTCCCATCCTCGGCCTTCTTTTCAAACTTTGGGCCGTTGGACTTAATGTGCCCTTTCTCGTTGCAGCTATAGCACGTCGCATCCTTGATTTTCTTACAGTCCAATGTCTTGTGCTCAGAAGATTTACAAATCCCACAAGACCTTGGCTGCGATTGGGATTCGATTCAAATCTGCACCTCCCGAAATGGTGCTTCTTACAGACCTTACACTTGGGCTTATCACCCGACTGATGACCATCCTTTTTAGTTCCATAACTCTTTTTGTGGTCATTGTTTCCCTTATGCTTCTTGTCTGACCGTCGTGAGTTATCGTCCTCACGCTTTCTCTTCTCAGCATCAGTGTTTCTCAGCGATCTCTGCCTGACCGTGTCCAGAGTGAGAGACAATGATATATCAGCTGCAGACCGAAAAGTAGCTGGTCGGGAGGCCTTCACACTGGCCTTGATTTCTGGGGCCAAACCCCCAATGAAACGAGCTATCCTTTTGGGTTCCGGAGTCACCAGATACGGAACCAATCTTGACATAGTATTGAAGCTTGTAAGGTAGGCTTGACAATCCAGGTTTTTCATAACCAACGACAAGAAATCAGCTTCAATCTTTTCAACCTCATGCTGAGGGCAGTAGTTTTCCTTAATGAGAGTAACAAACTGATTCCAAGACAGATTATACAATGGGATCTTCCCAGTGGCCTGATCTCCACCACGCTAGTGCCTCGCCTTTGAATGACTGAGATACAAACTTTACCACATCCTTATCAACGCATCCACTGATATCTACCACAGTGTCCATCTCGTCTAACCATGACATGCAATCAACTGCTCCTTTCTCCCCGGTGAAATCCCTGGGTTTGCAGGAGACAAAGTATTTATAGGTGCAACCTTTAGCACGCGGTTCTTGATTTAACACAACTCTCTTAGATGGAACACTCCTCTGATTTGTTGAGTGATGAGAATCACTTTTGTGAGCGGTATGAGTTCTAGAGGGTGGTTTAGAGTGTGGCACAGACTGGGTTCTTACATGGGTACCACTGGATTCATTGAACTGTGTTGGTGCATCCGTTTGTCGTCTACGTCTTCAGTCGGTTCTCAGTTCGTTGCGAAGATTGATCAAGCATGATGTCATGATGACATCATCAAAGTGTTGTCATCAATGACATCATCACATAAGAGACAAAAGCCATTTATGGATTAAATGGTAATTTCGTTCATGCAGCAAGTTGTGATATCGCTCATTTGTCAATTCATGATTTCGCTTTTGAGTCCTAGTCTAGTATCGCTCATATGTCAGAATCTAATATCGCTTATATGTCATGATTAGGTATCGCTCATACGTACATGTCCGTATGAGCGAAATTAACACACATATAAATAGGGTGTAGGAGCGAAATCACAGTAATAGTTCAGGGTATTGTCTTCCGGTGAGCCACGAAGTGCTGCCGAAGTGTCGACAGGTTGTAAACGTCTTCCAGATTAATAAACTCGATAGTTTATAGTGTATACGTGCTGAATTACATTGAAATATTTGTTTCCGCCTCTTGTTTTGATGAAAAACTCTTCTACACGACTCGTTTAGGTCGGAATTCGATCCTACAAACTGTCTCTCCAAAGCTCGCGTAACAGCATTATCTATTAATGCTTGTAATTCTGCTCCTGCTACGTTGACCCTGGAGGTGTCATGATTCTCTCTGGGGTTACTGTTGGCTTCGTCTGACCCGGCCATGTAGCTTGATTGCTACATAAAATAATGATTTTAATTCATTCAGAGGTCTATATCAGTTTTATCATACTAGATGATTTATTAATCATGGTATTTAAGAACCATTTTGATTAATTTGTTAGGCATATATATATTCAGAAATTTATAATAATCCTTAGTTAGAATTAAAATATATTAATGGCAAAAAGGCCTAGTCACGTGGACGGTTTTAAATCTTTATTCATGATCTTATAGGATCAAGGTATTGAGGTTTTAATTATAACTTATTACCTTTTCTTAACAGGGGGTCGAAGACCACGACTGTCTTTTGTCTTATATGACAATGATTATAGCCCGTAGGCATTACATTCCTGTTGGAGGTTTAATATAATAAAAGAAGTTGGAAGAATCTAATGTAAGGATGACTTATGCGATTTTATCGAATCACATTTTGCCAGGAGTGTTAACATGTTTTCAGATGTTAACAAGGTTTTGAATCTTTTGTATAGGTTTTACCATCTTGGCCATATCTAGAATGACATGTGGCTAGGTTTTACCTTTAAGATTCTTATTATTTTATTATAATGGTAGGTCTCATAAGAGGAATGTTATATTTTCATTTATTTCACATATTATATTTATGCATATAACTTAATCAAAAATGAAAATTTAAATTCAACCATTCCACTACAAAATTAAACAAGTACAGGTTTGCCCTAAACGAGACTTTTACAAGAAATAACATGCCCGCGCAGGGGCTTAAACAGAAATAACATACCCACGCAGGGGTAGAGTACAGAAAGACATGCCCACGCAGGGGCAGAATACAGAAACAAATGTCCACACAGGGACATGATTACAACACTAAGAACAAACAAACAAATAAAGGATTTAATGATCCTTTTTGCTTTTCCCTTTAATTAAGTTTGCCAGAATCTTGAACATTCCTCGGTTTTACCTACGGTCTTCCCGCACCTCATTAATCCTTTGAAGAATCTCTTGATGTTGCGGTGGCGACATCGCTGGCGGCTGCGGGGGTTGCTGATATAGCAGAGGTTGAGGAGGTGGCAGTTGATGATACCCATATGGTGGGTACCCATAGTGTGGGTATCCGGATTGATATGGGACCCCAAAGGATCCTTCCGGATGATGGGCATTGTAGTTTGCCGCTGCTACCAGATAAGGGTCGGCCTCGGCATAGTTGTAGTTGATGTGGATCGGCTGCTCAAAGGGATTATACACCGCCGCACCGGTGTATGTAGGTATAGGGTCACCAAAACCCAACGGTGGTGGCGCGACAGGCGCAGAGTTTACTTCCGAGACGGGGTTTGAAGGCCCACCCATCTGCGGGTCTTCATGGAGTGGCGGGTAGCGGCTGCCACTCGAAGGTTGAGGGGTGCTGATACGCACTCCTCCTCGCACGGACATCCGTGCGGTTATTCTCCTTAGCCTCTGTGGCTCCGGAGGCTGTTGCTGAGCTGGTGGTGGTGGCGGAGTGACCGCGACAAAACGAGAATCCTCGGAGGGATCCTGCTGCTGCTGCTGCTGTGGTGAGTTGTGGTAACTGGGAGTAAACACCCAATCGATCTGTTAGAACCTTTCCTCATAACTGTCGGGACCATTATAAGTTGATCCCACGAAAGGTGACCCATCCAAAATTTCGATGGGGTGGTTAGGGGTTCCGGACGGTGGCTCTGCGGGATCGGTGTCCTCGTCCATGTCCATTGCATGGTCGCCCGAGAAATGGTCTTCAGGTCCTAGTGGGTTAAAACCCACTGGTTCTCCAAGGTAGTTTGCCGGGTTGAACCGGCTTTGGAAAACATGCGTCAGGTCATCGAAAGGTGAGTTATGGCCTTGGAGTGGTATATAGGATTGGTGGGAGTTATGGGGCTCATTTTCCGAATAAGGCCCGTAAGAGTTTAGGTATGAGGGGGAGGAGCTCAGCGAGACTGAGCGTCTTGCGGGTTCTATATGAGTCCTCCTGTGTTCTTGAGGACTTCTGCTTTGGGTGTCGGATGGTGTTCGCCGGTGTGAAGGTCCGGCCTCATGATCATTAGGGGCGACGAATGGCCCCTTGCCTCTTCCTCTACCACAGAATCTTGGCGGCATTGTAGTTGTTCCTGTCAAAACAAACAAAAGGACAACAAAGAAAATATAAAGGACAAGGTTAGAAATAAAAACCAATTTGGATTAGTCCTAAGTTCCTTATCTAGACTCGGAAGTCGAGGAATGTGCAACTGTGTAACTGAGATTAAACACAAAAGGCTAGTGTTTAATTCACTCAGTGTTGGCTCTGATACCAACCTGTCACACCCCGATATTTCCACGTATTACCGGTGGGGAGTATCGTGACGTAGTTGATATCATCATAGTCAAACACACAATTTTAAATGCACAGCGGAAGCAAAAGATAGATTTATTTCAACCGAATAAATTGTAATATTAAGTATCACAAAATAGTTGAAACAGATCCACAGGCAGATCAAATAAAAAGGAAACATAGTTCATCAGACTTTAAATGCATCCAAGCTTGCGAGACTCTTATTGATGCTAAGGAGAGGCCAGCCTATTTCGATTAGTACCTGCACTTAATCCTTTTGGGAAAATACGTCAGTTTACACTGGTAAATACAATTAACTGACTCATTTTGAAAAGATTTAGAAAATTGGTTTGAATGCACAAGGCACAAAACATTTTATAACTTGGGATAATTATTTATATATAAACTTGTAAAAGAATTACATGTTCGTTATACGTTCAGTAGCCCGGATTGACACCGGGTTAAAGATTAATAGACACACCACATGATATAGTCCCGCGGCGAGTTATTCCCGAAACCGGCTGTTATACCTTATTATTTATATATGCACTGTCGGGTGTACGCCTACACCCCGTGCTTAGGTCGTGGCCATTTCGTAAAATGATGCCAAGGATATCCGGGACATGGTCAATAACCCCCCCCCCAAGGATTTAAGCAAACAAAACAATTTAAACGGGACATTTCAATAAATTAACCTTCATACAATTAAAAATTCAATGCCCGACCAAGCGGTATTTTATATACCGTACCCCAAGCCCGTATAGGGAAAATAAGTTAAAAGTATTTACCTTTGCAAGTAAAAAAAAGCTGATATTTTTATTATTCCAGAAGGCTTAAAATATTTTATTTATCCTATAAAATCAGTAGCAAAAGGTTTGGAATCAAAATGATTTGTAAAACTCACTTTATAGCCCAAAAGGGCAAAACCGGCAATTACCGAATCAAGCTTAGAACTCTATGTTATGCTCAGCCTAAAATTAAATAAAAATCTTCAAAAATCCCAAAATATTATTTTATATCAGTAGGAAAAAATTTTGGTATTAAAAATTGGGTTTAGATAGGCTATATGCTAATTACGTCGTTTAATTTATAAAAAGCTTTCTAATTACGCTAATGAGCATAACTCCTAATCTAGACCCCAAACTGATGTCAAATTTTAGGGACAAGTCTAATAATCAGTAACTAAGGTTTCTATTCTTTTACATTATCAAAAATCACATTTTAAGGTCATATGGGCATAATAGTCAACATTTAAGCATTTAACGGAAACATGCATATGAATCGGATAACTAATGAACCAAGTTGTATAATCACAGAGGGTTATACTAACATGAAACCTGGTCCTAATAAGGCTCAAAGGCATTTCTAAAACATGCTACATTGGGTCAGAACAAAAAGTCAAAGCAAAAGTCTACTTTTGCGACTTTCGGTTCCGAACCGAGCTTAAACTGAAAATTGTCGGGTTGAACATGCTTAGACATGTTCTTACATTAGTTACCAAGTTATATGAGTGATAAAACAGGTTTCATAGCTTCTATATTGTTAATTATGTGTTTATGCGAAAATTCACTTTCTGTTGACTTTTTAAAATTAACTTTGACCCGACAATTGACCTAGTTAGAGTGGGAATCAGAGGGTGCCCTTTTATGGGTTTATTACCCACATAATTACCAACTCAAATCTACTTTCAATTCATGATTTGACTGGACAAATATTAACTAATCATGAAGTCAAACCTTAATTACGACGGTTTGACTTTAGGCTAATTAACAAAGTAAAACTGAATTAAGGAAGGTTAAGGACACTTATTGAAGTCCTATGCACGACTAAGAATGCTTGGGAAGTGCCCTTGAGCTCCAGAAATCTTCAGAACAAGTGTTTGGAAGCTTTCCAAGTGAATTGCTCAAGTGTGAGTTCACAAGTGCAACCAAGGGCTCTATATATAGCCAAGGAAGGTCATGGAGATTGATCCAGGTGTTAAGGGAACTTCCAGGGATGAAGACAAGTGCCTAGGGACGTGTATCATGCAGCAAGAGGGTGGCAAACTCGCTGAATCGCGTAAACATGTAAGCTGCCACGTTTAAACAGGTTTGCTATCACTGGTAGTCCTTCGCGCGGTGCCACGGACGAGTGCCCATGTGGTGTCGCGGCGCCAGCACCTCAAATATCAGCCAACATGTTTCAAAATGTGACACTTTCACCCCCTAGACTTTCTAATGCGTAGTTTCTTCCATTTTAGGCACTTTTAACCCTTGAAATTTATATTTCTATAATCCATGAGATAAAACCAATCATCAATAGGTCCAGTTTCGTTAAACGATAACCGAAAACACATGTTTTGCCTCGTTGATGCTTTTAACCCTTCGTACACGAATATTATTATAATTTTCTCATACTTTATCGAAACCTTGTGAAATTTTTGTCACTTAATCTCGTGAGCATAATTAATCATTACAAAGCTTCGGGTTTGCTAAAAGGTCACTCAGAGGTATACTTTAAACATGTTGACACGTTTAACCATTGTAGTTTGCGATCTCTCACTTTCTTCCACAATTAGCTTCGTATGATCCATAATTTATTCGTTTAAGGGTATAAACATCGTGTAGGGTTATTGTAAGGCATATTTATCCGTTGTTGACATTTTGAATCCTTTTATTCACATACTTTCTTTGTTTGTCAACTTTAGTCCCTCTAAAGTAATCTTTTACACGTTTAAAGCTCATGACAAGTGTCGATACATTATTGGACATAAATTTACGAGGTGTTACAGGAATAAAACACACTCGGGATGGTGAAGGATACCAAGAGAAACTTTCACCAGCATCCCATGCACAAAAACAAGGCCACCTGATAATTTTTCTTCATTACAGCAAGTTCAGCACGGGGCCGTGCTCAGCCAACACGCCCCGTGCTCAACCATCTGCAGAAAAATGCCCAGTTCAGGTACCTGGACACGGGGCGTACTCACTGAACACGCCCCCATGGCCAGCCTTCTGTTACTTTACTTTCTTTTTTGTTACTGGCGATCTGAACACGGGGCCGTGCCCGGTCACCACGGGGTCGTGTCCAGACGCCCAGTAACATAAAATTTTGCTTTTTCACATGTTTTTACACATTCAATCAACCTAAAAACTTATTTTTTGGGCACATTGAGGACAATGTGTAATTTAAGTGTGGGGGGATGCTAAAACCTTGAATTTTGCAAGTCCAAATTACAAGCCTTACACAAAACTCTATTGGAACCGCTCATATTTTTTTTACTTGTCTAGGTTTAATTTGGGAATTTAAAATTCTAAAAAGGTGATATTTTTACAAATTTACAACCAATAGCGTCATGATAAAAAGAACCAACATAAGAAAATTATGAAACGGCATGTCAAATCTAGTTAAAATTTGATTATATATACTTGATCACATAAAAAACCCATTTCCACAAAAAGTGAGTTTTGAGCCTTTATTGAGCATACAAATACACATCTTTAAACTAAATGCTCATTTTTCTTTTCTTGTGTGAATAGCCGCTTGGTTCTTACGACTCTAGAACTTGCCACGACGATACATTCCCGGTCCTTACCAACTTAAACCCGAGTAAGTAAATGATGGAGGCATTAGGACTAACTTTTTTTATTTCTACACCATTATTTTTCTTTTTTTTACCACCTACCCAAAATCCCCCTAGTTAACCCCTTTGAGCCTAAACCTTTTCATTTCTTAACCCAAAACAAACACCCTTTTTACCCACCAAAACCCTTTTTCATTTTAAACCCTTTATTTTAGTAACAAAGCTCAGTTTTTCTATATGACTTCTTCAAAAAAAAATGATGGTGAAGCCAAAAGAAATAAACAAACAAGTTTATTAAAAAGAACTTTGTTTGAAGAATTGCTTCACCAAAATAAAAAGTTACAAAAAATAAAAAGTCTTACGAAAACCGATGCTTTTTACGCCTTTCGCCCTTTTCTACTAACCACTAACCCAACCACCTACCTTTAACCCAAGACTAACCCTTCCCCCAAAGTCCTCTTGATATTTACAAAGGTATATAGTTAAAAAGGAGGAGGATTGATTGCTTGGCAAGCTTATGGTAGAAGTAAGTTCCATGCCGCTCTCGAGAGTTTTCACAAAAATACACCTTCGGCCGAGTGTTGAGTGATCCCCCGTGAGGTATGTGAACTTGTATATAAATGGAATTTTAAAAAGGCATGTTATGCCCTAATAAGTAATTTATCTTATGTAATGTTTTAAATAAATCATGACGAATAGGATTGTAAATAAAATAAAAATAAAACCTAATAAAGAATCTTGGAAATCCCGACACTCTATGACAAGCCCAAAACCTTCTCTTCTACCCATTCCATTTGGGAGTGTAAAGCCACATTATAAAGAGTTTTGCTTGAGGACAAGCAAAGATTCAAGTGTGGGGGTATTTGATGTGCGCAAAATGCAACATATAAATTACATCAAATGTGGCATTAAACTAACCCTTTTTTAGTACTAATGTTGGAAAAAGCGTGTTTTGTCTTCCTTTTGTATTTTCAGGATTAAATGAGCTCAAATGAATAAAAGAAGCAAAAAGGCAGCTAAATCTAACATAAATACAAGAAAAGGAATAAACGTGGCATGCCCGACCCCTCGACAGCATCTTCCCAAGCAAAATAAGAGAACAGAAGGCTGAACACGCCCCGTGCTCAATGAGCACGGGGGCGTGCCCAAGTGTCTGTAGAAAAGACAAAGCTGTAGAAGCTTCTATCACCCACCATGGGGGCGTGCCCAGCGGACACGGGGCCGTGGTCAACTCTAAGATTCGCAGAATCTGAAGAAATCTTGATAGTACAGATACGCTTCTACACACGGGGTCGTGCCCAGCGGACACGGGGGCGTGGTCAACTAATGCAGATAAACTGCATTTAATGAAGGAAGAGAAGACGGGTGGACACGGGGCCGTGTCCGGGCTTCTGTGCAGACTATAAATAGGGGTGCTTGGCTCATTTGCAAACCATCCCTTGGCAAACCACCTCTCTCACACTTCACCCACCCACCACCACCATCACAACCCACATCCACCACCATTATCCATCACAGAGTGTGTGAGTAGTCTCGAGATCCAAGATTGATCGTAAGAGTTATTGACAATCAAAGGCCATGTTTACCTAAGTCTCTTACATCACTTGGTGAAGACAAGTGTCTAGTGTAATACTTTTTATTTTTAATCTTTTCGCACTTTTTATTTGGTTATGTATTAATGACTTTAATAACTAGTTTCTAATGTTGAAGGTGAGTCTTCCTTATCGTTTGTCCGTGGTGTCTTGGCATTATTTTACTGTCTATATAAAATAAAAGGTTTTCACCATTCATATCTCCACGGTCTATATGGAGGTATGTTGGCTACCTGGTCGGGGGTTAAGGGAACGGTTTGGTAAGAGTCTTGCCTTGTTCAGTGCATAGATCCTGCAAGGACCTGGGTCAACTTTAGTAGGATCTCCTTCAATACCCACTGGTATTGGATGGCGGGGGTCCGAACTCCTTGACCCCCTCATATGTAAACTACTATTAAAACTTTAACCCAGCTACTTAGGACTGTATCCCTGCTGACTCAGACTACTTAGCCGAGGGTAACGTCACCTCCAGAAGAGGGGCCTACCACAATATGCATTAATAACTTAATTAATTATCTTTCAATAATCCAACCCTTTAGGATTGTATCCTTGCTGACTCAAACTACTGGGTTGAGGGTAACCTCACCTTCAGAAGAGGGGCCTACTACAATAACTAAGATAATCTCTTAAAAAAGTGCAAAAGTGCGGAAATAATCAAAGGTTACACTAAACACGAGTCGGATCCAAGTGATTCATCTTGTCTATCTGTTTTTATTTTTATTTTATTTTTCAGCATTTTAGTTAGTTTTATTTTTCTAGTTTAAAACATTTTTCTAAACTTTTGATTTGATTAGACGTTGAGGATAAACCGGTACTAAAAGCTCTTGTGTCCTTGGACGACCTCGGTATCTTTCCAACACTATACTACGCTCACGATGGGTGCAATCGCCCATATGTGTGTTTAGTGTTAGTAAATATCGTGTTTTATAAATTTAAAACTTGGCTAAAAAGTGTTAAAGGGCTTAAAATATACATTAAAAATCTATAACACTACACGCACATCAGTGGTCACGAAGAGAACCCCCATTCTCCCCGTGGCGAGTCTAACGGCTTTCTGTTTTGCAGAGATCACCGGAGAAAAAGCTCGGTTAAACCCTGAATCTAAGAGAGGACCAACCCCTTTTTATGCAGAACTAAACCCCTGGTCCGATTGATTCCGGTCATTCGAATCACTGTTTCTTCATTGGCGCCCATCGATTTTTCAATTTTCATTCTCGTCTTCTCGTTTCGATTCAGCTCTTTGCGTTTTCTGTTTTCCATGGCAGAAACTCCGTTGAATCGTCCATCAGCCCTCGACCGACGAATTATGCTCATGATCCTCGTGTCGAGGGGATTGTGGAAGAAGCATCCAATGATAACGATGTCCAGCACAACGTTAATCATCCGAATGATCCTGTCACACCAGGAGCACAACCCGAAATCCCAATAAGTTTGATTTTACCTCCTGGTTCATGGTATGTAAGATCTTAGGGTGCATTGAACGCAGTCTATGCACAGCTCTGTGCACAGGCTGCTCCACCTGCAACTCAATCACGAAGATCTGCACCCCAGGTATGAGCATCGTCTGCACCACGTACATCGCACTACGATGCACCATCACGAATGTCCATGGACGATACAAAAGTCTACTCCAGGTCTCCCACTAGGTACGAATCTACTCACTATGGGTCCAGATGAAGCGATTATCGTGATGAACAATACTCCCACAGACGTCAGTCAGTCCATTCTCGATTGGGCCTGCGTTCTTACCAGAGGCGGGACACCCAAACCGATGAATATGACAAAACATATCAGGAAGGTGACAACACAAGCGTTTTCAGTTGATTGCAGCAAGATCATACAAATTACAAACCAAAAGCCCGTGCGATTTACAACCCAGCCGCAGAGTATGATTACAATCTAATTTACCGACCAGCAGGAGCAGCGGAAAACTCAAAGTTTGTTAGCGAGATTGCTCTAGCTCAACTTGAAAGGGCAAAATTACCGTCAAATGTTGGTAAGTTCAACGGACTGTCAGATCTAGACGACCATCTACATGTGTTCACCAGCGCAGGATTAGTCGAAGGATGGACATTACCCATGTGGTATCATTTATTTGTTCAAACTTTGACAGGCGCAGCACGATTATGGTTTGACAACTTACCAGTGGGTAAGTTAACATCCGGGGTAGATTTGAGGGAGAAGTTCCTGGTCCATTTTAGTCAACAGCGCAGATCCGTCAGAGATACGGCAGATGTGATGAACATTTGGAGACGAGATGATGAAAGTTTGGAAGATTTCATAACAAGGTACAACAAATAAGTTCTGGAAATAGGCGACGTACATGAGCATCTAATCCACGAGCAGTTCAAATACGCGGTAAGGTGTGATGATTTGATAAAAGTCTTGTTAGGAACTGAGGGCCTACCAAAAAGTTGGGAAAAATTGATGGCCGCTGCCAAGGTTTATGCTCAGACAAAGCGTAATCTTAGCTCCAATAGGCCACCATTACCACAGAACCGTCCGCAGTACATGAGTGGGAACAGTGGCAGGAAAATTAAGAAAATCTGGAAGGATCCAGTGTAACACCTGTGCCTCCACGGCCATCAAACAAATACCAAACCAATGAAATATTATATTTCATACTTGGGATTTGTAAAAATATGTGTATCATTTGCACATATCAATTCTCGTTCAATTTCAAGCCTTAAATCGCTTTCTGGAGGGTTATACGCGCTCTGATGAGTAGATATAACCAGTTTAATCCAACGAACACTCCGGAATAGTGAAATAGGCTTAACATACCTTAAATAACCTTTACATAACTTAGATATAGGTTTTGGAAGGTTTGGTGTGGTGAAATCAAAGTTAAATAGCTTACAGGGACTAAAGTTGACAAACTGCGAAAGTATGTCAATTTGAACTGTAACAGACATTCCGGAACATGACCATAAGTTAAACATACCATAAATATCCTTTACATAGCTTAGAAATAGGCTTTGAGGGGTTAGGTGTGCTAAAATAAACTTTTTGGGTCATTCAGGGACTAAAAGTGTCAAAAAGTGCACAAGTTTGCATTTTCGCGCATAACTTACGTTCTGAATACATCCGGACATCCAAAAATTTATGTAAGCATGACTATATTATATTTTAGTGTTCGCCATAAGAAAAATCCATTCGTCGCGTCATTTGGATCGTTTTTCGCGCTTATGCGCATTCCGTCGTAATCAAGCGAACATCGCGATCGTACGACCAAACGAACCGACATCCGAGATATTTTTGAACACATTTTAAGTTCCCTATACTTTAACTTCATTTTAGAGCTTTGAAATGGGGTTAACGGGCCTTAAACATGTCGAAAATGGGCTGATTGCACTGCAGGGACCAAAATTGTAAATCTGCCAAAGTTGTTACCATACGGACCTCAACATTGGCAGCTTTGAGGTCCGTAAGGCAACCTGCAGACCAGATGCAGTGTATTAACAGCCTGTTTTTAGCAGATTTAACCACAACCACATGTTTGCAACTTGCTTAATCACTAAGATTAGGAGCATATGTGGCTCCATAACCTTTGTGACAAGTGTACGGCTCGGATCGTGGCACGATATTCAAGAAACGATCCTAGCGGCTCTACTTTATCTATAAATACCCAACCCACACAACCTCATTTTGCACAAGAATTCTGATTTGAGAGCTCTAAGTTGAAACCATTGTTTCATACCTGAGTTCTTAGATCGGGATTAGCATTCGGGGACCCTGGGTAAGTATTCTTTCATTCTTTTCCTTATTTTACTGCTTTTCGAGTCAGAAAGTCAAACTTTGTTTGACTTTCAGCGTTGACCAATTATGGTCAATGCGAAGTTCGTTTGAACTTCGCAACGTGAGTGTAATCACGTTGGTTATAGTCCCTTGGGACTATGCCCACTGATTACCACGTTGTCTAGGGTCGTAGGGTAGGCGATCTAATAAATCGCCTATACCTTCGAACCCGACCCAGTTTGGTCGATCATTAGGATCCGACCAAATACTTTAGGTGACCCTAGTATAGGGCATAACCTTCCGAGGTTATACCCTATGGTCACATCGTTTAAGTAGTTGTATGATAGGTAGTTTATATGCCTTAGGTAAATTACCAGAATACCCTTTTAATGTATAATTGGTAATTAAGCATATGTAACCTAAACTTTTGACACATAACTGATTATGTAACATGGTTAGGCATATAACACCTGTCATAGGACTAGTTAGACGGTCCGAACGCGTTTCACGCGCACGACGCGTTAAAGTAGCATAAGTTACCTTAATGGGTCGCGATGGGTCGATAATACTTAGGTTAAGTTTCATTTAGTATGTAGGCTTTGTTAAACCATATCATATGAGTTCCTACACTCATTTGGTTTACAAACCCTCCTGCTACCCAGTCTTCCGATTTAGGTCCGGGTTAATTATGTAGTTACCTATATTAGGTACCGTTTGATTTCCGGGACTCCTCTAGCTTACTTGGTAGTTGTTCAAGACCTCCAAGCATTCTCAGGCGAGTACATTCTTCCCCTATTTTACTGTTTTCAACTGTTTTGGGGTGACTCATATGTGCTAAATGTTTTCGATGTTATAACGATGGTTTCAAAAACGATTAAGACGATTTATACAAAACTAATAACGATTTCAATAAAGTGAACAAACTTGTTGGTTGGGTTACATAACAAATGACATTCATTAGCAATGATCAAGCCGACCAGTATTAGGTTATGGTACCATAGGATCTGACAAATCCCGTTATTTACTACACCCGTGGTTATGTGTGGGTATGGTAGGTAGCGACTGAATCTGTAATTGTTAACTTACCCTATGGAGGTTTGTTAATACGAAAACGAGAAGCGACGAGTAATGAGTCACGAAGGTTTGAATGTTATTAGCGAGACGATCATATAAGTAGTTTCACGACCTAAAACGAATTTAACGATTGGGTAAACGATAGGTTTTCACACGATGGTTTAACGATTGGGTAAACAATTGTACATGATTGACATTTGATCATGTATTTCCCACAAAACATAACTTTGATTTAAACCAAGTTTTACTTCAATACTTTGTTTTTGTGCATATGGTTTAGTTGAGACATTTCACTTGCCATACATGGATATTTGACATAGACATTTGACAATTTATTTAAACATAGACATTTTACATTGTTTGGTTTGGTTTGGTTAAGTGATTAAGTAATGGTGCGTATGTAATATGATATAAGCATGGTGGATACGCCGCTGGTACTTCCTATATATAAGTGTTTGTATGGTATTACATATCGTAGCGTTATTTGAATCATTTCAGTTTGAGACATTGAACATTTTATACAAGTAACATACTTTTCACAAGACATTTATTTACAAACAACTTATCTTATACAAACTCATTTTACATGGTTATTCATTTAATCATGCATTATTCTCTTATTTATACATATCACCTGAACTTATCATTGTTTTTCAAATAAATTACTAAAACAAATGTCTTTGGGTTAAGAGTCATGGCTACAAGGTTTTACAAATTATAACCCGCTTGATTTGAGTTGGTTAATTAAGTTGCAATATTATACTCTTTTCAAAACAAGGTTTTTAAATAAAGTATTGCAACGTCTAAACTAGCCATGATTTCGACACTCCTACAAAACCTATGTACTCGCCAGCATTTCTTTGCTGACCTCGTTTTCACATATGTTTCAGGTATTGTTGAATGATATCGATTGATAAGATGCATGCTCACATAGGACTGGACAAGGCCTTAGTGACTCAATAACAATGATAGACTATGTTTAAATAGTGTATTTAGATTTCAAGACGATGTAATTATTCAATGTTTAATAAAACGAAACACTTTTTGGTATCCATGGTTATGAAACATTAATTCTGTTGCAACACGCCCCGATGTTTCCGCCGCGCTTTGTTGTTTTACGCGGTCGGGGTGTGACAGAAAGATGGTATCAGAGCCAATGGTTATAGGGAATTAGGTTATTAGTAATTAGTAATGCTTTGACCTAGTCTATAACCTTCTTAGGACCCTAACGCGAGTTTACTTGCGTTTAGTCATAAAACAATACTGTCACCTATCCTTAGGCGACGACCACAACAAGAACATAAATTTCAAAACCGCTTTGAAAACTAATCATCTGTTCTAGGATGATTGATTACTAGGTTTTGAACCCTCTATTGTAAGGTTTTGAACTCTCTATTATATGGTTTTGAACCCCTTTGAGTTTTCAAAATCTCGTCAAGGTCTTGGGTCTTAAATAATGTGAACACGTGCAAACTGGAAGGGTGAATGCCTGTATTCTGGGTTTTCTGTCTAGGCAAGCACTTCGTATACATCTCATCAGACGCGAGACCAGTTGTGCTTACCTGGGAATTCTTGGGATGAGTGTTCACTTATAGGCGAGCATGTCTTCGCGATACATTATTTTTGACCTATTTACTTTGATTAAATCACCGAGGTCGTTTGTTGCTTTGTAGTAACAAACAAATGACCACTATCCTTGCTTTCATCAGATTTGTTTCATCTCATTCTTTTCGTCTAAATCTCTCACTCGTTTCCTTGTCAGACAATGCCTCCTCGACGCAATACCCGAACCGATACTCGGACTTTTACTATTGAAGAACTCGCAGCCCTGATCTCTCAACAGGTGGCTGCTGTGGTTCCCGGTGTTGTAACCCAAGTCCACGAGATGTACAACAACGGCAACAACAACAACAATAATGCACCGTGTAATTTCAAGAACTTCAATTCTGCGAAGCCACTTAAGTTTTCTGGGACTCAAGGAGCAACTGCGCTCCTGCAGTGGTTTGAGAGTATCGAGAGCACATTCAGACATGTGCAGTGTCAGGATGCGCGTAAGGTGGAATTTGCTTCGAGTGTGTTTGAAAAGCGAGCGCTTACTTGGTGGAATGGTATTATGCGAGATAGGGGTGCCGAAGTGGCGTTGGCACAAACATGGGCAGAGCTTCGGGCTCTCATGATGAAGGAGTTTTGTCCCCGTCACGAGATTCGAGTTTTGGAACGAGAGTTTGACGACTTAAAGCAAGATGGGGCTGAACACCGTGCGTACACGGATCGTTTTGAAGAACTCAGTCTATTGTGTCCCACCATGGTTACCCCTCTGGAAAAAGCGATCGAGAGATACATAGATGGTTTACCCGATTCTATTTTGGATATTTTGATCGGTGTTAATCCTACCACCCTTCGTCAAGCAATCGAGTTGTCAGCTACCCTGACTGAGTCTCAAGTCAGAAAGGGTAAACTCACCCGCAAGGGTGATAAAAAGAAGGCAACCGATTCTGAAAAGGACAAGAAGAAGGATAAGGGGAAGGGTAAGGAAGGTGAGACGTCAAAGAAATCGAAGAAGCGGAAGGGTGCCCAAAATTTTGCTGTTACAGCACAGACTGCTCAGAACCTGCAGAATCCGCCGGCTCAGCCACATGCAAAGAAGGCATATGCTGGTACCGCACCACATTGTGCCCGTTGCAACGGTCATCACGTTGCACAACAAGATTGCAAGAAATGCACAACGTGTGGTATACTTGGGCATTTGGCCAATACTTGTCGTCTGAGACAAAATCAGGCTGCTCAGGTTCAAGCTCCGGTTCAAGGGAGTGCTGCGAGATTCCCACTGGGTTCATGTTTCAACTGCGGAGAGTTTGGTCATTTCCGCCCCAACTGTCCGAGACTGGTGAATGCAAATGCTAACGCAAACCCGAATGCGAACGTTCACGTCAATGTGAATCCAGCACGTGGTCGAGTGTTTAACATCAATGAGGCAATCGATGATGAAGAAGTGAACTTTTAGTATTTTGTATTTCCTCTGGTTGTTATCTTGTAACATTTAAAGACAATGCGGTTGCTATATAAATAAAAATTTGTGGTTTTTATTTTTAACTAATGCAATTGTATGAATGTTTGATCCAACCTTATGATGTTAACACAAAGACAAAACTACTCGTGTGGTTCTGTCATTTTTATGATCACTTGTGATCTCCCTAAGAACCTCAAACACTTGTTTCTTTTAAATCTAAGAGTATCTTATCGCCTTGTACCGTTCGAGATGCAAGAATTATCAAAACAGCTTCAAGAGTTGTCTGATAAAGGATTCATCCGTCCGAACTTTTCACCTTAGAGAAACTCCTGTTCTCTTTGTGAAAAGAAAAATGGATCTTTTCAAATGTATATCGATTAATGTAAGCCTAGTAAGCTTACCATCAAGAATCGATATTCCCTACCTTAAATCAATGATCCGATCATCTGCAGGGTACTTCATGCTTTTCCAAGATCGATTTGCGTTCTTGGTATCATCAACTTCGTATTCTCGAAGAAGATGTTCCCAAAACGGTTTTTCTGCACGAAGTATGGCCATTACGAGTTTACAGTCATACCTTTTGGTTTGACAAATGCTCCAGCCATCTTCATGGACTTAATAAATAGGGTCTGCAAGCCTTATTTGGATCAGTTCGTCATTGTTTTGATTGATGACATCTTGATCTATTCAAAGTCCCGAGCCGACCACGATCAACACCTTCGTTGATTTCGGAGCCTGATTGGATTCCTTGTACACCTTAATATGTACATTACAACTCAATTAGGACAAGCCGAATTCCTTTTTAGATCTTCCTATTTTTATAGTTAGATTCTTGAAAATATTTAATGTGCCAAGTGAAATCCACGGATTGGATTCCTAGTATGCCTTAAATACCCATGTCCAAAGATAACAAATTAAACGATTATACGATTAAACGATTTTGCGATTATACAATTATGCGATTATGTGTTTATGTGTTATGTGTTCTCCTCTATGTTTTTGTGTGATCCAATTTTCAAATCCTCATAGAATCTTTCGTATCTTTATATGAGGGATTCATAGTAGGATATTCAAAAGGTACTACTTTAAATCCTTAATGGGCTTCTACGTTGTAGTTAAAGACCCTTGGGATTATATGGTACCATTCCATGATTCGATGAGAGACCCTTGAGTGGTCTAGTCAAAAAGATTGATTCACAATCTGGTTAAAGAACGACATCTAGTGATGTAGCTGGACAGACTCCTTGATAGTCTATTTAAATCATTTATTGATTTAGTCTAAAGGACTCTATGGCGGTCTAGTCGCACTCATCACAGGATTGTTCATTGGGTTTCACACTACACATTATAAAATAGACTGGGTGAACTGGGCAAGGAATTGTCTAATTATGGACGCGTACATAATTATGAAATTTAGTGCACAGAAACACAGTAAGATTTATTATGTGTAAGAACCGATAGTGACGACAATAACGAAATGAGAACGATGTAATAGAGGTACGGTGGACGCACCAATGATGCTTCATATACTTGTATATAAGTATCCCTCTTACATTGCAAGCATGATGTTATTAAAGTTACTAGAAGTTCAGAACCCTAACCAATGTTGTTCGGTCTTTTCAACTTCATGTTTTAAACTCTCACAAGTTTCCTCTAAATAAATTTCGGGACGAAATTTCCTAAAGTAGGGGAGACTGTAACACCTGTGCCTCCACGGCCATCAAACAAATACCAAACCAATGAAATATTATATTTCATACTTGGGATTTGTAAAAATATGTGTATCATTTGCACATATCAATTCTCGTTCAATTTCAAGCCTTAAATCGCTTTCTGGAGGGTTATACGCGCTCTGATGAGTAGATATAACCAGTTTAATCCAACGAACACTCCGGAATAGTGAAATAGGCTTAACATACCTTAAATAACCTTTACATAACTTAGATATAGGTTTTGGAAGGTTTGGTGTGGTGAAATCAAAGTTAAATAGCTTACAGGGACTAAAGTTGACAAACTGCGAAAGTATGTCAATTTGAACTGTAACAGACATTCCGGAACATGACCATAAGTTAAACATACCATAAATATCCTTTACATAGCTTAGAAATAGGCTTTGAGGGGTTAGGTGTGCTAAAATAAACTTTTTGGGTCATTCAGGGACTAAAAGTGTCAAAAAGTGCACAAGTTTGCATTTTCGCGCATAACTTACGTTCTGAATACATCCGGACATCCAAAAATTTATGTAAGCATGACTATATTATATTTTAGTGTTCGCCATAAGAAAAATCCATTCGTCGCGTCATTTGGATCGTTTTTCGCGCTTATGCGCATTCCGTCGTAATCAAGCGAACATCGCGATCGTACGACCAAACGAACCGACATCCGAGATATTTTTGAACACATTTTAAGTTCCCTATACTTTAACTTCATTTTAGAGCTTTGAAATGGGGTTAACGGGCCTTAAACGTGTCGAAAATGGGCTGATTGCACTGCAGGGACCAAAATTGTAAATCTGCCAAAGTTGTTACCATACGGACCTCAACATTGGCAGCTTTGAGGTCCGTAAGGCAACCTGCAGACCAGATGCAGTGTATTAACAGCCTGTTTTCAGCAGATTTAACCACAACCACATGTTTGCAACTTGCTTAATCACTAAGATTAGGAGCATATGTGGCTCCATAACCTTTGTGACAAGTGTACGGCTCGGATCGTGGCACGATATTCAAGAAACGATCCTAGCGGCTCTACTTTATCTATAAATACCCAACCCACACAACCTCATTTTGCACAAGAATTCTGATTTGAGAGCTCTAAGTTGAAACCATTGTTTCATACCTGAGTTCTTAGATCGGGATTAGCATTCGGGGACCCTGGGTAAATATTCTTTCGTTCTTTTCCTTATTTTACTGCTTTTCGAGTCAGAAAGTCAAACTTTGTTTGACTTTCAGCGTTGACCAATTATGGTCAATGCGAAGTTCGTTTGAACTTCGCAACGTGAGTGTAATCACGTTGGTTATAGTCCCTTGGGACTATGCCCACTGATTACCACGTTGTCTAGGGTCGTAGGGTAGGCGATCTAATAAATCGCCTATACCTTCGAACCCGACCCAGTTTGGTCGATCATTAGGATCCGACCAAATACTTTAGGTGACCCTAGTATAGGGCATAACCTTCCGAGGTTATACCCTATGGTCACATCGTTTAAGTAGTTGTATGATAGGTAGTTTATATGCCTTAGGTAAATTACCAGAATACCCTTTTAATGTATAATTGGTAATTAAGCATATGTAACCTAAACTTTTGACACATAACTGTTTATGTAACATGTTTAGGCATATAACACCTGTCATAGGACTAGTTAGACGGTCCGAACGCGTTTCACGCGCACGACGCGTTAAAGTAGCATAAGTTACCTTAATGGGTCGCGATGGGTCGATAATACTTAGGTTAAGTTTCATTTAGTATGTAGGCTTTGTTAAACCATATCATATGAGTTCCTACACTCATTTGGTTTACAAACCCTCCTGCTACCCAGTCTTCCGATTTAGGTCCGGGTTAATTATGTAGTTACCTATATTAGGTACCGTTTGATTTCCGGGACTCCTCTAGCTTACTTGGTAGTTGTTCAAGACCTCCAAGCATTCTCAGGCGAGTACATTCTTCCCCTATTTTACTGTTTTCAACTGTTTTGGGGTGACTCATATGTGCTAAATGTTTTCGATGTTATAACGATGGTTTCAAAAACGATTAAGACGATTTATACAAAACTAATAACGATTTCAATAAAGTGAACAAACTTGTTGGTTGGGTTACATAACAAATGACATTCATTAGCAATGATCAAGCCGACCAGTATTAGGTTATGGTACCATAGGATCTGACAAATCCCGTTATTTACTACACCCGTGGTTATGTGTGGGTATGGTAGATAGCGACTGAATCTGTAATTGTTAACTTACCCTATGGAGGTTTGTTAATACGAAAACGAGAAGCGACGAGTAATGAGTCACGAAGGTTTGAATGTTATTAGCGAGACGATCATATAAGTAGTTTCACGACCTAAAACGAATTTAACGATTGGGTAAACGATAGGTTTTCACACGATGGTTTAACGATTGGGTAAACAATTGTACATGATTGACATTTGATCATGTATTTCCCACAAAACATAACTTTGATTTAAACCAAGTTTTACTTCAATACTTTGTTTTTGTGCATATGGTTTAGTTGAGACATTTCACTTGCCATACATGGATATTTGACATAGACATTTGACAATTTATTTAAACATAGACATTTTACATTGTTTGGTTTGGTTTGGTTAAGTGATTAAGTAATGGTGCGTATGTAATATGATATAAGCATGGTGGATACGCCGCTGGTACTTCCTATATATAAGTGTTTGTATGGTATTACATATCGTAGCGTTATTTGAATCATTTCAGTTTGAGACATTGAACATTTTATACAAGTAACATACTTTTCACAAGACATTTATTTACAAACAACTTATCTTATACAAACTCATTTTACATGGTTATTCATTTAATCATGCATTATTCTCTTATTTATACATATCACCTGAACTTATCATTGTTTTTCAAATAAATTACTAAAACAAATGTCTTTGGGTTAAGAGTCATGGCTACAAGGTTTTACAAATTATAACCCGCTTGATTTGAGTTGGTTAATTAAGTTGCAATATTATACTCTTTTCAAAACAAGGTTTTTAAATAAAGTATTGCAACGTCTAAACTAGCCATGATTTCGACACTCCTACAAAACCTATGTACTCGCCAGCATTTCTTTGCTGACCTCGTTTTCACATATGTTTCAGGTATTGTTGAATGATATC
Source organism: Helianthus tuberosus (assembly GCA_030545235.1). Classification (NCBI taxonomy): domain Eukaryota; kingdom Viridiplantae; phylum Streptophyta; class Magnoliopsida; order Asterales; family Asteraceae; genus Helianthus; species Helianthus tuberosus. The sequence continues at coordinate 58,734,406 of CM060426.1, read as the reverse complement.
GATTGATAAGATGCATGCTCACATAGGACTGGACAAGGCCTTAGTGACTCAATAACAATGATAGACTATGTTTAAATAGTGTATTTAGATTTCAAGACGATGTAATTATTCAATGTTTAATAAAACGAAACACTTTTTGGTATCCATGGTTATGAAACATTAATTCTGTTGCAACACGCCCCGATGTTTCCGCCGCGCTTTGTTGTTTTACGCGGTCGGGGTGTGACATCCAGTCTCAGGCACATACTCATCCGACGATGCTCACGCAACAATTAACAAGTTAGCATCACAAAAGGAGGCTAAAAAAGAGAACCGCGAAGGGCAGTGGACTCCTCTCACAAAGACACCATCGAAAGTACTCAGCACTGAGGACTACCAATTCAAAACACCACCACCGATGAAGAACAAAATAGGACAAGATCCAAACCTTTACTGCGAGTACCATAAAGCCAATGGCCACACCACAAACAACTGCATAAGTCTCCGCATGGAAATAGAGAAAGCATTAAAGAGTGGAGAACTCACCCACCTTGTCCAAAACGTGCGCAAAGACATTAAGTAGATCACGTGCGAGGACGAAGGTCCGAGCAAAAAAGCGAAACAAACTTGATGTCGCAACCCCCGATCCCAAATCCCCGGGAACGGGCGGCCGCGAGCCAGTTTCAGTGGTATCGTGTATTGTCTAATTTGGCAGCCGAAATTTTCATCAGGACCGTAGTTAGAAAATATTTGATCAGAGTAAATACCACATTTCCATAATATTAAACATATGGGATAAACCCAAGTTCATAGTACACACGTTTTCATAGGAATAAATCCTATTTTATTTAATAAAACATCTATTTTATTTTAGGTGATTTTATTGCCACTTTTCCTGTTGGTGCATGCGTCTGTCGACTTCGTCTTGTATCGAGTCTCGCATTGTTCATAGCACGAAGATCAAGAAAACAAGTCATAGATGAAATTCCGCTTGAAGAGGACATGGCAGGTTCAAGCGAAATCACTTATTTTGCTTGAACTGATGATCTCGCTTAAATGTTTGATTCCGCTTGAACTGGTTATCTTGTAATTCTGCTTGGAATTACATTGTGATTCCGCTTGTAATGTGATTCCGCTTGAGTCTGTTCAAGTGGAATTAGATGTCTATAAATAGGAGTGATTCCGTTTCATTTAGAGCGGAATTAGAGAAGAGGTTTTCCGATGGCGAAGCTCTGTCGAAGTGTCGTCTTACTGTAAAACTGTTCCAGATCAATATAAATGACAGTTAAAAGTGATATCTCGCTGAATTCAACTCATTATGTCTGTTTCCGCCTTTCATTTTGAGTAGAACGCCTCTGATCGACTCATTTCGGGTCTGTAAACGATCCTACAAGTGGTATCAGAGCTCAGGAGGAGGAGTTCTGCAGATTTCAGCTTGATTTCATCTCATTTTCTAGCTTCTACACCTTCTTTTATCATTTGAACAACTTTTCACGGATAAAATGGCCTAAATTTTTCACAACATAAGCGAAATCCTGTTTTAACAAAGCCTTGAGAGAATTAGACCAAAATTCAACTTAAAAGTGACAAAAATGGACCAAAGTTCTAATTCCGCTTGAACGTGTCGTTTAATTCCACTTGAAAAGTGTAGGATCGTATACGGACCTGAACGAGTCTTTCAAAGGAGTTTTAATCAGTTACAGGTGCGGAAAACAAGTAACTAATGTAGAAACAGCAAGCAATTCACTTTAAACACGCTTTTGTATTGATCTTTAACAGTTTACATACAAACGTCACACCGGCAGCACCTCGGTATGGAATACAAGGACTCTCCTCCCTGATTTCGCTCATGCTAACCTATATATAGGGTTTTAATTCCGCCCGAAATGACACGGGACATTAGGAGCGAAATCATTTCTTTTGATTCTGGGCGGAATCACCTACGAGCGAAATCAGCAACTAAACAATTCTATTTCAAATGAACATTCTATTTTGTCTTATATGAAACATTAAATTTCGAATTCATGGGCTGATGTGAGAATGCTTTTGTCTTGTTCCATATGAATGTTGTAGACTTGTGATGTCATTGGTATGATGTCATCATTAATAATGATGACATCATGCTTGATCCGAACCGCAACGTATTCGAGACTCGACATAAGACTAAGACGACAGATGAATGCACCAACAGATAATCAAAAGAAATGATTTCGCTCCTAATGTCCCATGTCATTTCGGGCGGAATTAAAACCCTATATATAGGTTAGCATGAGCGAAATCAGTGAGGAGAGTTCTTGTATTCCATACCGAGGTGCTGCCAGTGTGAGGTTTGAATGTAATCTGTTAAATATCAATACAAAAGTGTGTTTAAAGTGAATTGCTTGCTGTTTCTACATCAGTTTCTTGTTTTTCCGCTTTAATATGTTGATTCTATTGATCTGAATGACATGTACAATTGAGTCAACACTTCGGCAGCACTTCGTGGCTCACCGGAAGACAACACCTAGAACTCTCATCTGATTTCGCCCCAAATGACCCTATATATATGGTTCTGATTTCGCTCCTAATGACATGGTGTCATTTGGAGTGGAATCAGCATGTTACTTTCGGGTGGAATCAGAATTTAACATTTGGAGTGGAATCAGAAAATTACATTTGGAGTGGAATCAGAAAATTATGTGATTTAGCTTGAAATGACAAAATGTCATTTCAAGTGAAATCACTCCTAAATATTCTGATTCTTGGATTCCGTGCTCTATTCTATCTATCTCTAGACTGAGACTCGACATAAGACGAAGACGACAGATGCATGCACTAACAGACTCCCCCTCAGATGTTGACGAGTCTTAAGTGTCGAGTCTTCGCATCTTCAGACTTTATCAGTCTCTTTTCTTTCTTAGCATATACCAAGATCTTCTCTTTGGCTCTAGCCTCGTCAGACTCCCCCTCTCATCATGATGGGATCGTTGTCTGGAATTAGCTATCACCTTGAGATCAATCCCTGGCTTTATCTCTGATCAGCTCATCTCCTGCACAATCTTCTCTCAAACACATAAGTTTTTACTTAAATCAATAAGAAAAACTTACTAGTAATAGTTACATCAAGTTCAAATTAATGACCCTGATTAACTAATCAAATTTTTCTTTCTCAAAATCAGTTTCTTCTTTTATATGCACACTCCCAAACCAGTTCATCATGTTCAGCACTTGAAATTTTGAAAATCAGCTCTTCAACATCAGTTGTCGAAAATATTTTTGTATTTTTCAAAACTTATGCTAAAACACACTAAAATCTTTTTGGGATTTTTGAATAATATGAAATGCAGTAAAGAAATATATACAGACACTATTTTTGTGAGTTTGCGTAAGAGGATCATATCAGTTTATGACCAATCACTAGCACCGTTAAGCTTTAAACATTTTCAGCTTTAAACGATTCACATTGATTGACGATATTGTTGTCCACTTAAACTCAATCTAAAAACTTTCAAAATGCTTACCGATACGTTAAGGTATATTAAGATAGCACTAAGTTCTTATGGACCCCACGATCTCAGCATATCCCCTCATCATGCAATACACTGACTCAAGTAATGCCTTTAAACTTTTATCAACTGTGATTTGTGCGAAAACAAAGCAGAATGTTTAAACATTAACAATCAGGTCGATACTTCCGTATACGCAGAGAAAGTCCAATGTTTAAACAAAATAAGAAAAATAAAACAAGTTGAAGTTGTTTAGGCTTTAACCACCAGGTCGATACTCCCGTATACGCAGAGGAGGTCCAAAGCTTAAACGAAACACCAAAGAAAATAAAGAAGAACGTTTAGACAACAACATCCAGGTCGATACTCACGTATACGCAGAGGATGTCCGATGCTTAAACAAAATAAAGAAATAAGACAAGCTTAAATCTTTGCAAAATGAAATGCACAATCACAGCGACTTTTCAGCAAAGTTGTGAAAGTTCACAAACTTAACCAGTTTTATGTCTTTCGACAATCAGCGATTACTGAGTAGGCACACAATCAAGAAGGACAAAAACTAAGTACTATGCTTTTGATCATGTTTCCCACTAGAACTAGGCTTTTTCATTTAAGTTTGTATCGTTCTCGCAAATCTACTAATCTAGCTGAGCCTATCATCACAATTTTAGTGAGATCGCTTATCACATTTTATCTTTCCATTTCTTTAGCATGTTGTGACAGTCTACTGATGTACTATCATTTCCTCTTTTTTTACACAAAAACTCATTTTCATTTTATCATGTTTTTGTCTTTTTCAAATTTTCAAATGTTTTTGGATTTTCTGAAATTTCTTACTCCCCCTAAAATGCAAACACATTTTATGAAATTTGAAAACAAATTTTGATACTCTACCTGTACAGTTTGTTTTCTAAAAAAATTGACAACCGATATCAAATCACCTCAATTCGCCATTCTCCTGGCATAAACAATCAGAACTCCCCCTTTCAACAAACTATTTTCTCATAATGATTTCAAAACACTTAAGTTTGTTTTAACCAAAATGATTTTTCCGGAAAATTAGTTTTGTTGATTTTACCATTTGTAAAATTAGGAGTTTGGTTCATCATATTGTCCATTTAATCTCTTTCTTCAAAATCCCTTTCGTCCTCAGATTTGTATCTGATGAATCCGTTTTACTTGACTTTACAGTCGAGTGAATCGATTCGTCAGAACTCTTATTTGTACCTACTGATGAACCCGAGGACAAAATCTTCTCTAGATACTCTCTAGCCTTCTTTCTCTTCTTCCTCAGTCTGTCTTTCTGCCCCTGAGAAAGCTTCACTTTCGTTTCTTGAACTTTAGGTTCTTGAACCTTCTGTTCTTTGGGCTTGACATTGACTGGTTTCTTTGCCATCTTCTGAGAATTAACCCTCAATCTTTCATTTGATCTCCTTGGGCAATCTCTGGCAATGTGACCTCTGATGTTGCAATTAAAGCATCTCCTCGTCTCATAACTCCAACCTTGGCAGTTAACAGCAATGTGTCCTTGATAACCACATCGGTAACACACTCTGTTATCGTACCAATCACCATTCTCAGTCCAAACATTCAGATCATAGCACTGTTTGGCTTGGTGATAATCCTTGCTCCTCTTGTTTGCTGGATTTGACTTTTGCGCACTGTGGTCAAACCTGCACCACTTATTGCCAACAATTTTTGAATTTTGAATTTTTATTGTTTTTAATTTTTGATTGTGATTGGATGATTGATCTGATGAACTTTTATTTTCTTTTTGAACATTTTTCAAAATTTTCTCTTTTTGTTTTTGTTCCACTTTCTTCTTCAAAGGTTTTTGCTTAGAGCATTCTCCCTTTTCAGTTGATTGCGGAACATTTTCTTGAAATTTTTCTTTTAATTTCAAAAACAAATTCTTTTTCTTAATTTTTTCTTTTTCATCATCAGATTTCTCATCGCAATCTTTAACTTTGACTTTGTCAAAGTTTGTGACATTGTCACTTATTGGAACTGAATTAATAGGTTTTGGACAAGGAACAGTTGAAGTATTCACAAACACCTTCAACTTTTCTTCCCATTCCTTGATTTTCTTTTGAGCACACTCTGAAGTTCAGAGAAAAGAAACAAGAAATTGTAGGATCGTATACGGACCTGAACGAGTCTTTCAGAGGAGTGTTAATCAGTTTTAGGTGCGGAAAAACAAGAAACTGATGTAGAAACAGCAAGCCATTCACTTTAAACACACTTTTGTATTGATATCTAACAGATTACATTCAAACCTCACACCGGCAGCACCTCGGTATGGAATACAAGAACTCTCCTCACTGATTTCGCTCATGCTAACCTATATGTAGGGTTTTAATTCCGCCCGAAATGACACGGGACATTAGGAGCGAAATCATTTCTTTTGATTCCGGGCGGAATCACCTACGAGCGAAATCAGCAACTAAACAATTCTATTTCAAATGAACATTCTATTTTGTCTTATATGAAACATTAAATTTCGAATTCATGGGCTGATGTGAGAATGCTTTTGTCTTGTTCCATATGAATGTTGTAGACTTGTGATGTCATTGGTATGATGTCATCATTAATAATGATGACATCATGCTTGATCCGAATCGCAACGTATTCGAGACTCGACATAAGACGAAGACAACAGATGAATGCACTAACAGACTCCCCCTCAGATGTTGACGAGTCTTAAGTGTCGAGTCTTTACAATCTTCAGTCTTTATCAGTCTGAACGCTCTCTGAAATATCTCACAATGTAAGCATCCTCAAACTTTATCTCCTTCTCGTCTTCAGCATCAACAGACTTCCCACGAACAATCTTTACTCGGATGTCTTCAGACTCCCCCTTTCGATATGCTGGGATCGCAGTCTGGCATGTTGAAATCACATTGACCTCAGGTATCGGAATCTGTCTCTCTATCATCAGATTCAAGATCGAAACCTGGCTATACCTGCACATTCTTAACCCAGAAGTAAATTTCACAAATTTAACATTTCAACAAATTTACTATCTTCTAACCACTCGAACACTCAATCTCAAAATGATTTAATCATTAGTAATATCTGATGAACCACTTAAATGAATATCAATTTTCATTTCAAACATCTTCAAACAAACTTTCTTTCCCAAACCTGTTCATCATCTTCAGTACTTAGAATTTTGAAAATCAGCTCTCCAACATCAGTTGTCAAAAATCTTTTTTGATTTTTTTCAAAATTTATGCTAAAACACATTAAAAATCTTTTTAGAATTTTTTAATATAAAGAAATGCAGTAAAGAAATATTTACAGACACTATTTTTGTGAGTTCGTGCAAGAGAATCATACCAGTTATTGAGACAAATCACCAACACCGTTAAGCTTTATACATTTTAAGTTCTAAACAATTCACCTAGATTGTCAGTATATTGGTCCACTTAAATTCTCACACAAAGTTCAACTGTTCCGAGATACGATATTAATGTCTTAGGAACTTAAACTTAATCGCGTGTCCCACTACTTGAATATACTCCCGTATCCAGATCCCAATATTCAGTCGTACAGGTGAATATACCACAGATGATATCTGTAAGGGGTTAATAAATTATGAAGAATCATGAGAGCTCAGGTCAGAACTACCGTTCAGCAGAGAGATCATGACTCGACTTTTGGGTGTGTCCCCTTTAGAGGATCTTTTGATTACAACAGCAATGACTATCAATTTTATTGTTTCATCAATTTGCTGAGGGCGGGGCTATATTTCAAGCAAGCAGAAAGTATTATTCGAGGACTAGGTCAGAACTTCCATTCAGCAGAAGTCCGGGAATAATACCCCAGATATCACTGAGCATAAAGACCTAGTATCTCAGAAAGAGGGACCTTTCAAACAAGATTTCGGGGGTTACCCATATATCCAAGAAGTTGTTCCCCACGATATAAGCAAGTTTGAATTTAGGTTTATATCTCGTCACAATCTACTAAATGTGCAAAAACCTACTGGCATATCCGCAGTGAGATTGTTTATCACATTTTTAACTTTACATTTCTTTAGCATGTTGTGACAGTCTACTGATGTACTATCATTTCCTCTTTTTTTACACAAAAACTCATTTTCATTTTATCATGTTTTTGTCTTTTTCAAATTTTCAAATGTTTTTGGATTTTCTGAAATTTCTTACTCCCCCTAAAATGCAAACACATTTTAGGAAATTTGAAAACAAATTTTGATACTCTACCTGTACAGTTTGTTTTCTAAAAAAAATTGACAACCGATATCAAATCACCTCAATTCGCCATCCTCCTGGCATAAACAATCAGAACTCCCCCTTTCAACAAACTATTTTCTCATAATGATTTCAAAACACTTAAGTTTGTTTTAACCAAAATGATTTTTTCGGAAAATAAGTTTTGTTGATTTTACCATTTGTAAAATTAGGAGTTTGGTTCATCATATTGTCCATTTAATCTCTAACAGATTACATTCAAAATCAGACTTTTAACACTATGAGTGGAATCAAAATGTTCACAGGAGCGGAATCAAACTTGTTCACAAGAGCGGAATCAACAATGTACTCAGGAGTGGAATCAACAATGTACTCAGGAGCGGAATCACTATGTATTCAGGAGCGAAATCAAAAACTTTGTATCCCAATAGCGAAATCAGAAATATCCATTACGAGCGGAATCAACTCCGACATCATTTTTACCCATTTTTAAGTCGATTTTAGCAATGAAACTTTCAAGGATTTGTTAATAGTCACTTTTATACAATTTGTGAAAATTTGAACCGGTTTTGACCGTTAAATCTTTCTGAACTGATGAAAGAATGATGTAGAAGACAGAAAAACAATAATATCCGGCTAAATTCGACAGAACTCCTCGTACTTGGCTCTGATACCAATTGTAGGATCGTATACGGACCTGAACGAGTCTTTCAGAGGAGTGTTAATCAGTTTCTTGTTTTTCCGCACCTGAAACTGATTAACACTCCTTTGAAACTGATCATTTGTTTGTCTCGTTCATGTCGTTCAGGTGATTCACGGGGTGAACCAGTTCGTTTGAAAGCTAGTTTGAGAAATTCTTCGATATCGAATCATGAGTGAAGATTTTTACAATGCATTTGCAACATCTCCGACTACTCCGGGTGACATTGCTAAGAACATGACAATGGAGAATGAAACCAAAACAATGCAAAAACCCCCGAAACTTATGGGAATTGAGGATTATCACGGGTGGAAGAAACGGTTTGAGAATTGGGTTCAGACGAATCATCTAAAAGCTTGGGAGAGCATCGAAACTGAATATGAGAGGCCAAAGAATTCAGCGGGAGTCGGTAAAATCATTTCAGAATTCACGGAGCAAGAAAGAGAGAGTTACAAAGGAGAAAAGATGATGATCAATTTGTTACAACAAGCTGTTAAAGAAGATATATTTGTGTTGCTTCAACATGATGAAAACGCTTATTCTATTTGGGAAGCTCTTGGAAAGAAATTTGAGGGAAGTACTGAAATGCTACAAAGTAAAGCAGCTTTGTTGAAAAAGGAATTTGAACTATTTACGTGCATGCCTGGTGAAACAACAAAGAGTCTTATTGAAAGATACTGTCATCTTGTACGCACTATGTCACAGTTGAAGATTACAAAAACTCCAGCAGAATGGGTTGAAAAACTTGCTGATGCGTTACCGCAACAGGAATGGGGTACATATCTGATGATATTGAAAAATTCCGGACAGTTTAGAAGGTTATCGATTGCACAGTTTATAGAGAAGTTGGAGGCACAGGATTTGGAGCAGCAGAAAATTGCTAGAATGAACAGTTCTACTCATCAACAAGATATTAAATTGTACTATAAAGGAAATGTTCAAACTGCTGAAGCAAGTCCAAAGATACAAACTGCATTTAGTGCTGGAAATCAATCTACACCAAGCAGTCAAGGATCAGTCAACACTAATGGGTTCTCAACGGTGAATCCTCCAAGTGTTCAAAGTTCATCTGTTGGAAATGGTCATTCGATTCAGTGCAATGTAGCTCTACATCTTCAAAACGGTCAAAATTATTCTGAAGAAGTTGTTAAGCATCATATGGGATTATTGGTCACTGCATTAGAGTCTTATGAAGGGTTGATTGCCGGAAAAATTGGCAATCCGATGCTCACAAAGGAAGATTATGACCAGATCGATGCAGAGGAGCTGGAACTGATGGATATTAAATGGGCCTTAGCTAGTGTTTTGAGGAGAGCAGAAAAATTTAGATTGGTTACAGGAAGAAATGATTTCTTGGATGTAAATCTTTCTAATCTAGGATTTGATAAATCTAAAGTTATCTGTTTTCGTTGCAGGGAGAAAGGCCACTTTAAAAGAGAACGAGCTGAAGTGTAACGTTACTCTGCCGGATTTTCAAGTCATATATGAATGAGAAGTGTAGTTTAACGTGATATCTTCTGTTTTCTACTCCGTTCTTGCTAATTCAACTCTGTTTGTGTGTTTCCGCCACACAAACAGTGCGTATTGATTCTGAATTGACTCATTTGGTCGATTATTCGATATTCACAGTTCTGTTCAATACATCATATGACTGTTTCAAATTTTTTACATCAAACAACAACTTTTCTTTCAACTTTTCTAACTCACTAAACCTCTCATCTTTTTCTATACATTGTTTACATGACTCTAAACAAATAAGACAAGGTTTTGTGATTTCAACGATCTTCTCGACTTCAATTATCTTTTCCACTTCCACAATCTTCTCAATCACTTTGACTTCTTTTAAATCTTTTGCAGCTTTCCTTTCTTTCAGTTTCTTCAATTTTTCTGCAAAATAAAATTCAAAAGTGTCAGAAGATAAATGAGTTTTTCCCAAATTTATCTGTTCCATTTCTTCATCACTATCACTTGTTTCTGATGAACTGTTTTCAGATGAAACAGATCTTTCATCCTCATTTTTCTCTTCATCAGATAACACTTCCATCCATTCCTTCAACATTTCTGGCTTTTGAACAATATGTGCAATAAAAGCTTTAACATTAGGATCAGCTGGAATGTACTTGTCCCAGCTAAAACCATCAGCCACTTTCTCGTCATCTTGATCCATGATGCCATAGTAAGCCTTTTTGTTTGCATCTTCGATCATTCTTCCATGTGCCGTTTGAACTTCTTTTTGTTGATGCGGTTGATGAGTGATTTGCTGATAAATGGATTTCCTATAATAATCATCAAGGAGTCGTCTGGGAAAGATGATTATTATAGGAAATCCATTTATCAGCAAATCACTCATCAACCGCATCAACAAAAAGAAGTTCAAACGGCACATGGAAGAATGATCGAAGATGCAAACAAAAAGGCTTACTATGGTATCATGGATCAAGATGACAAGAAAGTGGCTGATGGTTTTAGCTGGGACAAGTACATTCCAGCTTATCCTAATGTTAAAGCTTTTATTGCACATATTGTTCAAAAGCCAGAAATGTTGAAGGAATGGATGGAAGTGTTATCTGATGAAGAGAAAAATGAAGATGAAAGATCTGTTTCATCTGAAAACAGTTCATCAGAAACAAGTGATAGTGATGAAGAAATGGAACAGATAAATTTGGGAAAAACTCATTTATCTTCTGACACTTTTGAATTTTATTTTGCAGAAAAATTGAAGAAACTGAAAGAAAGGAAAGTTGCAAAAGATTTAAAAGAAGTCAAAGTGATTGAGAAGATTGTGGAAGTGGAAAAGATAGTTGAAGTCGAGAAGATCGTTGAAATCACAAAACCTTGTCTTATTTGTTTAGAGTCATGTAAACAATGTATAGAAAAAGATGAGAGGTTTAGTGAGTTAGAAAAGTTGAAAGAAAAGTTGTTGTTTGATGTAAAAAATTTGAAACAGTCATATGATGTATTGAACAGAACTGTGAATAGTCTGGAAGTGAGACCGTTTAACGCTATTTAAACAATACAATTCTTTAGCATACTGTAACTGTCTACTGATGTACTATCATTTCCTCTCCTTTGACACAAAAACTCATTTTTGATTTTATCATGTTTTTTGCCTTTTTCAAATGCAAGCAATTCACTTTAAACACGCTTTTGTATTGATCTTTAACAGTTTACATACAAACGTCACACCGGCAGCACCTCGGTATGGAATACAAGGACTCTCTCCCTGATTTCACTCATGCTAGCCTATATATAGTATTCTAATTCCGCCCGAAATGACACGGTTACAAAAAGAGCGGAATCCACTTTTATGATTCCGCATTGTTCCGGTTTCATTCTCCATATTCATGTTCTTAGTAATTTCGGATGGACTAGTCGGGGTTGTAGCAAAAGCGTTGTAAAAATCTTCACTCATGATTCGATATCGAAGAATTTCTCAAACTAGCTTTCAAACGAACTGGTTCACCTCGTGAAAACACCTTAATCACCTGAACCAAACAAGCAAATGATCAGTTTAAAGAATTATCAGTTAACAGAATAAGACTGGTACTCGAACTGGTGAATATTCTGTGCGAACTGAAAGTTGACACACTGTGCGGACTGCTTATGACCCGGATCAAATTCGGATGACCTTTTTCAATGACCTCACTAAACCACACGACCTGAAACAAGTTTGAATTCAAATAAACTGAACCGCCTCTTGTGAACTGTTTCTAGTGATTTGACTGAACTGCTTTGAACCGAATAACTTTGATGCGGTGTATGACCCTAAGATTAATACAAACACCGCCTTTTGCAAACAAGATTAATAACCGACAACTCTGATGCTTATACACTTTGACCAAGATGTAATAATATCAAACTCTTTCAAGATTCTTTCATTTTGTCAATTTAAAAAATGGGCTGACACCAAACAACTTTAAATTGTGAAAATGGCCGACAACTTTTACCAATACAAATCCATTGGGCCTTTAATTCCACTAAACCGACAAACTATATAACCCAATTACTTCTATTTGACCTTTATCACTTCAACAACTTCAGTATACTGACAACTCGAAGACTTTTAAAGCATACATTTAAAATCTCATTGGGCCTTCAATTTTGAACGTGTCTGATTTGACCACAAATATTAAGTGGAGCGAATGTATTAACAATTTGATTAATGATTCGACTCTTTTGATTGGGCCTCAAAACTTTAAGTCACATGCAATTCTTGAACAAAACCAACTGACTTTTTCCCATGCAAACTTTAATTGCTGACAAACTAGTATCACAAGCACTTTCTAACGGTTTGTCGTTCTCGATAAAGACTTTAATCACATGTACTGACACACACAGTTAAGATTTCACACACGATATATCTTTCAAGTCTTGAACAAAAACAGAAGTATGGTATTCAGAAGCGGAATCAGAAAATAACACTGTGGAGCGGAATCAGATGTTTTGGTTGTCAGGAGTGGAATCAACACGAAATTTCACTTTGGAGCGGAATCACAAAATTGCACTTTGGAGTGGAATCAGACAAATGCAGTTTGGGGTGGAATCAGAAACTTGCTTTCGGGTGGAATCAGAATTTTACATTTGGAGTGGAATCAGAAAATTACATTTGGAGTGGAATCAGAAAATTATGAGATTTAGCTTGAAATGACAAAATGTCATTTCAAGTGAAATCACTCCTAAATATTCTGATTCTTGGATTCCGTGCTCTATTCTATCTATCTCTAGACTGAGACTCGACATAAGACGAAGACGACAGATGCATGCACTAACAAAAAGTTAAGGCCATTTCAAGCGAAATAACCGGTTCCGCTTGTAAAGTGTTATTCCGCTTGAAACATCACAAGCGAAATCAGTGATTCCGCTTCAGTGTGGTATCCCGCTTAAAATTTCAAACAAAATCACTTATTCCGCTTGAAGAAGTCTGATTCCGCTTGAAACCTTAATTTCGCTTGAAATTGTTTGCAGGTAATATCGCTTTAAAGTTATTTTCGCTTGGAAGTAATCCCGTTTGAAACCTAATCTCGCTTGAAAGTACTTGTTTTGTGAAAACGTGATACCGAATCATGAGTGAAGAATTTTACAACGCATTTGCAACATCCCCAACTACTCCGGCTACCATTGCTCAAAACATGAATTTGGAAAATGAAACTGGAACTACACAAAAACCCCCGAAACTAATGAGCATTGAGGAGTATTACGGTTGGAAAGATCGGTTTGAGAACTGGGTTCAAGCTAATCACTTGAGATCTTGGGAATGTATTTTAAAAAAATATGTACTACCACGTACTGATCTGCAAGTTGAGAAAGAAATCTCTGAATTCACTGATAAAGAACGAGACATGTACAGAGCTGAAAAGATGATGATTAGTCTACTTCAGCAAGCTATTAAAGAAGACATCTTTGTATTGCTTCAACATGAAAAGACTTCAAAATCAATTTGGGATGCCCTTAAAATCAAATTTGAGGGAAGTGAGAAGATGATCAAAAGTAAAAAGGCACTGCTTAAGAAAGAATTTGATCTATTCACAAGTCTGCCAGGAGAAGATACAAAGAAATTAATTGAAAGATATTGTCACTTAGTGCGTTCTATGTCGCTGTTAAGCATAACCAAAGAACAAGATGAATGGGTCGACAAACTAGCTGATGCTTTACCACAGAAATAGTGGGGTACATTTTTGATGATCTTAAAGAACACCGGAGTATATGATGGTTTGGCGATTTCTCAGTTCATCAAGAAGATTGAGGGTCAAGATCTTGAACAACAAAAGATTGCGAGGATGAGTAATCCGAGTGGTCAACAAGATGTGAAAATGTTTTACAAAGGCAATGTTTAAGAGACTGAGAAGAGTCCGAAGATTCAAACTGCTTTTAGTGCTGGAAACTCATCTGGAACTGTTGATCAAAATACAAACAGCAACAGTGGATTTTCTTCATATCCAAATGTTAATCCGAAGAGTTCAACTTCAAGTTTTCATTCTCAAAGTTCAAAAAGTGGAAATGGTTGTGTGATACAATGCAACATTGCATTGAATCTTCCAGATGGTCAAAGTTTTTCTGAAGAAATTGCAAAAGATCACATGGCGTTACTTGCAACTGTGCTACAATCCTATGAAGGTTTGGTTGCAGGGAGGATCGGAAATCCTATGCTGACGAAAGAGGATTACGATCAGATAGACGCTGAAGAAATGGAACTCATGGATTTCAAATGGTGTCTAGCGAGTGTCTTGAGGAGAGCAGAAAAGTTTAAAATGATCACAGGGAGAAATGATTTTTTGGATGCACATGTGTCTACTTTAGGTTTTGATAAATCTAAAGTTACTTGTTTTCGATGCAGGGAGAAAGGTCATTTCAAAAGAGAATGCAAAAATCAGGAAGCGAATGGAGCAAAGAATCCTTTTGGAAAAGATGATTACTATCAAAAAGCCATATATCAACAGGTTGCTCATCAACCGCATCAACAAAAAGATTCACAAACTGCTCATGGGAAAATGATCGAAGATGCAAACAAGAAAACCTGTTTTGGTATCATTGATCAAGATGATAAGAAAATGGCTCCAGGATTTAGTTGGAACAAATATATTTCAGCTGATAGTAAAGCATGTCTAATAAATCAAGATGATGAAAAATTACCTGAAGGGTTCAGCTGGGGTCAGTTTGTAGATGAGAATGGGAAGTTTAAAGCTTTCATTGCAAAGATAGTTCAAGAGCCTGATTTGTTTACAGAATGGATGAAAGTGATTGGTGTTCATGTGAAGAATCAAGAAGAAGAATTTGTTTCATCCGATGAAAGTTCTGAAAAGACATTAGATTTTGATCAAACACCATCTGATTCTAGTTCTTCAGATGATAGTTCTGAGAAGATAATAGATTTTGATCAATCACCAACTGATGACATATGTGATGATGAGGAAGAAAGACATATTAATGTTGCAAAAACTCATCTATCTCCTGAAAGTTTTCAATTTTATTTTGCAAATCGCTTGGAGAAGCTGAAAGAGAGACGAGCAGCAAATGAACAAAAGAAAATGAAGAGTGAAAGTGTTGCTCAAAAAGAAGAGACTGTTCAAAATGAAGAAGTTAAAGCTGAGAAGGTGATTGAAACAGAAAAGGTGATTGAGATTGAAAAAGTTGTTGAAGTGGAGAAAATAATCGAAGTTGAAAAGATTGTAGAAGTCATCAAGCCTTGCTTAAAGTGTTTAGAATCTTGCAAGGAATGTGCAGCAAAAGATGAGAAACTGATTGAGCAAGAAAAGATGAAAGAACAATTATTGTTCAATCTCAACTACGTGAAAGAATCTTACGATGTATTGAATAGAACAGTAACTGGTCTACAAAAGACTAACTCAGAAAGAGAAGATGCATTGACCATGATGAATACTGTGATGATGACAAAGCAGAAGGCGATAAATCACTACATTGAGGAATGTGCCAAGTTGCAGCAGGAGTTGGAGACAGAAAAGATTGAAAATGAGAGAATTAGACGTTTACTGCAAAGTTATTCTAGTTCTGATTATCTAATTGATCGAATTTATCCAACTGTTGCAGGTTTTGAAGCATTTAAAGATGAGAAGCCAAAGAAGAAGGATACTGGTAAGAAACAGAGTGTTAGTTATAACAAGTGTCCGCCTCCGATTTGGGAAGGGTATTCTCCTAGAAAACCGAATGAGGAGCAAGTCGAAAAAGCAATCAATATAAAGTTAAAGTCCGATATAACCGATGAATTACCAGAAAACATTGACGTCGTTTTTACATCATCTGACACTGATCATGAGTCCGAGTTAATAAAAAAAGTGGTCGATCAGGTGTTGGATATAGATGAGGAGTCAAAGTTAAAGTCGGAGTCAAAGTCCGAGTCTGGGTGTTCAAGTTCGTCCGTCAAAAGTTCGAGTTCGTCGGTCAACAGTTCAAAGTCGTCGGTTAAACGGGTGTACAATAAAGAATTCCTGTTATCAAAATCTAATTTGAATGACGAAGCAATCAAAGTGGCATATACATTGATTGATTCAGACAAATTATATTCTGATGAGGAATTTCCAATAAGAAGTGTTAATTTGGAAAAGATCAAAAAGGTTTTCAAACTAACAGAAATCAATATTTCTGAAATAAAAGATGTAAATCTTACTGAAAAACCTAAAAAATACACTTCAAGAGTTCAACAACGGATAAACAAGAAAAAAGGTTACAGTTCTGGTTTTCAAAAGAAACCAAACCATAACGGTAATTTCAAAAAGAAAGGATTAGGATTTATTCCACCAGAAAATTATAAAAATGAAAAATTTGTCTGAGATTTTAAATCAAAAATGACATTTGTTTCAGGGACAAGCTCGGAAGAAGAATCAAAAAGTTCATTCTGGAAACAATCAAACAAAGAATTCCTTGCCAAGAAGCAAGAGAATGTGAAGAATGGAACTAATCAACAAAGGGAGACAAGAATTTGTTATAAATGCAATGAAGCTGGTCACATTGCATGGAACTGTTCTCAAGCTACAAAAACAAAACAGGAAGTCTCTAATAAACTCAAAGAAAAAGTTGTTGAGAAAAATGAACCACCAACTGAAAAATTGAAAATTTTTGAAAATTCAACATATGAAGTTGGTGAGTGTTCAAAGACTCATTTTTATAAAAAGAGAGCTAAGAATGACAACCAAGTGTCGGTTGTTAAGAAGGTTCATAAGGATGATGTTAAAACTGGCGATGAATCTGATTCCACAGAGTCAGATGAGCCACAAGTTGAGTTAAAAGATGAAAACTCAGTACCTCCATTGGATGATGTTCATTTTCCACCATTGAGGGCTGAGAATTTTAAATCAAAAGTTGGGAAAGTTGAGATCTCGAATCAGTTCTATTCTGAGAAGAAAGAATTTGATGTCGAGAAAGCGTTTAATGGAAATGTGAAAAAGCTTTTTGGAAAAATGGTTGAAGGTAAAGTCGAAGGGGTAAAAGAATTCTATGAAACAAAGAAGGCTACATACACCCTGACTGAAAGTGAACTTGATAAGCTTACATCCAAGCTTGCTGAGGCTTGGATGTCTGTGTTTAATATGTAAAAATCTAGACTTGCCGGAGCTCCCAGGTTGGTAAGAGTGGAGCAGGTATCGGCATCTTTCTTGAGAAATTCACAAAAGTGATTTCGTCTTACAAATGGTAAATCAAGGACATTAAGTTGTATTTGATTTTCTACAAATGTTTGAGAAAAACAATGTGATGAACCATTAATCTACAAGTGGTAACCCCAACAAAACTTATTTTCCGGAAAAATCATTTTGGTTAAAACAAACTTAAGTGTTTTGAAATCATAATGAGAAAATAGTTTGTTGTAAGGGGGAGTTCTGATTGTTTATGTCAAGTGGATGGCGAATTGAAGCGATTTGATATCAGTTGTCAATTTACTTGCACAGTTTGTTTTCAAAGTTTCTTAAATGTGTTTGCATTTTAGGGGGAGTAAGAATTTTCAGAAAATCCAAAAACATTAGAAAATTTGAAAAAGGCAAAAACATGATAAAATTCAAAAATGAGTTTTAGTGTCTAAAAAGAGGAAATGATAGAACATTAGTAGACAGTTACAGTATGCTAAAGATATGTAATGTTTAAGTAGCGTTAAACGGTCTCACTGATGATATGCCGATAGGTTTTTACACATTTAGTAAACTTTTTCGGGATATAAACTTAAATTCAAACTTGCTTATTTTGTGGGGAACACAACTTGGATATATAGGTAACCCCTGAAATTTCGTTTGAAAGGTCTCTCTTTCTGAAATACTAGGTCTTTATGCTCAGTGATATCTGGGGTATTATCCCGGGACTTCTGATTTTGCGGAAGCAATGGCCTAGTCCCCGGAGAATACTTTACTGCTTGCTTGAAATATAGCGCCACCCTCAGCATAAAATGATGAGACAATAAAATTGCTAATCAATGCTGTTGTAAAAAAGATCCTCTAAAGGGGACACACCAAAAGTCGAACCGTCATCTCTCTGCTGAACGGAAGTTCTGACCTGAGCTCTCACGGTTTCGCAATTTAACCCCTTACAGATATCATATGTGGTATACTCACCTGTAATACTGAATATTGGGATCTGGATACGGGAGTATATTCAAGAGGTGGGACACATGAATGAGTTTAAGTTCTTAAAACCTAATTCGTATCCTGAATCAGTTGAAATTTTGTGTGAAAATTTAAGTGGATCAGTATATCGGCAATCTAAGTGAATTGTTTAATTCTTAATGTGTAACTAAGCTCAACGGTACTTGTGACTTGTCATAAACTGATATGATCCTCTTACACAAACTCACAAAAAATTTTGTATGTAAATATTTCTTTATTGCATTTCATTTCATTTTATTCAAAAACTTCCAAAAATATTTCTAGTGTGTTTTAGCATAAACTTTTGAAAAATGCAAAAAGATTTTCGATAACTGATGTTGGAGAGCTGATTTTCAAAGTTCCAAGTGCTAAACATGATGAGCATGTGGTGAGGGGGAGCTTGTGTTTTTAAATGAGAAAAGATTTTTCAATATTTTTAAGAGGTTCATCAGTTATTAACATTATAATATCATTCTGGTTAAATTTGAGAGGGAGTCTGGATAGATAAATTTGTCAAATGTTAAATTTGTGAAATTTATTGTGAGGTAGAGAATGTGCAGGTCTCTAATTGATAGAGAGCCAGGTTCCAATACCTGAGGACTCTGTGATTTTAACAAGCCAGGCTGCGATCCCAGCATATCGAAAGGGGGAGTCTGAAGACATCCGAGTAAAGATTATTTGTTGGAGAGGAGTATGTTGATGCTGATGATGAAAAGGAGTGATCAGACTGATAAAGACTGAAGACGTTGAAGACTCGACACTTAAGACTCATCAACATTCGAGGGGGAGTCTGTTGGTGCATGCGTCTGTTGACTTCGTCTTGTATCGAGTCTCGCATTGTTCATAGAACGAAGATCAAGAAAACAAGTCATAGATGAAATTCCGCTTGAAGAGGACATGGCAGCTTCAAGCGAAATCACTTATTTCGCTTGAACTGATGATCTCGCTTAAATATTTGATTCCGCTTGAACTGGTTATCTTGTAATTCCGCTTGGAATTACATTGTGATTCCGCTTGTAATGTGATTCCGCTTGAGTCTGTTCAAGCGGAATTAGATGTCTATAAATAGGAGTGATTCCGTTTCATTTAGAGCGGAATTAGAGAAGAGGTTTTCCGATGGCGAAGCTCTGTCGAAGTGTCGTCTTGCTGTAAAACTGTTCCAGATCAATATAAACGACAGTTAAAAGTGATATCTCACTGAATTCAACTCATTATGTCTGTTTCCGCCTTTCATTTTGAGTAGAACGCCTCTGATCGACTCATTTCGGGTCTGTAAACGATCCTACATTTCCAAGCCTTCAGTGCTGTCCAGCTGGCTTCTATTTGGCTTTCACAGTTTGTTACCTGAAACGCGTTTTAAAAACATTTTTCAGTGGGAAATACTGGTGAGTGAATCCCAGTTTAATCAAATTTAAGTAAAACCCAGTGTACAGTATTGAGGGCGATCTCGCAATTATACTTGTTTCCAAGACATATCAATTAACATCCATGGTACTATCGAACCCGACTTGTGGACATGTTACTCCTTGACCAGGTGGTAACAAATTTTGTATACAAAACCCCAACATACTCATGATAATTGTATTCTTACAAATACTCAATAACTGTTATTCGCATGGAAAACTATTTAAGGTTTTGTAAATACAATTAACAAAAAGCGGATCAACTCACATTGCTGTCTTAGATTTTTCGTAAGGGTCTCCTTGTGATAATCTATAATTTACACAAATGCACACGCGTTAGTATAATAACCCATTTTAACATTAGCAATACCCTCCCCGAGACGTCATTCCAACAACTACGTCGGGCAGAACCACGACAGCCGTTACGGAACCCTAGATCAATCGGGCAGCGTATCTAATACGTATCCAGGGGTTATAATACTTACAACGGAGCAGAACTTCGCTATTTAGGGGGTATAATACCCGCTTATATTGCATAATATTCAGATTTGAGAGAAAGAAAACGATTGTGAACGAATTCTAAATGAAACCCGATGGGGTGTATAATACCCGCCTCAACTTAAATATTCAGTTTTCAGTTATTTTTATTAATATTTAGGGTATTCGGGGCCCGTTTTCACGTATGGGGTGTATTTTAAGGCATATTGGGATATTTTAAAATATACTAGGGTGTCGGAAATAATCGAGGGTGTCGGTTTATTGAGGATTGTTACATCCTCCCCACCTTGTTTTAGAGCTCGTCCTCGAGATCTACTGGAACAAATGTGGATATTTCCTTTGCATTTCAGATTCAAGTTCCCATGTGTACTCATGTCCTCTTTTGGAGTCCCACTTCACTTTGACCAGAACTAATCTCTTATGTTTGAGATTCTTGACTTTCCTGTCTTAAATTTGTAGAGGCCTTTCTACAAACTTGAGTTGTTCATTTACCTCTATATCCTTAAGAGGTACTACCAGTGATTCATCGGCTAAGCATTTCTTGAGATTAGATACATGAAATACATCATGTATTCCTGCCATTTCCTCTGGCAGTTGTAGCTGATAGGCTACAAGTCCTATTCTTCTAATAATCTCAAAAGGTCCAATATACCTGGGACTTAGCTTTCCTCTTTTGATGAATCTTACTACTCCTTTCCAAGGAGAGACCTTTAACAATACTTTACTTCCTACTTGAAATTCCAATGGTTTGCGTCGGTTATCAGCATAGCTCTTTTGTCGATCACGTGCTGCTTTCAGTCGTTCCTTGACTTGAATAATCTTGTCGGTGGTTTCTTGCACTATCTCAGGTCCAGATAGTTGTTTTTCCCCAATTTCTGCCCAACAGACTGGGGTTCGGCACTTTCGTCCATAAAGTGCTTCGAATGGTGCAGCATTGATACTTGTGTGATAACTATTATTATAATAAAATTCTATTAAAGGTAAGTGATCATCCCAATTACCTCCGAAATCAATTACACAAGCTCTAAGCATGTCCTCCATTGTCAGAATTGTCCTTTCGCTTTGTCCGTCTGTTTGAGGATGATAAGCTGTGCTTAGATTTAACTTGGTTCCCATTGCCTTTTGGAAACTTGACCAAAAATGAGAGGTAAATCGGCTATCCCTATCAGAAACGATTGATAAAGGAATTCCATGTAATGAAACAATTTCATTTACATATAATTTAGCTAATTGTTCCATACTGAAAGTTTCTTTCATTGGTAGGAAATGAGCTGACTTGGTTAGCCTATCTACAATCACCCAGATTGTATCATTACCTTTCTTCGTTTTGGGTAATTTAGTAACAAAATCCATTGTTATTAATTCCCATTTCCACACGGGCATTTTAGCTGTTGTAACAAACCTGAGGGTTTCTGGTGTTCAGCTTTAACTTGTGAACAAGTTAAACATTTAGAAACATAGGCTGCTATGTCCTTCTTCATTCCTATCCACCAGAAATTCTTTCTTAAATCCCGGTACATTTTATCACTTCCTGGATGCATCGTATACTTAGGTGCTATTTGTTTTTTCAGAGGTAAAACGTATGCAGTCTGCGGACCACATCTGCAAACATCTGTAGCTGAAGAGGTGGACCAAACCTCTGCAGTCTGCAAGAAGAAGACTGTTTGTTTTTAAACTTCTGCAAGCTGCTCAAATAACATTTTACTTTTCAACAAAAAAAATAGTCAAATCATTCTCCACCGTCCGATCAACATCTCATTTCATTGACTCCACTTTCCCATTTCTCACAATCTTTTTCTCTCTCTCATCTTAGCTTTGGATACAAATATTTTCATCAATGGCAGTTGATTGCGTAGGAGTACAACCAGTAGATCATCTAAACCACATGTTTCACCTATCATCATCTCATGACTTCAACGTCTCAACATCTTACAACAAAACAATATCTACGTTAAAGCGTACCGGTCACGCACGGTTCCGCCGTGCACCGTCTACACAACCGGATTCTAACGAACCTTCAACTTCTTCACAATTGGAAAAGAAACAAGTAGATTCAAACAAATCTGTTACCGAAACGATGCCGTCGTCTTCACGTTCAACGAGTTCTTCTTCGTATATGACGTCATCTGGATTAGAGATAACTGTTTCGAACGGAAAACATGTTTCTTCCTTAGGAATTGACCGTCGCCGGTGACTCATCGGAAAAGATGTATTGTTGACCGTACGGTTGCTGACGTACACAGATCTGGAAGTGGTTGTCATTGTTGAAATTTGGATTTGGGATCAATTGATTTGTAAACAGGCATTGAATTTTATTCCTTGAAAGGGAGCTAGGTTTTTTTAGGGTGTTTTGTGTTTGTTTATCTGGGCAAAAGGCAAAAAGAAAGAAGGGAGAAGAGGTTAGAAGACCCAAGTCCACATCTGCCCCAAGAAGAGGTCTGGAAGACATTTTTTAATGAAATCACTTCGAGAAAACAAACACACTGCAGACTCAAACGTCTGTGCGTGATCTGTGTGGGGCAGACATAAGAGGTCCTGAAGAGCTTTTCACAAAAAAAACAAACATCACCTTAGACTTATGGGCTTCTTCTAATATACGATGATGTAGGTTTCCTAATTTAGGTATCCACATTCTCTTTTTATGGAATCTCCACATTCCATCTGTTCTTTGTTCTAATTCTTTTATCATACCTTTTAATTTTTCAGTATCATCCTTGATTACTGATTCTTGTGCTTTTCTGATTTGTTCATTTAAATCTACTTGTAGGTTTAATTTAAGAGAACGTACCCTTTTTGGTTTTTCATGATACTTTCGACTTAAAGCATCTGCCACTACATTTGCTTTTCCTTCATGATACTGGATAACACAATCATAATCACTAAGCATTTCCATCCAGCGTCTTTGTCTCATATTCAACTCCTTTTGCCCGAAAACATACCTTAAACTCTTATGATCGGTGAATATGGTAAACTTACTACCATAAAGGTAATGTCTCCAAATCTTAAGGGCAAAAATTATAGCTCCTAATTCCAAGTCATGGGTTGAATAATTTTCTTCATGATTCTTAAGTTGCCTAGATGGATAAGCTATAACCTTTTGGCGTTGCATCAATACACATCCATAACCTAATTTAAAAGCGTCACAATAGACTACAAAGTCTTTAGTTCCTTCTGGTAACGCTAATATGGGTGTATGGGTTAATTTATGCTTAAGAATTCTAAATACTTCTTCTTGTTTTGGTCCCCATTCAAATTTAATGGATTTACAGGTTAACTTAGTTAAAGGAATGGATATTCTAGAGAAATCTCGAATAAATCTTCTATAATAACCGGCTAATCCTAAGAAACTTCTAACCTCAGTTGGTGACTCAGGGGTTTTCCATTTGATAATTGCCTCGATCTTTGTGGGATCCACATGAATTCCTTCATGGTTCACTAAGTGTCCAAGAAATTGTACTTGTTCTAGCCAAACCTCGCACTTTGAAAATTTAGCATAAAGCTTTTCCTTTCTTAATAAACTTAGAAGTGCGTGCAAATGCTTTGCATATTCCTCTTTACTCTTAGAGTAAATTAGAATATCATCTATGAAAACAATTATGAATTTATCCAAATATGGCTTACATATTCGATTCATCATGTCCATAAATGCAGCTGGGGCATTGGTTAAACCAAATGGCATGACAGTAAATTCATAATCACCATACCTTGTTCTGAAGGCGGTCTTAGGAATGTCCTCTTCCTGTACCTTTAATTGATGATATCCTGACCTTAAATCGATTTTAGAGAAAAATCGAGCTCCTTGCAGTTGATCGAACAGATCATCGATCCTTGGTAATGGGTACCGGTTCTTGATCGTGACCTTGTTTAATTCACGGTAGTCGATGCACATACGCATCGATCCGTCCTTCTTTTTAACGAATAAAATCGGTGCTCCCCATGGTGATGAACTTGGTTGTATGAATCCTTTTTCCAACAATTCATCTAATTGTTTCTTCAGTTCCTGCATTTCTGCGGGTGCCAATCGGTAGGGTGCCTTGGCAATTGGTGTTGTTCCTGGTAACAGATGGATTCTGAATTCTACTTCTCTGTCTGGCGGTAGTCCTGGTAATTCTTCTGGAAATACATCTGAAAACTGAGACACTACTGGAATGTCTTTTAGTTCTTTTCCTTTAGTGTTTGTGATTATAGAAATCAAATACACTATAGATCCTTTTCTTATATAGCTTGCAGTTTTCATTACAGAGATGAATTTTGTGGATCTAGAGGGCTTATCTGCTTTAATTGTGATCTTTTCACCTTTTGGTCAATTTACTTGGACTGACTTTTGATCACATAAAATACTAGCTTTATTGGCTATTAACCAATCCATTCCTAATACAATATCAAATCCTGCCAGATTCATAGGATAAAGGTTTGCCATAAACTTTTGATTTAAAATTTCTATGCTTGCTTCCTGCAAGATTTCAGAAATCCTAACAGTTTCTCCATTAGCTGTCTCTACTAGGCATTCTTGTGGTAATTTAGTTAATGACTGATTTAAATGTTTGCAAAACGAAGTATTTATAAAACTTTGGTTTGCACCAGAGTCAAATAATACTTTAGCAAATACATCATTAACTAAAAACGTACCAGCTATCACGTCTGGAATCATCTTGGCTTCATCTGCAGTCAGAACAAATGCTCTGGCATTTTTAGTGTTCCTGTTGTTCGCAGCTGGAGCCAATTTTGGGCAGTTTAGCCTGATATGACCTTTTTCTCCACAGTTGAAGCACAGTCCATTACTGGATTTCCTCCTGCAATCTTCTTCCTTGTGTCCTGGCATCTTGCAGAAATTGCAAAGAGTGGAGCATTTTCCCGAATGCTTTTTCTTGCAGACTTTGCAAAAGGGTGCAGAGGTAGAACCCATATTCCCACGGTTGTAATTCCCAGAACGGAATTCTTGAGTAAGCCTTTGGGTTAGGTTTTTCCTCTGTTCTTCTTCTCTAGTACGAATTAATTCATCTGTCAAGGTATTCGCTAGTTCTATAGCTTCTTCTATAGTTTGAGGTCTAGCTGCCTTGACTACATGTCTAATCTCTCCGATTAATCCCCAGATGTAACGGGAGATTAATACTGGTTCAGGTGATGCAAGGGTTGGCACTATTCTAGCATATTCAAAGAATGTGGTACTATAACCCTTACTATCTACTCCGGTCATTCTCAAGTTTAGGAATTTATTAGCTATATGTTCCTTTTCATTAGGAGGGCAGAATTTCCTTTCTACCATATTCTTAAATTCCTCCCATTCCATGTTGTATACCCTATCACTTCCTCTTAACTGGAGGATAGTGTTCCACCATTCTAAGGCTGATTTCTTAAACAGATTAAAAGCAAACATTATTTTGTCTTCTTCAGCACACTTGCTTATTTTTAAAACAGCCTCAGTTTTCTCTATCCAGCGTAAGGCTGCAATGGGTCCTTCATTGCCCGAGAATTCTATTGGTTTACAGGACCAGAATTCTTTGTAAGAACAACCATAAGGCATGGTTCTTCTTCTTTTGGGAATGGGCACTTGAAGTACTGGTCCATTGTTCACGTTGTGTTCTGGTTCGATTGGTCGCTTACTGCTATGTTTACTTTTATTATTCGCTTCTTGAATCATTTGAATAATAAATGGCATTGCATCTATGATTCCTTGTGCCACTATGTGTTGAACGACACTATTATCCATTTGGTTTCCATTGTTATTGATGCTCGGATTCTCATTAACCACGTTAATGTTACTCTGGTTATCATTATTCAGATTTCCTTGATTTCCTTCATCGGCCATCTGAATTTTAAACATTTACCCCATATTAATATCACAAAATAATATTTAATATAGTCAATCACATGACACGCATTTTTGCCAAAAGCGTCGATCATTGCGACTTTGCTCTATTCATCTATTATGCATCTATTACAGACTAGTACTGAAATAAAATTACAATACCAACTGAAATAAATAATAGTAGGCATCCGTACACACATATTTTATTATTTTATTATTATTATTACTATTACCGTCTCCTACCATCACATTCAAGGATATGGATTTATCCAAAAATCCATATTGCGCTAGTCGTACTTCCAGACGAGTCGCTCTCCCACCTGTCTCATTCTCTCACTGCTTTCTAAAATTTCCTCCCCAAAAGTCCTAAGTTCTTGTATGTTTTCTGCACTCATTGGGGGTGCAGGTTCTAGGACTGGGTTTGGAATCTGGGGTGCGGGTTCCTGGTATGGGGGTGTAGATGCCTGGAATCGGTAAGGATCTTCTAGGATCTCCCTAATGTATTCATCGTGGTAATAGGGATCTAAAGGGTCCATACCTGGATAGGGTCCTATGTTCTGCATGGGTGTGTCTTCATGTATCGGGTAACGTTGCACATAGTCCCTAACTTCATCCCACCAGGGATCGTAATTTGGGTCTAGGGGGTTTGGTGCTGGTACCCTAGTGATTTCTTCTGGGTTGAAGTCATGCATTTCTACTTGGTTTTCAGGGTTTTCTATCTCCATCTGTTGGTCAGGGATTGGTGGCTGTGGTTGGGGTGCTATTATTTGCTCCAAATTAGGGTCAGCTGCAATGGTTGCTAGGATGTGAATATTGGCTATAACCCTATTTATCATATCCTGGGCATAGGCATCTGTCTCTCTTTTGGCTGCTGCTAGTACCCTCTGGTCTTGTAACTTTTTCATACGTTTTCTACACTCGTGTGCCCCTCGACTGAACCATCCCCTCTTTTTCTGAGGAAATGGCTCTTCTGACTGAGCCTTAAACACAAAGATTCCTTCTTCCGTATCAGCAGAGTACCCTGAGAGGGCAGGCTGAGAAGAGGAGGTGCCTTCGCTTCTAGATGAACCAGACAATTGACGGTACACATCAGATGGTCCTTGGTCGCTCATACTGTAAACTAACAAATAGTCAAATAACACATAGCAATAAAATACAGTTATGCACGTATTTCCGTAATTTATTTCCTAACACTTTACAATTTGATGTCAGCAGAACACCTCTATGGCTGAATCAGTGGCTTAGCTCTGATACCACCTCCTGTCGCAACCCCTGATCCCAAATCCCCGGGAACGGGCGGCCACGAGCCAGTTTCGGTGGTATCGTGTATTGTCTAATTTGGCAGCAGAAATTTTCATCAGGACCGTAGTTAGGAAATATTTTATCAGAGTAAATACCACATTTCCATAATATTAAACATATGGGATAAACCCAAGTTCATAGTACACATGTTTTCATAGGAATAAATCCTATTTTATTTAATAAAACATCTATTTTATTTTAGGTAACTTTATTGCCACTTTTCCAAGCCTTCAGTGCTGTCCAGCTGGCTTCTATTTGGCTTTCACAGTTTGTTACCTGAAACGCGTTTTAAAAACATTTGTCAGTGGGAAATACTGGTGAGTGAATCCCAGTTTAATCAAATTTAAGTAAAACCCAGTGTACAGTATTGAGGTCGATCTCGCAATTATATTTGTTTCCAAGACATATCAATTAACATCCATGGTACTGTCGAACCCGACTTGTGGACATGTTACTCCTTGACCAGGTGGTAACAAATTTTGTATACAAAACCCCAACATACTCATGATAATTGTATTCTTACAAATACTCAATAACTATTATTCGCATGGAAAAGTATTTAAGGTTTTGTAAATACAGTTAACAAAAAACGGATCAACTCACATTGTTGTCTTAGATTTTCCGTAAGGGTCTCCTGGTGACAATCTATAATTTACACAAATGCACACGCGTTAGTATAATAACCCATTTTAACATTAGCAATACCCTCCCCGAGACG
Organism: Helianthus tuberosus; assembly: GCA_030545235.1. Taxonomy (NCBI): domain Eukaryota; kingdom Viridiplantae; phylum Streptophyta; class Magnoliopsida; order Asterales; family Asteraceae; genus Helianthus; species Helianthus tuberosus. The sequence continues at coordinate 58,706,216 of CM060426.1, read as the reverse complement.
GCATTCCAACGACTACGTCGGGCAGAACCACGACAGCCATTACGGAACCCTAGATCAATCGGGCAACGTATCTAATACGTATCCAGGGGTTATAATACTTACAACGGAGCAGAACTTCGCTATTTAGGGGGGTATAATACCCGCTTATATTGCCTAATATTCAGATTTGAGAGAATGAAAACGATTGTGAACGAATTCTGAATGAAACCCGATGTCCTGCTTATATAGTTGTTGAGTCTGGTTCTCTCGCGGCCCGCGTAACACAAGGGCAGGGCCTACGCGACCCGCGTTGACTCCAGGTCAACGTGTAGCCCATTCGGATCAGCCACTAGACTCGACATGTGTTGGGCCACGTGGCCGCACCGGGTTGTGCCACCTTTTGAGCCTCTCGTGGCCCGCGTAAGGGTTATGGGGTACCTTACGCGGCCCGCCTCAACTTCAATATTCAGTTTTTAATTATTTTTATTAATATTTAGGGTATTCGGGGCCTGTTTTCACGTATGGGGTGTATTTTAAGGCATATTGGAATATTTTAAAATATATTAGGGTGTCGGAAATAATCGAGGGTGTCGGTTTATTGAGGATTGTTACACTTGAGCCCAAGTCAAAACAACGCGCATGCAATAGCTTTCCTTCATATTTGGCTAAGTTCTTCAATTTACCAACGTATGACAAAGGGCTATTCGCATGCGCAAGTAAATTAAGTCTTACTATTTATCCTAAAGACAACTTTGTAACTCACGGCCTCTGTGTCCTATCCAATCAATACAAAGTTTGTTGTATTATTTCTGTTTTTATTACAAAATGCATGCAATTTCTTTTGGTAAGCGCAAAAACACTATGGTAATTCCAGGTATCCGTACAACTATTAAACCATGATTGGTGCTTAATGACTGTGCTGAATTACAATTAATGACTTGAACTGCTTTCTGATTATTGCTTTATATTCACATGTGCATCATATATTGCTTGATGTCATATCATTATTGCATGAAAGCTTATTGACTCAAATGATGCACGAAACACAGTTAGCACAGTTATCAGATAAATCAGGAAAATGCTGACAGAACTCAGCATAAAGGCAGATAGTGTGTTGAGACACAGAATGAGCCAGAAACCAAGTGTCACACTAGTGTAGTGTGTAGGAAAGTAAGGATCACAAAACTGCCTATTTAGAGATAGTTTAAGTGCCAGAAAGTGCCTAAAACTCACATAAAGTGCTGAATTCAGCAAAATTCAGCAATAATCAGCATTTGAACACTCTAATATTATGCAGAAATATGGTTAAATGGTCCTGAATGCTTTCCTAAGTGTCGGGAATCAAAAGTGTCATAAAAGGGTACATAAAGCACACTAAACTGCATAGTTTAGCACATTAATGAACCAGTAACCAACCAAACGACCGGACACTACCTGAAACACCAAATTTACACTAGAAGCACTGTTTTGAGATTACCAAGCTAGTTATGGTCCCCGAACATCATAACACCTCATAAAAATATCAACTAACTAGAAATCCTAACTAATACTTACAATTTAACCTTAATGTAACAAGTTTAGTTCAAACCTATGTCTATACCTATGACCCCAACAAGGGGCCCACACTTTGATTTGTTTAAATATTATAATGGATTGTGTTTATACTTTCCTAAACATAGAAACCAAGAGTTAGAAGGAGAATATGGATATAAGTATAACATGCAAGACATAACCTTCATTCTTACATACACTCAAAACACACACATCTTTCTTCTTATCCCCTTGGTGCTATCGGCCGAAACTCAACACCCACACACCCACCATCATTCAATTTTTCTCATACAATCCAAGCATATACAAGTGTGTTAGAGGTCACATAAAGGAGCTAGGAGCTTTCGGAAGTTCAAGGACCTCTTTTATTTGCTTTTATCCACTTGATTTCTTCACTTGATCATCCCTAGCCTTGTGCTAGTGGTAAGAACCTTGATCTTACTATTTTACTTCCATTTTAAATGGTTAAAAGAAGAATCATAATCATAATCTTGAAGAACACTAAGAATCACAAGAAGTAAACTTGAACATAAGCTTAAAGTATGAAGAAATCTTGATGAATATGAGTTGTTATGCTTGATGATTGTTGATTGTTTGTGAAAATGATGTTGATCATCATATGATCTTGCTAGATCATGATTAAAAACATAATCTAGCAAGATGAAAGGATGAACATGTTAGAGATTAATGGATCATCCACACAAAGATCATGAACTTGAAAGAATAAAGTTGTTTCTTGTTAAGTAATGATCAAAGTAAGTTAAAGTCTTGTAAATCTAAATATTTCAAGTACGATTTCTCAAGAAACCAAGTAAAAAATACAAGTTTTATTTAATCTTGGTTCTTACATAAATAAACCCCATTTTTAAAGGTTAAATAAGTGTAGAAATACTTATGTAACAAGAAAAATTTAAGAAGAAATATTCTTGAAAAATATGATTTGAAGTTGTAAAGATCTATATTCTTTAAAAATGATGTTTTTAAAGAATTAATCACACTTTAAAGGATAACAAGGCTTACTAATAACACTAGTAAGTTACTACAAATATTCAAGTTCATGAAGTAGTAGTTATTACTTGTTTTTTTTTTTTGGTAAAGGGTTTACCCCGGTGATTTTTATAAACAAAATAATACAAGTAGGAAGGCTGAAATACCCCCTAGTTCTCTTCGTGACACAACCCAAAGAGTAAACAAGAAAAACACAACCAAACCAAGAACTAGACATAAACAACCAACTAGCTAAGGTCTTCAGTCTTCATCATAATACTCTGCCCCATTAATCTTCCACTCCTCCAAAAATCGCTTAACGTTGACCACTGACATATATTTGAAGGATATTAACTTTGCTCGAACCGTGCTTATGATAATTTCCGCAATCTGTTCCAGAGGTCGCAACCGATTACTGAAAAACCTGGCGTTTTGCTCACTCCAAAGCACATAAGCGGCTGCAGCAATCACCAGTTTACTGACTATCGACAAAACTGATTTTGATTTAGCTCTCGGTAACAACCAATTAACGATATCTTCCCATCTCTCTTGAACCGAATGTATTCCAGCTTTCTGTCTGACCAAAAGCCATACTTGTTTTGAGAAGGAGCATTCAAAGAAAAGATGCTCATGCGTCTCTAAACCTGCACTACACAATAAACAACACATCTTATTCATGAATCCAGTTACACTTTGATTCCACTGCAGAATTCTATCTTGCGTCCATAATTTCTTCTTAAAAATCAGCCAACAAAGGAACGCATGCTTGGGATATTAAACGAAGACCACACAATCTTTGACCACGCCTTTGGTTGATCACGAGCTCGAATAGTGTTCCACACTTCCTTAGACGTAAACGGTACCAAGTTACCATCTAGATTACGCCACATAATACGGTCCCGAGCAGTTGAAAGCGTCATCAGTTGAAGCTGAAACAGAACCGAGTACATATTCCTCTATGCTTCCGGTCAATCCCACAACCCATACTCAATGACATCCACCACTTTTGACGTAATATTAAAACCATGCATAGCCATTTGTCTCGGAGAAACAACATCATTGAGCGGACCTTCATGGCACCATCTATCAAACCAGAGAAACGTGTTACGGCCATTACCCACTTTATTCCATAAGAATTCACGAAACAAGGGTCTGCACTTTAACAACTTCTTCCAACCCCAAGGAGAGTTATTCTGAACCGGAATGTCCCAAACACTTCGCCCCTTAAGCCGATGCAACTCAACCCAGGTAGTCCAAAGAGATTTCCGGCCTGAAAGAATACTATACATATGATAAGCCATCAGCGATTTATTGATTCACATCCGAAATCCGCTTAATGCCTAAACCACCCTCCTCCTTTGGAAGACACACCTCTTTCCAAGCAACCTTAGCTCTCCCTTTAGATGCGGCCCCATAACCCCAAAGGAACCATTTCATCTTACTTTCAAGCTCCTTAACGATACTAGCCGGCAAAAGAAACACGGAAGCCCAGTAAACATGAATAGAGGAAAGTACCGATATGACAAGTTGGAGTCTACCTACAAATGAAAGAAACCTGTTCTTCCAATCCATGATCCGATTGTTCATCCGCTCCACAAGGATCTTGCAGTCTTTGACTAGTAAGCGAGAAGCCAACAGAGGAACACCAAGATATTTTATTGGAAGTTTACCTTCTTCGAAAGGAGTAAGCTCTAGAATCCACATTTTAACTCTTGCTGGCACATTGCAAAAGAAAATAGTGCTTTTTAGAATTGCTAGGAACCAACCCAGAAACTTCTTCAAAATCTTTTAAGGATCTCATAATGACCTTGACTGAATTGGTTTCCCCTCTAGCGAACAAAAATAAGTCATCCGCAAAGCATAAATTAATGATCATTTGTTTTTCACATTTGTTATGAAATTTGAAAGAGCCATCCAACTGAGCCGCTTTACTAAGAAGCAGAGTTAAAACTTCCATCACCATTGTAAAAAGATACGGAGACATCGGGTCACCCTGCCGCAATCCTCGTTTACCTCTAAAATACCCATGGATATTACCATTTATACTTAGAGAAAAAGAGGTAGTCATAACACATTCCATAATCCATTTAATAAACTGTTGTTTAAACCCAAAACCATGCAAGATATCACACACAAACCTCCAATCTACCGTGTCGTACGCCTTTTGAATATCCACTTTCATAGCACATCTCGGAGGACCAACATGACGATGATAATTGTGCATAATCTCTTGCGTTAGCATAATGTTATCCGAAATTCTTCGTCCCGGAACAAAAGCTGACTGGTTCTCACTAATTATCTCCTTTAAACCTTCAAGAATCCTGCTCGTAATGATCTTGCTTATACATTTATACACAACATTGCAACAAGAGATAGGTCTATAATCTGTTACTACACCCGGGGTAGCAACCTTTGGTATTAGAGCAATAAAAGTATGATTTATTTCCTGATGCAATCTACCAGATTCAAAAAAATCCATGACAGCATTCATAATCTCACCTCCAACAATCGGCCAGGCTTTTTTAAAGAACTCCGAAGTATAGCCATCAGGACCTGGAGCCTTGTTCTCATTAATGGAAAAGATCGTTGTTTTTACTTCATCCTGTGTGACAAAGTTGGTAACTAAAGGTTGTTTATTGTTGATTGTGGATTGATTATGTTGATTTTTACAAAAGAAAATGATATGCTTGAAAGCATGGAAACCTTCATTTTTAGGGGAAACTATGAAAAAAATTTCTAAAAATTTAAACACTTAGCAAAATATTTATAAACATGCACTTACAAGTGTATTTTTAAACCATAAATTTTTACATAAACTTTGCCATAATTTTTGTTACAAAAATTATGAATATTGGAGGTTGATTTTTATAAATAAAAGTGACTAAATATGTATTTAGGAAAATATATATTTAGAAGATACCATGTGTGTGATTATTTGTATATTTTGTGTATTAGTTATATTATTTTAGGACTTGAAATAATATAACACATCAAAATACCAAAGATTACAATCCAAAATATTACCAAAATTCCAGGGAATAAATATACACATTTCACACAAAATATTGGTGAAACCGAACTATGGAATAAGACTTACAAAGTATTCCGGAACTTTATTCACAAAGTATATTTTGGTAAATAATATTTTGGACACCAAGGAAACGAAAATATGATTTTTACAATTACTACAAGAATATATCATATTTTTTACAAGGGAAAAATATATTATTTTTGGCAAGTATGAATATATATATTTTTCTTGAAATTTTAGAAGATATATTATTTTTAAGAAACATATATTTTCTTACACAAACATGAAATACAATATTTTTGGGGTGAAAGATATATTTTCTCAAATAAATATGAAATATATCATTTTTGGAGAAAAATGAATTTATATATATTTTCCAAGTTAGACATGAAAATATATTATTTTTGTAACTTATGAGAAAATACAAATATTTTTGCCAAAAAATTATAAATAATTTTTCTAAATAATATTTATTACAATATATATTTTGGAAATATATATTGGTGGAATTTTATTAAGGATACTTAATGAATACAATAAAAACACGTATTCCCATACGTATAAATACACACCGGAATACGACCCCAATACATGGCAAAAATATACAAGTATAAGAATACGAATACAAATACACCCATCCTTGGGAAGGATATACATGTATAGACACTTGAAAAGTATTAAGTTACAATAATATTGTTTTAACAATTATTCCAAAATTTAGTAAATATAATTTAAGTTAAAATATTTATTATTTTAACAAATAATTATAGGCAAATTGGATTTAAATAATCCCAACTCACTGTTATTGGCCAATAATAATCCCAACTCATTTAATCACCAATAATAATCCGAACTATTCACTTTTGTTTGTAAAATACTCCCAGTTAAAAAAACACTAAATAGGTTAAAAAATTGCTGATGTGGCTTGCCACGTCACCTGCCACATCAGTTGCCACGTAATAAAAAAATGCCACGTAGACTGCCACATCAGCTGCCACATCATAAAAAATGCCACGTAGACTGCCACATCAGCTGCCACGTCATCAAAAAATGCCACATCAACTGCCACGTCATATGACACATCAGCTAAAAGGTCCACATCAGATGCCACATCAGCAATTTTTTTAACCTAGTTAGTGTTTTTTTAACTAGGAGTATTTTACAAACAAAAGTGAATAGTTCGGATTATTATTGGTGATTAAATGAGTTGGGATTATTATTGGCCAATAACAGTGAGTTGGGATTATTTAAATCCAATTTGCCATAATTATATAACATGGAATAATATCGAAGATACAAAGAACGTAACTCAAAGACACTAACTAATACTAAATCAAGGCACGGCCCGTTCGTCTAATAGACATTAGTGCGTTGTAGGTAGTCGTGTTTTATCCGAAGAAGCTTGAGTTACGGTGATTGAAGACGCAAGACTGTGAGTTCATAACCCCCCTTTTCTTTTAACTGTTTTCTGTTTTATAACTTCGGGAGTGAAGTACATGTTACAAACTGTTTACAAACGTTATTATTCGGTATGGTTAGCTAAGGAAGGGTACTGCTAGATCATGTGAGTGGTGGGTATAACGCTTAAGACCATTAATCCTCGTTGTAGGACCGAGGGACATGAGTGATAGATCCATGTTGGACCAGGGTTTGGCCCATGGGTTGACTATGTCTTACAGCCGGAAGCCCGGTGCAAAATCTGCTAGGTTTGAGCCTTCCTGCATCACGTCACACATATTAATGGCCTTGCAAACCATTAATGATCTGTTTTCCTTGTTGCTTTCATACCAGGGTTTTCAAACATACAGTCTTTCAGTAATTACAAAGGTTTATTCATATACACAAACAAACACATGAACTCGCTCAACTTTTGTTGATGTTTTCAAACTACATGTATTTCAGGGAATTAGATGTGGATTTGGCGGGCGTTCGGAAGTTCCAAGTGTGGTTTAAGAATAAAAGATGTCATCCATGGTCTTAGAGTTTGGTCAGTGTGTCTTATCCTGGACGAGACGCGTCTTCCAAATCCTGGTTTTATTTAATGTCCTTTGTCGAGTTTTTGTGAACTCTTAAACAAGTTGCATGGTTTGTACTCGAATTTGAATTCTGTGTTTTAAAACAATGTTGTTGTTATGTTTTAAACTTATTTAGTGGATGAACATCTTCGGTTTTATCATATAGTTGTTGTTATGATTGAATGAAATGATATTAAGCAAGTCACACATAATCACGCTTCCGCAAAAGACAGGGTGTGACAGATCTGCGGTCACAAGTATCGCGCAAGGTCCAGCCCTATGTTTACACATGAGCTTTATACCATCTTTATTCGCCTTACCTAAACAAAGTAAATATACCCATGCAAGATATTGTAATTCAAAACATCTAATATATTCAAAGAGTTACTTGGGCAAAAGCGCATTAACAAAATTTCATGCACAGCAAGTGCATCAACAAGTTACTTGCACTACAGCGCATTAACAAACCATCAAAAGTGATCCACATCCCAAGCCTATTCAAAATAAAAATGTTTAACAACCACAAAAAGTACAAAGAACCTAATCTAGGTCTTCATCATCATATTCTCCCTCCGAAAACACTTTCTTTAATTGCGCCACAAAATCTTCAGATTGTAGCGCAGCAGTGACTAAGTCCATCACGGGAAGGTGCAAAGTGTTGTATTCAGCCTTGGCAGCAGCATGAGCAGCTTCAGTATCAACTCCGTACGTAGCGGACCTACTAGTATCCCAATCAACCTTTAATGCATTAGTGACGTGTTGGGTACATTCTGTGTATCCTTAGGCATATCCGTCATTACGCATAGTAATCAGCAGATGCGCAACCGTTTGATCCAACTCATGGGAGTTAAGGACAGAATTGGCAACATGCGCAATACAACAAATAAGAAGATGTACAACTACATCAAAATATCGCAAAGAGCTGACACATTTACACTTATGATCCCGTGATGCTTCATCCAGAGCATGTCATTCTTCAATGGTTCAACCTGACTCTACGCCGTCACTTGAGCAGTTTTAGAGTTTTCTAACTTTTCTTCGTTTCACTCAGGCGGTGGGAAGTCTCAGCTTTTTCAACCCGCTCAAGCTGCAAATCTTTTTTGGCAGATTCAAGCTCCACCTTAATTTGTTCCTAGTCAGATAATAAAGAGGTGAGTTCGTCTATCTCCTTATTCTTAAGGGAAGTGTGGCGCAAGTTCGTACCTCTCTCTGTTCACTCCTCTCTCGATGAGAACGCACTTCATCGCATGCCGCTTCAGCTTCTGCTTTCTCTTTCTTCAACTTCTCAATCTCCGCATCCTGCTTCTTCAGCTTCTTAACCTCAGCCTTGAGATTGTTGATGACATTGCGAAGACCCATTTTTTCAGTATTGTCTTTCTCACAGATTTCCCTTCAACGTTTACGCTCCTCTGAAAGTAGAGCGGCTTCAGCCTCCGCTTTTCTTTTCCATCCTGCGGCAGACCACTCTTCAGTTTTCTGATCGCTCTCAAACTTGGCCCGATCAGCCTCCAACTTAGCCCTCAATAGGGAAACTCGGGCCTCCTCTTCAGAAGCTTTTTTCTTGGATGCTTCAACAGTAGACCATTCTTTATACATACTGCGCCACTCGCGCACTATACGGTGCGTAGTGGAAGTAAAGCTAGCAGCTTCTTCAAGGTAGGCTTGATAAGACTGATCGTGAGAATGATTTTCTTGAAACTTCACTTCAGCATGCGGAAAGGTACCTTGTAACCAATCACGACAAACCCGCCAGTCCGAAAAAGTATCGCCTTTCTTCAGCTTCCACACCAGAGCATGAATCTCAGAAGCCTTCTTCTCTGAGTAAGTTCTGTAATGATAATCCTCTGGAGTTTCCTCTGGACGGATGAGGGAGTTTTCTTCATCATGGGCAAAAGAGCCCTGATAACCAACTGGGCTCCTCTCAATGTTCACAGGCGCAGAAGCAGAAGTAGAGGTAGGGATAGTTACCACTGGATATTCAGGACCAGATTTCCCTTTCTCTGGATCATGCGCCACAACTTCAGGAGACTTGGGCCGAGCAACATCAACATCCGCCGTCTCCGGTTCTACAACCATCTCCGTTTCCATCTCAACCTCAACAGGTTTCTCAACTTCAGAATTTTCCACCTCAACAACCTTCTCCACCTCGGCTTCAACAGCTTTTATACCTTCTAGCTGCTCCCTAATAGATGCGCGAGGTGACGAAGGAGGGAGATCGTCATTTAAAACAGATGATGGCTCCGTGGAAGCAGAAGGAATTGGCTTTTCTGCAAGAACAAAGGTTATATTAACATATAGTGCGCATAAATAACAAATAAAGAAGATACTCACCTGGGTGAGGTTTTGTAATAAAGGCATCTAGATTGCCTCGTTTGCCTATTTTTCTTTTCGGCATCTTCTTAGCAGGTTGCGCTTCAGCCTCAACTTCAACCTGCTTTCTTTTCACCGCCTTCGTTTTCACTAAGGGTTCTGGACTTGACTCCAAATCAAAAGGGTCATCAGGATTCGAGATTGGGATATCAGCGGTATCCTGGGGCTCCGCCTTAGGCTTCCTTGCAACTACAGGCGCAAGTCCTTCCAACATATCAGACACCACTACATAATCACACCAGGAGTCAGAGGAATGGCGCGTACCTTTATTCCCTCCCTTAACATTCTTGGCCTTTGAAGATTGTGCCTTCGGCGCGTCAGTCTTCTTAGGCGCAATGATAACAGCCGGTACATGTTGTTTCTTCTTCTTCTCAGGGCCTATGCCCAGGTTAGTCAACTCACCTAGTCAAAAGAAAAATATTGCAATATTACCCCACGCGCAAGGACTGCAAAGAGTAATATTGCAATATTAATCAAAAACCAAAAAATGAAACTTACCAACACCAGTCGAAGGTGGCGTGGCCAGATCCTCATCCCGAGGAAGGGCAAAATTCCTGACTATCTGCAGATACCAGAGTTCCTCACCAGCACCCTTCGGGATGGTGGCCATCCTTCCATTCTCCCTCTTGTATGCAACAACATACAAGGAAACAACTACAAAGAGAAACACATGAACAAATTCATATTATTTACAAAAACAAGAAAACAAAAGGGAAGAAAATCCCAAATCTTGCTTTTATCACCCTCCATGTACACTGGTTTGTCTTCACGATCCATCCTCTAGTAAAGACTCATACCAGCAGCAACCAGGGCCTTCTCCGAAAGTTCAATCGACGAAACATCTTTCGGATCCTGGTACCAAATCTCCGATTGTGGAGTCTTAATGTTATCAACCACAATGTCTTCTGTACCCCTAAAGGTCATTTTCATCGGAATCACACCAGCTTTGATAAAGAAAAATTTTGGTTTCCAATCGTGAAAGGATTTTGGTGGGTGCAACAAGATTTTTTTTGCCGACGAACGTTGGGCAAAGGAATAAAAGCCCTGGGAACAGTGGAATTGATAAAACACCCGGAAACGGTTAACCGTTGGCTCAATGTGCATTGACCGGCAAAGGAATTCAAAGTGACGAATCCAAACCATTCCGATGGGGTGTAGTTGAGAAATATGAAACTTGTAATATGCAAGGATATCAAGAAAAAACCTTGTCACCGGCAATCGGAAGTTGCCTTCAGTAAAATAATCCCAGAACAAAGTAATATACCCGGTCGGAGTGTCTATCGTCGTCTGACCATCGTCTGGGTATCGAACACCCCAACTCTCAGGAAATTTAAAGCTTTGAACTAGGCCGTCAAACACTTCTTTCGACCACTTCAATGGTGGAAGACCGGCAGATATCTCTTCTGAAGAATCCTCGTGACGTTCTCTGGTAGACATAAGGGGAAAGATTTGTAGGTTTCTTCAAAGAAATATTGGGGAAGAAGAGTGGAATTCAAAGAGCAAACAATGAAAAGAAGGCACTAAAAGGGTTTATATACTCACTGCCATCAATGCCCTAGAAAACCGTAATAGCCCCTTTTTCAGGGAAACACAGTTATCGAAGCATCAGGGGCGAGCAGGGAAAAGACAACAAACAACCTCACGCGCGCGTGCAGGCCACGTTGACGACGCACATTTAGTGAATGACTGACAAGTGACAGCCTGTCACCAAAACGGTCATACGTCAACAGTCAGCACCGTACCTTTCACCCGCCAGGAGTCAAATTTTTCAAAATTTGAAATCATGAGCACTTCAACTTAAAGGAAAATATCTTCCACAAGAAGATTCTTCATATTTCCTGCCAAAGATTCTCAAAGCAAGAAACGCACACTTCTTTTATATAGTCCACTGCTCCACTTAGTTGCATAAGAGCAACACTGGGCTGGGGGGACTTGAAGGGGTATGGCCCCAAAAACCTTGCGCAAGCGTATAGGATCATACCATAAACTCATCACATAAACATCTTTAACGGAACCCCACGTGGCTGCACAGCGGTTCTAAACAAAGATATAGAAGAAACAATCTTTGACAACCGTGCGTCGGGGAAAGGATAAAGCCAACATTCAACCAACACCCCTGCGCGGGCTCGCGCAAGGGTACAGTTAAACTTAAAGTCAAAGATCCTAAAACATATCCGCGCGCCTAGTACCAAGACTTAGACAAAATACCTTTTCTGTTATAATAGAATTGACACGTGGCAAGGTCCTAAAGGGTTATAGCTGTAAACCTTCTAGAAGACCTCATCGTGCACAACCATTCGGTTATAACCGAATAGTGACGTGGCATCATCCTGGACGCTCATCTAAGTCACGATGATGGCACTAACTTGGAGAAGGATCCACACAAACCTACTTTCCACATGGCATCTCCCTTGCCGTTGATCACACTCACGATCCGTGTGCATGGATGTAACGTTAGTGATTGACGGAAAAGGGCGTAACCGCTTACGAAAATTACTTTCCGTTACTATCTCCGTCAAAAAAAATTCCCGCCCGAATCCAGCTATAAATAAGTCATGACAGGTATGATCTCACAAGTTACACTCACTTCACTTTTACTACTTCTTCTTCATCGAGATCTGTACTTATTCTCACGCGGGAAGGTGGTCATGGAGAGAACTCTCATTCTCCTTGTGGCGAGTCTAACGGCTTTCTGTTTTGCAGAGATCATCGGAGAAGAAGCTCGGTTAAACCCCGAATCTAACGAGAGGACCAACCCCTTTTTATGCAGAACTAAACCCCTGGTCCGATTGATTCCGGTCATTCGAATCACTGTTTCTTCACTATTCATTTCAATTCGTTTATTAATATATAGTAATAAATGTCACTCGAGATAGTTTACCTAGTGTAGTTGAAATTTTTTATTTTTCTTTTCCTTTTGTTAGCTATTCACTAAATGCAGGTAGTTCACTTCCTAAGTTTAGCTCAAAAAATGATTATTTAAATTATTGTTTGAATTATTATTTAATATATACTTTAAACTTTTGTTGTATAATCTTTCTCAGATAATATATATATATATATATATATATATATATATATATATATATATATATAGGAGAAGGATCCGTTAGGACCACCCTTTATTGCGAGAACTGCAAGAAACAATGTGAACACAACCAAAAATACTTAAAAAAATCTAAAAAACATATAATTTTTTTAATATTTTTTATGTAAAAATCTATGTTTTCCGTTATTAAAAAAATTGGCTACTAAAAGTAGCGATAAATAAAAAATATTAAAAAAATTGTGTGTTTTTTAGATTTTTTAAATATTTTTTTAGGTTTTTTGGGGGTTTAGTTTTTAGCATTTACCTTGGGTGGGGGTGGGGGCGTTTAGGTTTTTGGTGGGGGGGGGGGGGTTATGTGACATTTGTGCTTTTGTAATCATTTTACAATTCCGAACAATTTCATAATCAATGAAACATTGTGTTTTAATTCCAAGATTGTATTATTATTTATGACATTTGCACGTTTTCAATCATTGTTCAATTTCATTCACTCAAACATTTTTTGGAAGTGAAATCGTAAACTATTACGCAAATGTAATCAGTTTAAAGCGACGTACACTCTGGAACAATGACATAAGCTAAACATACCTTAAATACCCTTTACATAACTTAGAAATAAGTTTTGAGGGGTTCGGTATGGCAAAAACATGCTTATTCGGCCTTAGGGACTATTTGCGTCAAACTGCGAAAGTCTGCCGATTCTCGTATTTTTGAATACGAACCCTGTACGCACATCCAAAATTTCTTGTACTCAATAAAATCTTGTATTTTAATGAAAAGTTTCACAACGATTTCCAATTTCGGTCGTTTTCGTGTTTGTTAAAGCGTTCGTCGTAATTAAGCGAAAAACGCAATCGTACAACCGAACGAACCGACATCCACGACATTTTCGGGCATAATTCAAGTTACCTATGCCTTAACGCCCTTATGGAACCTAAAAATTGGGTTATAAGGGGTTAAAAGTGTCAAAACTCAATAAATCATGTACAGGGACTAGTTCCGCCAAACTTTGAATCTCTTTTGGAGCCTTGGCGTCACGCGACGACAGCCCTCCCTGTTGCGCAGTGCGAGGGCCCTATCTGGGCAGAAAGTTCGTCCAGAAACAGCTGGTTGCAGCCATTTGAATTTTCTTGTTATTTTATTATGCTTGGGGACCAAGATGTGTGATCACCAAGTAATAACAAGATCATGACACTTGTTTTGATCCTCCAAGATCTTTGCAACCTCCTTGGACACATGTCTTGATCCTATGGCATCAAGACAAGTATAAATAGCAAGCAATTCTTCCACCATAACTTGCTCATTCCATAATCTCTTCTCCCATCTTCTTGGAGCTTGCTTCAATCTTTTGGAGGCCTCCTAATCTGAGTTCTTATAGTGTTTACAACACAAGTAAGTACTCCTCCTTAGTCTTGTTCATTATTTTAGCTATTTTTAAGCTAAAAGTTAAACAGTTTGACTTTCTGTTTGACTTTCAGTTCTGACTTTAATTGGTCAAGGCAAAGTTCAATTGAACTTTGCAACGTGATTGTAATCACGAAGGTTATAATCCCTTGCGATTACACCTTCTGATTACCACGTTTACTAGTCTAAGTGACGAGTCAAAGTTTCGGTCAAAAATGCACATTATGTGCATTTTATGACGAAATTATTTTTGGGTATCAAAACATCAAGTTTTGATACCAAATCAGTTTATAAACTTAGTTAGACATGTTTTAACATGTCTAAGTCGTTACTTCTAGTTTAGTGCTTATTTAGGGTTGTAAGTCGAGCGGTCTTGACCACCGCTTTGACTTTCGAATCCGAGTTATTTGGTCGATCTTAGGATCCGACCAAACACGTATTTGTGACCACAGTTGCATAGGGAATAACCTACTGAGGTTATACCTAATGGTCACGTCGTTTGGTTATACCTTATGGTCACGTTGTTTGGTTAGTGTTATGATAAGTCGCTCTTATGTTCTTTAAAAATGACCAAAATGCCCTTTTGCGCATAAATTCATCTTAAGCATATGTAACCAAACATTTTGACATAAAAACTGATGTTATAACATTTTTGAACATGTTTGGGCATTTAAGACTTATCATAGGACATGTTTAACCATCCGAACACGCGTTTACGCAAATGACACGTTAACGTAGTGTAAACTACCTTAACGATTCATAACGGGTCAAAAGCACTTAGTGTAGGATCGAATCATGACCCAAATGAGTCGTTCAGAAGAGTTCTTATCTATACAAAAGGCGGAAACAAACGTATAGATTTAGAAACAGCCTGATTCACACTTTAAACGTCTTGTATATTGATATAACACTGTGTACAATCAGTAGACAAACCGGCAGTACCTCGGTATCACAATCTAATTCCGTTACAAATGACAAACATGAACCACCTATATATAGTCCACCTAATTTCGTTTGAAACATAACATGACTTTTCAAATGGAATTACATAAAGTAAATCAAACGAAATTAGGTGTGACCTATTACAAGCGAAATTACAATTCTGTTTCATGTGTGCATGTGATTTCATGTGATGCTATAATTCCATGATGCAAGAGTGATGTCGTCTTTATGATGTCATCATCAAGAATGATGACATCATTCTTGTTCAGATCCGCAACAAAACCAAGACTCGATATAAGACGAAGTCGACAGATGAATGCACCAACAGACTCCCCCTTAGATGTTGACGAGTCTTAAGTGTCGAGTCTTCACAATCTTCAGTCTTTATCAGTCTTTGGGCTCTTTTTAGAATCTCGATCTGATTCTTGCCTCACTCTAACGTTCTTCAACTAATCTCCTCCTCGGATGATGTAACTCTTTCTTGTACTTTTCAGGATCAGCAGCTGGCTCTAGCAACTTCCGAATTTCTTTCTCTAACAGACTCCCCCTCAACTTGTACTGGGATCGTAGTCTGGCTTTCACAGGTTCAGTTATCGTAACCTGACTCACCTGCATATTCTCTACCCAAAACATAAGTTTCATAAAAGATAAGATATAACAAATTTAGAAACTTTGCTAATCACTTGAAGACACAACCCTGAATACATCATTTTCAAGTATCGAACAAAAAGATTTATCATGTAAGTCACTGATGAACCACTTGAATGAATATCATTTTCATTTCAAACATCTTCAAACAAACTTTCCCAAACCTGTTCGTCATGTTTAGCACTCGGAATTTTGAAAATCAGCTTTTCAACATCAGTTGTCTAAAATCTTTTTGGAATTTTGTTTTGAAAGAAATACAGTAACGAAATATTTACAAGCAATATTTTTGTGAGTTTGTGTAAGAGGATCATATCAGTTTAATGAGACAAATCACCAACACCGTTAAGTTTTAAACATTTTAAGTTCTAAACGATTCACTTAGACTGTCAGTATACTGATCCACTTAAATTTTCACACAAAGTTCAACTGTTTCGAGATACGAGATTAATGTTTTAAGCACTTAAACTTATTCGCGTGTCCCACCTCAGAATATACTCCCGTATCCAGATCCCAATATTCAGTCTTACAGGTGAGTATACCTAGATGATATCTGTAAGGGGTTAATTGCGAAACCGTGAGAGCTCAGGTCAGAACTTCCGTTCAGCAGAGAGATGACGGTTCGACTTTTGGTGAGTCCCCTTTAGAGGATCTTTTTTACAACAGCACATGATTTACATATTTTTTCAATGTTTCATCATTTTTTATGCTGAGGGCGGCGCTGTATTTCAAGCAAATGTAAAGTATTCTCCGGGGACTAGGCTATTGCTTCCGCATTATCAGAAGTCCTGGGATAATACCCCAGATATCACTAAGCATAAAGACCTAGTATCTCAGAAAGAGGGGTCCTTCAAACAAGATTTCGGGGGTTACCCATATATCCGAGAGATGTTACCCACGAGATAAGCAAGTTTGAATTTAGGTTTATATCTCGTCACAATCTACTAAATGTGTAAAAACCTACTGGCACATCATCAGTGAGACCGTTTATCACATTTTTCTTTCCATTTCTTTAGCATGCTGTGATCGTCCACTGGTGTATTATCATTTCCTCTTTTATACAACAAAACTCATTTATGATTTTATCATGTTTTTGTCTTTTTCAAATTTTCAAATGTTTTTTGGATTTTCTGAAAATTTCTTACTCCCCCTAAAATGCAAACACATTTTAGGAAATTTGAAAACAAACTGTACAAGTAACTTGACAACTGATATCGAATCACTTCAAATCGCCATCCACTTGGTATAAACAATCAGAACTCCCCCTTACAACAAACTATTTTCCCATTGGGATTTCAAAACACTAAAGTTTGTTTTAATCAAATGGTTTTTCCGGAAAATAAGTTTTGTTGATTTTACCACTTGTAAAATTGGGGTTCATCACATTGTACTCCAAAAATATCATTTGTAGTAAAAACAAGTACAACTTAATGTCCTTGATTTACCACTTGTAAGTGAAAACCATCTTCAACCACTAGTAGGTTCACTCACCAACCATACCATTTGTAAATCAATATATAACAATTTAAAGATATCACCTGTAGATTTACCAACTAATCTTTTCAAGAATGATGCCGATTCCTGCTCCACTCTTACCAACCTGGGAGCTCCGGCAAGTCAGGAATTTATGGTGAAAATGCTGTCACCCAAGCCTGACCAGCCTTGGGTGATTTTGGTGGCAAACATCTGTCCCACCAACATTTTGATTTGTAAAATTCTTGAGCATCCACTTTCCTGTCAACCATCTTTCCAAAAATATGTTTAACATTTCCATTAAACACCTTTTCAGCATCAAATTCTTTCTTATCAGCAAAGAATTGACCTGATATCTCAAATCTACCTTTTGATTTTAGATTATCTTTCGACAATGGCGGAAAATTTTCCTCGTTCAACTCAGGAACGGAATTATCAACCTTTTTCTCAACAAATGACTCCTCTGATTTTATGGAATCAGACTCATTGTCAGGACTACTTTCAGAACTTTTAACAACCCATTTTTGTTTATTCAAATCGACTTGTCTTTTATAAAATCGTTTTGAACTTTCACCTTCTTCGGAAGTTGAATTTTCAAACACTTTAGATTTCTCAGTTGATTGTTTCTTCTCAATGACAAGTTTTTCTTTCAATTTTGAGTTAGAAGTAACTTCCTGTTTTGTGTTGTTGAACTGTTGGCAATTCCAAGCAATATGTCCAACTTTTTGGCATTTAAAACAAGTTCTTCTGTCAACTCTTTGAGCAAATTTCTTCACATTCTTCTTTACTTCAGCAAGAAACTCTTGATTTGATTGTTTCCAGAATGGTTTCTTCTGCTCATCTTCAGAACTTCCTCCTGAAACAAATTTTGTTTTTGGTTTATAATTTTTCTCATTTTTATAGTTTTCCGGGGGAATAATTTTTATCAATTTTATTGTTTCATCATTTTTGCTGAGGGCAGCGCTATATTTCAAGCAAGCAGAAAGTATTCTCCGGGGACTAGGCCATTGCTTCCGCAAAATCACAAGTCCCGGGATAATACCCCAGATATCACTGAGCATAAAGACCTAGTATCTCAGAAAGAGGGGTCCTTCAAACGAAATTTCAGGGGTTACCTATATATCCAAGTAGTGTTCCCCACGAAATAAGCAAGTTTGAATTTAAGTTTGTATCCCGAAAAAGTTTACTAAATGTGTAAAAACCTATCGGCATATCATCAGTGAGACCATTTAACGCTATTTAATCATTACATTTCTTTAGCATACTGTAACTGTCTACTGATGTACTATCATTTCCTCTTTTCATACACCAAAACTCATTTTTGAATTTTATCATGTTTTTGCCTTTTTCAAATTTTCTAATGTTTTTGGATTTTCTGAAAATTTTTACTCCCCCTAAAATGCAAACACATTAAAGGAAATTTGAAAACCAACTATACAATAAAGTGACAACTGATATCGAATTACTTCACTTCGCCATCCTCTTGGCATAAACAATCAGAACTCCCCCTCACAACAAACTATTTTCCCATTGTGATTTCAAAACACTTAAGTTTGTTTTAATCAAATGGTTTTTCCTGAAAATTAGTTTTGTTGATTTTCAAACCACTTGTAGGTTAGGGGATAAACTCATCATTTTGTTCTCCAAAATTCCACTTGTAAGTATGGTCCAATCAAGTTCAACTTAATCGCCTTGATTAACCATTTAAAGATGAAAACCTTCTTCAACCACTAGTAGGTTCACTCACCAACCATACCATTTGTAAATCAATATATAACAATTTAAAGATATCACCTGTAGATTTACCAACTAATCTTTTCAAGAATGATGCCGATTCCTGGTCCACTCTTACCAACCTGGGAGCTCCGGCAAGTCAGGAATTTATGGTGAAAATTGTGACAACTCGAACCCCTGATCCTGATCGTCGAGAAACGAGCATTTTATTAATGCTTGTATTCACTATTATTTATTTATTATTGTTATTATCGTCATTATTTCATAAAATGATAATAATCCGCGACCGAAGTTTCGATTATTTATGAATAAGTTAATATAATCGGGCCAATCGGTTTGAGTGACGCGTAGATGTTTAAACGGGTTCGCACTGGGGCTAGGCCTAAGCCAACTAACCTAAAAACCCTACCCTTTAAATACAAGCTTAAACCTCCCACCTCCTTCATTTGTGCAAAAGCCCAAAAACCCTAGTTGCTCACTCTATCAGCCGCACACACAAAACTTTTCCCCCTTTTCCCTCATTCTCTCGATCAGAGATTCCGGCAACCTGAGCCAGGACTCCGGCGCCGCCTTTCTGGCGAGCCACACCTGAACTAACCATTCACCCACCCCTCACTCCACTCTCACTCCTCTCCTCCTCTGACTCGTCCTCCGACGATTATTTCGGACCGCATACAGCTCACCAACGTGCTTTTTCCACAGCCCCCGGTACCTATGAACGCACATTCAACCCAGAAAATTAAGGAGGGAGAGTGCCGACCACCTCCGTACGGTGGTGCAGCGATGAAGACGGCGACTGCCGCTTTTTCCGGTGACTCGAGTGGCAGCAAACGGCGGTGACAGTAGCAGATGATGGACAATGCTGGTTGCAGAAAAGTTCACCAGCAACGATAAACCGCCGGAGCTCCGAAACGGCTGGAGCGGTGGCAGCAAGCACCCCCCCCCCCCCCTTGTCACCTCTTATTTTCTCGGTCAGTGAATAACTATCAGTACTTGGTCTTTGAACTCTGTGCGATTTTAGATTATGAAATGGAATTATGTTCATTTTGATGGGTGTTCGATAGTTATAAAGGTTACTGTAAATGAATGTCCATTGGGATCTAGATATGTGATTTAATATGATAAAGTTGTTGTTTATTAGCATGAAAATTCCTAAAACAAACTGATGAAAACCGATGGATTTAGGGAATGATTTATGATTATTAAGAATGATATAGTAAACTGTTTATATTTAAATTGTTGAACTAGTATGTGTTGTGAGTGTGGATTGTGAAATAAAAATGTAAATCTTCATGTGTTTAATGTCATTCTTGTAACAAGCTATTGGTTAGATCTAAATGTATGTTTATTGATTTGATATAGGGTTTTGATGCAAGTAGGTAATGATAATAAATCTAATTTTTCAACATCATTGGTGAAACAGTAGGTAATGATAAGGACAATGAAATGTTCATGAATTCATAATTGACTAGGAACCTGTATGATGTGTGTTGTTGTCTTGTCTGAATGAATCTGTTGGATGAAATTATGAAAACCCTAAATGATAAACTGTTTAGAGATGTTATGAATATTTGAAATTTCTGTGTTTTGATCCGATTCGACAGTAGTACGGTAGAATAAAACATGTTAACGAAATTTGATTGGACAGTACATGTTAATGAAAATTGATTGGATGGCACTGATCTGGATAAGGGTTCTAGAAAGATCCCACAGTGGTTGCGAGTCGAGAACAGTGGATTCATCAGTGGTTTCGACTCAGCAGCTGTTTCATCCAAGATTGCGACTCGAGACCAGGGCATGCATATCAGGGGACTCGAGACCTGACTCGAGATCCCAAGGTTTCGACTCATGTATGCACTTCTCGAGACCATCTACTTGCAACTCGAAACCTCTTGGTTGCGACTCGAGACCTCATGATCTCGAGTCGAGACCACCCGGTTTCGACTGGACTACTTTGCTTGGTTATTGGGCCACACAAACTGATGTTATGGACTGTGTGCTACTGCTGTTGTTTAACTGTACTGTTTAACTTTTCACATGCTAGGATAGGCCTAGTAACGTATATGCTAGTATGACATACATGTTATGTGTTAGATACGTGTAGTACTATACGTGACTGTGTGACACTACTTGCATACGAACCTAATAAATATTTAATAACCATAATAGGGTATGGTTAACCAACATAACACAAGTAAATTGACTACCGAGCAAAGCAAAGGTGAGTTCACTACTTTTTACTTAAAGCATGCGTTCCCGGTGGTTGGGAAACGGAACGAAACACTTTTCCTGGTTTGGGATTGCTTACTATCTCCTTGTGCGGGATACGGTATTTCTATCTCCTTGTGTGGGATACGGGTAACAACGCTATCCCCTTGTGAGGGATACAAACTACTTTTCTCCCCTTATGAGGGACGCTTAGTTAATTACTATTTATACTGGATGCAACAAGCAAAACTAAACGAAACTCTATCACTCAAGTCCCTGCCATTTAATACCGATTAGTCGCCGGGGCCTGGTGAACGGGTTATTAGTTGATAGCGCTATTTAGGTCTAACCAGCCTCACACCGACCCTTGTTACTGGGAACGGGAGTGAACTAATGTACTCAGGCAAACCGTCAATGATGATAGAACATTGACAAATGAGGCACTGCGGAAACGTACGGTTAAGTAAGTATTCGGTATTGTAAAACAGTTTAGTAGCTTACTTATGGGGTAGCTCCCCACGGCATGTATAAATGAGTAAATTAGCTGTTAAAACAACTTTTTGGAATTAAAACTGGAAAAACTGTGAACACGTGAACTCGCCAACGTTATGTTGACACTCTACTGCATGCTTTGCAGGTTGCTCGCTAACAACTTTGGACGAACGTTGCAATAGGATGGAGTGTGTGGTTTGTAAGTTCATAATTAATAAACTTGTGGTTTTAAATTACGATATGTACATCTTTCCTTTCCGCTGTGGACTTAAACTATGTTTTGAAAAAAAAAATTAATTGGCCGCTAATTACACCATTAATTGTAATAATAACTAAACGGTTCAAAATAATTGGTGGCTGGATCCTGGTCAGTCACACGCCTCGCGGTAGTTCTCCGCATGTGGTTTTAAGGGTGTGACAAAAATGCTGTCACCCAAGCCTGACCAGCCTTGGGTGATTTTGGTGGCAAACATCTGTCCCACCAACATTTTGATTTGTAAAATTCTTGAGCATCCTTCACTTTCCTGTCAACCATCTTTCCAAAAATATGTTTAATCCATTAAACACCTTTTCAGCATCAAATTCTTTCTTATCAGCAAAGAATTGACCTGATATCTCAAATCTACCTTTTGATTTTAGATTATCTTTCGACAATGGCGGAAAATTTTCCTCGTTCAACTCAGGAACGGAATTATCAACCTTTTTCTCAACAAATGACTCCTCTGATTTTATGGAATCAGACTCATTGTCAGGACTACTTTCAGAACTTTTAACAACCCATTTTTGTTTATTCAAATCGAATTGTCTTTTATAAAATCGTTTTGAACTTTCACCTTCTTCGGAAGTTGAATTTTCAAACACTTTAGATTTCTCAGTTGATTGTTTCTTCTCAATGACAAGTTTTTCTTTCAATTTTGAGTTATAAGTAACTTCCTGTTTTGTGTTGTTGAACTGTTGGCAATTCCAAGCAATATGTCCAACTTTTTGGCATTTAAAACAAGTTCTTCTGTCAACTCTTTGAGCAAATTTCTTCACATTCTTCTTTACTTCAGCAAGAAACTCTTGATTTGATTGTTTCCAGAATGGTTTCTTCTGCTCATCTTCAGAACTTCCTCCTGAAACAAATTTTGTTTTTGGTTTATAATTTTTCTCATATTTATAGTTTTCCGGGGGAATGAAACCAAGACCTTACTTTTTGAAATTACCGTTGTGGTTTGGTTTCTTTCGATAACCATAACCAGAATTGTAACCCTTTTTCTTGTTCAATCTCTGTTGAACTCTTGAATTGTACTTTTTAGGTTTTTCATGAAGATTTAAATCTTTTATTTCAGAAATGTTAATTTCTGTTAATTTGAAAACCTGTTTGATCATTTCTGTTTTAACACTTCTTATTGGAAATTCTTCATCAGAATATAATTTGTCTGAATCATTCAAAGTATAAGCCACTTTGATTGATCCATCATTCAAATTAGATTTTGATAACAAGAATTCTTTATTGTAAACCCTCTTATTCGGTGAACTCGGACTCTTCTCAGACGAACTCGAGCTATCTGACTTAGACTCTGACTTTGACTCTTCATCCGTATCTAACACCTGATCGACAACTTTCTTTACTAACTCAGACTCATGATCAGTGTCAGACGCTGTGAATGTGACATCAATATTGTCTGGTATTCATCAATGATTTCAGACTTTAACTTGATGTTGACTACCTTTTTTAGACGCTCCTCGTTAGGATTCCTGGGAGCATAACTTTCATAGATTGGAGGCGGACACTTGTTATACTTGACACTTGGTTTCTTACCAGTATCCTCTTCAGTTTCTTTATCTTGAAATGCTTCAAGACCTGCAACAGTAGGATAAACACGATCAATCAAATAATCACAAGTAGTATAACTCAACAACAAACGTTTAATCCTTTCACTCTCAATCTTTTCAAGCTCTAAATCCTGCTTCAGCTTAGCACAATCTTCAATATACTCATTGATGACCTTCTGTTTTGTCATTAATGTTGAACTCATCATTGTCATAGCTGCATCAACTTCTCGATTTGTTTTGTTCAAACCATCAACCGTCTTATTCAAAACATCGTATGACTCTTTCACATACTTCACATCAGACAACAAATTTTCTTTTATCTTTTCCAATTCAGCAATCTTCTTATCCTTCTCATCACAGTTTTTGCAAGATTCTGAACATTTTTTACAAGGTTTATTGACCTCGACAATCTTCTCAACTTCAACGAGTTTCTCAACTTCAACAAATTTTTCAACTTCTACGATCTTTTCTACTTCAACAATTTTCTCTACAATCTTTTCAACCACTGGTTCTTCAGATTCTATTTCAGCTTTCTGTCCCTCAGTTTCCTTTGTTGAACTTTCTTCAACTTCTGCTTTCTCAGTTTCTACTATTGCTTCCAACTCATGTTCTTCAATTTTCTGAATAAACTATGCCAGATTCATATTTTCAGTTTTTCTCATATGTTTTACAATCAACAGATAAGTTCCCCATTTTTGCTGTGGTAATGCATCAGCAAGTTTATCAACCCATTCATCATCATCTTTCTTAATGTCCAATCTTCCCATTTCCAAGACTAAATGACAATATCTATCAATGGTCATCTTTGTTGTTTCATGGTCAAAAGCTACAAACATGTCAAATGACTTCTTCAACAACGCCTCTTCCATGTTTCGGAAAATTGTTCACAATAACTGATTTTTCAAGCAAGCTGAGTTTGAAACGAACTGATTTGATGCGAACTGGTTCTCCTCGTGAAATATCTGTAATCACCTGGAATCACTGTTGACACAAAAACAAATGATCAGTTTAAACGAACTGAATATGTGAACGTGTGTGTTGATGAAATCAATCTAAGACTCGTGTCGAAGATTTGCGGACATGTTCCAATGTTGTTCGAGTGAACTCACTGAATGAATGAACACCTCTTTACTCAAACAATCACGTAAATTCTGATAGTGAATTGAACAAATATAATATCCGACAAAATCTTTAATCACTTCACATAAGCCATCAAATCATATGAATCAAGTTACATTTATCATCAAATAGTAATGGCCGACAAACTCTAATTGTTAAAAGACTATAATTGGGCCGACATTTTCTCTTATCACTTCTCATGCAATATGATCAAGCAATTAAATCAATTTGATTGGGCCGATGCTCTTAGACTCACGTGATGGACATTATTGTTTTAAATCTTGATATATGAAGCCGACAAAAATTGATGTAATATTAATGTGATTTGGCCGATTACTTTGAATCAAAACAACACTATTCTATTGGACCTCTTTCCTTTATTATTTAATGCTTGCTGACACCCTATGATTCACCACACAAAGTAATGATAATCACTTTCCCATGCACAAACCAACAATTTTAGTGGGCTGACAACTTTATAACACCGATTGATTTAATTGGATCTTAATATACACTTAACCGACACACATTAATCAATTTAGCTCAGTTTCAAGTGGAATCAAGTCATTTTTGAAGCGGAATCTGATCTCGTTTGAAATAAGCAGCACCTTCAAGCGGAATTAATTGGATTTTCAAACGAAATCTATGTTTCAAACGGAATCAACCTTGTTTTTCAAACGAAATAACGATATTCAAACTGAATTAGACACTAATCTCGTTTGAATAGCTGCTGATGTCATCATAATTCGATCTTGTTTCAAACGGAATTATGTATTTGTTCAATTTTTAAGCTGATTTTAGATCCAAAACTCTCAAGGATTCTTTAAAACATTGTTATACATGATATACGTGAAAATCAGATCATTTTGACCGTGAAATTTGTTAATTTTGTGAAAGAAGATGTAGAAAACAGATTTTCAAGCTGAATATGGCAAGAACTCTTCCTCCTGAGCTCTGATACCACTTGTAGGATTGAATCGTGACCCAAATGAGTCGTTCAGAAGATTTCTTATCTATACGAAAGGCGGAAACAAACGTATAGATTTAGAAACAGCCTGATTCACACTTTAAACGTCTTGTATATTGATATAACATTGTGTACAATCAGTAGACAAACCGGCCGCACCTCGGTATCACAATCTAATTCCGTTACAAATGACAAACATGAACCACCTATATATAGTCCACCTAATTTCGTTTGAAACATAACATGACTTTTCAAACGGAATTACATAAAGTAATTCAAACGGAATTAGGTGTGACCTATTACAAGCGAAATTACAATTCTGTTTCATGTGTGCATGTGATTTCATGTGATGCTATAATTCCATGATGCAAGAGTGATGTCATATATATGATGTCATCATCAAGAATGATGACATCATTCTTGTTCAGATCCGCAACAAAACCAAGACTCGATATAAGACGAAGTCGACAGATAAATGCACCAACACTTAGGATCACTTTGAAATCAGAATGTTATGTTTATTAAATCATGCCATATGAGTTCCAACACTCATTTGATTTATAAAACTTCATTCTATCCTATCCGCCGATTAAAGTCCCGACTTATTAACATAGTTACCCGATATTAGGACACACTTGAATCCTTGCTTCTTTGAGCTTTGTTTGAATCTTTCGGACAAGACTTATACGCAATCTGAGGTGAGTACATAGTTCTCCTATTTTACTTTTGATGTGTGCAAAATGCAACATATAAATTACATCAAATGAGGCATAAAACTAAGCCTTTTTAGTACAAATGTTGGAAAAAGCACGTTTCTTTCTTCCTTTTGAAATTACAGGACCAAACGAGCTTAAAAGAACAAAAGAAGCAAATAAGTAGCCAAAACCAACATAAATACCAAAAGAAGGAACAAATGTGACATGCCCGACCCCTCGGCAGCATCTCCAAAGCAAAAACAAGGAAACAGACTCTGACCACGGGGTCATGCCCAGCTGGGCATGGGGTGTGGTCAGGAGCCTGCACAACAGGACAAACCTGTATAAGCTTCTACGACCACCACGGGGGGCGTGCCCAGCTCAACACGGGGTGTAGTCAACTCTAAGATACGCAGAATCTTGATAGTACAGCAAAGAGTTTACCACGGGGTCGTGCCCAGGAGACACGGGGTCGTATGGGGCCCTCTACTAACACTTGCAATTAATGAAGGAAGAGAAAATGATGGCCACGGGTCGTGTTGGCTGGACATGGGGATGTGGCCAGGGCTCTGTTCTGGCTATAAAAGGGGGTGTTTGGTTCACTTGAAAGGCATCCCTTGGCAAACCACTACTCTCCCACTTTGCCACCACTCCACAACCACTACATCACCAACACCCACCACCACCATCATCCATCATCCATCTTTAGAGTGTGTAGTAGTCTCGGGATCCAAGATTGATTGTAAGAGTTCTTTCCAATCAAAGGCCATGTTTGGCTAAGCCTCTTACATCACTTGGTGAAGACAAGTCTTTTATGTATTACTTTTGATTTTTAATCTTTCGGCACTTTTTATTTGGGTTTGTATTAATGACTTTAATAACTAGTTTCTTATGTTGAAGGTGAATTTTCTTTATCATTTTCTCATGGTGTCTTGAGGTTACTTTACTGTCTATATAAAGTAAATAATGTCATCATTCGTGTCTTTACGGTCTATATAAAGCGCGTTAACTACCTGGAAGGGGGTTAGGGGATGGTTTGGTAAAGTTCTTGTCTCGTTCAGTGTATAGATCCTGCGAGGACCTGGTTCAAGCTTACTAGGACCCCCTTCAATACCCAATGGTCTTGGATGGCGGGGGTGCGAATAGCTTGAACCCCTCATATGTAAGCTACTATTAATACTTTAAACCGGCTTCTTGGGATTGTATCCTTGCCGACTCAAACCACTTGGCCGAGGGTAACGTCACCTTCAAAAGAGGGGCCTACCACTTTTCGCATTAATAACTTAATTAATTGTCTTTCAATATTCCGACCCTTTGGGATTGTATCCATGCTGACTCAAACCACTGGGTTGAGGGTAACGTCACCTTCAAAAGAGGGGCCTACTACTATAACTAAGATAATCTCTTAAAAAGTCCGAAAGTGCGAAAATCATCAAAGGGTACATTAAAGATGAGTTGGATCCAAGTGATTTTATCTTGTCTATCTGTTTTTATTTTTACTTATCTTTTCATTTTTAGTTTTATTTTTATGTTTCAAAACTTTTCTAAAAAAAAATTAGTTTGATTAGACGTTGAGGATAAACCGGTATTAAAAGCTCTTGTGTCCTTGGACGACTCGGTATCTTACCAACACTATACTACGCTCACGATGAGTGCACTTGCCCAAGTGTGTGTTTAATGTTAGTATAATATCGTATTTTATAAATTTAAAACTTGACTAATGCGTAAAATGGGCTCAAAATATTAATAAAAATATATCATGCTTCGCACACACCAAGTTTTTGGCACTGTTGCCGGGGACACATGGATTTTAAGAAAGTTTAAAATCAATGGCCTAATTATTTTTTTTTTTATTTTTTAGGATTTTTCTTAGTTTTTCAATTTCTGCAGAACCCAGCACGGGCCGTGCTCAGCCAAACACGGGGCTGTGTCCATCATCGTTACTGGCAATTCTGTTTTAAGTCAGACAATAGCTGACCACGGGGCCGTGTCCACTCACCACGCCCCCGTGTCCACTCCCCAGTTGCTGAAAACATGACCGTAAGATCCCGACGGTTGGTAAATTCTGACAAAAATATGAGTGATATTGATTATTTTTACTTTCGCCACTCTTACGGTGAGTGGTGTCAAATATGTGGTGGATTCCATCAAGATTTAGAATTTTTCTTTCTAAATTACGAACCCCACTATTTAGACCCATCGTTTTCCTGTAATCACATTAAGATGGGCGAAAGTAAAAACAATCACTATCTCCCACCCGAATGCCGTCAACCATCTCTTTCAACCGACATAACCTCCGAAGAATTATGTCGACTCGAAGAAAGAATTCTCCTAAAATTAAAAGAATCAGAGCTTGAGATTAATGCGAAGTATTCATCACAAGACAACGACCAAGGAGAATTGTTAGGGGTCACATCCGGATTCTACCAACATCGACGATACCAGAAGTGCCTCAACCTCTTGTGAAAACATGAGCGATAGTCGTCCCTGTGTCGATTGTGCCGTGAAGGACTGTCCATTGGCCCCCACCGATGCGCTCATAGACCTGAGCGATTCGACATATACCTTCTTTAACAACAGCCCGGATAAGGGGAATAAAGGTTGGTTTCACCCACCGGTATTTAGTTTAGGTTTTACCCTTTCCGATAACCTCTTGCGTTCTTGTTTAAATCAAGAGCAATTAAGGTACCTTAGGCACTTCGGTGTTGTTCCCTCCAGTAAGGAACCGCCCGATCCGAATAAAAACCTTAAAATAAGATGCCGCTTCATAAATACTCTAGCCATGGGGTTGTGCTCAGGTCAACACGCCCCCGTGCCCACCTCAACTTTCACCACGGGGTCGTGTCCAGGCCAACACGCCCCGTGCTCATAATACGGACAAAATGTGTCAGAACCTTGTCTGACCACGGGGTCGTGTCTAGCCGACACGGGGCCGTGGTCAGTGTGCTGTCGTTTTCTATAAAGTCAGCCTTGTTCCTGCACATTTGGATCCATTCCAAAGACAAAGATTTGATGGGATCTTCACACATACATTAAAAGGTATATTCCAAAGAAGGTTTCTCACCAACCATCTTGTCTTTGCCACTTTTATCACTTACCTTCTTCTCCAAAACCCTCCAATCTCTTAAAGCTTGAAACTTCAAACTTTATTGAAGTATTTGCAAGGTTTTTAACTAAGGAATCTTATTAAACATAAGATTTACAACATTGTTTTAAGTTATTTATGTTCAGAAATGTTTCAAAATACAGAAAAATAATTTAAAACAATGATATTCCTTGGTTCAAAAACCTGCAGAGGTGTGACCACGGGGTCGTGCGCAGCGGGCACGGGGCCGTGGTCGGAGTGTCAGTTTCATCTCTTTTGAAATTTTCGTCTTGTTTCCTCATAATGTCGAGCCAAAACAGTGAGACTTCATCAACCACTACAAGAAACAGTCGAAGGGGGAGAAGACCGTCAATAGAAGCTACCCTTGTCCGATACGTGTGTGCACTAAGGGAAGCACTTGACGTGATGACATCGATGGAGGAGATCCTCATTGACCGTATCAACTACTTGACGCTGGGGCTAATGAATAGCTTTCACGAAATCAACCTTTTGCACCAAAGGTTGAATATTCTTGCTATGCCACCCATGGAACCAATCTTCCCACAAGAAGATTGGAACCTGGCGCAAGAAGTTGTCAACCCGACCGGATGGGATAACATTCCTCCGAAACCTCCTCTAGACGCATTACACGAGGTTCCGGTAGATGTCGCACCTCACCCACAAGAGGGTGTGGACAATGAGCCCGTCTTCCTTCTCCCTCGGGAGATTGAGGAGTGGCTCAATGATGTTTGAGGAGCACCCTCCTGGTTTAAGTTCTAAGAGCCCTTATTAACTGAAAATCATTTTTTGGGTTTTTGTTGTTCTTGTCATGAAAACATCTAGGGTAGAACTTCTTCATGGTTTAAATTTCTTGCATTCTAGGACCTACCTATCTATCTAAAATTTTAGTTTGTAATTTTAATTTTTAGGACCTACGTATCTTGCACTCTTAATGAACGATGGTTTATGTAGTGTTTGGATGATGTTTAATGGTTTAACAAACGATAAAAGATGGAAATTGCCAAAGGAATGCTAAAACCACACCACATGCACGAAAACAGAGCATTTCGTTAACTTTTCCAACATTACAGCATGTGCAGCACGGGGCCGTGCTCAGCCCAACATACCCCGTGCCGAGGCTCTGCAGAAAAAGTCCTAGTTCAGGTAACTGACCACGGGCCATGCTCACTGAACACGCCCTATGGCCAGCCTTCTGTTAAAATTTGATACTGGCAATCTGACCATGGGGCCGTGCCCGGACCACACGGGGCCGTGGCCAGACGCCCAGTAACAAAAACTTGTTTTTCAACAGCTTTTAGACATTCGAATCAACCTAAAAACTTATTTTTGGGACACATTGAGGATAATGTGTAATTTAAGTGGGGGGGGTTGCTAAAACCTTGAATCTTGTAAGTCATAATAACAAGCCTTACACAAAACTCTATTGGAACCGCTAATCACCCCAAAAAAATTTCAAAAAAAAACTCATTTTTTTTACTTGTCTTGGTTTAATTCGGGAATAACAAGTTTTAAAAAGGTTATATTTTTACAAATTTACAACCGATAGCGTCGTGATAAAAAAGAACCAAATAAGAAAAATAATGAAAAGGCATGACAAATCTAATTGCAAGTGTAGAACATGACAAATCTAATTAAAATTTGATTATATATACTTGATCACATTATAAACCCATTCCCACAACAAGTGAGTTTTGAGCCTTTATTGAGCATACATGCATTTATCTTTAAACTAAATGC
This sequence comes from Helianthus tuberosus, assembly GCA_030545235.1. Taxonomy (NCBI): domain Eukaryota; kingdom Viridiplantae; phylum Streptophyta; class Magnoliopsida; order Asterales; family Asteraceae; genus Helianthus; species Helianthus tuberosus. Next base: position 58,674,894 of record CM060426.1, on the reverse strand, counting down.
TCATTTTTAGTTTCTTGTGTGAATAGCAGCTTGATTCTTACGACTCTATAACTTGCCAAGACGATGCATTCCCGGTCCTTACCAACTTGAACCTAAGTAAGTAAATGATGTAGGAATTAGTACTAACCCATTTTCCTTTCAAAACCATTATTTTTCATTTTTTATCACCTACCCAAAATCCCCCTAGTTAACCCCTTTGAGCCTAGAGCATTTTCGTTTCAAAACCCACAAAACAAACACCCATTACCCACCAAAACCTTTTTCTTTTTACCCATTTGTTTTAGTAAAAAGCTCGGTTATCTTGTGTCATTTAAAAAAATGAAAGTCTTGCAATAAACAAACAAGTTCCTCAAAGAAATCTTGTTTGAATGTGCTTAGTTTGAATAAAAGTCACAAAAACAAAAAGTTTTACGACAACCGACGCCTTTTACGCTTTTCGCCATTTTTACTAACCACTAACCAAAAACCACCTACCCTTCCCCAAGTCCTCTTGATATTTACAAAGGTTTATAGTTAAAAATGAGGAGGTTTGATCACTTGGAAAGCATATGGTAGAAGTAAGTTCCATGCCGGTCTCGAGTGTTTCACAAAAATACACAAATCGGCCGAGTGTTGAGTGATCTCCCGTGAGGTATGTGAACTTGTATATAAATGGAACTTTAAAGAGGCATGTTATGCCCTAATAAATAATTTTTATTATAAAATGTTCTAAATAAATCATGACGAATGGGATTGTAAATAAAATAAAAATAAAACTCAATAAAGATCTTGGATTCACGACACTCAAGATAAGCCCAAAACTTCTTCTCTACCTCTTCCATTTGGGTGTGTAAGACACATATTAAAGAGTTTTGCTTGAGGACAAGCAAAGATTCAAGTGTGGGGGTATTTGATGTGTGCAAAATGCAATATATAAATTACATAAAATGAGGCACAAAACTAACTCTTTTTAGTACTAGTGTTGAAAAAGCACGTTTCTTTCTTCCTTTTGAAATTACAGGACCAAACGAGCTTAAAAGAACAAAAGGAGCAAATAAGCAGCCAAAACCAACATAAATACCAAAAGATGGAACAAACGTGACATGCCCGACCCCTCGGCAGCATCTCCAAAGCAAATAGAAGGAAACAGACTCTGACCACGGGGCCGTGCCCAGCTGGGCATGGGGCGTGGTCAGGAGCCTGCACAACAGGACAAACCTGTAGAAGCTTCTACGCCCACCACGAGGGTGTGCCCAGCTCAACACGGGGTGTGGTCAACTCTAAGATACGCAGAATCTTGATAGTACAGCAAAGAGTTGACCACGGAGTCGTGCCTAGGAGACACAGGGTCGTGTGGGGCCCTCTGTTGACACTTGCAATTAATGAAGGAAGAGAAAAGGATGGCCACGGGCCGTGTTGGCTGGACACGGGGCCGTGGCCAGGGCTCTGTTCTGGCTATAAAAAGGGGTGCTTGGTTCACTTGAAAGGCATCCCTTGGCAAAACACTACTCTCCCACTTTGCCACCACTCCACCACCAATACATCACCAACACCCACCACCATCACCCATCATCCATCTTTAGAGTGTGTAGTAGTCTCGGGATCCAAGATTGATTGTAAGAGTTCTTGCCAATCAAAGGCCATGTTTGGCTAAGCCTCTTACATCACTTGGTGAAGACAAGTCTTTTATGTATTACTTTTGATTTTTAATCTTTCGGCACTTTTTATTTGGGTTTGTGTTAACGACTTTAATAACTAGTTTCTTATGTTGAAGGTGAATTTTCTTTATCATTTTCTCAAGGTGTCTTGAGGTTACTTTACTGTCTATATAAAGTAAATGATGTCATCATTCGTGTCTTTACGGTCTATATAAAACACGTTAACTACCTGGAAGGGGGTTAGGGGGATGGTTTGGTAAAGTTCTTGTCTCGTTCTGTGTATAGATCCTGCGAGGACCTGGTTCAAGCTTATTAGGACCCCCTTCAATACCCAATGGTATTGGATGGCGGGGGTGCGAATAGCTTGAACCCCTCATATGTAAGCTACTATTAATACTTTAAACCGGCTTCTTGGGATTGTATCCTTGCTGACTCAAACCACTTGGCCGAGGGTAACGTCACCTTCAAAAGAGGGGCCTACCACTTTTCGCATTAATAACTTAATTAATTGTCTTTCAATATTCCGACCCTTTGGGATTGTATCCATGCTGACTCAAACCACTGGGTTGAGGGTAACGTCACCTTCAAAAGAGGGGCCTACTACTATAACTAAGATAATCTCTTAAAAAGTCCGAAAGTGCGAAAATCATCAAAGGGTACATTAAAGATGAGTTGGATCCAAGTGATTCTATCTTGTCTATCTGTTTTTTTACTTATCTTTTCATTTTTAGTTTTATTTATATGTTTCAAAACTTTTCTCAAAAAATTTTAGTTTGATTAGACGTTGAGGATAAACCGGTATTAAAAGCTCTTGTGTCCTTGGACGACTCGGTATCTTACCAACACTATACTACGCTCACGATGGGTGCACTTGCCCAAGTGTGTGTTTAATGTTAGTATAATATCGTGTTTTATAAATTTAAAATTTGACTAATGCGTAAAATGGGCTCAAAATATTAATAAAAATATATCATGCTTCGCACACACCAAGTTTTTGGCGCCGTTACCGGGGACACAAGTATTTTAAGAAAGTTTAAAATCAACGGCCTAATTATTTTTATTTTTTTAGGATTTTTATTAGTTTTTCAGTTTCTGCAGAACCCAGCACGGGTCGTGCTCAGCCAGACACGGGGCCGTGTCCATCATCGTTACTGGCAATTCTGTTTTAATTGAGACAGTAGCTGACCACTGGGCCGTGTCCACTCAACACACCCCTGTTGCCACTCCCCAGTTGCTGAAAACAGGACCGTAAGATCACGACGGTTGGTAAATTCTGACAAAAATATGAGTGATATTGATTATTTTTACTTTCGTCACTCTCACGGTGAGTGGTTTTCAAATACGTGGTGGATTCCATCACGAATTAGAATGTTTCTTTTTAAATTACGAACCCCACTATTTAGACCCATCGTTTTCCTGTAATCACCTTAAGATGGGCGAAAGCAAAAACGATCACTATCTCCCGCCCGAATGCCCTCAACCATCTCTTTCAACCGACATAACCTCCGAAGAATTATATATGCTTTTGTTATATTACATATCGTAGCGTTATCTAAATCACTTCGAACAAAGACAAGTCATGATATCTTTTGCACAAAACACGACATCTTTTATAAAAGACATGACATTTTTATACAAGACATACCATATTTTATACAAGTTATTTTCATTTGGTTATTTATTTAGCCATGCATCACTTCTTTTAAATCATTCGATTTTCATATGGTTTTATAAGAGAAAACATTTTTGTAAAGGTTCATGGCTACTTTTTAGTTAAACATTTCTTTTAACATTCAAAGCCATAAATATTCATCACAAAACCTATGTTACTCACAGACATTTTTATGCTGATGTATTTAATTTCACGTATGTTTCAGGAGCGAATGTTTGATGTTGAGCATGCTACACTTAGGGCGGACTTGGGCCTTAGTGACTTAAAATCATGAAAGACAATATCTTTTATGTTCTATTTCCATTTATTCCAAGACAACATTACAACTAATATTACCAAACTTTAAATACCATGTGTTATGAAACAATAATACTGTGACATGACTCCCCGACGTTTCCACCGCAGTTTGTTGTTTTACGCGGTCGGGGTGTGACAGTTTAGGTTTTTGGGGGGTGGGGGTAGGTTTTTTTAAGGTTTTTTTTGGGTGGGGGGGGGGGGGGGGGTTAGTTTTTATCATTTAGCTTGGCGGGGTTAGGTTTTTTTTTTGGGGGTGGGGGGGTTAATTTTTTTTAGGTTTTTAGTGGTGTAGTGAGTTTATTTTGTTGTGTTCACATTGGTTCTCGCAATAAAGGTGGTTCTCGCATGAACCCTACCCTATATATATATATATATATATATATTCCGGGCCAATATTTTCAATTCGCACAGCGCCCATAGATTTTCGAGGATTTTCGAAGACGGCCCTGAATGAATGACACGTATCACATATTGATTTATTTTATTATATAGATAGATGAGTACTTGTAAAACGAATGCAATCTAAACAGGGCCAACCTATTAAACGCATTTGCTATTTCACCGTAAATCTTTAACAAACATTATATTCTCAATTAAAAAACCATTCTAGATGTGAAGAAAAAAAATATTAACTAATCACAAATCAAAAGGACAAAAACCGATAACCTCAAAGGGTTTTAAAAATCAAAATGAGTTCAATGGCTCAAAAAATTAACCTTGATTACTTGTTATCGATCTTTGAGATATTGGTAATTATAATATAATGTAGAATTTATATATATAGCAACTAGGTTAATGCCCGCGTAATACGCGGGCTTCAACCAAAACCATATTATTTACTTTGAAATGAAATATTCTATACAAATACATACATTGGAAGAAAAAACAGAAAACTATTCAAATGCCGGAAAAAACTTCCTTGTAGACTACATTTGTTGTTTTACTCGTTACATTCTCATCTTTGTCTAGTATAAACAACTTCACACCGGCTCTGCTTTTAACTCTTGATAACGCAACATAAACTTATTATTTTTATTAAAATTTAATACTATCTAAAAAGACACGGCCTGAACAACAAAAACAATAAAATTAATAAAAGTGTAACGAAGTTTAATGATTGAAAATACATACCCTGACATACAATTTTGGATTTTACATCAACTGGCCTCCGATTTATCACCGTTTATTAAGAACATCCCAGGAAAGAATGAAAAAAATTGGTAGCACTAACAGTTACAGCAATATACTGACATATGCATACAGCAAATGTAGGGAATGCATGACTGGATCAATCAACTTTGGTTTGATGCAAAAATAATATCCCTTGTTTTTCTTTTTTACATTAATAACTAACTTAACATTAAAAAAATCAACTTTTTTATAATGTATTTGTTTTTATAAAATATTATCCACATTCATTTTAAAGGAATAAATGAAAATAAATACGGTACTTGGATAATTAAATTAGTGACATAAATAGTAGTTAATATCATAAAATCAGTTTATACACATTTCCCATTCTTATAGACATAAAGTTTTGCATAAGGGTGTTCAAATTCTGGTTTTGAGTTGTGTACTGTAAATGAAGCCTAACTTAACTTAAAACCGACTTTTGATTCGGGTTATACCAAGCTGAACATGTAATCAGGATTGAAAAATATCAACCAAATCAACCCATGTAGTAAATCAATATAAAGTGTTTTTATATTCTAAATTTCTTACATAAATTCTAAACAATATTACTTAATTCAAACAAAGTTATATGGTTTTTTCTGGTATAAAAAGTTGGTTATTTGAACTCAGACCATTGCTTGTTATTTTCTCTAGCAAGTAGCAATTACCAGTGGCGGACCCAGAAATTTTTTGCTGGGGGTGCGGATGAGGTGTTCAACCGTATTTTCAAGGGATGCGGTCGGGTTTTTTCCCTAAAATATACACTAATTTTGTTTTTCAAGGGGTGCGGCCGCCCACCCTGACCATAGGCTAGGTCCGCCCATGGCAATTAGCCTAACAAAATAACATAAGAGAAACATTATGATGACAAAGAGGAACCAAAGCTAATTTCTCACCATCTTTGAGACGGGTCTCCACAATAGTGGTTGCATTTGTTTTCATTATAAATCCCGGTGTAACTGCATTTATCACAATTACCATGAGCTATGTTTGCGGGCCAGTATCTCCCGATGCCCTCACCATTGATCCATATTTGACCTTTTCCCATGCCATTTTATTACACGAGTTAAATAAATGTAATTTTATATACCAAATAATAAAACAATATATCTTTAAAAATCTCGTTTATTACATGGGTTGAATAAATGTAATTTTATATATTAAATAATAAAAAAGTTACATTTTTAAGAACCCGTGTATTGTATGGATTAAATAAATTTAATTTTATATATTAAATAATGAAAAACGTACATAGTTCATCGAACTTTATAAGGGTGTAAGGGGCACTCCTCTAAGGGGGGAGTGACATCTCTTACACACACCCAATCAGCACGCGTCACGTCAACTCCCCCCACACCCTCAATTTGATGGCGGCACTCCTCTCTTGGAGGACTTGTTTTTATTATTATTTTTTAATTAAGTTGAAAAAATCAAAAAAAAAGGAAAATACTTGATTGGTGGAATTAATAGTGGGCCACCCTCTCCCTCTCTCCCTTCATGCGGTGAACACCCACCGCTCCCCACTCCCCGCTTACGCTCCCCGAGGGGTCGGCGGCGGTGTTCCCGCTCGGGGACTTGCCTCACCGAACCCCTCCCCGCAAAGCGCCCCGTTCACCCTAAGTAATTTCTTTCAGAAGGGAGGTTCGGCTCATAATACCAACCCTCTTGTTGAAAAGTCTAAATGCCTTCCGCACTTTTGGGAAAGAACACAACATCCAAATGTGATTTACAAAACAAATAAAAAATACATTTTGAAACCAGATTTATAAGAATCATAAACTATGCATATTTCAATAACTTGCAACATAACTATAACCTTAATGTATAATAATGCTTTTAATATGGATTTTAGGTAAATTGATAACATTCTATCGGTCATTATACATGTTCTTGTGTGGCATATGACAAAAAATGGATGTCCTTCGGTGATAACGCATTCCATGCAGTCCACAAGTATCCAACCTGAGATAAAGATGACATACACTATTTATTTACTCCAAATAGTATAAAAGATAACAAATGCAATTGCTTTTGGCAACTAATAACTTCTCTAACTATTGATGTAAGCTTGAAACTCAAATGTAACCTTGTGGTCAAAGATGAAAAAAAGACTCCCATATCCTTTGTTTAGGAAGGAATATCCGGTACCAGACTGGAGTAGGTAAAAATGCAGCTAATAATGCACGGTACCACCAGTAAATTCTAATAACATGAGGACAAAAACTGTAAAATAACCAGCAAGAACAGACAGTTTATTCTCCCCTTACAAAATTGGTGGGAATTCTTAATATACATTATGAAATTACTCATGTGCGAGGCAATCAATAATAGTGCATACAGAATAACAATTTTGGGAAACAAAGACTCATGGTTGGCAATTTTCCAACAACTCATGGTTGGATCCGTAAAACAGAATGAGAACATTAAAGAAAGCAAAGTTGACTTTTGAGGTCAACTATAGTTTTAAGCTTAATTACCTGACAACACTCATAAGAGGAATACACCTCACGCAAGATGCTAATAAACACCCAAACATAAGACGGACCACCCTGTGACATTCAAGATGGGTTGACACGAAACAAACGTTGCCCAATTTCTAAAAAATGGTAAATAATAAATACGACAAATATTAGTACACGAACTATGTTACTTTAATAACAATTTAACTGCTGAATAAAATGTTTAAAGAGGCTGTGCAGGCTAATTATTTGTTAAATGACCCGAATTGACGCATTCAGAAGTATACAGGTCAAAAATTGTCATATCTGTCCCCCTTTTAAAAAAAAACTTGATTTCATTCTCAATGTAATGATGTAAAGTAGAATGTTTGAGGCTGAGATTACAGCGCTAACCTCCTGGTACCAGCTTCCAGAGGACCATATCTTGAATACACTACTATGTAACTTGAGCACAAGGCAACGCGAGCAAAGAGCCATGTCGAATTTTCATGAAAACCATATATCTTGATTGATTATTAATCCACATGTGAAAGTGTCTTCTTCACTTAACACCGGTAACGGACTGTGATCACTAAGATACCGTAAGCACATGGTTCCGTCCCAGCTCCTACTATAAAGAGCCCTATTACAAACTACTAATGTACACACCACTGATTTATGACCATTCATAGTACATGACAGACAATAATCCTAACAAACACAAAACAACTATCATTATTATTATATCATAAAATCATTACCTGAAGAAAGAAATATCTTACTTACATGCATTGACCAGGCCTTTACTGACTTATCCCCCGTGCCTGTATAAAAATTATCAGATCCAGAAACAGATGCTGCAAGGGAATGAATACCACTGTAACGCCAATCTTTTTCCTCATTCATTCTTCTGATTGGCTTCTCGTCCTCAATGCCCAAAATGAATCTGCCCCCCCCCCCCCCGAATTATCACCGCTTATGCATAATGGTACTTCCCTCTCTACAAAAACTAAAGCCATCGCCTTATGCTCATGACCCTTCAATCTGCGTACATGATTTAAACCCTGCATCGTCCATCATTAAAATCAAACAATCATCTTTTCTTTTCATGTTATTGCGATAAAGCTTGATGCCACTGCACCAGTTTTATCATCACAAGTATCTTATTTAACTGAAAACTCACAAGTGTCTTATTTAACTGAAAACTCATATATTACCATTGTTTATATATCAAACACCAAACCTTTAATATTAAGTTAAATAAAAGATTCTTTGATGGAGATCAAAGAATCAATACTTTGAAAGATAACATTCTTTGGGGAGATTATTATTAAATCTCTTATTATCTTGGCAATAAGAGGTTTACTTACAAAGTCATGAGCTGAAATAACATCAAAACAAAAACAATAAGTTACAAAAAAGGCTCTAATCTTTATTATATCAACTACACAAAATGGAAAACAACTACAATTCAAAAATCTCCAAACCTTATCCTTTAATCATCTGCCATATAATCCTTATTTAACCTAGGGTTTTGAGTTTTCTATAGCCAAACATGTAACAGTTAAAAGCCAAATATACAAACCGGTTGCCCAAGGCAGGAACAGATAATTCCACCAATCGCGGCAGAAAGAATGATTACCACCAAATCTGAAATCAGCCTGTAGACAATAAACACAAATAACCTCTGTTAGTATAAGAATGATATCAACTTGAAAAAAACAAATATATGATCTGAACTTACATCTACTTGAAGTATTGGATATTTAGATTTCTTGTTTGATATCACAAACACGTTGTCCTGCAATTGCGCAAAGCATATAAGAAGAGGAAGCAACAGATATCAATAATGTGTTCTACTGCAGTCACCTGTTTGTCTATTAGTGTCTGCGTGCCTTCGTCTTCGCTGTCAAGAGAAACAAAATAGAAAGAAGAATATTATAACCGGATGAAAAATGACTTTTATTGAATGGCTACAATTCAATTATGTACTATATCTATAAACGCTAAGATGCTCACGTTGCCTCTTGAGTGTCATTTGTCTTAGTCTTTTCGTGAGTGATTTTAGCAACAGTCTCGAATACAGCCTACAAAATGTCACATTAATTAAATTTTTTAAGTTTAAAACTGTTGAACCTATCTTTGCACTTCTTTCGAAGAAAAAAAAACTTACTTCTTGATCAGCGACACTGTTATTGAAACTGCTTTGAGCAGAACCTAGCATTATAGAAAAGAATAACTGGCATGAGATACTAACGAAACAATTAAAACAAATGTGCCAACGAAAACATTTGGACTAAAAGGTGCCAAACAATTAGTTTATCACGATAAACAATGTAAAAGTCAATTTCTATAGCTGGTGAGAGGTGCCAATACAAGGACGTTGAGAAGTGTACAAGTTTGACATTTATACTTTTGTGTATTTAAATTACCTTATAAGAGTAAAATAGTGATGTGAAATATACTGTTAATTGCTTTATCTGAACCAGCTTGTTGCTCTTATTGTTTATTAACAAAATATAGTATGGAATTTATAAAAAGATCTAGAAAGCAAACATAACATTTCTATTAGCAAACACAATAGCTTTGCCAACCCTTAAAGCATTACGATGTTAACTTTTTCCTTTTGGCTATCCCACAGTCCCCCACCAACATAACCCATGGCTACATAAAAGAGGTGAACCGTGTAAACCACATAGTCCAGAACCTGTGCTTTATGTTTCATGTCCAAAAGACAATTTCAGATTAAACAACAGACAAAAAGGCGATGATTCAATCTAGGGTTTTGAGTTTTCAAATAGCGAAATCAAGAAAGATTTAGGGTTTTCAGTCTTCGATTAGGAGGAAGCCATTAATCAAGTATAACTTCTTAAAAAACCATTACCTAAATCCATACTACCATAACAATGCTTTGATTTGCTCTCTGAAGAACTCATTTTCACTTTCTTCTTCCTAAAAACTACAACCACTTCCTTCTGATTGACCAAATTGATAATCAAAATCAATAAAAAATCAAAACCAAAACAAAATAATAGTATGGTTATAAATAGTACCTACTGCGATTTCTAGAAGAAACCCTAGATGAGCGACGCAGAAGAGATTGGAGGGTGCGAATCAATTAAACAATGTTAAATTTGATATCAATCTTACCTTAAATCTGTCGGACATTATCGTCGATTGTTGAGTGAGATCCGGAAGAGGCAGATTGTGATCCGGAGGAGGCAGAGGAATCGGCGATTAGGGTTTCAGATTAATGGTATTGACGGTTACGAGAGAATGAGAGAGAGATAGCAAAGAAGAAGCGTATGTCATAAGCTAAATCAATCTGTCACACCCTGCTAGTAGCGGAAGCGTATTGTGTGTGACGTAAGAAAGGTAATCATTGCATCCAAATGTATTAACAAGATGAACCAACAACGATGCCATATATATCTAGTTTTCAACAAAAGATTACAAGTTTTTAACATAGTTTCCAAGTTCACCAACGTTTGACAAAGCATAGTTCTAAGTTATTTTACATATAGCAAAAGATTGTTTTTGACACAACACATAGTGAGGTTTTGTCCCCTATATACCCATACGAAGTTGGGATATAAAAGACAAACCCTCCCAAAAGTGGCCATCGTTGTCATTTGTTTTCCCGAATCCCATAGTGAATCACCGGCTCAAGACCTGTTTCCTGAAATACATGTAGTTCTAAAAAGTCAACAAAAAGTTGAGCGAGTTCATGCAATATTTGATATCATATGAAATCTAGTACTTGTTATCTTGTAATCCTGGTATGTTCTGATTTAAAATCATGGAGTCTATTTAAGATCTATCAGTGGGTAGCTAGCCCCCTGACATAATGCGCCATAAGCAGAATAACCAACCCATAGACACTTAGTTCGCATTGGGATCAACAAAAGCACTCCACGGTTAACAACTAGGAGTGGGGCGTGCCTCAAGCCCAATAGATCTACACCTTTTGCACCTTGGTCACTACGTGATTAATGGTTATTAGTGTGTATTCCCTACTTATGCACATTGACCCTGTTTCCTACTCCGTAATTAACATACCAATAGTTTAACATGTATTTCCCCTCGAGGTTTTTGAAAACAAAACATTTAAAACAGTGAAAGGAGGGACATGAACTCACAAATTTGCGTTCCTTGTATGTAATACCGTAGCGAGCGTCCGTACGTGTAATTAACCTACATGTGTACTAACTTTATTAGACACTAGGTCTTTCGGACCTCGTACAAGTTGTTCATCTTGAATTCTTTATTATGTTTTCGCTTGTCATCATTATTATTGGGCCTAGCCCTAGTTTTCTTGTTATTGGGCCTAGCCCTAGTTTTCTTGTTATTGGGCCTAGCCCTAGCTTTCTTGTTATTGGGCCTAGCCCTAGCTTTCTTGTTATTGGGCCTAGCCCTAGCTTTCTTGTTATTGGGCCTAGCCCTAGCTTTCTTGTTATTGGGCCTAGCCCATACTTTAGTAATTTGAGTCTTGGCCCAAATAGTTGCCATTGGGCCTTGGTCCATATGTTAATGAATTTTTGGGCTTAGTCCATTACCACTTTAGTAGGCCCAATTCTAGATTTATAAGTCCATTAATATAATCTTGCAAATTTTACCAAAATTTTACCAAGTAGTAACTTAATTAAGTTCATTTTTCCTTATGAAAAATACTTGGTAATTTTTATAGTTTTCGACTTTCCGGATTCTTGTTTTTGACCACTTAGTTACGCGTTCGCTTTAGTGTCTAAAAATATGTTATTTTTAGACTCGACATTGTAGTAACTTGTTTACGATGTCGATACGCCCAATTTGTCCTCATCAAGTGTTATGTATTTCCATTTCGGCCATTTTATTTAATTGTCCGATTTTACTAGCATTTCTTGGACCATGTAGGAACATGTGCGTGTATTTATTTTTGATCACCCTATAGGTATCTAATACATACACAAATATAGCACACATTGCAAGCACTTAGCAAGTTTCCGAATAGATATAATTTTTACCAAAAATTATATTTATACCTTGTTATATTTTTACTCACTTTATTCTTGTAAAAATATATGTTTAAGTTCGTAAGAACTTCTTTGAATATTTAACTATTAAATATTCCCATCAAAGTTTCCATAATGACGTTTATGACCACTAATCGCGTTTAACATCGTTAATCACCCTTTAATCCCCTCTTTAATCGCGATTAGATTTTTAGAAAAATTCGCCATAGTTTCCCCTAAACTATGACGTTTCCCACGTTACAAAAACGCGTTTAAATCAATGATCAATTTTCTCAAATCTCCATAAATTACCAAGTTTCACTAGATATCATTTTGTAATAATAATCTCACACTTTATCCTTCAAAGCTTATTATGAGCATTTCCTTGGTAAATCTTTTAACACTTTAAAGTTAACCATTTTTCAAGTTAATTACTTACATAAACTTGATTGTAAATTGTTTTTCACTTTTAAAGGTTCACACATTTTTATATAAAAATTCTCAAGACTTTTACATAACACTTTTACTAAGTAATATTACATAAACTTATTTTTATGTCAAAAACCAAGTTCATTAGTGTTGTTAAAAGCCCTCTTTACATGATTATTCTTGGTTTATTCTTTCAAGTATCACTAAATCAAGTTTATATATAAATGCTCATAATCTTTGAAGTTGATGATCTTTCTTGATTTAAACATAACCATGTTTAAATCACATATTTATGTTCATCACAATAATATGAACATAAATATAAAATACTACACAAAACTAACAACAAGATCATCATGAATCTAGACTTTAAGCTACTAGTCTCAACAAAAATAACCTAATCAACAAGATCACAAGAACATATTAACACTAAACAACATAAATCAACACATAATATATTCATATTTAGTGTTTATTAGCTTTATGTTTAGGGTTTTTGGTGTGATTTTTATTAATCTTTTTGATGATCAACTTGTACTTCCATAATCTACTAGTAATAAGAATCATAAAAATTATGTTTAGAAGACTCACAAAGTGCACAAGCTAAACAAGAAAATAAGAAGAAAGTTGAGCTCCAAGAAGACTCCTAGGTGTTCTCCATGCTTAACCCAAGTGTGTATGATCTTGTGTTGGCTAGATTATGTGAAAATGGAGTATTTAGGAATTGAAAATGGTGGGTTTAGTGGTGTTTGGGGCTGCCGAAATGTAGAAGGAAATGGAAGGTTTCTTGTGTTTTGAAAGTTGTGAAAATATGGTGGAACTTATGGAAAAATAGATATGTTTTAATGTTGAAACTTTTTGTTTAGTCAAAGAAGTTTCTTCAAGCCATACATATCACCATCATCATGTGTAGGTTGGTATTAGGGGGTATGGCCGAGATGTATGGGGAAAAGTATGGTTAATTCCTTTTTTTTTTTTTTTTACCTTTAAAACATGTGATGATAAACATAACTAGAAGATATTTTAGTAATTAAATTAATTAGGATATTTAGGGTGTTTATGATGGTTTAGAGTTCTAAACAAACTTTAATTAGTTCACTAGTTTAGTGGGTATAAGTTTTGAATGGTAAAAATACCACTAGTTCACTCATCGGTTCGATCTCGGGTGATATACGAAACATGAAATATAGTACCGGGGGCTATGGTTTTAAATTACCATTGATACTATGACATTTATTTAGGGTGCCTACGATGCCAAAATATCGCTAACTAGCTCGCTAGCATTTTCGTTTGCTTGTTTCGCGACCAAAAATATCGCTTACTAGTTCGTCGAGTCGCTAACGGATCGGTTTAGGGCATAGCGACGTAACGCCGGAAACTTGTGATTATAGATGTTCCGTTGATATCATCTTATTATTTTAGTATGTTTTTAACCAATTGACCTTATTCCGGAGTCCCAGAAATGCTTTGTTGTGGGTTCGGACGCGTTAAAATACTATATTTTAGGCCGAAACGGACATTTTTGAGATTAGGGCGTTATACCGGAAAGTCTTGTTTCTTGGCAAGAGGTGTTTTCACAATAATGTTTTCTCATATAAATGGACTCAGTTATGTTATCCGAGTGTCGTTTTTCAGTGTTTTGGTCTAGTTTCACGGTTTGCTGGCATGGAATAGTGTGACCGTGAATAGTGCACGCAGCACTTTCTACCAACACTTTTAGGACATAGTTTTCTTGGTTTCGCCATACGACGAAAACCAACATATGTTTTAGCTTTGTTTTCTTGTCCTAACCTTGTTATTAAATTAACGACACTGTTACGTAAATAAATTACGCTAAATGCATGAGATTTAGAAATATAAATAGTGATTAGATTGTACGGAATTACCAGTTATTTGCCAGTTGTCACACAATCCGCCCCTAAGACATATGCCACTTGTCAAAATATTAGACTTTTGCCACATCATTGCTTATGTGGAATCCTAGGTGGCTTGCACCATTGGGTGACATGTGTCCCCCAATGGTTTGCTTTATTAGAGATATAGATTTAACACTTATAATTCAGTGATATAACGGTTATATCGGTCAACATCACCGATAATATCGGTACCGATAATCTGACCGATATTTGACACCGATATTTTACTAAAGGACCAATATGACTGATATAACCGATATATCACCGATATTAACTGCATAGCTCATTCACTCATTGCCTTATTAAAGATTACTCGAGAATGCAATCGACAATCACCATTAGTGTTTGGCATTTCATGTTTCTTGCCACTACCAAAAAATGATTTTGTTATTTATTCGGGTTTAAAATTTTAACTTTTCAGTTGTGTTACATAAGATATTTAAATTACTTAGGTTAAATTAATATTGAGTTTAAAACTTGGGTTAAATTAATATTGCCATATTAGGTTTTATATTTTAAAACAAAAAAATATCTAAAATATTTAAAAATTATTTAAAATTTTGGTCACCCTGAAAAACGTGCGTTAGACAGTCACCTAGTCCTTGCCTTGAAGAACATGAAGGTGTCCTTTTGATCACTACCTTTTGCCATGACTCTTTTTTTAAACGGCCAACGAATCCTCTAAATAAGTTACTGGCGAAATTCACCACATCAGGATACACTCGCCTCCGAACCGGGAAAAACCCTTACCTAGGCCTAAAGCCTGTGGCATGATAGTGCGGTGAGGCAAAACCTGCTCAGTACAAGGATCGAAATAGCGATCTCATCCTAGTCTTTCATCATCACTAGATGCTGCAGAAACTAATGGGTATGGCAGGAAGCCAGGAATCGAACCGAGGTCACTTAAAACACCAGGACTCTCCTTTACCACTCCATCACAGTTCATTGACTTTTATCGTGACCTTTGAAGCTCCAGACAAGGAATTAATATCCAATTCTACACTTCTAATTCATTCGATCATTTCAGGCTACTAGAACGATGCTCGCGCGATGCGGCGGGAAAACACAAACACTTTCAGGTTGTGTGTTGTTCGTTGGTTCAGTTATTATCCTCAACTGCAACCACAATCATCAATTAGTCTATTTTGTTAACCAATTGGTTTTCGGTTAGTTGGTTTGGTTTATTCGGTTAGATTGACATTTTTGGCTTGATTTGTTCAATTTCGGCTAATAGCCAAATCCAAACCTGGACTGAAACTTTTGCTCAGAAATACATGGAATTGAGGTATAAATACATGAAATATATGTATAAATAATGAAATTGAAGTATAAATACACAAAATGGAAGTATAAATATGAGATACATGAACTGAAGATATAAAAGCTACAAATATATGAAAATATAAACGGTTCGATTCGGTTAATTTTGGTTAAACGAGGATACAAAAAATCGATAACCGGTTTCGGTTAATACAAATTTTAGTTAATTGGTTTTCAATTAATTCAGTTTTTGGTTGATTTCGGTTTGATTTTGTCTGCTTTCAATTCGATTTCAATTAACGATTTAATTAATGTTCACCCTTAGACACTGTTAATCGCGTAACATATCATTTTTTTAATTAAAAAACTATAGCAATACTATATTCAAATTAAAGAGAATAAAATACCCGTATTTATAGTGTAATTTATTTTTTAATATTAACGTACAAAAAAGTTATAACCGTTTAAAAATCATAGAGGTAGTTAGTTTTTTTATATGGAGATAAAGTGTAACTCATAACTAATTATCTATAATTTTGTTAAAGATGTAAAATAATGTATTAAGATGAGGGGATTAAAATGTGATTAGCGTTTAAAAGACTAATTTATCCTTATTTTAAGATTGTACTTTATGCATTAAACTAAAAAAATTAACTTTTTTTTTAAAATATCTTCCCTTTTGCATTATTTATAGGAGTGAAGTACACGGATGGTCCCTGTAGTTCACCAAAATTTTGGATTTAGTCTCTAGTTTACCAAAAGTACACATACGTTGCCTGTGGTTTGCACTTGTAACACATTTAGTCCTTAGTTTTTTTCTAAAATTAAATGAACGGTCCCTTTAATTTGCATTTTGTAACGCATTTAGTACCTAACTTGGGTATGTTACAAGAAAAAAAAACAAGGTGTCAATTGAAAAAGAGTCCAAACTACAGGGATCAAAACCGAAGAAAAATGTATCAAAATCTTATTTGGCCTGTACAACTGAGCAAGAAACACTGTTCTCCATGAAACCACAAATACAGAGTCTCCATTCCGGCTTCCAAATACTTATTAGGGCACCAAATTCGCACACTTCTAATGTGCGGTCCAGTTACGTGATTAAATTACGCTAATTACATGAGATTATATACTAAAAATAGTGATTAGATTGTAACGAATGAACATTTATTTGCCATTTGTCACAATGTACGCAAGAGAAAAACTTTTGTTGTACAAGAAGATGATGAGGAGATTAAATCACCAATCTCTTTATCATCTGCCCCCATTCAAACCATTCCATCCACATCACTTCCATGAAAAAAACCCACTTCATCTCTTCCGATTGCTACATTACCATCAGTCATCCCCTTGGCCGCTCAATGTCCTCTACAATTGCTCACTGTTCAAGGAGAAATTGAGTCATTCTTCAAAATAGAGGATCCATCAAAAATATTTTTCCCACCTCTTTATGGCTACAGACAAACTCAAAACTTGGATGATTATCTGAAATTGAAAGCAAGACAGGTTGAGGTTATAGCCAAAGAAGAGAGAAAAGGGTTAGGTGACAGGAAATACCAAGGTCAATTATCACATGAGCTTAGCAAAGTCAGAAAGCTTGAAGACTTTGCTAAGGACCTTAGTAAATCCATGTTTGAGAGGCCAATAGATGCTGAGCTTGACAAGGAATTGAGGGATGACTACATTGATCACATACTGAAGCACAAGCCATAGAGGGCAACCAAGGCTCGATTCAAACACTGGTCTTCAGATTCTCTCAGGGAAGAAATTGAAAAATCACTAAATTGATCAATGATCCTCTGGTAAAGAAAACTCCACCTAATTGGAAGAAAGCCAAGCAAGTGGATCCAGATGAAGCATTGAAACTTAAGAGAATGAGAGCAGAGCTTGTGGCTGTTGATTATGGTTTAGCTAGATCAATTGCCAGATGGTCAAAACTCAACATAGTTGAGACCTACAAAAAGCTGGAAGAGCTTAGAGCCAAAGATCCCAATGTTCCTCAAAAGCAAGTCTATCCTACAACCACTGTTGCCCTACCTCAATAGACCCAAACTTCCAAAAAGCTTATCGCAACACCTGCTTTACCCATAAATGCCTTAAGACAATTAAAAAGGCAGAAGCAGTCTGATGAGGAAGATGAGCAGAGGTATGAAGAACACAAAAAAGAGGCAATCGAGTGTCAACTTGATTTTCACATTGATGATGCTGCTGATCAACTTGCTGCTCAATCAAAAGAAACTATTGCAAAGTTGTCAAGCAGACCAAAGTCACCAAACTCATCATTAATAAGTCTTGTCCCAAGAAAACCATCTGATCCAAAAATACTAAAGTGGAAGTCATCCTCAGACATCCACATATTGACTTTTCTCATATCAAATGGTGATGTTGAAAGGATTAAAATGGAGGATGTATATGGTTAGAATGCATGTGATCTCCTAGATCTGTTGAACCTTCAACTTGAAATGGATGATGAAGAAGACAGGATCTCCTTGGACTTTGAACTACAATTAAAAGGGCAAATCCGAGAGATGTTGATGAGAAATAAAGATCAGTAATAAAGATGGGTTTTGGCATTATCTGTTCTAGGGGGAGATTGTCGGCTCATGTGGATCCCACCTTAAGAACAGATGATTGAAAGCCAAAATAGTTCTGCAATCAACTGATCCAGAATAACAGTGTTTGGATTTATTCTCCTCCCAATGACAAAGGCATTAAAACGACTGCTGCTTTCTAAGGTCTGCTACAAGCTAAAGTCTGTTGGTTCACAAACAAGGTCTGCCAAAGTAAATCGCTGATGAAAACCAAAGTCTGCTAGAAGCAAAGGTCTGATCACCCTTTGACTATAGGAGACAAAGTCTGCTGAAGAAGGTCTGCTGAGGCTACAACAAAGGATAGAGCTCATCAGAGGATTGAATCATTAGACGTTGTAATCAGTGTTTCCAATGTAACAATGTTTAGTAGTAGCAGATGTTAGAGTTTGTTATAGTTGTTAGATGTCATTCTCTAGGTGACGTCAGCATAGATTCCACACTGGTTTGCATTGTACTATAAATAGAACAGTGCATGTACTTTTCTATTCATCACTTCACACACTTGACATTTTGTACGAGCAAACTGAGTGATCTAAGGTTGAGGGGGAGTTTGTATTCATGCATACGTGATCATTGTATTTTCAATCATTCAACTTAAAGTATTCATGATGAAAGCAAATCTCTCATTGTTTGTGATTTAAAGTTTACTTTCATTTCGCTGCAAATTATTTCCATCTTTTTATCATCTTCCATTTGTTCATCTTAAACATTCACAAACAATTCAAACTCAGATCAAAACACTTTTACCGTGACTTTTGAAGCTCCAGACAAGGAATTATTATTATCCAATTCTACATTTCTAATTCATTCGATCATTTCAGGCTACTAGAACGGTGCTCCCGCGATGCGGCGGGAAAACACAAACTGTCACACCCTGACTTTTGCGGAAGCGTATGATGTGTGACTGGTTTAATATCATTGCATTCAATCATAATAAACAACTACATGGTCAAAATGATGTTCATCCATTTATAAAATTTGAGTATTACAAACACCGGTTATTTAAGTTTTAAAACACAACCTTCGACTAAGTTAAAAACCAACAAAAGTGGATGACATCTAAACTTGAAGTCTACTTCTAGAAACAACACCCGCACCCAAGATCCAACCTGTCACCTGAAATACATGTAATTTTGAAAAACATCAACAAAAGTTGAGCGAGTTCATGCGTTTTGTGTGCGTACTTGTAATCTTGTAAAACTTTGAGAGACTCCTTTGAAAACAGGTATGAAAAGTGTGTATGAACATACCAAATAGATGTTTTACAAGGACATTAAGGCATGTGAGGAGATAGGGAGCACTCGAAATGAGTAGGCATATACCCTTGTCGATTTTCCCTCGACTATGTCGATTTCCCTCGACTATGTCGAATTTCCCTTCGACTATGTCAATTTACCTTGACTGTGTCAATTTACCTTGACTATGTCAATTTCCCTTGACTATGTCGATTTCCCTCGACTGGGACACCGAAGTACTCAAGTGGTCACAAGTACCATGAGTGGGGCTCGGCCGTACCCGTTAGATCTAACCTTCGTCCCTAATTAAGTATTAATGGCATTTCAATATTTAGTCTATGCTCACATGATCTAGTAGTTCATTTCATAGGCAATTCATACCGTTTAAGTATTCATAACATGTATTCCACCCCCGAGAGTTATAAAACCAAAAACAGTTAAGAGAAAAGGGGGAGCATGAACTCACTGTTTTGCGTCTTCGATACTCGTAACTCAAATCTCCTTAGCAAACACGACTCCCTACAATGCACTAGGGTCTATTAGACGAACGGGTCGTGCCTTGACTTTGTATTTACGTGTTTGAGTCACGTTTCTTTTATGTCTCCAATATTATTCCAATTTATAATTACTTGTTAAAATAATAAATATTTTAACTTTAAATTATGTTTTATTTTGGAATAATTGTTAAACAATATTTTTGTATCAATACTTCTCAAGTATTTATTTTCGTATTTCCTTCCCAAGGATGGGGGCATCTCATACATGTATTTTCGTATTCTTGTATTTGTAGTTCCACAATAATATATTTTCTCCTTGTCGAAAATGTGATATACTTTGTAATAATAATAAAAATCATACTTTCATTTCTTTTGTATCCAAAATAATATTTACCAAAAATATGCTCATAAATGTAGTTTCCGGAATATCTTGTAAGTTACGTTCTTTCGTTCAGTTTTGCAGTATTATGTGTGTAACTTATATATTTATTCCTTGTGATTTTTGGTATTATTTTGGATTGTAAATCCTTGGTATTTTGTTAAGTTATATTACTTTAAATCCTAAAATAATATAACTATTATACCAAGTATACAAATAATCACATACAATGTGTTATTAATGTAAATATATACTTTAAATACATATTTATCCATCTTTATTTATAAAAATCAACCTCCAATACTTGTATTTTTGTAGCAAAGTCTATGGCAAAGTTTATATTGAAAACCATAGTTAAAACACACTTGTAAATATTTGTTTAGAAAATATTTTTCTAAGTGTTTATACTTTTAGAAAATTTTGCCATAGTTTCCCTTAAAAATGGAGGTGTCCATGCTATCAAAGCATATCATTTTCTTTTCAAAAATCATTACCAACAATCAACAATCAATCTACACTTACCTAGTGCTAAAACAAAGTTATCTACATAATGATCATGAACTTGAGTTTTCATAAAAACTTGTAGTAACTTGGTAGTGTGTTTAGTGGGTTTAGTTACCCTTTAAAGTGTGTTTATTTGTTTAAAAATCTCATTCTTGAAAGATTTAGGTGTTTACAACTTACTAGATGATTTTTCCAAAAATCATTCTTTTGTATTTTTCTTGCAAACAATGTATTCTTATACTTGTTTCAACACTAGAAACATGATTAGTTTCTTTAAAAACAGTGTTTATGTAAATCTTGTTATTTAACTTGGTTTCTTTGGAAAACTATTTTAGAAATCATCCACTTACAAGACTTGTATTTTGTTTAAATCATCCTCACATGAAAACAACTTTTATTATTCAACTTCATGCTTATATATGAGGATGATCATCTTGTTTTGTCACATAATCATCCTCTTACTTGCTAGATCATGTGTTTAATCACAATCTAGCAAGCTCCTTATGATGATCAACATCATAATCCCAAGGATATAACAATCAAGTATCATACATACACTAAACAAAATAGTTTCATCATGATTTCATCATATTTCAAGCTTATGTTACAGTTTTATGAATATGACTTTTAATGTTCATCAAGATTAACAATGTATTTCATCTTTTAACCAACAATATATGAAATAACAAGAGATTATAAGGGCCTTACTACTAGCACAAGGCTAGGGAAGAACACAAGATGATGGTGATGACAAAAGTGTTGGATAAAAGCAATCAGGAGAGGTCCTTCAAGATCCGAGACCAGCAAACTTCGTTGTATGGCTCCTTACACCTAAGGATGAACTTGGAATGGATGAGAATGAATAAAGGATAATGGTGGTGTGGGTGGTTGGCTACGGCCGAGAGGAGAGGGGAAGGGAGGAGGTGAGTTGTGTGTGATGATGATAATGAGAATGAGATCTTCTTATAACCATCAAATGCTATTAACCAATGTGCATTATGTTTCTTAAGTACATGACACAATCTCAAGCAAATCTTAGGAAGATCAAGATGGATATTGCAAGATCAAGAGAAGATTATGGTGGGGCCATGTGACCGTCCACTTAAGGGGGGGGGGGTATTTAGTTGGTGTTTAATGGTTAGCTAGGTGATTAAGTTAGATTTCAAGTATAGTGTTTAGTGTTCTAGTGTATTATGTGATATATAGTGTGTTAAGGAGTTCATGGATCATAACTAGCTCAGAAACATTAAAACAATTCTTCTAGTATAATTTTGATGTTTCGGGTATTGTCCCGTAGTTCGGTTAGATACCGGTTCGTTAAAGTGTCAAACTATTCTGTTTAGTGTTCTTTAAGTACCCTTTTATGACACTTTTAATTCCCGACACTTAGGAAAGCATTCAGGACCTTTTAGTCATATTTTTACATGAAACTAGCTTGTTAAAAAGCTGATTTTTGCTGAATTATGCAGAATTCTGCACTTTGGGTGAGTTTTAGGCACTTCCCGGCACTTAAACTATCACTTAGGAATGCAGTTTTGTGGTCCTTACTTCCCTACACACTATACTAGTGTAGAACTTGGTTTCTGGCTCATACTGGGTCTCAAAACATTGTCTGTCTATGTACTGAACTCCCGTCAGTGCTTTTAGTTTGTCTGATAATGGTGCCAATTATGTTATGTGCATTATTAGAACTATATCGTGTTGCATGCAGTAATAAAAGTCTTGCAACATGAAATGCTATTGTATGTATATAACAGTAATCAGAAATTCATTTGTCTTGTAAACTAGATCATGTACAGTTATTAAAGCACAGATTACTGTTCAATTAGTGTACGAAATGTACGGAAAAGTGAAAGTTGTCACAGACTCCCCCCGTTAAAAGAATTTCGTCCCGAAATCAAGCGATGCCATCGGTCGCAAGGGAGTTGTGAATCAAATGTGGTCACTTAGGTTTAGAATTTGTCTTCATGTTCCCATGTAACTCTGGGCCATGATATGAATTCTAACGTACTCAAGTAAATCAATTATGTCTTCTCCGTGTTTTGTGGACTCTTTGTCCGCAACCTTAACAGGTTCTATAGTAAATTGGAGTTTGTCGTTGACGTAAATCTTGTTTGAGGGAACAACGACTGTTCCTTGAGTCAGACTCCTCTGAAGACTAGACACGTAGAATGTGTCGGGATCACTACTGATCTTTTCTGGGAGTTTCAACTTGTGAGCGATGGCCCCGATCCCTACTAGGATCTCGAAAGGTCTAATATACTGGGGGTCCAACCTTCCACATTTTCCAAATCGCATTACGCCTTCTCAAGGCGAGGCTCCCTTTAAGGCCATACTTCATATCTCAAATTCCTACGATTTCTGCCGCTTGTCGGCGCAATCTTTCTGTATTCCGCGGGCTGTCTTGATATGATAACATATCTGAACGATCTTTCCTCTAATTTTTCCTGAACCAACTCGGGCCAGTAGATTGTTTATCTCCGGTCTCCATTTAACACAATGGGGATTGACTTATTACGTTCCATCTAAAGCTTCACACAAAGCGATTTAAACAGCGGTGTGATAAATACTGTTGTAGGAAAACTCCACTAAGGGCAAGTGAGTGTTCCAACTTTTCATCAAAGTTTATCACACAAACACGTAACATGTCCATACAGTCTGCATCGTTCAGTAGCTCAGTCCATCTTCGTTAATATTTAAGTTCTTACGATCAACGGTGTGCGCAACCCTTGTGATTAGTAAAGGTCGTGCAACATTTTCTTACTGGTAATGATGTCAAGTTTGCGGCGTGCAATCACTGTATCTAGATCATGGTTTCTTCTCATGATCCCTTAATCAACGTGACGCGTATGCAATGCCGTGGTCTCGTTGCATTGACGCTCAATCGAGACTTTATCGAGAAACGTCACATAATTGCAACTCTAACTCCTTAGCTCTTGATTGCAGGGTTGGCATGAATCTCATTCTTATCCACCATGTGTCCTAAAGTTCTTACCTTGCAAATTCAAAATCCGCTTTTCGACATCTTAGCACATAACTGTTCTTCCTCTAAGAGTCGCAAGATAAATTGCAGATGTTGTTCACGACCTTCCTTGGTCACTGGGCATATAAGAACGTAGTCAATAATTATAATCATGATCTATCCAGGTATGGCTTATACATTCGATTCATGAGGTCCATGAATATTGTCGATGCGTGTGTTAAGCCAAACGGTACGACAAGGAACTTGTAACGCTCGAAGCGAATCCTAAAGGTCGTTTTAGGGATATGTCCTTCTTGTATTCGCAGTTGAGGACATCCTGACCTCAAGTCGATCTTCGAGTAGTAACTGGAACCTTACAATTGGCTTGTTCATGTCATCAGTCCTTGGCAAAGGATTCTGATTCTCAATTCTCTGAAATTTATGCAAAGTGGAAACTGTCAACTTTCTTCTAATGTCCTTAATTCCCTCTGTATAGCAGCTCTTGCAGTTATATCGGAGGCTCATGCTTCTCGGACGAAGCTAGTCGGTAAGGCGTCAGTCGGCACTGGTGCCGCTCCTAGCACTAGGTTCATCCTAAACTCCTCTTGTTGCTGTGGAGGTATTCCTGGCAAGTCTTCAGGAAGGTCTTCTGGGAATTCCTCCACCACGGGGTTGTCTTCTAGCTCCATCTCCTAGGTCTCCTTATTGGCAACATGAGCTAGGAAGGCTATGCAATCTACTCGGAGGCGCTTCTGTGTCTCTTCGTCCAATGAGAGATGTCGCAGATCTGCTGCCTTATGGGGGTCTAGCACCCTTGCACCTATTGCAGGAAGGTTGTGTACTATAAATGTTTCATCATTCGCAAGAGGGATGCGACTGATTTTCCTTATATTGAATGACTTCAGCTCTATACTTGGATTTCCAATCCATGCTGACTATCATATCATGACTTCCCAAGTCAATGGTAACAGAAGGTTCCGGCCTTCTGAGTCCCCAAAATATAATCCTTAATTGCATCGTCTGCTTGAACTAGCCTTCTATATGCCCATTTCTAAAGAATATGGGAGGTCTATTCTACTCGAAACTAGGCCAAGTAGTTCTTAAGTTTAAAGTTGATGCAAGTATTAATCAAAAATGGATGCATAGAATTTGGTTAATAGGGAACGTACCCGTAACCGCATCTGGATCCTGGCGTGCTTCACGAGCTCCGATCGTGAAGACCCTTCCTTGCTTGGTTCTTCCTAGGGCAATCTTTCCTAAAATGCCCTACTTCACCACACCTGTAGCAGCCTGGAATTTTCCCATTATCTCTTCCGTCTGGATCCTTCGCCCAACAGGCATCCTTGTTGTGCCCTTCCTTTCCACACTTTCCGCACTTAGGCCTTAGACATCGACCTTCATGGTAAAAATTGCATTCCTCGCACCTCGGCTTAGTCCCCAAGTAAACCTTACCACCAACCTTATTAGTGGCTCCATAAGCTTTCCTGCCATACGGCGGGTTCACTTCCTTTCTTTTGTTTTCTTTAGAGCTTCCATAGCTGACTTGGGTGCCTATCTTTAGGTTTGAAGACTTCCTCTTCTTGTTGCCTGATGACTCCACATGAGTCACTTTCTTGTTATCCTCAGATTCCGAAAATTTTCCCATGCGTAGGGCTTCTTCAGTAAGAGTGACACTCAAATCGATAGCCTATGTGATGGTTGGGGGCTTTGAGGTAGTAACCATGCTCCTAATTTGAGGTGCAAGTCCTCAAATGAATCGCTCAATCCTCTTGAATTCCGGCTTGACTAAGTAGGGAACGACCCTAGACAAGTCGTGAAATCGCTGGACGTACTTAGAAATCTTCGGCCCGTCCATTTTAAAATTCCAGAACTCCACCTCAAGCTTCTGGATTTCAGCCCTAGAACAGTATTTCCTCTCCATCATTTCCTTGAGCTCGTCCCAGCTCAATGCATGAGCAGCATCTTCACCAAGGGTCTGAACCTGAAGGTTCCACCAGGAGAGTGCGCCGTCCAAAAACAACCCTGAGATATAGGTAACACTCCGCTGGGGCGAACATTTACTCATTCTTAGAACGGAGTCAGTCTTTTCTGCCCAACGAACAAATGCAACGGCACCTCCTGTGCCATCAAAATTCAATGGCTTGCAATCCAGGAACTGTTTATAGGTGCAGCCAGTTGGAGGGTTATTTCTGGAAGTGCCACCGCTGTGTTCGGAGTGGAGGGCTTCATGTCGTGCAATTGCCTGTGAGATGCGTTCTTGAAGCTCGGCTTCTGTCTTTGGTAACGTACTGGTGTTTGTGTCACGTCTGGGCGGCATTCTCTTCTGTCAAAATGGTAGGGAGTAGGTTAGACAACATTCCATAATTGTCTACGAGGTACATATTACCACAAGCAGACATGTAATCACCCAATATCACATGCATATATAATCAACAATGTATGAGCGAGGAAACAATTACTGGGCCTTCACATAGGCTTGGCAACTTGACTTATTGTTTGTAATGGGAAAAATAAAATGAACTCGAGGCTACATCGCCTCAGTCATACAAGTTTCATGAAGTGGTAGTTGTTTTCCTTCTATATAGCTTTACAAGACGGGTATACTTCCCTTGAGATGGGTGTTGTCCATGTAGGGGTGATAGAGAGTGTAACGTCACTGAATCTTTCTGAATGTTATCCATCTTCACTTGCCTAAATATCGGTTCTCAAACGTCTCGTACACGGGAAGTAGTGTCAGACACGAAGTAGGCAAAGACAGGCTTCCCACTTTATAAAGTGCTAAAGCAATGGTCTATGTTGTTCTACCAAATGAAGGTGTGAACACCTATAGATTATTTTTGGAGGGATGGTGATCATTAACCTGACCCGCAGAGTCCACCAGGATTTCCATGTACTACAAGTTGTTATTACGTGGGCCCCCGTAATAATAAATTGTCTTGCACAGTTACCCCAATTTTCCCTCGTCCAAGCAGATGATCAACCAAGGAGGGGACACTACTGTCCTTATACCGCTGACATGGAAAGGACCATTGCGGTGGTCCACACGCTAACACTCGTTATCGTTACGCGCAAATAGGCACGATGATTAAACGAAATAGGAATAAGGAGAATTCCTAGTAGTTGGAGGGGCACCTTTAAGATGAATACTTCATCTTCCTTGTCTGGTCAGGTGTGTCGTCAATCTCGCTTCACAAAAGCCGCAGGGATCTCGTTCTGCTGATTTAGAAGTTGTCCAAGGTTGTCGCCTCTGCCTCGCCATCACTACCGTAGTCAGGCACCTTCACGATCGAGAGGGAAGAGTAGACATCTCTTACGGAAGCAAGCTCAGAATCTTGTTTAGTAATTACTCCAGCCATGAGCTTTGCAATGAACGCGAGGCCAATAGCTTCATCGTGCGAGTAAGAATAATAATAGGATTCGGAGTCGAAGGTATATTATTCACGTCAATAATCATTCCGTACACTTATTCGTATGTATATATCAATAAACAAATATGTTACTTAGCATAAAAGGCAATTCGACGCATCATATCACATATAACTCTCGTTTATCCTTTGGGGGGGTCATTTTGTCTTTGGCAAGTCTATATAGACTATGCCTTAATTGGCACCTTAGTTTGGGGTATTATCCTCCCTACTAATGTCCTTGCCTTGTCCTTTCTTTGAAAAATGTTTGACTCATGGATCTTGACGCTTACGTGAATGCAATGAAATCCTTTTTGTAAAATGTTTTCGTGAGAGAATTCTAGTGATTGTAGTCTAGACTCGAGAAGGAATCCTAGTTCACTACAATCGAAGCTCTGATACCAAACTGTCACACCCTGACTTTTGCGGAAGCGTATGATGTGTGACTGGTTTAATATCATTGCATTCAATCATAATAAACAACTACATGGTCAAAACGATGTTCATCCATTCATAAAATTTGAGTATTACAAACACCGGTTATTTAAGTTTTAAAACACAACCTTCGACTAAGTTAAAAACCAACAAAAGTGGATGACATCTAAACTTGAAGTCTACTTCTAGAAACAACACCCGCGCCCAAGATCCAACCTGTCACCTGAAATACATGTAATTTTGGAAAAAATATCAACAAAAGTTGAGCGAGTTCATGCGTTTTGTGTGAGTACTTGTAATCTTGTAAACCTTTGAGAGACTCCTTTGAAAACATGTATGAAAAGTGTGTATGAACATACCAAATAGATGTTTTACAAGGACATTAAGGCATGTGAGGACATAGAGAGCACTCGAATTCGTTCAACTCTTGTCTTCTTCAGATGCGAGTATCCTTCAACTAAACATTTACAAAAGTTAGTAATTTCGACATTAATAAATGCCCGTATTGTAATACAAAGCTTTTTACTGCACGTGTCAACGCACGTGATTTCGTTAGCTATACTAATCATTTTCATTGGGGTAACATGTATTACACGATAACCCTATGTGTTGTTCACAACACTTTAATCATACTAAACCGTTAACATACTTGTACTTACCGGATTTGCGATCAAGCCTCGAACCGAACACACTTTACTCTTTAACCATGAGCTCTGATTACCAACTTGTAACACCCTTGTTATTATTTTAAAGGTTTTCGTATAAATTACGAAAATAAACATGTAATTGTACATACGTGATGTTGAATAATACGGGATAATTAAAACTTTTACAATTTGAAAATAATACAACTTAATGAATTTGAGTTCGTCGTTTAAAGCTACGACGAAACGTCGTGCGGAAGCTTTTAACTTTATCGTGTTCGGTTCTTCTTCGAGCTTGATCTTCATCCGGACACTCTTGGCAATCACCTATGATCAAAACCAACTTAAAAGTTAGTTTTGATAGTTAAATAACAAGTTTAAACAAGTTATATGGGATTAGAAATCAAGGCATTTGAACAAAATAATTAAATACAAGAAATTATAAAATTTGTTTTCAGCCCCTTCACCCGACCGTGTCAAAAGTTCACCCGCCCGTGTCAGCTTAACATATATTTTTCACAGCCCCTTCACCCGGCCGTGTCAAAAGTTCACCCGCCCGTGTCAACTCTGCACGTTTATTTTTCATCAAATTTGCATCCAAACCTATCCAAACTCATTTTAATTGCTTGGGGTTCGTTTCTTAACATGTCTAAGCTATCATCCATTACCCGGATCCATTATTCATATAGTTTACGCTCCCGTTACCCGGTTTACGTTTTTCTTTATTACACTTAAGCCAACATTTTACCACCTACTTTATTTTGACCCGTTTAGAAGTTTGCATGCATTTAAGCATCAAACTCGCATTTCTCTTTGTACACTTCGTACTTCCATTTTTTTTAAATAGCCTCTTATATTCTGCCACCACTATTTTTGTGGTGGATTTAACATATTGAACCCATTATCCTAAGTTTTACCATTTGGTTAGTCATTTTACGCTAATGACCCATTTTTTTAACTATGAACTTATTTATGCGTACCTGGCTCGGATCAACATATTGACCCGTTTTAATACCTTGTCTCAATAGTCGCTAATTCATAGCATCTCTAATTCATAAGCCGATTTATCCTGTGTGCGTAAAACTCCACAAACACTTATTAGTCGTTAATTTTCAAATGGTATCAACATTACCATTTGACCCGTTTGGTCTAAACGACCAAACATTTTGCGCTTATATTTGACTAGATCACCATTTTACCCTTTTTTATTCGTTTAGGCTTACTTAGAAAGTAGCCATTCAACAACTCATTTTTATTTATGTCATCCCATTACCAAATTACCATTTCACCCATTTTACCATTAAACACGGTTTTTCGTCTTTTGATACGTTCCGACCCGTATCTTTTCGTGTCAAAATCATATTTTGAATATAACCTTATCGTATTTATAATCTATAATTATATACATATCTTACGATAAAGGTGTAAGCTTTACTTACCTCGCGTCCGCGCAAACATCCTTCGCATCCATCATTCGTTTGACCCGTTCTTTTCCAAGCTCCCACCTAGCTTGTTTAGAGTCAAACTATATCATAACATCCATAAGATGGTTAGATTGGTCATTCTATACAATGACCATCACCCTATGGTCTCTTTTTTTTACACATTTATCAATCAAAACATGTCATATATTCAACAACTAGTTTTATACCATAATTCTATTCATTCACTAACCGTTTGACCCGTTAGTGAAGTTACTTATACAAACTAGTTAGTAAGTGATTTTAAACACTTTAAGCACGTCACATAAAGTGTTATTTGTTCCCAACAATCAATACTACATGCCTAAAGCAAGTATGTACAATCCTATGCATTTTTCTTGGTTAATAAGAACATTAATAGAGTGCAACGATTTTGTATTCAGCTGCTGTAATTGACCATTTTGACCCATTTAAAAGCTGAATTAGATCAACATGTTCAAAGATGGATCGTAGAACTCTCAAATAGCTTTCTAGGCATATATGGTACGTCTTCTAACGATGTTCCTATGATTTTATATGATTTTTACAAAATCAGCTCCGAAGTAAAAAAAAAATGCTTCCAATCAGCTTGCTGTCAAAACAGTTCAGCCGACTTCGGACACTGTTTTGACCCGTTTAACATCAGAATTTAACAAACATATTCAAACATAAAATGTAGTATGTTTCAATAGCTTTCTGAGCATATAAGGCTCAACCTCACAGGTCGTTCCAGTGATTTTATATGATTTTTTAAAAACTGCAGCCCAATAATTTTTAATCCCAATCAGCTTTGTTATATTTTCTTGTTCAAGCATTTCATCAAGCACCTTGTGTGCAACACGAAACATCAAATTTCTCTAGCCCATTTAAGTGTTCTAAATCCTTAAATTCTAGCATAATTAACAAGTACTAACATCAAACTTCAAATCTAACTTCAGGGAGTTCTATTAACACAATTTAACCATTATGATTCTAGGGTTCATCATGTTTCTACAAAAACCCATTTAGCACATAATCGGGTGATCATGAATTCACAATTATGAACATCAATTCAACAAGTAAATGACTAGGGTTTACTCCTAGACATAAAATCATTCCTAATTTCATCCAAACTTCAATCATGCAATCTTAAATTTCGATTTCATGCTTTCACCTAAAACTCAAGGTGAAACCAAATAGCAAAATTAGGCATACCTTATGATCCTTTCACGAAGGTGATCACTAATCTTTGCTTGGATTTCGTTTTGGAACTGATTTAGGCCTTCAATTTGATCAAATTGCATGAACTAGGGTTTGAGAGCAAGCTTGGTCGCCCCCCTGTGTGTTCTGTACGATCCACACACACATAAGTGTGTGTTTGGAAATTAAATTTTGTTTTAATTAAAAACTAGTTTGATTTTTAACACCTTTGGCCCTTCATCTATTATTAGGTCCTTATTTTAGGTGTTTTTAACCCACTAACATGTTACTACAAGACTTTCTTCTAACTAGGTTATTTTTTTATTCCTAGTTAGCTCGTTTTATTTATTACCGATATCGAATTTATAATATAAGGTTTATATTATAGGGTACGACTCAGTTTATTTTAAGTCCCGTTATCTCGGGCTGTTTATAAACTTTTATTTCCTCAAAAGTTTTCGTTCAACTTTTATTTAATATTAGGTTTATTTGTTTAAATCCTAATATTTACCGGGTTAATTTCACCACTAACGGTATTTTTACCCGTTCATAAATATTAACGTGGTTTGATTACCAAACCTGTTTTTTTTTCTTTTTTTTTGGAGTGTTACAAATTTCCCTTGACTATGTCGATTTCCCTCGACTGGGACACCGAAGCACTCAAGTGGTCACAAGTACTATGAGTGGGGCTCGGCCGTACCCGTTAGATCTAACCTTCGTCCCTAATTAAGTATTAATGGCATTTCAATATTTAGTCTATGCTCACATGATCTAGTAGTTCATTTCATAGGCAATTCATACCGTTTAAGTATTCATAACATGTATTCCACCCCCGAAAGTTATAAAACCAAAAACAGTTAAGAGAAAAGGGGGAGCATGAACTCACTGTTTTACGTCTTCGATACTCGTAACTCAAATCTCCTTAGCAAACATGACTCCCTACAATGTACTAGGGTCTATTAGACGAACGGGTCGTGCCTTGACTTTGTATTTACGTGTTTGAGTTACGTTTCTTTTATGTCTCCAATATTATTCCAAGTTATAATTACTTGTTAAAATAATAAATATTTTAACTTTAAATTATGTTTTATTTTGGAATAATTGTTAAACAATATTTTTGTGTCAATACTTCTCAAGTATTTATTTTCGTATTTCCTTCCCAAGGATGGGGGCATCTCATACATGTATTTTCGTATTCTTGTATTTGTAGTTGCACAATAATATATTTTCTCCTTGTCGAAAATATGATATACTTTGTAATAATAATAAAAATCATCCTTTCATTTCTTTTGTATCCAAAATAATATTTACCAAAAATATGCTCATAAATGTAGTTTTCGGAACATCTTGTAAGTTACGTTCTTTCGTTCAGTTTTGCAGTATTATGTGTGTAACTTATATATTTATTCCTTGTGATTTTTGGTATTATTTTGAATTGTAAATCCTTGGTATTTTGTTAAGTTATATTACTTTAAATCCTAAAATAATATAACTATTATACCAAGTATACAAATAATCACACACAATGTGTTATTAATGTAAATATATATTTTAAATACATATTTATCCATCTTTATTTATAAAAATCAACCTCCAATACTTGTATTTTTATAGCAAAGTCTATGGCAAAGTTTATATTGAAAACCATAGTTAAAACACACATGTAAATATTTGTTTAGAAAATATTTTTCTAAGTGTTTATATTTTTAGAAAATTTTGCCATAGTTTCCCCTAAAAATGGAGGTGTCCATGCTATCAAAGCATATCATTTTCTTTTCAAAAATCATTACCAACAATCAACAATCAATCTACACTTACCAAGTGCTAAAACAAAGCTATCTACATAATGATCATGAACTTGAGTTTTCATAAAAACTTGTAGTAACTTGGTAGTGTGTTTAGTGGGTTTAGTGGGTTTAGTTACCCTTTAAAGTGTGTTTATTTGTTTAAAAATCTCATTCTTGAAAGATTTAGGTGTTTACAACTTACTAGATGATTTTTCCAAAAATCATTCTTTTGTATTTTTCTTGCAAACATTGTATTCTTATACTTGTTTCAACACTGGAAACATGATTAGTTTCTTTAAAAACAATGTTTATGTAAATCTTGTTATTTAACTTGGTTTCTTTGGAAAACTATTTTAGAAATCATCCACTTACAAGACTTGTATTTTGTTTAAATCATCCTCACATGAAAACAACTTTTATTATTCAAGTTCATGCTTATATATGATGATGATCATCTTGTTTTGTCACATAATCATCCTCTCACTTGCTAGATCATGTGTTTAATCACAATCTAGCAAGCTCCTTATGATGATCAACATCATAATCCCAAGGATATAACAATCAAGTATCATACATACACTAAACAACATAGTTTCATCATGATTTCATCATATTTCAAGCTTATGTTAGAGTTTTATGAATATGTCTTTTAATGTTCATCAAGATTAATAATGTATTTCATCTTTTAACCCACAATATATGAAATAACAAGAGATTATAAGGGCCTTACTACTAGCACAAGGCTAGGAAAGAACACAAGATGATGGTGATGACAAAAGTGTTGGATAAAAGCAATCGGGAGAGGTCCTTCAAGATCCGAGACCACCAAACTTTGTTGTATGGCTCCTTACACCTTAGGATGAACTTGGAATGGATGAGAATGAATGAAGGATAATGGTGGTGTGGGTGGTTGGCTACGGCCGAGAGGAGAGGGGAAGGGAGGAGGTGAGTTGTATGTGATGATGATAATGAGAATGAGATCTTCTTATAACCATCAAATGCTATTAACCAATGTGCATTATGTTTCTTAAGTACATGACACAATCTCAAGCAAATCTTAGGAAGATCAAGATGGATCTTGCAAGATCAAGAGAAGATTATGGTGGGGCCATGTGACCGTCCACTTAAGGGGGGGGGGGGGTATTTAGTTGGTGTTTAATGGTTAGCTAGGTGATTAAGTTAGATTTCAAGTATAGTGTTTAGTGTTCTAGTGTATTATATGATATATAGTGTGTTAAGGTGTTCAGGGACCATAACTAGCTCAGAAACATTAAAACAATTCTTCTAGTATAATTTTGATCTTTCGGGTATTGTCCGGTTGTTCAGTTAGATACCGGTTCGTTAAAGTGTCAAACTATTCCGTTTAGTGTTCTTTAAGTACCCTTTTGTGACACATTTGATTCCCGACACTTAGGAAAGCATTCAGGACCTTTTAGTCATATTTTTACATGAAACTAGCTTGTTAAAAAGCTGATTTTTGCTGAATTATGCAGAATTCTGCACTTTGGGTGAGTTTTAGGCACTTCCCGGCACTTACTATCACTTAGGAATGCAGTTTTGTGGTCCTTACTTCCCTACACACTATACTAGCGTAGAACTTGGTTTCTGGCTCATACTGGGTCTCAAAACATTGTCTGTCTATGTACTGAACTCCCGTCAGTGCTTTTAGTTTGTCTGATAATGGTGCCAATTCTGTTCTGAGCAATATTAGAACTATATCGTGTTGCATGCAGTAATAAAAGTCTTGCAACATGAAATGCCATTGTATGTATATAACAGTAATCAAAAATTCATTTGTCTTCTAAACTAGATCATGTACAGCTATTAAAGCACAGATTACTGTTCAATTAGTGTACGGAATGTACGAAAAAGTGACAGTTGTCACACAAACACTTTTAGGTTGTGTATTGTTCGGTTGGTTCAGTTATTATCCTCAACTGCAACCAAAGTCATCAATTAGTCTATTTTGTTAACCAATTGGTTTTCGGTTAATCGGTTTAGTTTATTTGGTTAGATTGATAGTTTTGGCTTGATTTGTTCAATTTCGGCTAATAGCCAAATCCAAACCTAGACTAAACTTTTGCTTAGAAATACATAGAATTGAGGTATAAATACATGAAATGGATGTATAAATAATGAAATTGAAGTATAAATACATAAAATGGAAGTATAAATATGAAATACATGAACTGAAGGTATAAAAGCTGCAAATATATGAAAATATAAATGGTTCGCTTCGGTTAATTTTGGTTAAACAAGGATACAAAAAATCGATAACCGGTTTCGGTTAATACGGATTCCAGTTAATTGGTTTTCAATTAATTCAGTTTTTGGTTGATTCGATTCGATTTTGTCTGCTTTCAATTCGATTTCGGCTAACGATTTAGTTAATGTTCACCCTTAGACACTGTTAATCGCGTAACATATCATCTTTTTTAATTAAAAAACTATAGGAATACTATATTCAAATTGAAGAGAATAAAATACTCATATTTATAGTGTAATTTATTTTTTAATATTAACGTACAAAAAAATTATAACCGTTTAAAAATCATAGAGGTAGTTAGTTTTTTTATATGGGTATAAAGTATAACTCATAACTAATTATTTATAATTTTGTTAAAGATGTAAAATAATGTATTAAGATGAGGGGATTAAAATGTGATTAGTGTTTAAAAGACTAATTTATCCCCATTTTAAGTTTGTACTTTATGCATTAAACTAAAAAAAATTAACTTTTTAAAATATCTTCCCTTTTGCATTATTTACTGGAGTGAAGTACACAAATGGTCCATGTAGTTTATCAAAATTTTGGATTTGATCTCTAGTTTTTCAAAAGTACACAGACGTTCCCTGTGGTTTGCACTTGTAACATATTTAGTCCTTAGTTTTTTCTAAAATTAAATGAATAGTCCATTTGATTTGCATTTTGTAACGCATTTAGTCCGTAACTTGGACATGTTACAACAAAAAACAAGGTGTCAATTGAAAAAGAGTCCAAACTACAGGGATCAAAACCGAAGAAAAATGTATCAAAATCTTATTTGGCCTGTCAACTGAACAAGAAACACTGTTCTCCAAGAAACCACAAATACAGAGTCTCCGTTCCGGCTTCCAAATACTTATTAGGGCACCAAATTCGCACACTTCTTCACAATCTGTTAATCAACCGCAATCTGAACTTTACGGTTCACCATTCGGAACAAAATCACATGGAAATGGAACTTCTCCGATCAAATCTCTCGCGAGTTCGGATTCCGGAGCCTACAAATCGCATTTACAAGCAGGAATGCTGTATCAGTTTCGATACTTCGGTGAGTTGTTCTCGTTCTGTTTTGTTTGTTCAGTTTTTCTAGGGTTTAGTGTGATTTTTTTATGATATGTTGTTGTTGCGGAATATGACTGGCTTAGAGTGAATGTAAAAATGTTGTGGATACTTGGATATTGGACACACGCATTGATTTTTGTGGATTGAATGATGTATGTGCAGTGATTATGTGTGAGATATGGCTTATGGAAGTAGATAAACTAGGATTGAATAATGTTTTCGATACTCAGGTGATTTGTTTTTGTTCTGTTTTCCTAGGGTTTAGTGTGATTTCTGTTGAGATATGTTGTTGTGAAATGTGTTTGGTTTAGAATGATTGTGTATGTTAGTGTTGAGTTAGTGTGAATATATGTAAATGCACAAATGATATGGGTATTGGATTGATTATGTGTGAGATATGGCTTATGGAAGTAGATATGCTAAGAGTGTTTACAAGTTTGGTTAGATGGAGGTCAATTTTGGCTAGTTTGCAGTTGTAGGGTTTTAGTAAGATGGTATGATTGTCTTGCATATGTGTAACTGCATAATGAGGAGTAATGAGACTTCACTATCCTTTTTGTTGGTTTCAGAGGATATAGATTATTTGTAGGAGCCATCCATTGACTTTTGATGGCAAACTTGATGTTATTGTGAACTGATTATGTGTGAGATATGGCTTATGGAAGTAGGTAAGCTATTCCTAGGGTTTAGTGCGATTACTGTTAAGATATATTGTTATTGCGGAATCTGATTGGTTTAGAATGATTGTATATGTGAGTATTGAGTTATTCCGAATGTATGTAAATGCACAAATGACATGGATATTGGATAATTGGAAACACATTCATTTTAGTGGATTGAATAATGTATATGTATCGATTATATGTGAGACATGGCTTATGGAAGTAGTTAAGCTTAGAATCTTTGCACGTTTTGGTTTGATGGAAATCAATTTTGGCTAGTTTGCAACTCTAGGGTTTAGTATGATAATATGATTGTCTTACATGTGTGCATACTAGATCGTGATGACTTATGAAACTTCATCATCCCTTTTGACTTTTGATGCCAAACATAATATTAGCTTGGTTTCCAAGGCGTTCCTTGTTGCGAGGAACACTCAGGTGCAAGCCCCAACACCTTTGACTACTTGAGGCGATGGGGAGGCATAGGCATGAGGCGCGCCCCTTGTAGAGTTGTATATGGGAAGATTTTGTGTATTAGGATGTTGTACATATAGCTTTTTAGGTTGTCTATATAGGTTAATTATGTATGATATCATATATACAACTTATTTATATATAAGTTTTGACTTTTGGGTATGTGATTCTGAAGAATCCTATGAGAAATACAAATATACATACATACATACATACATATATATATATAGAAAAAGTGTAACATACAATCAAGGTTTAAAAAAACGGAAACGAGTTTCGAGGCGTTTTTCTTTCGTCTCACGAGGCGTAAGCCTCGAGGCGAACCGAGGCGTAAGCCCGAGGCGGAATTAAAAAATAAATATAAAAATTATATATCTTATAAAAAATAAAATAGTACTTCAAAATTCCAATAAATACTTCAAGAATTCATTGGGCTAAGTCAAATTTCCTTATTTTTAGGAGAGCCCATGTTTTAAGAATGAGCCCAAATTTTGAAAGAGCCCACTTTTTTATAAAAACTCAGAGCATGCGTGTTTTACATCTAAAAACCTATTCGTTATCTCCAAACTCCATCTACCATAAGAAACCTAACTGTTTATACAGCCGTCATCTTCATATACTTTGTTTCTTTCGGATCGTCCATGCTACATGTCCATCTGCTGTGTTTGTTGTTCAACACCACACCTGGTAAGCATCAATTGTTGATACAGTCGTCATTTCCAAAGGATAAAACCCTAATTCTCCCTCTTCCATCAGAAACGTACGCCTCTACCAGATACGACCGCCTCAGACCAAATGAGGCGTACATATAAAATTAACCACCGAGGCGCCGCCTCAAAAACGGTTTCTTCCCGTTTCGCCTCGAGGCACGCCTCAAAACGGACGCCTCGAACGTTTTTTTAAACCATGCGTACAATAGGGCTTATCGTACGATACGTACGCGATCATCCCAGCCGTACGATCTGGTGCGAATTCAATCTTCGCATGTTATAAAAAGGCAAATGAAATCGCATGGCTTGAAAATGCAATGAAATCGCATGTTTTGAAATCCCATGCAAATGAAATCGCATGTGAAAAAATGGCTAGCATGGGGGAATGTGAAAAATGGCATGGGGTGTGTAGATGTACAAAATCAATGGCTTGCATGAAATCGCATGTTTTGAAATCTCATGCAAATGAAATCGCATGTGAAAAAATGGCTAGCATGGGGCAATGTGAAAAATGGCATGGGGTATGTAGAATCGCATGTGGAAGATTGAATATCGCATGTGAAAAAATGGCTAGCATGGGGTAATGTGAAAAATGGCATGGGGTGTGTAGAATCGCATGTGGAAGATTGAATATCGCATGTGAAAAAATGGCTAGCATGGGGTGATGTGAAAAATGGCATGGGGTGTGTAGATGTACAAAATCGCATGTGGAAGATTGAATTCGCACCAGATCGTACGGCTGGGATGATCGCGTACGTATCGTACGATAAGCCCTATTGTACGTTAACTGACCTCTATATATATATAAGTACCTTGCTCGCGCTTCTGCTCTGCAACCTATCTCCTCGGTGCGCGCCGCTATTTATAAAACCAAGAATATTAGCTTAATGCTAAATATTGTGGATTTTCTTGTACTTTGAAGCTTACTTTATGTTGTTTGAGTTCTGTTCTGAAAAGGTTAGGAACACTGTCTAACTCTTTGTGTTACATTTGAAGTATTTGTTGATCTTTTATCTGTTATATTGTGTGATGTGATGTGTACTTGAATTTCTTATTTTTGTACACGCATTTATGCTTTTTTTTTTTCAGAAATCCGAAGGTGGATTGTTTGTGGACATGAACACGTTTCTTGCCTTTGGCAAAGATTACGTCGGTTGGAATTTCGAAAAAACTGGCAACCCAGTTTATTTGCATATAAAGCAAACCAAGAAGCCGATTCCGGAAGACAGACCTCTGAAGAAACCTACACTGTTGGCTATAGGTATTACCTTTTGTCAATTTTTTTTTCATAATGGACCCTGTACTCATTAATAAACCTTATGAAAATTGAACTTGCATGACCAATTCTATTTATATGGGTTCTTTTTGTAGGTATTGACGGCGGATTCGATAACCAAGAACCCGAATATGATGAAACTTACAGCATAGTAATATTACCAGATTATGTAACGTTTCCTTTTCCATCAGTGGCGTTGCCTGAGAAGGTTGTATTTCCACTTTTACTATACATCTTAAAATA
Source organism: Helianthus tuberosus (assembly GCA_030545235.1). Lineage (NCBI taxonomy): Eukaryota > Viridiplantae > Streptophyta > Magnoliopsida > Asterales > Asteraceae > Helianthus > Helianthus tuberosus. Next base: position 58,635,311 of record CM060426.1, on the reverse strand, counting down.
TTAGGGTTCTACATAGGGCTGCAAACGAGCCGAACGTTCAACAAACAGTTCGTGAATCGTTTGGCGGGAATTATGTTTGTGTTTCTTTGTTTAATAAGTGAACGGACATGAACAGAGGCCGCATTTTTTCATTTATGTCATGAACGTTCGGTAATGTGTTCGCTTATGTTCGTTTGTGTTCGATAGTTCATTAATGTTTTCAATTTTTATATTTTATTTTAATACATTAAAATTCCGACGAATTATACATGTAGTAAGTATTAGTGTATATAGTTTGTTGTGAACGCTTGTTTGTGTACTGGTATTTTCATTTGTGTTCACGACATTAGTTTGTGTTGATGAACGTTCGTTACCTAAAATTAACAAACAAAAACGAACACGTTCATTTTCTTAACGAACGAACACAAACAGAATCTCGTTTGGTAAGCGTTCATGAGCAGCTCACAAAAACATATCAAACAAACACAAACAAGGTTTTGTTCGTGTTCGTTCGTTTGCAGCCTTAGTTCCACTTCCACAATCTTGTTAACTATAAAAGGTTAAGTTCTGTTTTTTGAACAGGTAAGGTTGGCAGTTGATGCGGTTTTAATTGCAGAGGGTGCTGAGCGAAAAGAGCAAGTTGCATCATGGACAGCCGATACGAAGCAAATTAGTGAACATGCATTGGCCCTTAAACAGATAGATAACGGCGTCATTATTCCTCCATCTGGATGGAAATGTGCCAAGTGTGACAAGACTGAAAATCTATGGTTGAATTTAACCGACGGAATGATCTTGTGTGGGCGGAAACTTTGGGATGGCAGTGGTGGTAATAACCATGCAATTGAACATTACAATGAAACTCATTATCCTCTTGCTGTAAAGCTTGGAACGATAACTTCTGATCTGGAAGGAGCAGGTAATGCCGCCTTGTTTAAGTAGATTTCAAACGTTATTCGTCTTTTCAAATATAATTATTAGTCCCATATTTTGGCAGCTCAGATGTTTTTTCATATCCCGAGGATGATGGTGTGACAGATCCTCTTCTTGCGGATCATCTGGCATTTTTTGGTATTGATTTTTCCTCCTTGCAAAAGGTAAGTATCTGACAGTAGTAGTATATAGTATTTTTCTTTTACTATTTGTATTTTTGCATATTGTATTCAACTAGTGGGTTACCACTCGGCGCTCCACAACGGGTTCGAAACGTAGATAAAAATAAGCAAATCACAAGAGTTAAAGTTGTTTGATGTTTTAGTTAAGGGGCTAAACATGTCATTATTAAAGTCGAGGGGCTAAACATGTCTTTATTAAAGTTGGGGGGCTAAAGTTGTTTATTATTAAAGTTGAGAGGCCAAAGTTGTTTATTATTAAAGTTTAGGGGCCAAAGTTGTTTTAGATAAGGGGATAAACATGTCATTGTTAAATTTGAGGGGTTGAACATGTCATTATTAATATTGAGGGGTTAATGTTGTTAATATATAAAGTTGAGGGGCTAAAGTTGTTTGATGTAGTTAAGTGGCTAAACATGTCATTATTAAAGTTGAGGGGCTAAACATGTCACTATTAAATTAGAGGGGCTAAACATGTCATTATTAAATTAGAGGGGCTAAACATGTCATTGTTAAAGTTGAAGGGCTAAAGTTATTTATTATGTAATTTGAGGGGCTAAAGTTGGTTAATGCCAAAGTTGAGGGGCCAAAGTTGGTTGATGTGACAAAATAGCATATTTATAGTATATATAACGGCCTAGTTTTTATAGAACAAATGATCTTGTTGGAAAAAAAATGAGTATCAAATTGCTTAATCATAGCCTTGGAGGAAATCTCTGAAGTTTTCTAATAATAATTGGCATAGATTACAATTTATAAGTATGCTTATGTTGAAAAGTTGCAGTAAAAACACATTAACGAATAACGGTGTATTGGCATTATGTTTTTTAGGCATTTCAGTTTTTTCTGCACTAAATACGTTCATAAAGCATTTTGCCTGCTAGAAGTTTGACATCTTCTAATGTAGATATCGAGTGTTCAAGTTTCGGTTGCTGTGTTCATAAACATTAGCTGGACGTTTAAGTATTGACATTGATATATGATTTTAAATAATACAGACAGAAATGACAACTGCCGAAAAGGAACTTGACCAGAATACCAATTTTGACTGGAATCGGATTCAAGAAAGTGGACAGGAAGTTGAACCACTTTACGGGCCTGGGTATACAGGACTTACTAATCTTGGTAACAGGTAATTTCCGTTCTTTTTGATGAAATATATAAAAATAACTTTAGGCTAATGTCTCGTGGTTCTATTGTCTCATGCAGTTGCTATTTGGCTGCAACTATGCAAGTTATCTTCTCAACTCGTTCATTTTGCTCACGGTCTGCATGCTATTGCTTTTTGATGGTTATATATTTATTCTGTTTCCACATGTATTATTATTATATGATTGTATCATCTTGTCTTCACCTTTACCAGATACTACAAGAACCAAAGTTTGAAAATGGCTTTTGATATTGCTCCTGCTGATCCAACTGTAGACCTGAATATGCAATTGTAAGTTGTTACTGCATATAAATAGGCTGCTAACAATCTAACAAGTATTTTTAAAATACATTTAAAAAGGAAAGGAGTATTACAAGGAGTATATATACATATATATATATGTATATATACGTATATATATATGTATATATACGTATATATATATGTATATTAATTTGAACTCTTGATGCATAGTAATTGAAGTTTTTTTAGGTATTTGTTTTTAATTTTTTATTGATAATTATTTATATAATTTTAGTTCAATTATAGATAAGTTGTATATATGATTGATTTTTTTCTTACCGTGACAAATTGATCCGATATACGAACAACATAGGTACTAGAATTCGTTTTTATGTTTTTCTCGATGTTCTTACCGGTTTCATGACGAATCGATCCGATTCCGACCAAATAACATCAGACTACCAGTAAAACCATTGTTGGTTGCTACTATTTATAACTGATATAAGTTTCGTCGAAGAGACGAAGACATAATTGTATTCGCCCATGTATACGTTTTGTTTCTTTTGATTGATATATCGAGTGCCTGTGTTGTACCAGATTCGTAATGAACCTAATCGATTGCGAAGTGCGGAGAAACCCACAAGTTATACATAAAATATGGTTACTTTCATTTCATTTTTATATTTAAGACCTTTTTTGTTTTCTTTTTTGGTGTTCTTTTTGTTTTTTTTTCTTTCTTGATTATTTTAATCATAAGCAAGCATACACAAAATATGGTTAATTTTACATATGCTCTTTTTTATTTAAGATGCAACTATTTTATTATTTACCATTTCGGAAAGTCAATAAAACAAAACTATGGCTCTATTTTTTGAGGTTTTCTCTTTCGTTTGTTATGCACCGAAACCCACCGAGTGTTCACCCGCCGCAACGTGCAGGGTTTCCAAAGCGAGTTATTTATTAGAGATTAACCATCACTTAGTAAATATATTTTTTTACTTCGAATGGCAGAACCAAACTTGCTTACGGTCTTCTTTCTGGTAAATATTCTGTTCCAGCTGTGCAGGTATGGTTAGGACTGTGACTTATCTTTGTTTTGCATTTCTAGTCTCTTATTGTGATTTGAACGTCATGTGTTTATTCTTCAGAATGATGATGTGGCAAATGCTGTAGACTCGTCTTCAAGTGCTGTAAGTTTTGTGATCGAATTTCTATCTCTGCAGTTTCATGTGTTTTCTCATATATTGTTGAATCTTGAGTATCTACTAACAGATCACCTTTTTATTTTCTAGAAACAAGAAGGTATTCGTCCCAGAATGTTTAAGGCCGTGATTGCAGCCAGTCATCCCGAGTTCTCAACCATGCGTCAGCAGGTACATAAATCATTTCCCAACATATTTTGTTTTATTTGCGTGTATCTTCTATTAGCATATTATTTATCTAGATGACTGAAAGTAAATTAATATATAGGATGCACTTGAGTTTTTCTTGCATTTCATTGACCAAGTTGAACGGATTAATGCTGGTTGTCCTGAAGCGGACCCCGCAAGGAGCTTCAAGTTTGGTATTGAAGAACGCCTTCAGTGTCCTTCTGGGAAGGTTGCTTACAATAAAAGAAATGACTACATTCTCTCCTTAAATATTCCCTTAGAGAAGGCTACTAACAAAAGTGAGTTCATCCCTTTTAAGTAGGGCTGTAAACGAATCGAACGAACACGAACAAGGCTTTGTTCGTGTTCGTTCATTAAGGAATGAACATGTTCATGAATGGTTCACGAACGCTTACCGAACAACAATTCTTGTTCGTGTTTGTTCATTAAGGAAATGAACATGTTCATGAACACTTACCGAACGCAAACGAACCCAAACAAATGTTCATGAACAAAAACGAACGTTATATATTCATTTAAAAATACAATCTCATTTTTCATCCAAAAGATTGCAAAAAGTCCACAAAAAATAAATAGATACTTAGCATAATTAATGTAAAACTTGAGAAGTTTGTCAAGCTTTAACACAAACTGAAATTCTAATTTTAAAACTAAAGCCAATAAAATAAAATATAACATCAAAAACCTTTAAATGAACGAACACAAATGAAAATAAATGAACACATTACCGAACATTTACGGACATAAACTAATGATCGCAACCTCTGTTCATGTTCGTTTGTTTAACTTATCGAACAAAACTTCACGTACGTGTTTCAACATTAATCAAACGAACGAACATAAACTAACTTCCAGTCGAACGATTCACGAACTGTTCGCTGAACGTTCGGTTCGTTTACACCCCTACTTTTAAGTCTTAACTTTTTACCTCACTGGCTGGAAGCCATTCTTATATTTGTTTATCGGTTATTTATATTTTAGAGGAAGTAGAGGAGTTTCAAAAATTGAAGGCACAGAAAGAAGCAGAGGGAAAGGAAATGTAAGTTTGAATGTCTGATATAGCTTAAACTTCAATTCGGTGGTGTTTTTCGTAACGGAATAATCAATTTTTTAGAAGTTGATTAATGAAAATAATTTTTCACTGGTAGCAGCTTATCAGACGAAATTGTACGCCCGAGGGTGCCATTAAGTGCTTGCTTAGATAGCTTTTCTCATCCGGAGGAGGTGCAAGGTTTCTATAGCACTGCATTAAAAGCCAGGACAACTGCAATCAAGTATACTTTCTCTGCTTTCTACTACCTTTTGAGTTCTTATTACTTATTTTAAGGTTTAAACTTGTTTATTTGTGAACTAGTCTCAAGCCCCACGCGTTGCTGCGGGGGCGTAAAACCGTGCCAAGTAGCACCAACGCCACGCGATCGCCAACGACCTCCATCACCAAAAACTCAACTAAAACAATAAATGCGGTCGTTTCGGGTTTAATTTGGAGCGTAAAACGTATAAATATAAAAATTTTATTCAACAACATAAATTTAAAGATTATAAAGTGGGTGGGGTAAATAATGAAATAAAAAAAAATCTTATTCAAGTTAAGGGGTTAAGCATGTCATTACCAAAGTTGTGGGGCCAAAGGAGAAACAAATGGGGTAAATAATAAAAACAAAAAAAAACATTATTAAAGTTGAAGGTCTAAACATGTCGTTATTAAAGTTGAGAAGCCAAAGGAGAAAAGTGTGTAGAAGTATAAATGACTAAGCATGTGGTACAACCAACTATGCATAACTAAGCATGTCGTTATATATATGCATGTGTGTAGAAAAGTTTCGTTATTAATGGCTTTATTTGTGAAAGAGGTGTAAACGAGCCGAGCCGGAGCTCACCTAAGGTTAAGCTTAGCTTGTTTTAATTACGAGTGCTTTGTTTCGAGATCTGTTTCTTAAGCTTGACCTTGAGTTTGGCTCATGAGTAGTTTTTCAAGCTCAAGCTTGGCTGGCCCAGCTTGTTAATTATTTATCTAATTATATCATTAACCGTTTTATATGCGTTTATAATTATTTTTATCTATTTATAATTATGATATATGTAACATAATATATATTATTAGGTTATTTTTATCAAAATTTTATTTAGTAATAAGTATTTTTTAAATGTATATCAAATATATTAAATAAAAATTACGAATAATAGGCTCGTGAGCCTACTAGAGCTCGATAAGTGTAGCTTGGGCTCAGTCTCGATTATTAGATGAGCTTATTTTCTCTGTGTTATTTTTTTGCTTTATATGTATATTTACTTGTTGCTTCTTTGACCTCTTAATAGGACTACAGGCCTGACTACATTCCCTGATTATTTGGTGCTGCATATGCGAAAGTTTGTTATGGAAACTGGCTGGGTGCCAAAGAAGCTTGGTATATACACGCGCGCACACACACACACACACACCTTTCTGTATATACGATTTTGTTTTATTTTTCATAAACTCATATTGTGACATTTTTGGGTTGGTTGTAGACGTCTACATAGATGTTGATGACATCATAGACATTAGTCCTATGCGAAGCAAAGGTCTTCAGCCAGGTGAAGAGTTGTTACCTGAAGAAGGTATATGAACTTCAGTGTTTGTTTAATTCACATATTATTTGTAGCACTTGTTACGACTCTATTATATGAAATCGTGCTTTTACTGTACCGCGTAGCTTCTGGAGGCGAGGAAGAGTCAGCAAAGGTTTTGCCTAATGACGATATTGTTTCTCAACTTGCTTCAATGGGATTTAACCAACTTCATTGCCAAAAAGCTGCAATCAATACCTCAAATGCTGGAGTTGAAGAGGCAATGAACTGGTTACTTTCCCACATGGATGATCCAGGTTTTGATTTATTTATTTTTCTTACAAAAATACACTTTTACATATTTTAAAAGAGAGTTAAATGCGTGGTTGGTCCATGTGGTTTGCCATTTTCGCAGAGTTGGTCTGAAGGCTTCAATAATTACAGAGTTGGTTCTAGTGGTTGCAAGTTGTAAACTCGGGTGATCCTTATCACTAACGTATGTTAAGTTATCCAGTTAAGTCTATGTTAAATATCTATTTTACCCTTATGGTTAAAAAAACAAATAGAAATAAGTGGGACCCACCCCATCTCACCCTTTTTCCCCATTCCACCCTTTTTTGTTAAGAGCCACCCACCACCATCATCTCCTAAACCACCATCACCACCATGCATCACCATCAGTAACCACCATCTCGCCAAACTCGGCCTCAGATCACTTTTAGATTTACAATAAGGGAAAAAAGATATAATTACAAGACATAATCAAAAGAGACAGCAAACATATAGAATTTATTAGTCCTACATCTCATTAAGAAAGCAAATTTCTTAACTTTCTTTAACTATATAAGTGTTATGTTCTGGTCAGCTACTTGAATAAAAGACTTTACCTCTGATAATTTTGAGTGGCAATGATCAGGTCCAAGGGCTTGGGATTTTATGCTCTGCCACTTACGAACTAGACGTTCGGCTAATCTTGCATCCATTTTAGGAATTTCTTCAGTGTCTTCAACCCTAGAATCCCATGCAAGGAAGAACGAACCGTGTTTACAAATTGATTATTATATAATTACTGATTATAGGTGTTTGAATTACACCATCGGGGGGGGGGGGGGGGGGGGGGGGGCAAAAGTGAAAGTGCACTAATTTTAACGTAATTTTACTAATTTCGTGAAAATAACGTTAAAAGCTGAGGACGGTTAATCATGCATCATGTGGTGGCGTTGCTAGCTGAAAGACAAAAGGGTACATGCACTAATCGGTCTTTGTCCCGATTGCTGAGTGTTATGTGCCTTATGTCCAAGGCTTGATGCAAAACTACTATCGAGCCCGGGGTCTCACTGAAAGCAGCCTCTCTATTCCTATGGGGTAGAGGTAAGGCTGTCTACATCTTACCCTCCTCAGACCCTACCTTTGCTTTGCTATTGGTGGGATTTACTGAGTATGATGATGATGATGACCCTTATTAGTGATGTCTGAAGCCTGAGCTGAACCAGCTTCTTTATAGGGTTTTGATGCAGTTTGTGTGAAGCGTGTTTCAGAGCTTCAAGGATTTTGAGAGCTTGTTGTGAGTCGTCTTTAGGGTTGAAGATGAAAGCTTCAGGTTCATCTTCCATGGCGGATGTAACCTGGGTGTTGGTGGTAGGTAGGAGTTTTTGAGAGAGAGAGAGATAGGAGGAAGAAGGTGAGGGGTAAAGTGGCCCCATCTGTTTTTTTTTAAATTTTTATTGTTTTATTTTTAATCTCAGGGGTAATTTAGTCATTTCACACATACTGAACTGAGAAACTTAACGTAGGTTAGTGATAAGGATCACCCGAGTTTAAAAATTACAACCACTGGAACCAACTCTGTAATCATTGAAGTCTTGGGACCAACTCTGCAATATTTGCAAACCATAAGGACCAACCAGGCATTTAACTCTTTAAAAGATTAAACAACATATTGAAAAGGTGACACTTTTCTTTCTTCATTTTTGTAGACATTAATGATCCGATTCATAAAGAAGCAAAGAATAATGATGTTGATCCATCAAAAGTTGCTACATTGGTGTCGTTTGGATTTGATGAAGATATAGCTCGCAAGGCATTGAAGGCTTCGGTAATGAAAATGATTATTTTTTTTGTTTTGTGTTTTTTCTTTTCTTTTTTATATAACAAAGTTGTGTAATTGTTTGATTACTACAGGGTGGAGACATTGAGAAAGCAACAGATTGGATCTTTAATCCCAGTGCTGCATCTGGACCGTCGGATATGGATGCTACACCAAGCGTGGATGCCACATTACCTGACGGGGATGGAAGTTAGTTTCTAACTGTTTCATGCCTGGTACTTTTTGGTGTAAATGCATGTATTAATAGTAGTTATTGCAGAATACCGACTGATTGGGCTGGTGAGCCATATGGGTACCTCAACTCAGTGCGGGCACTATGTTGCACACGTGTACAAAGAAGGAAGGTGGGTGATTTTCAATGACGATAAGGTGGGTGTTTCTAAAGACCCACCAAAAGACATGGCCTACCTATACTTTTATGAGAGGATTCAAAGTTGAGGTGGTTTCAGTCGAAGTATTTGAGTTCTCTGTTTGTCCTCGATCTTTGCTTACCTGAGGGTTACGATCTGTATTCGATAGAGAAAAAGAAGACACGAAATGCTTTTCTTTGTACTTTTGGAGGCGAGGACTTTTTGATCTTTCCCCAGTACAATGCGACTTGTATTTGGTTTTGTATTGTGGCTTATAATTCGAAAGTGGTTACCAAATAGTGTTGCTTTCCTCGATGTGTCTGAGATTTGCATGTGATACTGATAACTTAATTTGGCTAGGTATATGATAGGGAATTGATATTGATTGAAGCTTAAAAGAGATAACAATGGTGGAAATGATGAAGATGATCCAAAAGGATCTACAAGAAGAAGAAAATAACCACAAGTGGTCCCAGGGCTTCTCATGCACATGGCAATGAACCTTAACAACTAACTAATTCTCTTCCTACTTTGCTATAATGACTAATGTCTTATTTATAGAAGTAGTAATTACACTAACCCCCCTTTCACAATTACAATGTACTATTAAGTATGCAATTTCTATCAATACTCCCCCCTTCAAAATAGTCTTGTCCTCAAGACTGGAATCCGTTAACGAGCTCCAAAGGCAAACTGAGATCTCCTTAGTTGAGTCTTCGGGAGGCCGACACTGCCCGTGCACCACCCATAGTTGACTTGAAGGAACCCAAATAGGAGCTGAAAGCGAAGGTGTATGACGGTCAGGTGGTTCTGGATCAGGGTCCAGATCAAACAACTTAGGCGGGAAGTCGGCTAGTCGAATGTTGAAATTACCAAGGCCCAATACAGCATCTGAGCCCAACACCCACGTAAAATCCTTCGACATGGCCTTATCTGCATTCTGCATTATTGAATTCTCTTGGCCAAGCGGAAGAACGTCAAATTCAGAACTGACTGCAACCAATTTGACAAAGGAAGACGAGGATCGAGAAGTTAAACCTGAGGAACGATCCGTTACACAGTCGTCCAGATCTGACGAGGTAATTGAAGTGACCGGAGCTACCGATTTGCCATGACGAATGGATGATGCGGCAAATAACGAGTCCACGGCAGCCAAATGTGAAGACGAAGGCGAAGATCGGACATCCGCACATGAAGAATCCACCGCTGCACTCGAATTCTGTTGTTTTATCCAATTTAGAAAAAAACTTTTGGAATTCTCTCTGTTCCCCCTGATCCGCTTTCAAAACCTACAACGTTGTTTTAATTTCAGCCATATCACTGTGAATTTGATGGATCTGTTGGTCGTGAAGATCCAATCTCGAAGTCAGATGAGTCTCCATAGCGCAATTTCAATCGAACTGGAACAGAAAATGAAATTGAAACTAGCGATTGATATGAAGTCGGAAATTAAAGCCGAGAATGAATCTGGAAATTGAATCGGAAAATGGAAGCAGGAACGCAAATGAAATTGGATCAGAAACAGAGAAGCGAGGATGACGGAATCGGAAAAAAACAGATGGAGGAATTGGAATTATAGATCTGAAAGTAGAAATCGAAGTGAGATACGAGAATTGGAAATTGAAGTGAACTGGAAATTGAAATGGAAAGTAGAAATCAGATCTGAGAATCGAAGTTAGATCTGAAAGTAGAAACCGAGAAGTAGGGACCAGATCCGTAACAGATCTGATAAGCAGAAACTGGAATTTGATGGAGAGCAGAGGTGAGGCAGGTCAAACCAATGATAGGGAATTGATATTGATTGAAGCTTAAAAGAGATAACAATGGTGGAAATGATGAAGATGATCCAAAAGGATCTACAAGAAGAAGAAAATAACCACAAGTGGTCCCATAGCTATGCCCTTCTCATGCACATGGCAATGAGCATTAACAACTAACTAATTCTCTTCCTACTTTGCTATAATGACTAATGCCTTATTTATAGAAGTAGTAATTACACTAACCCCTATTTCACAATTACAATGTACTATTAAGTATGCAATTTCTATCCGTATATATTTGCATGGATTAGTGGGGTGTTCGTAAACCGCCCAAGCTGATGAAAGTTGGCCAGTTTGACATATATATAGTCTGGTTCATGGTTCGGCTTACTGTTGATTGATACATACACATGGGTAACCATTATAACTCAAAAAACAAAACTATAATACTCATTATAATCTTACTTATAACAATATTATCGATAGGGTCGGTGAGCAACTAAACATCATAAATGATAAAATGCCAAAATTGTCTCTAAGGTTTGGTCACTTTTGTCATTTCGGTTAAAAAAAAACTAAATTTCGGTTAAAAAAAAACTAAAATGACGATTTTAGCAATTCCCAAATCTCAATGATGATTTTAGCAATTTACCCGTTTATTCTTTTATTTTTTAATTTTCCTTTTAATCTTTAAATAAAAAACAAAAAATAATAATTATAAATATAATATATGTATATACCCACTTATTTTTTAATTCTTTTTAGTCATAAATGATAAACTGCCATTTTTTTTTTCCCATTTATTAGTATAGAAAGTTTTGATTCTTAAATAGTAGTCATAAAAATCAAGAAAAATAAAAAAAACAGATGATATCTTTGATTATGATTAACATGTGGTTGTGCCACAAGTCTCCTCCTCCTCCATCCATCACAACTCTATCCATTCCTCATCAACCATTCTCACTTCAAATTCGTTTGAAATCTATTCCATCTTTTCTTGTTCTTCAATGGCTGCCTTTACTCTCTCTCCTGCTCAGGTAACTAAACTACCTTCCAATCATTTCATAAATATCTTGATCACCACCACCAACAGTTGTTTGTTTCTGACTGGTTTTTATATAAAAAAATATTGGCAGTTGAGATCGGGTAACAACAATGGAGGGTTCTTGGTGCCGACCCAAGGGCTAATGGCGAGCAAGAGGCAGCAGGTGGTGGGAGGGGAAAGAGCGATGAAGGTGAGGTGCCAGGCGGCCAGCATCCCGGCTGATCGGGTTCCGGATATGGAGAAGAGGAAGTTGATGAATTTGTTGCTTCTTGGTGCTATTGGTCTCCCCACAACCGGGATGCTGCTTCCTTACACTTATTTCTTTGTTCCACCAGGGTGGGTGGTTTCATCTCTTTCTTTCTTATCTTCTTGTTAACTTATCAACCATGTCCTATGTTGTAGAGTACAATTTAAAAGTTACATGTTTGAAATTAGAGATATTGGATTTAAATAACCCTAATTCAACTTTCGGTTTGTACACCACCACTCCCAACTTTCAATTTATTGGCCACTAACACTCCCTACCTAACTAACTGAACCTTAACCCAGTTAGTTTTTGCTGAAGTGGCATCTGATGTGGCCATTTTTTGCTGACATGGCAACTGATGTTGTAACGTGGCAGCTACATCAGCTAACTGTGTTAGGGTTCTGTTAGTTAGGGAGTGTTATCGGCAAATAAGTTGAAAGTTGGGAGTGCTGATGTACAGGGGCGCAGCTTAGGCTACGTCCGAGGGGGCGCCCGACCCCTCGAACTTTTCGACGCGTAGTGTTATGAATAGTACTTTCCTATAGAAAATTTTTAGGTATATACGTTTCCACCCCCGGTTTCGGAAAAATGAGGGGGCGAAGCTTCGCCACTGCTGATGTACAAATTGAAAGTTGGGAGTGTTATCGGCCAATTGGTGAAAGTTACTAAAAGTTAGTAGATAAATAGATTTTTATATTTAATTTCAAGAAAATCATGAATATAAAAACTAAAAAGTAAGTAGATTACTCTATTAGACCCGGGATAAAGCAAATTAAATAAAATGGTTTGGGACTTTGGGTTCAAGTTTGTTTGTCATCACCTAGAAATTAACGTATATATTCTACTAAGTAGTATATAGGTTTGGGTGTTTTGATGTTATTTGGTTGATTTCATATTGAAAGAAGTGTTAAATTCGATTTTGTTAGTTTGTAGTTGTAACAGTCGGATAATGTTTAGAGACTTTGAACATTGAAATACACTTTCACATAATTTCTAATAAAAGATTAACGTTTTCATAAACGACTAATGGTCTCTATGGTCCAATTCAAACCAGTCAATGAGTTTCTTATACATTTCGAACAAACTGTCTTTATACTCCAAGCGGGATTGGACGGTTTTGGATTAAAATCATCCCGTTCACTTAATCTGAATGATGTAACAAAATCTATAATATGTTACAATGTTACACAGCCTGACAACATCAGTCGTACCCAACATATCTCACCAATAGCAATGCTAGTGGTAGGGTTAGGGGAGGCTGAGATGTAGACAAGTCTTACCTCTATTCATAGAGATAGAGAGACGGCTTCCAGAAAGACCCCCGGCTCAAAAACAAAGCATACATGCCAAAATTAACATGTTAGTATATGTTACAACTTACAAGTTGCACAGTATAATGAATTTTGAGTCAAACCCATTATGTGCCAAAAGCTACTTGTTTTAACGACACAATAAGCCAAAACCATGAAACATAAGAGTAGTAATAATTTGGTTTGGTTCACTTTCAGTTTTTAACTATATGATATTGGTTTACATAGATTAAAATGTCTCGCTTAGGGTTTAACTAAAAACTATTAAAAAATCAGATCATGAACACCCTTATATACGTGACAAACATAAAGACATGTTCTCATAATCTTTTGTTTTGATGCATGTTGCATAACATGTTTGTAGTAATTGAGGATACAAATGCATGTTCATACTAGAAGGCTACAAGTTATAAACATTTGTCTAGAACCATAATGGTGTACTAGAACCATGTGTTCCCCATAATTGTTAAAAAAGACTTGTTTTTATACTAAGTTGTTCTTGTTGTTTTTGTTATGTGTTTCTGTGAAACAGTTCAGGTGGTTCCGGTGATGGTACACCGGCTAAGGACGCACTTGGAAACGATATTATTGCAACCGAATGGCTAAAGACCCATGGACCGGGTGACCGAACCCTTTCTCAAGGTCTAAAGGTACAACCTTGTAATCATGATAAGGAGCCCAATAAAACATCTAGTCAATGGTTAATTACCTACCCACCTTTTTAATACAGGGAACAATCCACCTAATAGCAACTAAGTTTTTTTTTAAATGTTTCATTAAATTCATTCAAAGCTTTTTTCTTCCTCTAAAGTCACTTCATTGTTTTTGAACCGCAAATTTGAATCACTGACCACTGGAGTATCATCGTACCACCAGCAGAACCCTCCGATCATATCCATCTCCACTAGGCAATAATGCCTATACACCAATTCAGAAGGAAACTTAATAAATCTGTGAAAACCCCACTTGTGAGAATCGAACCCATGACCTAATGATCATAAACCTTATCCCACCCCTAAAATGTCATTAGACTATAATGTTATAGGCTCTAAAGTCACTTCATTAGGTGTTCCAATCCCATACAGATTGTTTTATTTATTATTTTTTTTTTATAAATGTCAATTAGATTGAAAAAATAAGACAAATGAAACTAATATGAATCTTGGTTATTATTTAGTGTTTTTTTCTTTCAAATTAATTTGAAATAGGTGGCAATAGTAAAGAAAAAAATCGCTAAAGAATAACCAAAGTTACATAATTGCTCAATTTAAGTCAAGCCAGTAAACAATATGTTTCACTTGACTCACTTAATTTAAAGCAAAAGATTAATATTTACAAAAAAGTTATATAGAAAACCTTAATGAAAGTTGAGTGACTATAAAGGAACAAGAAATCTTTGAGTGACTTTTGGAACACTTATGAAACTCGGTTGTTGTTGTGTAAAGTTAGCGTAATATAATATCTACTTTTATATGAATCGTTAGAGGTGAAGTCGAAGTAAACAACGTTTTTACCATGTTTTTGTCATCATATTTTATCGACTTCTAAATCGTGAAAATTTGTAGGGAGACCCGACATACCTCGTGGTCGAGAATGACCGAACCTTAGCGACATATGGAATCAATGCAGTGTGCACTCATTTAGGGTGTGTGGTGCCATGGAACAAGGCAGAGAACAAGTTCATGTGCCCATGCCATGGTTCTCAATACAACAACCAAGGCAAAGTTGTTAGGGGTCCTGCTCCTCTGGTAAGAACCATTTCCTCATTGTTATCTTACATGTACATGTTTAAACGCATAAAGTACAAGTAATGATGCATAAATTTTGAACTATGAACAGTCATTGGCATTGGCTCATGCTGATCTTGATGATGGGAAAGTTGTGTTTGTTCCATGGGTGGAGACTGATTTCAGAACTGGTGAGGCTCCATGGTGGTCTTAGAATCTTCCATCATTCTTGTTCTAGAAGCAAAATATGTACACACAACTTAAACTTTTATTTCTTGTAATCAGCAATTTTATAAATTTTTTCAAGGGCCCACCAATAATATATATACTTTATAAGTTTTTTTTCTTGTTTAATAACAATTGTTTATATTTTGAGTAAATCACAATTTGGCTCCCTGTGGTTTGGGTCACTTTTCACTTTGCTTCCTTATTTCAAAAACTTTTTGTACTGCACCATGAGACTTATATTTTCTTGCAATTTGACACCCTGTGTATGTCCATTCTGTTAACCTTCCGTCCATGATGCATGTGAAATGACTTTTATACCCTTTTTCTTGCAATATGTGCCCTGTAGTTTCGTTATTATTACAATCACCCACCACCACCAATTTCATCATTTCCATGAAAAACAATCCAGAGTAACAACCTTGTTAAGACTATAATCATAATTATGTGGAATTCGGTCGATTGAAGAAGAAAAAAAGAACCAAGCAAACATACACACACGTCAGCGAGATCGAATAGAGAAGCACAAAATTATCAAATAAGGCAGAGAATTTGAATTTCAAATGGCAACTAATTCCATTGCTCATTCAAATTCACCTGCTCATAAGCTTTTTTACGAAGGCAGACAGACTCCTTCCACTTCACCTTCCTCCTAGAGTGCAAATGGTCCAATCATGCGACATATCTCCTACTGAGTCTTGCAGGGCCAGTACCGAACTAGGCCCGGATGAATATTTCTTCGAATGGTCAACTGGATTCATCGTTGATCAACCGAAAAGGTACCATGGTCAAAGAAGCTTAAGTTAATAAAAAAACGTTCAATAACTCAAAAGCTTGAAGCTTCAAGATCTTATCTCAAATCTTTGTTTAACAAATCTGGTTGCAGTTCAGATGGATACCCATGTGCTAAACAAGATTGTGATCAAAATTTCTTTCAGAAGTAGTTGAAAGTGTGTAAAAAGAGTGGTTTTGGGCAAATTCTGGTTGTAGTTCAGATGGATACCCATTCTTAGTTGATAACTCACCTAGCATCCTTCCTTCCAGAATGATATCTTATCCAGTTTAGGAACAACAAGAGTAGCATTTACAATTCCTGCAGCAACTACATCATCCGTAATCCGAGAAAACAAATAGAGGGTAAGTGTTGTGTTGTTTGATTACCAGTGGAATTGAGAAGATGAATTGTTCTATTGTATTCAACTTGTATTGTGAGATATGTAGATGAAGAGAGATTGAGAATGTTATCAGGAGGATGATGTATGGGAGTTATATATATAAAGTGACAATGCCATATAATTATAAAGGGGGTACGAATCACTTCTCTTTCGTGTGTATAAATATGACTGCCGTTGTACATTATTAACTATCAATGATGCCACAAAACGTATAAAGATCATGTGGCAGAGGTGGTGATGAGGGTGTGCGGGGAGGGCCATCGTACACGGCCTGTGATTTTGAGGGGCAAGTGTTTTAAAAAAAAAATCTGATATATACATATGTTAACTTTTTTTAAATAGATACTCATACTAACTCCAAGATATGCTCATTTAAAAAACAATTTTATGGTTTAGAAGTTAACCCATTGGTATTAGATTTAGTGAGCCTAATACCCATTTGATTTTATATAATAATAATAATAATAATAATAATAATAATAATAAAACTTCACGGAGGGGCACATTTTCTTGAGCTCGAACAGGGTACATGAATTATTAGAGACGTCATTGTCATGTGGTAATTATGATTTTAAATTAATATAGGTTTACTCAACAAAACGTATAATGATCATATGTGTAATGAGACTTGTATTTTCTTGAAAAGTCAACAAAAAAGGACTAAACCTGTGAGACCTTGTATGTTGACCTAGTACCTAAGCGCTACGCGTTTAGGTGTGACTGTTTGTTTTTGAGAGAAAAAAGTGAGGTTTTTGTGGAAAAAATGAGGTGTTAGTTTGTTTGTTTGGTTGTATTTGGTTGTGTTTTTTTGTTGAAAAGTTGTAGATTTTTGTTTTATTTTTATAAAACATATATAATTTAAAGTTGATTTATAACGGTCGTTTAACGTTAGTGTACCGGTTATAGTTGATTTATAACATTCGTTTTTACGATATGTTTCATTATGCCATTGCTTTTATAAATGTTAACCAATTTTATTTTGTTATATTACACGAACATGTTTAATTAAAATAACGTACAATAAGTTGCGAAAGAGACGTATGAAATAAACGCAAATAATCGAAACAAATATCGTGTAAATAAAAGATTAACTGCATAAATATATATAAAATCAGTTTGTACATACAAAAAAAAAATACAACTGAATGTCTAATACAAAAGTACAACTGAATCTTTAATACAAAATAAAAACTAAAGCTACTGATCCTCTGGATGGGGCGGTAATCCAAAATGATCCCGGATCTGCATGAGCGTCTCTGTGATCCACGGCTGTTGTCGGTCAGCACATCGGAGGCGCCAATCGAAGTCCCGAGTCACCGCCTGCGCAGCAGGAGGCAGGTCTGCAAAGATGTGTTGTGGGTACGACGACGGGTGCGGAGGTGGCGGCGGCAACGGTGGTAGGATCTCGTCGTTAATGACGTGATCAGCCGAAGGCGAATGCGGCGGAGGTGGAGGCTGAGCCTGATCCTGATCCTCAGGCTCATCCAGACCCAGAGCCTGTCGCTTAGCCTGCCGAGCCGCCTGCTGAACAGCTGGAGGCGCTAGTACTCCGTCCCTAAGCTCAATGACTATTGGGATCACCTCGGGCTCCCAAACCTGGTAATCGCGCGTTCGAAAGCGCAGGCCAGTCCCGTTAAACTGGTGCGTCAAACACATGCTCGATGCTAATGCTCGGCCTAATCTAGTCGACGGA
The DNA here is from genome assembly GCA_030545235.1 of Helianthus tuberosus. Lineage (NCBI taxonomy): Eukaryota > Viridiplantae > Streptophyta > Magnoliopsida > Asterales > Asteraceae > Helianthus > Helianthus tuberosus. The sequence continues at coordinate 58,617,247 of CM060426.1, read as the reverse complement.
ATGGCCGGGGACAGCAGCGGGTCACTCTCGGGCACGATCCCTAAAGAGCGCGCGATCGCGGTAACGTAGGACCCGCCGAAGAGCCTATAGCGCTCCTGCCTATGATAAGCGGCAGCAAAGTACTCCGCCAGGCACTAAGCGAGCGCGCACGGATGAGGCCGCAACATGCAGTAGAGAAAGAAAAGGTCACCCATGTTGACCTTGTCCCGACTGTGATACCGGGGCACGATCGATGACCCAATGATTCTGTGAAGGTATCTGTACAGGGGGTCTCTGATGGCGGTGGCCTTTTGCGAGGATTTCCCAAAGGGAACCCTCGCAATAGTCATCCAAAAACTAATAAGGGTCTGCCTGTCTAAGGCTCTAACCCCCTTCATATAAACATTTGTATCAAGCTCGGCCTCTGTGTACAAACCTGAATGAACGGCAAAGTCCCGCATACTCATCCCAAACTCCTAGCCGGCTAGACAAAAGGTAATCTCGTGCACGACATGGTTCGGGTCCTCCACATAATCCTCCGGATGCGGCGCGCATATAAATGACGAAAGAAACTCGACTGTAATTTCACGATACAAGTCCTCCAACGCAGTCTGGAACAAACGCGCAAACAGATGATTGTCACAACCCCCGACCCCTCCCTGGGAGTGGGAGCCGCGAGACTCAGAGCAGATGGTATTGGTGTTTATCAATTTAGCAGCGGAAAGTTTCATCACGACCGTAGTTAGGAAATAGTTTATCAGAGTAAAACACCACATTTTATAATAATAAACACATGGGTAAAACCCAAGTTTTCATTCATAATATTTTTTATAGGGATAAACCCTAAATATTGAAAACGATTCTCCTTTTTAATTAGGTAACTTTTATAGCCACTTTTCTAAGCTTTCAGTGCTCTCCAGCTGGCTTTTATGGGCTTCACACTAAGTTACCTGAAACACGTGTTTAAAATATTTTATCAGCAAGAAATACTGGTGAGTGAATCCCAGTTTAATCAAAACAAGTTTTATCATTTTACATCATTGAGGGCGACCACGCAATTACATTTGTTTATTTTTCTACCTTAATTATCACCCACGGTACTGTCAACCCGACTTGTGGTCATGTTACTACTCACAGTGTAGTAACAAATTTTGTATACAAAACCCTAACATACCGACGATAATTGTAGAATTACAAATACTCAATCACTGTGAAATATAATTTAAAACATTGAGGTTTTGTAAAAACAGATTGCAAAAAGGTTTACAAAAAGGAGATTACTCACATTGCTATTTCAGGTTTTTCCTTGGTGACTTCTGGTTATAATCTATTAATTAAACAATGCACACGCGTTAGTATAATAACCCAATTTACATTAGTTATACCCACCCCGAGACAGAACTCCAACGACTACGTCGGGCAGAACCTCGACAGGCGTTACGGAGTACTAGATCAATCGGGCAGTGTAACACCTCGCAAAAATCATGTCCAATATATAAAGACACGTGTCATGGACTTTAAACGTGTAACGCATTATTTTCGAGGGACTAAATTGGACAAAGAAAGAAAGTATGTGTATAGAGGGATCAAATGTGTCATCATGCCAAACTCGTGCCTCTGAATGACCTCATAAGATGTTCGTATTCATGAATGAATAAATTGACGAACATAGGAAGCCATTCGTGCTTGAATTGAAAAAGTTACAAAAGCTTAGGGGTTAAACGTGTCAACATGTTAATTTCTTACCTCTAAGTGACCTATTAACATTCCCGAGACTTTGTAATACTTCATTATTCTTCCATATATAACAAATAATGATTCCATGGAGTTTCTACGCACTTAAGGAACTTTTCGGGTGATCTAGTAACTAACCGGGAGCTTAACGAAGTTAAATAATGACCCAAGACACTTGAAAATTTGCTATGGGGGTCATAAGTGCAATAAAAGAAAGTTAAATAAACTTAAAATGGACCAGCGACCGAAATTGCAAAGTTTGGAAACTTTTTACCGGATTAGGAGGTTCTCGCGGGCCGCGTAGACTCCCTCTAAAGTCTACGCGGGCCGTGACAGCAGTGCCAGCGACAGATTTCTGCACAGCTGCATGTTGCAGCCTGTTCCACCGCCATTGCATGGCTATTTTCGATACCAGGGAGTGGGCAACTGGTTTTTACTACCTTAGGGACACTTGGGATCATCTTAAAATTACCTTTGGGAACAGATGGTTTGATCTTAGAAGCCATCAAAGTCCTATATATACCCACGTTGTTGCACTTGTTCTTGCACACTTGAAAGAATTTCACTCAAGCTCACTCTCTGGAGCCTCCTGGTGTTCAAGGAAGTTTTCTTCAGTTCTAAATTCGTGCTAAGGACTCTAGTAAGTGTTCTTAGCTTCCTTAGTTAAAGTTTTATTAGCTTAATGACTGAAAGTCAAAGTTAGCGTAATTAAACTTTGACTTAGTGATTAATCACAAACGGTCTAGCCATTATTCGAATTGAAAGTGGCTATGTGTTGGTAATTATGTAGGTGTTAAACCCTTAAAAGGGCACCTTCAAATTATCACGTTATCTCAGTCAATTGTCGGGTCAAACTTATTAGTAAAAAGTCAAACGGGTCAGTTTTTGCAAAATAATTCATAACTGATAATGCTGAAGTTATGGAACATTTTTTAACACTTAAATAACTTGGTAAATAATATAAGAACATGTCTAGGCATGTTCAACCCCACAATTCTGAGTTTAGGCTCGGTTCGCAACCGAAAGTCGCAAAAGTAGACTTTTGCTTTGACTTTCAGTTCTGACCCGATTTAGTTTAGTTTAGTTATGCCTTAGGGTTCCTTTAGGACCATATTACATGTTAGTATAACCCTCTGAGATTATACTATATGGTTCCTTTGAAATCTGAATCATTTGCATGTTTCCGTTAAATGCTTAAAAGTTGACCATTATGCCCTTTTGATATAAAAACGAGATATTTGAAAATGTGAGAGGACAAAAACCTTTATTTTTTATTTATAAGCATGTCCTAAAAATTTGACATCAGTTCATTGTCTAAAATAGAAGTTATGCGAGATATCGTAAAATGAAAGCTTTTTATTAATTAAATGGCATTTTTAGTATAGATCACATTTAAACCCAAATTTTGGCACCAAACTTTCTACCCACTGATATAATATAATATTTAGGGATTTTTTCAAAATTTTTGTCAAATTTTATACTAATTATATTATAGAGTTCTAGTATAAATTCGGTATTGACAAAATTGCCATTTTCTTTGATAAAATGAGTTTTACATAACATTTTGATACCAAACCTTTTCCTACTGATTTCATATATTAAATAAAATATTTTAAGCTTTAGAGACTGATCAAAAACTTAAAATTTTATAAACATTTTAAATATCGTTAAATACCGACTTTTACGCTTATTAAGCGCATAGTATGGTTTAAAACTATATTTAACACCTAAGACTTATTACCTACTGATATTATAAGCAAATTTTTATACTTTTACAGTAAGTAAAAGTTTTGAACTCAGATTTCCAAATTTGACCCTTATAGCATATGTGAAATGACCAAAATGCCCCTACGGTGCATAGTTTGGCAATAAATGATAAAATTCACATATGTGTGATATCTTACTGACGTAACTTGTTAAAATAAATATTTTTACTGATTTTTTTAGACCAGAACCTCAGATTATTATTTAACCTCTTTTATAAACTCTAAAATGACCAAAATACCCCTACGGGGCTTAAATTTATTTTAAATTCATTTTGAGCATAATGGGAGGTATCCTACTGATATCATAACATATTTAAAGCATATTAACTTAGGGAACCTATACATGATTCATTTGGTTACCCGTTATGCATATTCGCGTTCGGTACGGTTTATGTAACTAGTTTGCATAAATTAACCGAAACAGGTCAAACCTTATCATTTTTACTTCAAAATCCAGAATGTGTTTAGTTTACCCATTTTATGCAAGTCTTCAAACTTGTCGGGTCTAAATCATATTCTAATTTGGTATTCGCTTAATCTTGCGTTTTGAACCGTAACTTTTCTTTAAAACTAACTGGTCTAAGTGATGACTTAAATAACCCGTTAGGAATCTAATAGGTTATTAAAACTTTTGTTCCAGGTTAGGAGCCCAATAAAAGCTACTTGTACTTGCTAATTTGATATACGGCTGAGAATAAAACTATATTTTTGCTCAGGTAAATACTTTTAACTTATTTTCCCTTATACGGGCTTGGGATACGGTAAATTATTACCGCTTGGTTGGGAATCGAATATTTAATCGATTAGTGGTTAAATCATTGAGAGAACCCGTTTTAATCTGTCTTGTTTGATGCAATGCCTTTGGGGGGTTAATGACCATGTCCTGGATATCCTCGGCTCATTCATTAGAAATGCCCACGGCTTAAGCACGAGGTGTAGGCATACACCTGACAGTTGCGTATGTATAAACGGAATATCACTCTCTTGTGGGCCTATACTTGTGGTGTGTCTATTAATCTAATCCGGCTCTTCTAACCGGATCCTGAACGGACGACAAACATGTAAATCTGTATACAAGATTATTTTAAAATAATTGTCCCAAGTTATAAAAGATTTTATACCTTGTGCATCCAAACAAATTTTATAAATGTTTTCAAAAGAGTCAGTTAATTGTATTTACCAGTGTAAACTGACGTATTTTTCAAAAATATTAAGTGCAGGTACTACGCGTAATGGGCTGGCTACTCCTAGTATCAAATAAAGAGTCTTGCAAGCTTTCGATACTTAAAATCTGTTGAACAATATTTCTTTCTGTTTTAGATCCGCATGTGGATCCACTTACAATCCGTTGTGTAATATTTTATTGTACTTTAAACTCGGTTTGTATAATTACTTTAGACTTCCGCTGTGCATTAAACTGTGATTAATTGACTATGATGATATCAACTACGTCACGATACTCCCCACCGAGCCCACCGGTAATACGTGGAAATATCGGGGTGTGACAGGTTGGTATCAGAGCCAACATTGAGTGAATTAAACACTAGCCTTTTGTGTTTAATCTCAATGACACAGTTTGCACATTCCATGACTTCCGAGTCTAGTCAAATGACTTAGGACTAATCCTAATCTTATTGTTTTCTTTTTGTTGGTTTCTTTTGTTTGTTTTGACATGAACAAAGACAATGCCGCCACGTTTTAGAGGTAGAGGTGGAAGAGGAAAGGCACCAATAACTGCAGGGAATGATCATGAAGCCGGGCCATCCCACCGGCGAACACCTTCGGCAACCCTTAGCTCTAGTCCCTATGAGGATTGGAGAACTTATTTAGAGCCAGCGAGACGCTCAGTCTCCCTCAGTTCCTCCCCGTCTTATCATCACTCATTCGGACCTCATCAAGACGAGGAGTATAGCGAATCACACCATTCCTTCATACCGTTGCAGCGGTCGAGTTCACACCAGGCCTTCCAGGACCCGACCCCATACTTCCAGAGCCGGTTCAATCCAATGAACCAGATTCAAGAACCAGGGGGTCCAAACCCTTTGGGGCCAGCTGACCACTATCCTGAGATGCAGGATATGGAGATGGACGAGGATCCAGATCTCGAGCTACCACCGACTGGGACACCGATGCATCCCATCGAGATATCCAGCGGATCATCTTTTCATGGTTCGCTTTACAGGGGCCCAAACAGTTTTGATGAAAGATGGGCCACATACAACTGGGAGTTCACTCCCCCTTTCAACCCCGTTCCACAACAGCAACAGGATCCCTCAGAGGATTCGCGTTTTCAAGCGGTTACACCACCACCACCGCCAGAATAGCAACTGCCTCCAGAACTACCAAGGCAAAGAAGAACAGGTGCACGGATGTCCGTGCGTTGGGGATTTCATTTCAGCACCCCCAACACTCCAGTGGCAGCCACTACCCGCCACTGTATGAAGACCCGCAAATGGGTGGGCCTTCAAACTCAGCTTCTGAAGTCGACTCTGCTCCAGTCGCACCACCACCACCCATGGGTTATGATAACCCAATCCCTTCCTACGCCGGTGCAGCGGCATATAACCCATTTGAGCATCAGGCATATTCGGGTTACAATTACTACAATGCCCCTGTCGTTGACCCGTACCTCGAAGCAGCCAACTACAATGCTCTCCACCCTGAAGGGCCCTACGTAGCTTCATACCAAACTGGGTACCCAGCTTATGGGTATCAATACCCACCACCTCCTCAACCGCAGCCGCAGCAGCAGCCGCCGCAGCCACCACAGATCCAACCACCACAGCAGCAGGAAATCCTTCAACGGTTGCACGAGGTGGAGCAACAAGTACAGGAGGAGCGTAGGAGCCGTCGGGGTCTGCTTAAGGGTTTGGCAAACCTGATTAAGGGGAAGAAGAAGAGAGATTATTGAAAATTCCTTATTTATTTGATTTGTAATTTTTATTTTCAATTAAGTCCCTATGTGGACATTTTATTTATGTACTTGGTCCCTGCGTGGACTTGTCTTTTTATTTCTGTCCCTGCGTGGACAATGTTATTTCTTAAAAGTCCTGTTTAGGGCAATCATGTACTTCTCTTTATTTATGGGATGTTTTAATTTAAATTTCATTTGTCATTATATGTATGAGTATGCTATAAATCAAAATATCACTTCCATTTTAAATTTGATTTGCCAATAAAATATTAAAGGAAATCTTGAAGGCATAACCTAGCCCATATGTCATTTTAGACATGGCCCTGATGGTAAAACCTTCTTAAGGTTTAAATCCTTGTTAACATCTGAAAACACGTTAGCACTCTTGGCAAATGTGATTCGATAAAATCACACTAGTCATCCTTGTATTGGATTTTTCCAATTCCTTATTCACACCAAATTTAAATATCCATTAGTGATAAAGTGCCTGCGGGCCATGTTCATTGTCCAATGAGACAAAAAGACAGTTGTAGTCTACGACTCCCTGTCAAGAAAAGGTAATGAACTATGTTCAAACCTTAACGCCTCGATTTTATAAAATCATGGCTATTAAATTTTAAAACTTTCCTTGTGACTAGGCCTCTTGTGCCACTCTAATATATCTTTAATGATTTATAATTAGGGATAAATTATAATGAAAATCCTAAATAAATATGATTAACAAATTAACCAATATGGTTTATATTTACCATGGTTAATGAACCATCAAAATGATGATTCCATAGTAACCTCTGAATAAAATATTGTCAATTATTTTATAGCAATCAAGCCTCAGCATGTCTGAATCAGAAGAGGTTAACAGTCATCCTAGGGAAAGGAATGATACCACCAAAATCAATGTAGCCGGTGCAGATTTGCAAGCAATGATAGATAATGCTGTCACCCGAGCCATGGATAGACAGTTCAAGGAATCAAGTGGTACTCGTAGCAGGGCCCTATCTGTACCTCATACAAAGCCACCTTCCAAGTCGCACGCATCACATAAGGACGATTCTTATCATTCGTCAAATCAGAGAAGCGTTCCATCCAAGCGAATTGTGCTCAATCAAGAGCTACGTGTTAAGACTTGCTCCTATAAATACTTTGTCTCTTGTAAGCCAAGGGACTTCAAAGGAGAGAAAGGAGCCACTGATTGCATGACATGGCTAGATGAGATGGATACGGTGGTTGATATCAGTGGTTGTGCAGAACAAGATATTGTGAAGTTTGTTTCACAATCATTTAAGGGTGAAGCTTTAGCTTGGTGGAGGTCGTTAATCCAAGCTACAGGGAAGATTCCGTTGTATAACTTGTCTTGGGATCAGTTTGTTGCATTGATCAGGGAAAATTTCTGTCCTCAGCATGAGGTGGAAAGGATTGAAACCGACTTCTTGACTCTGGTCATGAAGAACTTGGACTGTCAGGCATACCTTACAAGTTTCAACACCATGTCCCGATTGGTTCCTTATTTGGTCACACCGGAACCAAAGCGCATAGCTCGTTTTATTGGAGGTCTAGCTCCAGAAATCAAGTCAAATGTGAAAGCATCCAGACCTACCACCTTTAGGTCAGTGGTAGATCTGTCTCTATCTCTCACACTTGATGCTATCAGAAACAAGTCTGTCAAAGCTGCTGAGGAAGGAAAACGAAAACGGGAGGATGAGAGTTCTCATCGCTCCGACAAGAAACGAAAGGGGAACTCAGATCATAGGAAGAGTTCTAGGTTTAAAAAGGAAAACCAACAGTCGGGTGAGAAACCCAAATGTAAAACCTGCCAGAAACATCATTTTGGGAAATGTAGATTCGAGTCAAGATCGCAGTCGCAGTCAAAGCCTAATGGGTGTGGGATCTGCAAGTCCAAAGAGCATAAGACTTTGGATTGCAAAAAGATGAAGGATGCAACCTGTTACGGTTGCAACGAAAAGGGGCGCATTAAGACCAACTGCCCTAAGAATCCGAAGAATCCTGAAGAGGTTAAGAAGACCAATGCTCGGGTCTTTCAGATGAATGCTCAGGAAGTGGTTCAAAATGACAATGTGATAACAGGTACCTTTCTTATCAATGATGTTTATGCTAGAGTGTTGTTTGATTCTGGTGCAAACAAGTCTTTTGTAGACAATAAATTTTGTAAATTGTTAAATCTGCCTGTTAAAACTCTAAGCATAAAATATGAAGTAGAATTGGCCGATGGTACTATAGAAACTGCTTCAACAAAACTAGATGGATGTTTGATATCCATTAGGAATCACTCTTTTCCACTATCCTTGCTTCCATTGAAATTGGCAGGATTCGACATAGTGATAGGCATGGATTGGTTATCTCATAACCAAGCCCAAATTGTTTGTGATAAGAAGCAAGTGGTTATCAAGACTCCTTATGGTGAGCCATTAACAATTCAGGGAGATACACAGTATGGGTTACCTAAGCAGGTGTCTATGCTTAAGGCATCAAAGTGTTTGAAAAAGGGTTGTGTCATTTATATGGCACAGGTAACCATTTGTAACACCTGTGTCATTTCAACCATCAAACAAATGCCCAACCAGTGAAATATTGTATTTCATACTTGGGATTTGTAAAAATATGTGTATCGTTTACACATATCAACTCTTGTTCGATTTCAAGCTCTAAATCGCTTTCTGGAAGGTTATACACGCACTGATGCGTAAATATAACCAGTTTAATGCAACGAACACTCCGGAATAGTGAAATAGGCTTAACATACCTTAAATAACCTTCACATAACTTAGAAATAAGTTTTGAAGGCTTTGGTATGGCAAAAACAAGTTAAATCGCTTACAGGGACTAAAGTTGACAAACTGCGAAAGTATGTCAATTTGAACTGTAACGAACATTCCGGAACATGACCATAAGTTAAACATACCATAAATATCCTTTATATAGCTTAGAAATAGGCTTTGAGGGGTTCGGTGTGCTAAAATAAACTTTTGGGTCATTCAGGGACTAAAAGTGTCAAAAAGTGCACAAGTTTGCATTTTCGCGCATAACTTACGTTCTGAATACATCTGGACATCCAAAAATTTATGAAAGCATGACTACATTTTATTTTAGTGTTCGCCTTAAGAAAAATCCATTCGTCGCGTCATTTGGATCGTTTTTCGCGCTTATGCGCATTCCGTCGTAATTAAGCGAACATCGCGTTCGTACGACCAAACGAACCATCATCCTAGATATTTTTGAGCATATTTTGAGTTCCCTATACTTTAACTTCATTTTAGAGCCTTGAAATGAGGTTAACGGGGTTCAAACGCATCGAAAATCGCTTAAACAAGGTGCAGGGACCATTTCTGGAAAATCTGCCAAAACAGGGGCCTAGCGTGACGCGACGGGCCTTAGCGTCACGCGAGCCCCCTTCTGGACCAGATTCCATGTTTTTAACAGCGGGTCCCAGCTGATTAACCACAACCACATGTTTGCAACTTGCTTAATCACTAAGATTAGGAGCATATGTGGCTCCATAACCTTTGTGACAAGTGTACGCCTTGGATTCGATCACGTACTACGAGAAACGATCCTAACGGTGGTGCATATCCTATAAATACCCATCCACCCTCAACCCCAAAACCCACAAATCTGATTAAGAAAGCTCTAAGTTGGAACCTTCGTTTCATACCTGAGCTATTTTGATATGGGTTAGCATTCGGGGACCCTTCGTAAGTATTCTTTCGTTCTTTTCCTTATTTTTACTGCTTTTCGAGTCAGAAAGTCAAACTTTGTTTGACTTTCAGCGTTGACCAGTAATGGTCAATGCGAAGTTCGTTTGAACTTCGCAACGTGAGTGTAATCACGTTGGTCATAGTCCTTTGGGACTATGCCCACTGATTACCACGTTGTCTAGGGTCGTAGGGTAGGCGATCTAATAAATCGCCTATACCTTCGAACCCGACCCAGTTTGGTCGATCATTAGGATCCGACCAAATACATTAGGTGACCCTAGTATAGGGCATAACCTTCCGAGGTTATACCCTATGGTCACAACGTTTAAGTAGTTGTATGATAGGAAGTTTATATGCCTTAGGTAAATTACCAGAATACCCTTTTCATGTATAATTGGTAATTAAGCATATGTAACCTAAACCTTTGTCACATAACTGATTATGTAACATGTTTAAGGCATATAACACTTGTCATAGGACTAGTTAGGCGGTCCGAACGCGTTTCACGCGAACGACGCGTTAAAGTAGCATAAGCTGCCTAAACGGGTCGTAATGGGTCGTAGACACTTAGGTTAAGTTTCATTTAGCATGTAGGCTTTGTTAAACCAAATGACACGAGTCTCTACACTCGTTTGGTTTACAAACCCTAATGCTACCCGATCTTCCGATTTAGGTCCGGTTTATTAATGTAGCTACCTATACTAGGTGCCGTTTGATATCCGCGATCTCTAGCATTGTTTAGTTGTTACTCAAGGACTACTGAGCAATCTCAGGTGAGTACATAGACCCCTCTTTTACTGTTTTCCAAACTGTTTTGGGGTGGAACACATGTGCCTACTTGTTACTTTCCTGTTTTCCTGTTTTCACATCATATACTACTATGTTCGTTAGTACATTATAGTACATGATTTCATGACATTTTATGCTATGTATGCCCATTGTGTGCGTACTTAGTACATCGTTCTACATTACATTTCATGCTATGTATTGCCATTGTGTGCATTACTTAGTACATTGTTTTACATGACATTTTGACATAGACATTTCGACATAGACATTTTAACATGATTGACATTGATCATGTATTTCCCACAAAACATAACTTTGATTTAAACCAAGTTTTACTTCAATACTTTGTTGTTGTGCATATGGTTTAGTTGAGACATTTCACTTGCCATACATGGATATTTGACATAGACATTTGACATGGATATTTGACATAGACATTTGACATGGATATTTGACATAGACATTTTGACATGATTTACATCTTGACATGAATACTTTGACATATTATTCAATACATTTGACAATTGATTTAAACATAGACATTTTACATTGTTTGGTTTGGTTTGATTAAATGATTAAGTAACGATGCGTGTGTAATATGATACAAGCATGGTGGATACGCCGCTGGTACTTCCTATATATAAGTGTTTGTATGGTATTACATATTGTAGCGTTATTTGAATCATTTCAGTTTGAGACATAGAACATTTTATACAAATAACATACTTTTCACAAGACATTGTTTTACAAACAACTTATCTTATACAAATCCATTTTTACTATGGTTATCCATTTAACCATACATTATTCACTTATTTATACATATCATCTGAACTCATTGTTTTTCAAATGATTTACAAAACAAAGCAAATTACAAGGTTCATGACTAAACATTTTCTCAAACATAAGTCATGGAACCTATTTTCACAAAACCTATGTATCTCACAGGCATTTTTATGCTGACGTACCTATTTTCACATGTGTTTTTCAGGAACTGTTGCATAAGATGATCAAGATACATATAGGCAGACTTGGGCTTTAGTGACAATAAAAGATACAAGACTAGTTAATTATGTTGTATTGCTTTGTTTGTTAAGACATTGTAACACTTTTAATCAATAAAACGAAACTTTAATTGCCATGGATTTGAAACAATTAATTCTGTTACAACACTCCCCGATGTTTCCGCCGCGCTTTGTTGTTTTACGCGGTCGGGGTGTGACAGAAAAGATGGTATCAGAGCCAATGGTTATAGGGAATTAGGTTATTAGTAATTAGTAATGCTTTGACCTAGTCTATAACCTTCTTAGGACCCTAACGCGAGTTTACTTGCGTTTAGTCATAAAACAATACCGTCACCTATCCTTAGGCGACGACCACAACAAGAACATAAATTTCAAAACCGCGTTGAAAACTAATCATCTGTTCTAGGATGATTGATTACTAGGTTTTGAACCCTCAATTGTAAGGTTTTGAACTCCTTTGAATTTTCAAAGTCTCGTCAAGGTTTTGGGTTTTAAATAATGTGAACACGTGCAAACTGGAAGGGTGAATGCCTGTATTCTGGGTTTTCTGTCTAGGCAAGCACTTCGTATACATCTCATCAGACGCGAGACCAGTTGTGCTTACCTGGGAATTCTTGGGATGAGTGTTCACTTATAGGCGAGCAGGTCTTCGCGATACATTATTTTTGACCTATTTACTTTGATTATTTCACCGAGGTCGTTTGTTGCTTTGTAGTAACAAACAAATGACCACTATCCATTGCGTTCATCAGATTTGTTTCATCTCATTCATTTCGTCTAATTCTCTCACTCGTTTCCTTTCATGTTCTCCTCTTTTAGAATGCCTCCACGACGCGAAAATCCAGTATCTGTTGACGAGCTGGCAGCTGTCATTACACAGCAAATGACTGCTGCAATCCCGATCATCGTTGCTCAATGTCACCAAGCTATCAACAACAATAATGCCCTCTGCAGCTTCAAGACATTTAACTCGGCCAAGCCATCAAAGTTTTCTGGGTCTCAAGGAGCGACTGCACTTCTGCAATGGTTCGAGAGTCTAGAGAGCACCTTCAGGCATGTTCAATGTCCAAACGAGCGAAAGGTAGATTTTGCATCTAGTGTCTTCGAGAAACGAGCTTTGACATGGTGGAACGGTGTGGTGAGAGATAGGGGTGCCGAAGTGGCACTGGCCCAAACTTGGGAAGAACTTCGAGCACTGATGATGAAGGAATTCTGTCCTCGTCACGAGATCAGGGCATTGGAAAGGGAATTCGACGATCTTAAGCAAGACAGCGGCGAACATCGAGCATACACTGATCGATATGAGGAGCTGAGCCTGTTGTGTCCTACCATGGTCACGCCTTTGGATAAGGCGATCGAAAAATACATAGATGGTCTCCCTGACACAGTTCAAGACATTGTTACTGGTAGTAACCCCACTACGGTTAGGCAGGCCATTGAGCTATCTGCAACGTTGACTGAATATCAGATCAGGAAACGTAAGCTTTTCCGAAAGGGTGACAAGAAACCGGTCGAGGAATCGAAACCAATCGAGGAATCAAAGACCATGGATGAACAGACTGGATCCCTTGAGCGGTCAAAGAAGCAAAAGGCTTCTCAGAACTTCGCCATGATCGCTCACAATGATCAAGCCGCCCCCAACCAACCAGCTAAACCCCGTACTAGGAAGCCATACAATGGAACTTCACATTTGTGCAACCAATGTAACCTTTATCATCATGTTAATGTGAAGTGCCGCGAATGCCAAATTTGTGGACGTAAAGGTCATACAGCAAAAGTTTGCGTAGCAGCAGTTGCACCAAATCAAGCTAACATTAAAACTGCTCAAGCTCGCTTTCCACCAGGTTCTTGCTACAAGTGTGGCGAGATGGGACATTTCCGAAGAAATTGCCCAAAGCGTGCTAATGCTAATCCAACACAGAGATGAGCATCTGACCGACTAGAAGACAACACTCTTTAGAAATAATCACATCTTATGTATTATTTTCTTTTGTTGTCAAGGTCCATGAAACAGTTGTTATCATTGTTTATAAATAAATCTTTTATTTACATTGCAATGTATTTATGTGATTGTATGTGTAAACAACATGTCCCTTACAATACCGACAATCAAGGAATCGTATTCCTTGAAAAACAAACTACTCCCAAAATTCTTCCATTTTACAAATCTCTTGCGTTTTCCACAAGGATCCTAAGTACCCGTCTCTTGCAAAGAAACGAAGTACAAGGTGCAAGTTATAATTCCGTACGAATACCCCAAGTACCACTATAAATTCTTAATAGGGTACCTAAGGGTATTTCCGTATGTCCTAAATTATTGTGTACCTTAATTCGAATATTGCGTTTTCCTGAAAACGAAAATCGAATTTTTGGTAGATCATCCTATCTTCATGGATGGATTCTTGAAAGGATTAAAGTGCCAAATGAAATCCAAGAATTGGATTCTTGGTGTGCTTTAAGTGTCCGCGTCCAAAGATAACAAATTAATAAACAAGTTAAACAACTATGTGATTATGTGCTTATGTGTTTCCTTTTTTGTTTTTGTGTAATCCAAGTTTTTGTTATCCAAATCCTCGAAGAATCTTCCATATCCTTGTATAAGGAATTCGTAGTAGGATATCCAAAGGTACTATATTAAATCCTCAATGGGCTTTTACGTGATAGTAAAGACCCTTGGATTATATTGTACTATTCCATAATTTGACCCCTGAGTGGTCTAGGTAAACAGATTGATCCAAAAATCTGGTTAGGAATATCATGTGATGATATAGCTGAAAGGACTCCTTGGCGGCCTAATTAAAAGGATCATTTGTCGATCTAATTAATAGGACCCTATGGTAGTCTAGTCACACTCATCACGGGTTTGATTTTCCTCCCTTAAAACATTTCAAGACAAACTGTGCGGACTATGCAAGGAATTACGTAATTATGGATGCATACATAATTATGGAATTCAGTGCACGGAAACCACAGCTAGTTTGGTCATGTGTCTGAAAAATGACTCTTCTCGTTCATTTTTGGTTTCTGAAGAAATGGTGAAAAATGACTCTTTTCGTTCATTTTTGGTTTCTGAAGAAATGGTGAAAAATGACTCTTGTCGTTCATTTTTGGTTTCTGAAGAAATGGTGAAAAATGACTCTTTTCGTTCATTTTTGGTTTCTGAAGAAATGGTGAAAAATGACTCTTTTCGTTCATTTTTGGTTTCTGAAGAAATGGTGAAAAATGACTCTTGTCGTTCATTTTTTGTTTCTGAAGAAATGGTGAAAAATGACTCTTGTCGTTCATTTTTGGTTTCTGAAGAAATGGTAAAAAATGACTCTTGTCGTTCATTTTTGGTTTCTGAAGAAATGGTGAAAAATGACTCTTTTCGTTCATTTTTGGTTTCTGAAGAAATGGTGAAAAATGACTCTTGTCGTTCATTTTTGGTTTCTGAAGAAATGGTGAAAAATGACTCTTTTCGTTCATTTTTGGTTTCTGAAAAAATGGTGAAAAATGACTCTTGTCGTTCATTTTTGGTTTCTGAAGAAATGGTGAAAAATGACTCTTTTCGTTCATTTTTGGTTTCTGAAGAAATGGTGAAAAATGACTCTTTTCGTTCATTTTTGGTTTCTGAAGAAATGGTGAAAAAATGACTCTTTTCGTTCATTTTTGGTTTCTGAAGAAATGGTGAAAAATGACTCTTGTCGTTCATTTTTGGTTTCTGAAGAAATGGTGAAAAATGACTCTTGTCGTTCATTTTTGGTTTCTGAAGAAATGGTGAAAAATGACTCTTGTCGTTCATTTTTGGTTTCTGAAGAAATGGTGAAAAATGACTCTTGTCGTTCATTTTTGGTTTCTGAAGAAATGGTGAAAAATGACTCTTGTCGTTCATTTTTGGTTTCTGAAGAAATGGTGAAAAATGACTCTTTTCGTTCATTTTTGGTTTCTGAAGAAATGGTGAAAAATGACTCTTGTCGTTCATTTTTGGTTTCTGAAGAAATGGTGAAAAATGACTCCTTTCGTTCATTTTTGTTTCTGAAGAAATGGTGAAAAATGACTCCTTTCGTTCATTTTCGGTTCTGAAGAATGTCCATCAAGGAAATGTCAGGATTATGCCTCTCATATCTTTGGTGGTTATTTGACACAAAGTCATAGACAGACTCCTACGAATTAATTTCGGGACGAAATTTCCTAAAGTAGGGGAGACTGTAACACCTGTGTCATTTCAACCATCAAACAAATGCCCAACCAGTGAAATATTGTATTTCATACTTGGTATTTGTAAAAATATGTGTATCGTTTACACATATCAACTCTTGTTCGATTTCAAGCTCTAAATCGCTTTCTGGAAGGTTATACACGCACTGATGCGTAAATATAACCAGTTTAATGAAACGAACACTCCGGAATAGTGAAATAGGCTTAACATACCTTAAAT
This sequence comes from Helianthus tuberosus, assembly GCA_030545235.1. Taxonomy (NCBI): domain Eukaryota; kingdom Viridiplantae; phylum Streptophyta; class Magnoliopsida; order Asterales; family Asteraceae; genus Helianthus; species Helianthus tuberosus. The sequence continues at coordinate 58,600,910 of CM060426.1, read as the reverse complement.
AACCTTCACATAACTTAGAAATAAGTTTTGAAGGCTTTGGTATGGCAAAAACAAGTTAAATCGCTTACAGGGACTAAAGTTGACAAACTGCGAAAGTATGTCAATTTGAACTGTAACGAACATTCCGGAACATGACCATAAGTTAAACATACCATAAATATCCTTTATATAGCTTAGAAATAGGCTTTGAGGGGTTCGGTGTGCTAAAATAAACTTTTGGGTCATTCAGGGACTAAAAGTGTCAAAAAGTGCACAAGTTTGCATTTTCGCGCATAACTTACGTTCTGAATACATCTGGACATCCAAAAATTTATGAAAGCATGACTACATTTTATTTTAGTGTTCGCCTTAAGAAAAATCCATTCGTCGCGTCATTTGGATCGTTTTTCGCGCTTATGCGCATTCCGTCGTAATTAAGCGAACATCGCGTTCGTACGACCAAACGAACCATCATCCTAGATATTTTTGAGCATATTTTGAGTTCCCTATACTTTAACTTCATTTTAGAGCCTTGAAATGAGGTTAACGGGGTTCAAACGCATCGAAAATCGCTTAAACAAGGTGCAGGGACCATTTCTGGAAAATCTGCCAAAACAGGGGCCTAGCGTGACGCGACGGGCCTTAGCGTCACGCGAGCCCCCTTCTGGACCAGATTCCATGTTTTTAACAGCGGGTCCCAGCTGATTAACCACAACCACATGTTTGCAACTTGCTTAATCACTAAGATTAGGAGCATATGTGGCTCCATAACCTTTGTGACAAGTGTACGCCTTGGATTCGATCACGTACTACGAGAAACGATCCTAACGGTGGTGCATATCCTATAAATACCCATCCACCCTCAACCCCAAAACCCACAAATCTGATTAAGAAAGCTCTAAGTTGGAACCTTCGTTTCATACCTGAGCTATTTTGATCTGGGTTAGCATTCGGGGACCCTTCGTAAGTATTCTTTCGTTCTTTTCCTTATTTTTACTGCTTTTCGAGTCAGAAAGTCAAACTTTGTTTGACTTTCAGCGTTGACCAGTAATGGTCAATGCGAAGTTCGTTTGAACTTCGCAACGTGAGTGTAATCACGTTGGTCATAGTCCTTTGGGACTATGCCCACTGATTACCACGTTGTCTAGGGTCGTAGGGTAGGCGATCTAATAAATCGCCTATACCTTCGAACCCGACCCAGTTTGGTCGATCATTAGGATCCGACCAAATACATTAGGTGACCCTAGTATAGGGCATAACCTTCCGAGGTTATACCCTATGGTCACAACGTTTAAGTAGTTGTATGATAGGAAGTTTATATGCCTTAGGTAAATTACCAGAATACCCTTTTCATGTATAATTGGTAATTAAGCATATGTAACCTAAACCTTTGTCACATAACTGATTATGTAACATGTTTAAGGCATATAACACTTGTCATAGGACTAGTTAGGCGGTCCGAACGCGTTTCACGCGAACGACGCGTTAAAGTAGCATAAGCTGCCTAAACGGGTCGTAATGGGTCGTAGACACTTAGGTTAAGTTTCATTTAGCATGTAGGCTTTGTTAAACCAAATGACACGAGTCTCTACACTCGTTTGGTTTACAAACCCTAATGCTACCCGATCTTCCGATTTAGGTCCGGTTTATTAATGTAGCTACCTATACTAGGTGCCGTTTGATATCCGCGATCTCTAGCATTGTTTAGTTGTTACTCAAGGACTACTGAGCAATCTCAGGTGAGTACATAGACCCCTCTTTTACTGTTTTCCAAACTGTTTTGGGGTGGAACACATGTGCCTACTTGTTACTTTCCTGTTTTCCTGTTTTCACATCATATACTACTATGTTCGTTAGTACATTATAGTACATGATTTCATGACATTTTATGCTATGTATGCCCATTGTGTGCGTACTTAGTACATCGTTCTACATTACATTTCATGCTATGTATTGCCATTGTGTGCATTACTTAGTACATTGTTTTACATGACATTTTGACATAGACATTTCGACATAGACATTTTAACATGATTGACATTGATCATGTATTTCCCACAAAACATAACTTTGATTTAAACCAAGTTTTACTTCAATACTTTGTTGTTGTGCATATGGTTTAGTTGAGACATTTCACTTGCCATACATGGATATTTGACATAGACATTTGACATGGATATTTGACATAGACATTTGACATGGATATTTGACATAGACATTTTGACATGATTTACATCTTGACATGAATACTTTGACATATTATTCAATACATTTGACAATTGATTTAAACATAGACATTTTACATTGTTTGGTTTGGTTTGATTAAATGATTAAGTAACGATGCGTGTGTAATATGATACAAGCATGGTGGATACGCCGCTGGTACTTCCTATATATAAGTGTTTGTATGGTATTACATATTGTAGCGTTATTTGAATCATTTCAGTTTGAGACATAGAACATTTTATACAAATAACATACTTTTCACAAGACATTGTTTTACAAACAACTTATCTTATACAAATCCATTTTTACTATGGTTATCCATTTAACCATACATTATTCACTTATTTATACATATCATCTGAACTCATTGTTTTTCAAATGATTTACAAAACAAAGCAAATTACAAGGTTCATGACTAAACATTTTCTCAAACATAAGTCATGGAACCTATTTTCACAAAACCTATGTATCTCACAGGCATTTTTATGCTGACGTACCTATTTTCACATGTGTTTTTCAGGAACTGTTGCATAAGATGATCAAGATACATATAGGCAGACTTGGGCTTTAGTGACAATAAAAGATACAAGACTAGTTAATTATGTTGTATTGCTTTGTTTGTTAAGACATTGTAACACTTTTAATCAATAAAACGAAACTTTAATTGCCATGGATTTGAAACAATTAATTCTGTTACAACACTCCCCGATGTTTCCGCCGCGCTTTGTTGTTTTACGCGGTCGGGGTGTGACACCATTGATAAACCAAAGCCCAAGATCGAAGACATCCTCGTTATTTCTGAATATCCAGACGTTTTTCCCGAAGAACTACCTGGTTTACCTCCAGATAGGCAAGTGGAGTTCTGAATCGATATCATTCCTGGAGCAGCACCAATTGCAAGAGCACCTTATCGATTGGCACCAACTGAGATGAAAGAATTAAGAACACAGTTGGATGATTTGTTGGAAAAGGGTTTTATTCAACCTAGCTCATCCCCTTGGGGAGCACCAATACTATTTGTGAAGAAAAAGGACGGCTCAATGCGTTTATGCATTGATTATCGCGTGTTAAACAAGGTTATAATCAAGAACAGGTATCCGTTACCCAGGATCGATGATCTATTCGATCAGCTTCAAGGAGCGAGTTACTTTTCAAACATCGATCTAAGGTCAGGTTATCACCAGTTGAAGGTCAGAGACGAAGACGTACACAAGACCGCATTCAGAACACGCTATGGCCACTATGAGTTTTTAGTGATGCCTTTTGGGCTCACTAATGCACCTGCAACATTCATGGACCTCATGAATCGCGTTTGCAAGCCGTACCTAGACAAGTTTGTCATTGTCTTTATCGATGACATAATCATTTATTCAAAGAATCAAGCCGATCATGAAAAACATCTGCGGTGCATCCTTAAACTTCTGCAGCAAGAGAAGCTCTACGCCAAGTTTTCCAAATGTGAGTTTTGGCTTCGCGAAGTCCAATTTCTTGGACATGTGGTGAGTGAGCGTGGTATCCAGGTGGATCCTGCTAAAATTGAAGCGATTATGAATTGGCAAGCACCTAAGACTCCTACAGAGATTCGCAGCTTCTTGGGTCTAGCGGGATACTATAGATGTTTCATTGAAAACTTTTCAAGGATTGCTGCACCTCTAACATCATTAACTCGCAAGAATGTCAAGTTTGACTGGGGTCCCAAGCAACAAGAATCCTTTTATATTCTTAAGCAGAAATTAAGCAATGCTCCTGTGTTGACAATGCCAGAAGGAATTGAAGAGTTTGTGGTTTATTGCGACGCATCGCACACAGGTATGGGTTGTATGCTTATGCAGAAGGGCAAGGTCATTGCCTATGCATCTGATGTGTGCAAAATGCAACATATAAATTACATCAAATGTGGCATAAAACTAACCCTTTTTTAGTACTAATGTTGGAAAAAGTATGTTTTTGTCTTCCTTTTGTATTTTCAGGATTAAATGAGCTCAAATGAACAAAAGAAGCAAAAAGGCAGCTAAATCTAACATAAATACAAGAAAAGGAACAAACGTGGCATGCCCGACCCCCCGACAGCATCTTCCCAAGCAAAAACAAAATAACAGAAGGCTGAACACGCCCCGTGCTCAGTGAGCACGGGGTCATGCCCAAGTGTCTGCAGAAAAGACAAAGCTGTAGAAGCTTCTATCACCCACCACGGGGGCGTGCCCACCGGACACGGGGCCGTGGTCAACTCTAAGATTCGCAGAATCTGGGGAAATCTTGATAGTATAGATACGCTTCTGCACACGGGGTCGTGCCCAGCGGACACGGGGGCGTGGTCAACTAATGCAGACAAACTGCAATTAATGAAGAAAGAGAAGGAGGATGGACACGGGGCCGTGCCCGAGCTGCTGTTCAGACTATAAATAGGGGTGCTTGGCTCATTTGCAAACCATCCCTTGGCACACCACCTCTCTCACACTTCACCCACCACCATCACAACACCATCATCCATCATAGAGTGTGTGAGTAGTCTCGGGATCCAAGATTGATCGTAAGAGTTCTTGACAATCAAAGGCCATGTTTGCCTAAGTCTCTTACATCACTTGGTGAAGACAAGTGTCTAGTGTAATACTTTTTATTTTTAATCTTTTCGCACTTTTTATTTGGTTATGTATTAATGACTTTAATAACTAGTTTCTTATGTTGAAGGTGATTCTTCCTTATCGTTTGTCCGTGGTGTCTTGGCATTATTTTACTGTCTATATAAAATAAAAGATTTTCACCATTCATATCTCCACGGTCTATATGGAGATATGTTGGCTACCTGGTCAGGGGTTAAGGGAACGGTTTGGTAAGAGTCTTGCCTTGTTCAGTGTATAGATCCTGCAAGGACCTAGGTCAAATTTAGTAGGACCTCCTTCAATACCCACCGGTATTGGATGGCGGGGGTCCAAACCCTTTGATCCCCTCATATGTAAGCTACTATTGAAACTTTAACCCGGCTACTTAGGACTGTATCCCTGCTGACTCAGACTACTTAGCCGAGGGTAACGTCACCTTCAAAAGAGGGGCCTACCACATTATGCATTAATAACTTAATTAATTATCTTTCAATAATCCGACCCTTTAGGATTGTATCCTTGCTGACTCAAACTACTGGGTTGAGGGTAACGTCACCTTCAAAAGAGGGGCCTACTACAATAACTAAGATAATCTCTTAAATAGTGCAGCAGTGCGGAAATAATCAAAGGTTACACTATATACGAGTCGAATCCAAGTGATTCATCTTGTCTATCTGTTTTTATTTTATTTTATTTTATTTTATTTTTCAGTATTTTAGTTAGTTTTTATTTTTCTAGTTTAAAACCATTTTCTAAACTTTTTGATTTGATTAGACGTTGAGGATAAACCGATATTAAAAGCTATTGTGTCCTTGGACGACCTTGGTATCTTACCAACACTATACTACGCTCACGATGGGTGCACTTGCCCATATGTGTGTTTGGTGTTAGTATAATATCGTGTTTTATAAATTTAAAACTTGACTAACGTGTAAAAAGGGCTTAAAATATACTTAAATACATATCATACCACACGCGCATCAGCATCCCATCAATTAAAGGTGACGAAAAGAACTACACCACCCATGATTTGGAATTGGGTGCCGTTGTATTTGCCCTAAAGCTTTGGAGGCATTATCTTTATGGGACAAAGTGCGTGATCTATTCTGATCATAAGAGCCTTCAGCATCTGTTTAATCAGAAAGATCTTAACATGAGACAACGTTGTGACACCCCAGGAAAACCAGGAAACCATGCAACCTAACTAGCTCCCTCTGTAACCACGTGCTAAATTTCGGGACGAAATTTCTTTCAACTTGGGGATGATGTGACAACTCGTATTTCAGAACATATCTTTGCACTTTGATGTAACCTGTATGAACGAGTGTGTGATTAACAAATGCGTTTGTTTGAGATAAAATGTTAAATTATTATGTGGTTATGTGAATGAATGTATGCATATAACTTGGGTTGCACAACGCCAACCAACACGAACCCGATCGCACAAGCCTTTGGGCTTTTGCTTCACACCCTTCTCGGCCTACACATATGGTACTCGAAACCAAAAGGGGCAGCCCATGTATGGGGTCGGCCCACTCCTCTTATACGCATACAAACACTCTTGTGGGGTTTTGTTTCTCATTATTTGCAAATCACACAACACACACAAACCCTACTCTCTCTTTCTCTCCTCCTTGAAGTCGACGGCCACAATCCCACTCCTCGAAGCTTTCTTGTTCGGACCATTCTCGTTCTACCCTCCCAACCGGTTAGTGTCATATCATTGTTTGATTTTTGATATGGTTGATGCTTGATGTATGATTGTATATAAGTTATTCGAGATTGGATGTTAAAGTGTTATGATGAACAAATTGTCCGACCATCATAGGGATTGATAAATGCTTGATGTTGATTTAGATAGTTAAGAACCGAATGATATAAATTGATAAAGTTTGTTGTTCATGTAATCGGCTCATATGCATAGTATGATTAGATTATTGTAGGGTTGATAAATGCATGGTGTTAAGATGATCTAGAACCGGATGTATGTAAATCGGCTGTGATGTGTTTGAACCCGGATGAATCGTGTGGATAGGTTGTATGTATTAATCCTATTGATTTAATCCGATTGAATGTTATGATAGGTTGTTGTCATGGTTGGATGTTAATTAGGGTTTATATGAATTAAATGATGATTGCTTGATTTGATCGAGATGTCCATGATTTGAAATTGTTAGTTTTGTTGATTGATAAATTACATAAATGGAAACCATGTAACTGATTGCCATGATTTCGGGATAATGAAAACGAATCGCACAAGGTCCCTCTCGGTCGCACAAGATCAGATCACATGGGATCTGATCTGACCTCACAAGACCGATCGCACAACACAATCGTACAACAAGGATACAAGTAAACAAAGCACAGGGAATAAGTTGGTGATGCATGATCGCACAAGACCTTGTGGATCGCACAAGACACTACCGATCGCACAAGGCTTGGGCCACACACACACTACTTGGACTTTATTATACTGTTGGGCCTCAAAGCACAAACTCAATCGCACAAGTTTTGTCCAGTCGCACAAGCTGAACTGGACCGCACAAGATTGAAATAAACTAATTGGGCCGCACAAGTTGTTCGATTATTATTGGATTGGGTCGGGTGAACATTGGATCGCACAAGATGATGTGGGTCGCACAAGGTTGTGCTGACCGCACAACATGTTAGGCCGGGTGGTTGTTGGGTTTCAACTACCTAATCGTACAAGATGATTATTGGGCTTACACTGCTACTTCAGCCCAATACATCCTGATCGCACAACCATGGGTTTTATGTGTTTAACCTATCTGTTTAGCATGTGCAATGTGTATGCCATGATCATTACGTGTTAGTTCTGTGTAATCATACGTGCACTACTTGAACCTAGACCTGACTTGTATGGTAACCATGTTAGGACGTGGTTGACCACTCTTAGATCAAGTGACCTTTTCGTGTATCTGCCGAGCTAACCTAAGGTGAGTTCACACTTTCTACAAAGCATGGTAATTCCCGGTGGGTTGGAAATGGGTTAAGGAATATGGATTTCCTCATCCTTCTTGGGTAGGACAGTATGGGTTAAGGAATGTAATTCCTCGTCCTCTTGGGACAGTCTTAAGTTCACTAGACCAAAACTCTATCACGAAGTCCCTCCTTTTTATATCGACTTAATCACCGGGGCAATGGCGAGCGGGTCATTAGTTAGATAGCGCTATTTAGGTTTGACAAGACTCACACCGTGCCGCAGAGGACGGGCGTGAACTAATGGATCTGGGCACGTCAATGATGATAGACATTGACGCAGGGCACATAAACATGACTCCAGTCAGTTGTCGATATGGTAACGAGTCTAGTAGTATAAACAAGGGGTATCCCCCACGGCTGGATAGCCAGAGTGAATGGGATTAACCAAATTACATTTTCAAACATGGGGTAGCCCCCCACGGCGAATGAGCCAGATAATGAGAAATTATGGTTTTTGGAATAACTTAAAAATGAACACCCAACTGTGAACTTGCTCAACTATGTTGTTGACTCGTTACTACATGCTTTGCAGGTCATTAGGTACTTAGCTAGAGCTTGCATGGGGAAGAGTCATTGTGGTACATGGACTGTTGAGTCCACGTTAAACATTTAAACTTTTAAACTTATGTTTGGTTTTATTCGTTATGCTTCCGCTAATAACTTGAACTTGGTTAAATTGTTTTGGACACCAATTATATTGTGGTTGGTTTTATCTTTATTATTATACGTTGTTCAATATGATTGGTGGCTTGATCCTGGTCATGTCACGCTCCCTGCGGTGATACTCCGCTTGTGGAATTTGGGGGTGTGACAAACGCCGATGGATGGAAACATTAAACGACTATGATTGTGAAATCCGATATCATCCAAGCAAAGTGAATGTAGTCGCTGATGCTTTGAGCAGGAAAGAAAGGATCAAACCTATTAGAATAAATGCCAAAAGCATTTAATTAAAGAACAACTTGAATGAAAGGTTGTTAGCCGCTCAAAAGGAAGCTGTATTGGAAGCTAACTATCCAAATGAGAAGTTAGGCGTAACTGCTGAAAAATTATCATATGGAAAGGATGGAATCCTTAAGATGAATGGTCGAATATGGGTTCCAATCTATGGAGGGCTTAGAAATGTTAATCTCCAAGAAGCTCAGAGTTTGAAGTATTCAGTTCATCCTGGAAATGATAAGATGTATCAGGATTTAAAGGCAAATTATTGGTGGATAGGTTTGAAGAAATCTATAGCCACTTATGTGGCTAAATGTCTGACGTGCGCACAAGTTAAAGCAGAGCATCAAAAGCCGTCAGGTTTGCTACAACAGCCTGAACTTCTCACATGGAAATGGGAAATGGTAACCATGGATTTTATCACTAAGTTACCAAAGACAAAGCACGAAAATCATACAATTTGGGTTATAGTCGATAGACTGACCAAGTCAGCCCACTTCTTGCCTATGAAAGAAACGCACAGCTCCGATAAGCTAGCTCAATTGTACGTGGATGAGATAGTATCTCTCCACAGTGTGCCAATATCTATTATCTCTGATAGGGATACAAGATACACGTCTCATTTTTGGAAAAGCTTTCAGCAATCCCTAGGCACCCGTCTAAATTTCAGCACTGCTTATCATCCTCAAACGGATGGGCAAAGCGAGCGTACGATTCAAATGCTTGAGGATATGCTACGAGCTTGTGTTATAGACTTGGGTGGAAGTTGGGATGACCATCTTCCTTTGATTGAATTTTCGTACAATAATAGCTATCATTCGAGTATACAAGCAGCGCCTTTTGAAACACGTGTTTAAAATATTTTATCAGCAAGAAATACTGGTGAGTGAATCCCAGTTTAATCAAAACAAGTTTTATCATTTTACAGCATTGAGGGCGATCACGCAATTACATTTGTTTATTTTTCTACCTTAATTACCACCCACGGTACTGTCAACCCGACTTGTGGTCATGTTCTACTCACAATGTAGTAACAAATTTTGTATACAAAACCCCAACATACCGATGATAATTGTAGAATTACAAATACTTAATCACTGTGAAATATAATTTAAACCATTGAGGTTTTGTAAAAACAGTTTGCAAAAAGGTTTACAAAAAGGAGATTACTCACATTGCTATTTTAGGTTTTTCCTTGATGACTTCTGGTTATAATCTATTAAATAAAACAATGCACACGCGTTAGTATAATAACCCAATTTACATTAGTTATACCCACCCCGAGACAGAACTCCAACGACTACGTCGGGCAGAACCTCGACAGGCGTTACGGAGTACTAGATCAATCGGGCAGTGTAACACCTCGCAAAAATCATGTCCAATATATAAAGACACGTGTCATGGACTTTAAACGTGTAACGCATTATTTTCGAGGGACTAAATTGGACAAACAAAGAAAGTATGTGTATAGAGGGATCAAATGTGTCATCATGCCAAACTCGTGCCTCTGAATGACCTCATAAGATGTTCGTATTCATGAATGAATAAATTGACGAACATAGGAAGCCATTCGTGCTTGAATTGAAAAAGTTACAAAAGCTTAGGGGTTAAACGTGTCAACATGTTAATTTCTTACCTCTAAGTGACCTAATAACATTCCCGAGACTTTGTAATACTTCATTATGCTTCCATATATAACAAATAATGATTCCATGGAGTTTCTACGCACTTAAGGAACTTTTCGGGTGATCTAGTAACAAACCGGGAGCTTAACGAAGTTAAATAATGACCCAAGACACTTAAAAGTTAGCTATGGGGGTCATAAGTGCAATAAAAGAATGTTAAATAAATTTAAATGGACCAAGGACGAAATTGCAAAGTTTGGAAACTTTTTACCGGATTAGGAGGTTCTCGCGGGCTGCGTAGACTCCCTCTAAAGTCTACGCGGGCCGCGACAGCAGTGCCGGTGACAGATTTCTGCACAGCTGGATGTTGCAGCCTGTTCCACCATCATTGCATGGCTTTTTTCGATACCAGGGACTGGGCAACTGGTTTTTACTGCCCTAGGGACACTTGGGATCATCTGAATTACATTTAGGAACATATGTTTTGATCTTAGAAGCCATCAAAGTCCTATATATACCCACATTGTTGCACTTGTTCTTGCACACTTGAAAGAATTTCACTCAAGCTCACTCTTTGGAGCCTCCTAGTGTTCAAGGAAGTTTTCTTCAGTTCTAAATTCATGCTAAGGACTCTAGTAAGTGTTCTTAGCTTCCTTAGTTAAAGTTTTATTAGCTTAATGACCGAAAGTCAAAGTTAGCGTAATTAAGCTTTGACTTAGTGATTAATCACAAACGGTCCAGCCATTATTCGAATTGAAAGTGGCTATGTGTTGGTAATTATGTAGGTGTTAAACCCTTAAAAGGGCACCTTCAAATTATCACGTTATCTCAGTCAATTGTCGGGTCAAACTTATTAGTAAAAAGTCAAACGGGTCAGTTTTGGCAAAATAATTCATAACTGATAATGCTGAAGTTATGGAACATGTTTTAACACTTAATAACTTGGTAAATAATATAAGAACATGTCTAGGCATGTTCAACCCGACAATTCTGAGTTTAGGCTCGGTTCGCAACCGAAAGTCGCAAAAGTAGACTTTTGCTTTGAAATTTAGTTCTGACCCTATTTAGTTTAGTTTAGTTATGCCTTAGGGTTCCTTTAGGACCATATTACATGTTAGTATAACCCTCTGAGATTATACTATATGGTTCCTTTGAAATCTGAATCATTTGCATGTTTCCGTTAAATGCTTAAAAGTTGACCATTATGTCCTTTTGATATAAAAACGAGATTTTTAAAAATGTGAGAGGACAAAAACCTTTATTTCTGATTTATAAGCATGTCCTAAAAAATTGACATCAGTTCATGGTCTAAAATAGAAGTTATGCGAGATATCGTAAAATGAAAGCTTTTTATTAATTAAATGGCATTTTTAGTATAGATCACATTTAAACCCAAATTTTGGCACCAAACTTTCTACCCACTGATATAATATAATATTTAGGGATTTTTTTGAAATTTTTGTCAAATTTTATACTAATTATATTATAGAGTTCTAGTATAAATTCGGTATTGACAAAATTGCCATTTTCTTTGATAAAATGAGTTTTACATAACATTTTGATACCAAATCTTTTCCTACTGATTTCATATATTAAATAAAATATTTTAGGCTTTAGAGACTGATCAAAACCTTAAAATTTTATAAACATTTTAAATATCTTTAAATATCGACTTTTACGCTTATTAAGCGCATAGTATGGTTTAAAACTATATTTAACACCTAAGACTTATTACCTACTGATATTATAATAAAATTTTTATACTTTAATAGTAAGTAAAAGTTTTGAACTCAGATTTCCAAATTTGACCCTTATAGCATATGTGAAATGACCAAAATGCCCCTACGGTGCATAGTTTGGCCATAAATGGTAAAATTCACATATGTGTGATATCTTACTGATGTAACTTGTTAAAATAAATATTTTTACTTGTTTTTTTAGACCAGAACCTCAAATTATTGTTTAACCTCTTTTATTATCTCTAAAATGACCAAAATACCCCTACGGGGCTTAAATTGATTTTAAATTCATTTTGAGCATAATGGGAGGTATCCTACTGATATCATAACATATTTAAAGCATATTAACTTGTGGAACATGTACATGATTCATTTGGTTACCCGTTATGCATATTCGCGTTCGGTACGGTTTATGTAACTAGTTTGCATAAATTAACCGAAACGGGTCAAAACTTATCATTTTTACTTCAAAATCCAGAATGTGTTTAGTTTACCCATTTTATGCAAGTCTTAAAACTTGTCGGGTCTAAATCATATTCTAATCCGGTCTTCGCTTAATCTTGCGTTTTGAACCGTAACTTTTCTTTAAAACTAACCGGTCTAAGTGATGACTTAAATAAGACCCGTTAGGAATCTAATAGGTTATTAAAACCTTCGTTCCAGGTTAGGAGCCCAGTAAATGCTACTTGTCCTTGCTAATTTGATATACGGCTGAGAATAAAACTATATTTTTGCTCAGGTAAATACTTTTAACTTATTTTCCCTTATACGGGCTTGAGTTACGGTAAATTATTACCGCTTGGTCGGGAATCGAATATTTAATCGATTAGTGGTTAAATCATTGAGAGAACCCGTTTTAATCTGTCTTGTTTGATGCAATGCCTTTGGGGGATTACTGACCATGTCCTGGATATCCTCGGCTCATTCATTAGAAATGGTCACGGCTTAAGCACGGGGTGTAGGCATACACCTGACAGTTGCGTATGTATAAACGGTATCTCACTCTCTTGTGGGCCTATACTTGTGTTGTGTCTATTAATCTAATCCGGCTCTTCTAACCAGGTCCTGAACGGACGACAAACATGTAAATCTGTATACAAGATTATTTTAAAATAATTGTCCCAAGTTATAAAAGATTTTATGCCTTGTGCATCCAAACAAATTTTATAAATGTTTTCAAAAGAGTCAGTTAATTGTATTTACCAGTGTAAATTGACGTATTTTTCAAGAAGATTAAGTGCAGGTACTACGCGTAATGGGCAGGCTACTCCTAGTATCAAATAAAGAGTCTTGCAAGCTTTCGATACTTAAAATCTGTTAAACAATATTTCTTTCTGTTTTAGATCCGCCTGTGGATCCACTTACAATCCGTTGTGTAATATTTTATTGTACTTTCAACTCGGTTTGTATAATTACTTTAGACTTCTGCTGTGCATTAAACTGTGATTAATTGACTATGATGATATCAACTACGTCACGATACTCCCCACCGGTAATACGTGGAAATATCGGGGTGTGACAGGCAGCGTATCTAATACGTAACCATGGGTTAAAATGTCACACCCTAACCGATGGTTGAAACATCAGGGCATGGCACTGAGCGAAACAGATTGTCCCAGAGAAATCCATAACAACTAAATTACGTGATAATTAACATTATGTCCAATACCATAACTTATCAAATAATGCAGTTATTACAGACATAGATATCCCAAAGACAAATCATAGTTTCGACAACTCAAAATATTAATTGTTTTGTTTCTAGACTCTTCCTAACTTGGTTCCACATAGCAAGCATCCTAGCATCTCAAACAACTGTCACATACGTTAAAATAGGGGTCAATACACATAGTGTAAAGGTGAGCATACAAGTTTAATAGTATAATAGTAGCGAAAGCGAGTTTACGCATAACCAACATGTAACATGTATAATGCGAAGCAAGTAGGTTATCGACAATGAAATCTGCACAGACTTGACTGCGAGTTGTAGAATGCGCAACACATATCACCATTGTGACACGTGAAGGAAAGCCCTTAACAACCCCTGTCCACGACAGGTGCTGAGTCCAAACTATAGTACTATCGTTGCTAAGGTGTCAGGCAACAATCACTGTGTAAACATAACATACTTGCATTCATCAAATAACATGTAGAGCGGTTAGCGTATAAAAGTGTTTGCGTTGTGTGCCGATTATGATTTGAATATAGATAACGTATGTAACACCCAAAAGTGCTTAAAGCAAAAAGGGATCGAGTATACTCACAGATTGTGTTTAGTAAATAAACACTCTCTTGGATTGAAGGGAGCACTGGAAAGTTAGCCTGATTATAGAACGATAGCATAAGCGATGAATAGTGCGTAAAACGATGCGAGTGTATAGAGTGACAGAGGGTCATCCGAACGGATGACAATCCGGACGGATGGTCATCCGGTCGGATGACAATCCAGACGGATGGTCATCCGGTCGGATGGCCATTCGGTCGGTTTGTCATTCGTCTGGGATGGATGTGTTTGTGTATGATGTGACTTTGAAGTTTTCATTGGAGCATTTTATAAAACAAGAAGTGTTTCTACCAATCTGGTCATCCGGCCGGATGGCGATTCGTTTGAAACTACTCCTTTGAAGTTTTGTGAAAAAGTCTAAGTGTTGGAAACATATCACAAGCACTGAATGTCACAAGTCATCCGATCGGATTGTCGTTCGATCGGATGGCAATCCGATCGGACAACAGTCCATTCAGTAATCTGCTCGTTCTGAACTTGTAAAAATTCGTTAAGTTTGGAAAGTTTTGTAATTATACCGAGACGGTATGACAACGTGTCAAACAATGGAACCCTATCAAGTCCAAGTCATCCGATCGGATGGGAATCACCCCGCCCGATTAGTTAACTGTTCTTGATGGTTACTCATGTTCAACCCGTTCAGTCGGCCAACTCTTTGATAGGAATCCATTCTCAGACCAACACTTCACTAAGGAATGAGTAAAAGGCCTAAATGAGCTCGGATCCTATGTGAAAAGTTGAGATTATTGAAGAAAAGTTTGAAACACTTTGATTATGTTTAGATCTACGACGAAATCAGTATTTAAACATGTTGAAATCTCTTAGATCTGAGTTGTTCTTAGTGGAATGAGGTCACACTTTGAAGTTCATGAGAACCCATGATGACATCACCCTAAAACAGCCCAAATCAGCCGATTTCATGGTGAAAAGTTAAGATTTGATGGTGAAAATGATGAAGAAGTGTGTGTAGATCTTAGAAGTACAAGATTTGAGGTAGAAACTTACAAGAATTGTGAGAAATCGAGAGAAAATAGCCCAAGTGCGTGCTGGTTGGAGGAGGAGCTGTCACATCACATGAACAGTGATGTGACGGGTGCTATTTATAGGCAAGAGAGGGGAAGGCGGTGTAGAGGTGACGGATTGAAGGGCGGTTCGATCGGATGGTCATCCGGACGGATGAACATTCGATCAACTGGTCATTCGATTGGATGGGTGATGTGAGTTGGTTTTCGACGTTTCGTTTTGTGCGTTGAGCATTGCGATGCGTTGCGAGTAAGCGATGCGATAGTATTACCCATTAATTACACAAATAACTTAACTACTAACTAACATAAAAGAATCCTTAAATCTCGAGTTCGCGATGAGATTGCGTTGTGATAGAGTTGCGATTGAGATTAACATCCCAAAACAATTATAAACATGCACAAGTAACACATAATAGCACACACACGTAAAACAATATCCATAACCTATCATTCGAGTTGTGATGCGATAGCGATGTAATTAGCAATAAGTCGATTAGCGATTAAACTGCGATTTATTAGCATGTACTCTAGATAATACAACTAAAGTAACTTAAATTAGAGTATCGATTACAATTCAAAGAGTACAATCAATAATTAAGCAAGGAGTGACAGATCGCATTTAGCAATCTTTTCTTCCTTTGACTTTGACTTGTACTTTGACTTCAAAAGTCGGGTTGTTACATAAAATACTTACAACGAGGCAGAGCTTCGCTAATTAGGGGGCATTTGGCTATAACTTTAGCCTATTAGAAGTTGAGAGGAAATAAAGAATTTTGAACGAATTGAAATGTCGTTCTCTGCTCCTTATATAGCTGATCCAGGAGTTTCTCGCGCCCCGCAACGCCCTTAGCTCCGTCTGTCGCGGGTAGCCAAGGCCTAAAAGGCGGCAACGAGTTTGGCGTGTGTCCGACACGTGGCGGCTCAGGTGTGCAGCAAGTAATAGGGCCTCGCGCCCCGCGAAGATCTTAGTGATCTCGCCGCGGCCTGCGAGCGACTTGTGGATTTGTTTTTATTTGTTATTTATATATATAAAGGTTATTCGGGTTCGTTTCTCACATTCGGGATGTATCTGGGAGCGTTTACGGTCGTTTTCGAGGGTTGTTATATCTTGGGTATAACTCCTGCATTATTTAATATAATATATAATGCACTTACATTCCGTATAGTAACCCAATTCAACTTTATCAATATGTCACGAGACAGAACCCCAATGTGCTTAGTTGGGCAGAACCTTGACATGCGTTGGCGGGTCCTAAATCAATCGAACAGGGTATTGACTCAGTGATCAGGGGTTACAACACTTAAAACGGGGCAGGGCTTTATTATTATTAATAAGAAAAATAGACAATATATATTTTCTAGAGAGAGGGGCGACAGAAAGAGATAAGAAGGAATGGACAATTGAATTGAAAAGGCTTAATGCCCTTTTATAGTTGTCATAACTTGAAAGGCAAGCAAATGAAATGCCATATTTAAATTTTTGCCATGAACGTAGACAACCAAAATGCCTACACGTGCACTTTCAAATTATTGAAAGTTAGTTTAAAATTTATATTATTTTATTATTTATATATTATAATTAATTCAACTGCTTCACTTATTTGGCGCTTATAACATCTAAAATATGACGTTTTATAAAACAATGAATATGTCATTAGAACGAGAATATTTGTATCTACATTTTGAACCAAGTTTCATTAAAACAGAGTAGGTTCAAATATAATGTATTTTTATAACTTAATTATTAAACGGTTTCTAACCCCGTCTAGGTACTTCATATTTCTAACAGTCAACTTACCCATGATCTATTCGTGTAATAACTTTATTTTAAATTTGAAATTTTGGGAATGTTATATCCTCCCCACCTTGTTTTAAATCTCGTCTTCGAGATTTGGGCTACGATATCTTCTTGGGGTTACATCACGTCTTTTAGTTGGTTATCAAGGTGTCTGGGATAGAATCAAAAGATGAAAATAAAGATATCATAGGATAATTGGAATTCAAGGGTTTCAAAATTTAGTTTCAGGAATTGATGTTAACTGAATGAGATGAAATGATACTATTATCAAGGTGACTGAGTTTCATAAATTAATCAAGACATAGGAATCGAATGTAAACTATTTTGAGAACCAATAGGATTTAATGCCAGAAGAGAACTTAATTTGATTGTCAATTGAGGGAGACTCTGAATCAATAATCTCAATTTGAAAATGGAAGTATGAAAAATGATTTGTCAATGATCAAACCAAAAACCAGTGACGTTTATTTAAATGGCAGGGATATACTGGATAATAGAATTTAGTGTATCATTGTCTTAATACATAATTGTATCAAGACTACTTGAATGAGGAGTCAAACGAATGACGTATGAATTTATATGATTAGGGTTTACTAATAGCACAGGCTACAAATTTATACAGACACCACAAGGTGTTTGCAATAATTGAAAGAATTCAATGATTATGGTGACCGAACGAATTCACCGTTCTTGAATTTAACTGAAAGTTTCAATGAAGTGAATCTGGATATTCAAAAAGATAGGATGTTCAAATGAAGGAACAATTGAATATTGTAGGATTGATCAAAGATGAAAGAAATGTTGGAGGCACCTTGGAATAAGAATTTAGGTACACAAAGTGGTACTAAGATTTAGAGTAGTACCGAGAGCAGATTGAAACGTTTCCCAAAGACGCGAGGTGAATCGACCATCGCGGTCAGAGATGATATCACGAGGTGTCCCGTGTCGACAAATAACTTTGTCGGTATAGATTCAAGCTAATCGTTCTACCTTGTAGTCTTCCCGTATCGGTAGAAAGTGAGCGGACTTAGTAAGACGGTCGACGATAACCCAGATACTGTCGTGACCTGATGGCGTGCGCGGAAGTTTCGTTATGAAGTCCATAGCTATACTCTCCCATTTCCACATAGGGATCTCGGGTTGTACGAGTAAGCCAGAGGGGCATTGATGCTCAGCCTTGACTTTCGAACAAGTCAGGCATTTCGTAACATAGATAGCGATATCCTTATTCATGCCCGGCCACCAGTACTTGTAGCGAAGATCCTGGTACATTTTATCGGCACCGGGATGAATGGAGTATCGCGACTTGTGGGCTTCGTCTAGCAGGATCTGTTGTAAGTTGGTACGCTTGGGAATCCAAATTCGGTCTAGATAATGGAATATACCATTCGATTTATTCACCCGTTGTTCGCCGTTATTGTTATTCCTTTCCTTCTTCAAAGTGCGTTCGGTAAAACAAGTATGTTGGGCATCACATAGTGTAATAGAGGTCAATACACATAAAATACTTACAACGAGGCAGAGCTTCGCTAATTAGGGGGGCATTTGGCTATAACTTTAGCCTATTAGAAGTTGAGAGGAAATAAAGTATTTTGAACGGATTGAAATGTCGTTCTCTGCTCCTTATATAGCTGATCCAGGAGTTACTCGCGCCCCACGATGCTATTAGCTCCTTCTGTCGGGGGCCGCCAAGCCCTAAAAGGAGGCAACGAGTTTGACGTGTGTCCGACACGTGGCGGCTCAGGTGTGCAGCAAGTAATGGGGCCTCGCGCCCCGCGAAGATCTTAATGATCTCGCTCGCGGCCTGCGAGCGACTTGTGGATTTGTTTTTATTTGTTATTTATTTAGATAAAGGTTATTCGGGTTCGTTTTTCTCACATTCGGGATGTATCTGGGAGCGTTTAGGGTCGTTTTCGAGGGTTGTTATATCTTGGGTATAACTCCCGCATTATTTAATAAAATATATAATGCACTTGCATTACGTATAGTAACCCAATTCAACTTTATCAATATGTCACGAGACAGAACCACAACGTGCTTAGTCGGGCAGAGCCTTGACATGCGTTGGTGGGTCCTAAATCAATCGGACAGAGTATTGACTCAGTGATCAGGGGTTACAACACTTAAAACGGGGCAGTGCTTTATTATTATTATTATTAATAAGAAAAATAGACAATATATAATTTCCAAAGAGAGGGGCGACAGAAAGAGATAAGAAGGAATGGACAATTGAATTTAAAAGGCTTAATGCCCTTTTATAGTTGTCATAACTTGAAAGGCAAGCAAATGAAATGCCAAATTTACATTTTTGCGATGCACGTAGACAACCAAAATGCCTACACGTGCACTTTCAAATTATTGAAAGTTAGTTTAAAATTTATATTATTTTATTATTTATATATTATAATTAATTCAACTGCTTCACTTATTTGGCGCTTATAACTTCTAAAATGTGACGTTTTTTAAAACAATGAATATGTCATTAGAACAAGAATATTTGTATCTACATTTTGAACCAAGTTTCATTAAAAACGGAGTAGGTTCAAATATAATGTATTTTTATAACTTAATTATTAAACGGTTTCTAGTCCCGTCTAGATACTTCATATTTCTAACAATCAACTTACCCATGATCTATTCGTGTAATAACTTTATTTTAAATTTGAAATTTTGGGAATGTTATAATGATCCAACCCAATAATCTCCCTCGCCCTCACGGCCTCGTCCAATGTCTCCAAAAGCTCCCAATCAATCCCGACATACCCCCATCTCCATGGTGCGCAACTTCGCGCACCTCTC
The DNA here is from genome assembly GCA_030545235.1 of Helianthus tuberosus. Classification (NCBI taxonomy): domain Eukaryota; kingdom Viridiplantae; phylum Streptophyta; class Magnoliopsida; order Asterales; family Asteraceae; genus Helianthus; species Helianthus tuberosus. The sequence goes on along the minus strand of CM060426.1, from coordinate 58,580,893 downwards.
ATGCCTATCTGACGCCAACGGGAACGGCAGATAACAATTTATAAAAACAAATATTATAATTTTAAAAACAAATATTTTAATATTATAACAAATTTAAAAACAAATTAAAAACAATTTTCAAATACAATTTTATAACAAATTAAAAATCAATTTATAAAAACAAATATTCTAATTTTAAAAACAAATATTTTAACTTTATAACAAATTTAAAAACAGTTTTTTTTTAAACCATTTTATTTTTTAAAATGATGTTTATTTTTAAAAACAATTTTATAATTTAAAAAGGGGGAGGGGGCCAAAGCGCCGCGCTTTGGGCTAAGTAGGGTGCTTTGCCCCTTCTATTTTTCAAAAAAAAAAAAACCCACCAATAGCGTGGATCAGCCCCAAATTGATCCAAAACACAATCAAATATTCACAGATAACACAGCGGAAGTCTTGGAGTAAAATTACTTTTACAAACCAAAAGTTCAAAGTTCGAAATAATAATACAAAACGGCTTGTAAAGTAAAGATCCACAGGCGGATCATAAAATATACAAAATGAGATCAACAGACTAATAGGCTTATGGAAAGGAGTTGCGAAATCCTCTTGTAGCAATACCGAGCAGCCTCCAGCCTATTTACGTATTTGTACCTGTAGCTTAGTCTTTTGGAAATACGTCAGTTTTCACTGGTAAATACAATCAACCGACACATTTTTAAAAACATTTCAAAATTGATTTAAGTGCACAAGGCACATGAAAATCTTTAATAACTTGGGACAATTCAAAATGATCTTGTATATAGTTTTACATATCTGTCAATACATATGAGGCCCAGTACTAAATACCGAGACATGATTAACCGACACACCACTTAAACCTAGAAAGGGGTATCCCCAGATCAACGGGTAAGAAAACATTTTTTATAAGCATTGGCATCTTATGGGTGTATGCCTACACCCCGTGCACAGTTGTGTCCATTAGTACTTAAATGAGCCATGGATATCCAAGTCATGGTCGCGTTAACCCCCCAACGTTTAAGTTATCAGATAGAACATATTAAAACGGGTTATGGAGATTTTGTAGCCACAATCCGGCATATGATCCCATACCCGACCAAGCGGTAATAATTTACCGTATCCCAAGCCCGTATAAGGAAAATAGGTTAAGAGTATTTACCTGAGCTAATACTTGATACAAATGCAAGGTTTATAGTAACTCAGCCGTATTCAGTTAAATAAGTGTAGGTAACAATCTAGTGAAAGGCTCTAGTCTGGAATGACGGTATAAAACCAATTAGAATACTAACGGATCTTATTTAAGTCGTAGACTTAGACCGGCTAGCTTAAAGTATTAAAAACGGTAGATACGCTCAATTAAGCGATTACCGGAATAGAATGTAGTTTAAACTCAATAAGTTTTAAGAGTTGTATAATATGGGGAAACTATTAACATTCTGGAATTTGAGATAAAAATGATAAGGTTAAACCCGTTTCGGTAAACTTATGTACACTACGCCAAATGTGACCTACGACCACACTTTTTCAAAAACCCCTAAGCCACACTCTCAAATAAATGTGTGGCTAAAGGTCATTAATGACTTTTTAAAATCTCCTAGCCTACTTTTAGCCACACATTTTATTTATTCATATGACCATTGTATAACAATTCAACACTTTTAGCCACACTTTAAGTAAATAATGTGACATGTACAAGCCACAACTTGAAAAATGTGGCCAGATGTGATCTACGGTAACATATATTTGTTTCATGTGACCAAAAACACATGTATTTGACACGTTTAGTCACACCTTAAGAAAAAACTGACATATATTAGCCATATTAGCAAAGTGTAGCCAAATGTTATCTAAGATCACAATATTTATTTTCATGTGACCAATAACACGTGTATTTGAAACCTTTAGCCACACTTTAAAAAAAACTGTGACATTTATTAGCCACACTGGAAAAGTGTGGCCAAATGTGATCTACAACCATAGTATTTGTTTCATGTGACCAAAAACACATGTATTCGAAACCTTTAACCACGCGTTAAGAAAAAAACTGTCACACAAGAAAAATGTGGCCAAATATGATCTACGACCACAATATATGTTTGGTAATGTGGCTAAAAGCTAACACATATGGCCACATATATTATATTGTTGACCAAATGTTTGACAATAGCCACACATAAAATTAAAAAAAATCACATGGTTTTATATAAAAATTCGTTAAACTGTCGTCACTTTGTTTAGTTTTTGTGACGAAATAATATCAAATGTTATTGGAAAATGTGTGACCAAAGATTAAAGTTAATATGTCATTAAAAATTCTCTCCAAAATATTTCATTCCATTTAAACTTACTCCCAAATTATTTCATCTAAAAACTTTCCTCAAAATTCTCATTCTAAAACTTCCCCCAAAATATTTCATTGAGTTAATTGCCATTTTCGCCCCTGAGGTTTAGGCACATTTGCCATTTTCGTCCAAAATGAAGGTTTTGTACCATTTTGCTCTCCACGTTTGGCCATTTTTGCCATTTTCATCCAAATCTCTAACCTAGTTACTTTATAACGTCAAATTGGGGTATTTTTGAAATTTGTTAATAATAAGGGGGTAACTTGTAATATATCACAACACATACATACACACAACACATACATACATACTGCACTCTCTAATCTCTCATCTCTCATTATACAAACACATTATCAGTAGACGAATCAGAAACTAAAAGAACAGGGCAACATCATCAGCAGACGAAGAACATCATCAGCAGACGAAGAACAGGGCAACACCCCCAAATCCGTCAGCCACTGCATCCCTCGAAGCTCCCAAAACCCTCGATTCCCACCTAAATCACCTCTCTCCGGCGATGATTCCGTCGATAACTTTTCAACATCATCTCCAACTAATCAAATTCAATCAAAATCCAATAAAACCCAAATACCTTTACATCAGCTCTGCCACCTCCACCATCACCCCAAGAACCATCACCCCAACAACCACCGTCTCTAACTTCACCCCAACAGCCACCACCGCTGCCACAACAACTATCGGCACCACCATCACCCCACCTCCACCATCGCCTCCACCATTACCCAAACAACAACAACTGCTGCACAACAACCATTGGCACCACCATCACCCCACCTCTACTATCACCCCAACCAACACCGCTACCCAGATTAGAGAGAAAGAGATACAGATCTAGAGACCGTCATTGATATTTGGTTGTTTTTTGTTTAAAGATTGTTGTTTGTTGAAGAATCACATTACTTGAGATTCAGATCTGATGGTGGTGGTGGTGGTCTCCGTATGCGATTTGATGGTGGTGGTGGGGTTATAGTGGTGGTGGTGGTCTCCGTATTGTTTGACCAGCGATTTGATGGTGGTGGTGGTGGTGGTCTCCGTATGCGATTTGATGGTGGTGGTGGTGGGGGTAATGTTGAAGATGAAGTGGGTAACGGTGGGGAATGGTGGTGGAGGTGGTGGGGAACGGTGGTGGCGGTGATAGGAGATGAGAGAGAAGACAGAGAAGAGAGAGAGAGAGAAGAGAGAGAGATGGAGATGGTGATCTGTGTGTATTTTTATATATATATACATATATTTTATTTATTTATTTAAAAAGAACATAATTGTTTATTATATTTTATAGAGTAAATATAAAAAATTAAATTAAAAAAATTCTCATTTAACAGAACTTTTTAACTAGGTTAGAGATTTGGATGAAAATGGCAAAAATGACCAAACGTGGAGGGCAAAATGGTACAAAACCTTCATTTTGGACGAAAATGACAAATGTGCCCAAACCTCAGGGGCGAAAATGGCAATTAACTCTATTTCATTTTAAAACTTTCCCATGAAATAATATTATGATTTTAAAAAATTACATTATTTAATAAAAAGAATTCTTACTACATAATTAAAGTTTCAAAGTAATATTAAATATTATATATTCTAAATTATAATTGTTGTGACACCTGTGTCACTTCAACCATCAAACAAATATGAAACTAATGAAATATTATATTTCATACTTGGGATTTGTATAAAAATATGTATCATTTGCACATATCAATTCTTGTTCGATTTCGGGCTTTAAATCGCTTTCTGGAAGGTTATACGCGCACTGATGCGTAAATATAACCAGTTTAATGCAACAAACACTCCAGAACAGTGACATAGGCTTAACATACCTTAAATAACCTTTACATAACTTAGAAATAAGTTTTGGAAGGTTTGGTATGCCGAAATCAAGTTTATTCGCTTACAGGGACTAAATTTAACAAACTGCGAAAGTATGTCAATTCGTACTGTAACGGATATTCCGGAACTTGACCATAAGTTAAACACACCCTAAATATCCTTTACATAGCTTAGAAATAGGCTTTGAGGGGTTCGATGTGCTAAAATAAACTTTTTGGTCATTCAGGGACTAAAAGCGTCAAAAAGTGCATAAGTTTGCATTTTCGCGCATATCTTACGTTCTGAATACATCCGGACATCCAAAAATTTATGTAAGCATTAAAATATTTTATTTTAGTGTTTGGCATAAGAAAAATCCTTTCGTCGCGCAATTTGGATCGTTTTTCGCGCTTGTGCGCATTTCGTCGTAATTAAGCAAATATCGCGATCGTACGACCGAACGAACCGACACCCGGCATATTTTTGAGCATGTTTCATGTCCACAATGTTTAGGCATCATTTTAGGGCCTTAAAGTTGGCTTAACGGGCCTTAAACTTGTCGGAAATGAGCTTAAACTATAACAGGGACCATTTCTGCAATTTCTGAAAGTTGGTTGCTGATCAGAAGGCCCAGGCGGCCCGCGTAAGCCCCCATTAAACCTTACGCGGCCCGTGTGAGACTGCCAGATGTGCAGAAAGTTGATTCCAGCCATTTCGAGTCTGTTCCAGCTGTTTGTGAGTGTTGCAAATGGTATTTTAGATACTATGGGCCAATCTAGGGGTACCCAAGGTTTCACAAAACAAGGGGCACACATGTACGGTTGAGATCGAGGCACATTATTCGATGAACGATCCTAACGGTGGTCCTTTTCCTATAAATACCCCCACCCCTTTTGTTGCAACCCACTTGATTTCTGAGATTTTCTCTAAGTTGAAGTGTGAAACACTTCATACCTGAGAAATACTTGGAAAATCAAACTTGCGAGGACCCTCTGTAAGTATTCCTTCGTTCTTTTCATTCGTTTTAGCGTTAAAGTCAAACTTTGTTTGACTTTCTGCATTGACCAGTTTATGGTCAATGCGAATTTCGTTTGAACTTCATAACGTGAGCGTAATCACGATGGTCATAGTCCCTAGTGACTATACCTACTGATTACCACGTTATCTAGGCTTAGTGACGAGTCGTAGTTTCGGCCAAAATGCGTATTCTTGCGTATTTTGTAACCAAACTACTTTTAGGTATCAAAACAAACGTATCAAAACCGTTTGTTTTGATACCAAACCTATTTTAAACCTCGTTAAACATGTTTTAACATGTTTAGCTCGTCACTTTTAGATTTGTGCTTGTCTAGGGTCGTAAAGGTAAGTGATCTAATCAATCGCTTATACTTTCGAACCCGACCCGTTTGGTCGATCATTAGGATCCGACCAAACACATTAGGTGACCATAGTTGTATAGGGAATAACCTTCCGAGGTTATACCTTATGGTCACGTCGTTTAAGTGGTTGTATGATAGGTAGTTTATATGCCTTAGGTAAATTACCAAAATACCCTTTTTACGCATAAATTTATTTTAAGCATATGTAACCAAAATTTCGACATCTAAACTGATTAGGTAACTATATTAGACACGTTAAGGCATATTTTACTTGTCATAGGACTAGTTAAGCGGTCCGAATGCGTTTTACGCGAACGACGCGTTAAAGTAGCATAAGCTACCTAAACGGGTCGTAAGCACTTAGGTTAGGTTTCATTTTAGTATGTAGGCTTTGTTAAACCATATCATATGAGTTCCAATACTCATTTGGTTTACGAAACCTCATACTATCCAATCTCCCGATTTAGGTCCGGTTATTTATGTAGTTATCTATATAGGGTGCTGTTGATTTCCGTGATCCCTCTAGCTTTGCTTAGTTGTTGTTCAAGACTTCTAATCACCCTCAAGTGAGTACATAGTCCCCTCTTTTACTGTTTTTCAAACATTTTGGGGTGAAACACATGTGCCTACTTGTTACTTTCGTGCTTTCCATGTTTTCATATCATATACTTGCTATGTTCATTAGTACACTATTAGTACATGATTTCATTATGTTTTGCTATGTATGTTTACTTAGCATGCTAGCACATTGATTTACATTACATCTTCTTTTGCTATGTATGTTTACTTGGCATACTAGCACATTGTTTTACATGACTTTTCTGCTTTGTATGTTAACTTAGCATACTTAGTACATTTGTTTTACATTGCATCTCTGTTGCATATGTTCTCGTAACATATGGACACATTGTTTTACATCTCTACCTTGTATGTTTACTTAGCATACTGGGTACATTATTTACATAAAACATGCTTACATTTGGTATATCATTTGGTTTGTTTAACGGGACTAAATTACATTCATTAACACCGATCATGCCGCTCGGTAGTAGGTAGTGGTACCATAGGACTTGACAAATCCCGTTCCTAAAATCCTAGGTTTGTTTGGGTGGAAGGAATGACCGAATCCGAAAACATTTTTCTTTGATAACCTTCACTCTAAGGTTATCCGTCTGTCTCAAGGCTTGAATGTAGGCGTTTAACATTACTGCATAAATGGTTGTATCAGTAAAGCATGCATTATCTTACAAAACATAACTTTTGATTATATTTTATCAAATGCATTGTTTTGTACATTACTTTCTTATAGGGTTGAATAAATGCTTTTAATCAATAAATGCTTTTATTCACTCTACATAACATTTGTTTACGCATTACGTGATTTACATATGATGGTTTTTACATAAACATTTGACATTTGACTATACATAAATATTTTTACATTGATGGTTTGTTTTGGTAAGTGATTTAAATAACAAGGCGTGTGTAATAAGATAAAAGCATGGTGGATACGCCGCTGGTACTTCTTATATATAAGTGCTTTTATAGTATTACATATCGTGGCGTTATTTAAACTATTTCAGTATTTGACTTATCACATTTTACACAAATAACATATTTTCACTAAACATTTGTTTTACAAAACAACTTATTTCATACAAACTCATTTTTACTTGGTTATTCATTTAACCTTACATTATTCTTTACATATCATCTATTTTAATCATCGTTTTTCAAATGACTTTTAAAAGAAAACATTTTACAAGGATCATGACTAACTTTTCTTAAACATTTTTCTTTAAACTTATAAGTCATGAATCCTAAATGATCAAAACCTATGTATCTCACAGGCATTTTTATGCTGACGTACCTATTTTCACATGTGTTTCAGGAAATGATGCATAGGAATGATCAAAATACACTTAGGTGGACTTGGACCTTAGTAACATTAAAAGATGCAAGACTAGTTAATTTTGTTATGTTTCTTTGTTGTTAAGACATTGTAACTCTTTTAATCAATAAAGCAAAATTTCAAATTTCCATGTGTTATGAAACAATGATTCTGTTACAACACTCCCCGACGATTCCGCCACGATTTGTTATTTTACGTGGTCGGGGTGTGACAGAAAAGTTGGTATCAGAGCTCATGGTTATAGGGAATTAGGTTATTAGTAATGCTTTGACCTATTCTATAACCTTCCTAGGACCCTAACGCGAGTTTACTTGCGTTTAGTCATAAAACAATACCGTCACCTATCCTTAGGCGACAACCACAACAGGAACACAAATTTCAAAACCGCTTTGAAAAGCAATCATCTGTTCTAGGCTGATTAATTACTAGGTTTTGAACCCTCTAAGTTTTCAAATCTCGTCAAAGTTTGGGTCTTTTGATGTGAACACGTGCAAACTGGAAGGGTGAATGCCTGTACTCTAAGTTTTCTGTTTAAGGCTAGAGTGTTCGTACAAATCCGCAGAATCAGACCAGTCACTCTTACCTGGGAACTCTTGGGGTGAGTGTTCACTTATAGGCGAGCATGTCTTCAGTGATACATTAATATGACCCGTTTACTTTGATTAGTCACCGTCTCATTTGTTTGCCTTAGGTAACAAACAAATGATCGCAAATTCTATGCATTGTCATTTTTTTTTGATTTTCCGATAAGATTTCACTTGTTTCTTCCTATGTCTTTCATTTTCTTCTAGAATGTCTCTTCATTGTGATGACGCCCAGATATCCGAGCAGATTGCCAAATTCGCTCAGCGAATAGGCGAAGTCGTCCTGAAGACTGTTGAATTAGCTACTGCCATGTACCATCTCCAGGAAGAAGCCACTCGAGAAGCATCGAAGGAAGCAGAAGTCAAGCCTGGGACCAAAATCAAGGAAGCGTAAGGCTTCAAAGAAACCCGCAGCAGTTACACCTAATCAAGCGGGACCTAGCCAAGTGGCAGCACCACCAGCTAGGAAGCCGTACTTAGGAGCTGCCCCATGGTGCAAACGATGCAACCGTCATCATTCAAACCTCTTACCCTGCTTCAAATGTACCTACTGTGGACGGTGGGGACATCTGATTAACATATGCCGCTTTGCTATCCAAAACAAAGCTGCTATAAACCTTGCTGCTACCCAACTCCAAGTCAACCCTACTCAAGCTTGTTTTCCGTCGGTACTTGCTACAACTGTGGCGAGACGAGCCATTTCAAGAACAAATGCCCAAAGATTGTCAATGCAAATCAACTCTTGGATGAGCATTTGGCTGATTAGAAGAAGCTGCAGCTTTAAATAATTTGTATCTGTTTCTTTTGTTGAACTCGGAAACAATGTGTTCAGTTGATGAATAAATTGTTGTTCACAATTATGATGTACAAGTGTAGTTACATGTGTGTATGGCCTTTCCCTATGATACCTACATCAAGGAACTGTGTTCTTTACAAACTACTCTTGTGAATCTCCCTTTCAAGTGATCGCTCATGATTTCCTCAAAAAAATTTATGTACTCGTTTCATTCTAGGAGACGAAGTACAAGAAATAAAGCGAAATTATGAGTAATCGTGCTTTTGCACATCTGTGCCTTTGAATCCTTGGTTAGATAACTAAGGGTATTTTCAAATCTCATACCCATTACGTTCTGATTTTTTTTCAACATGCATAACATAAGTTTTCAAAAACAACCTCTATGATTTCAAAAACATTGTCTATGTTTTCAAAAACAACCTTCATGATTTCAAAATGTTTCATATAGTTTGAAAACAATATTAATACAGTATAATTACTTATATCAAGTGCATGATTTCAAAAGCATCATTCATGCTTTCAAAAACCTTATACATAATTTCAAAATTCATCTCGCATGATTTTAAAACATTTTTATCTAATACACCTACTTATGATTTCAAAAGTATTATGTAAGATTTCAGAAACATTAAACACATTTTTTTAAGAACTTCGTGCATAGTTTCCAAAAATATTTTTCTCATACATTGACTTAACTTTCAAATTCTGCTTCATATGTCGCCTTGGTATATCTAGCATCTCAATTTCATAAGCATTTTACCTCATGTTTTGACTTAAGCACATCCAGTGCAAGGTTTCAAAACATCTGCAACTTCTAAAATCCATATGGGATCTTTTTATCTTCACAATTAGACCCTTGAGGATGATTGTCATTCAAATCAGAGTCCTTAATTGGATTCCTTGTGTACCTTAATTCGAACATTTCGGTTCCTTATAATCGAAGTCGAATTTTCTCTTTTAAAATCTTCCTATCTTTATAGTTAGATCCTTGATAATATTTAAAGCACCAATCAAAATCCACGAATCGGATACCTGGTGTGCTTTAAATACATGTGCACAATTAACAAAAACAAATTAACAAAATGATAACAAATTAAAGATCAAGATAAACAATTTTGTGGTTATGTGACTATGTGTTTATGCATTTTGCGTTTTCTTTTATGCATTTTGTGTTTTTGTATACTCTGGATATTCGTCATCCAAATCCTCGTAGAATCTTTCATATCTTCATATGAGGGATTCGTAGAAGGATATTCAAAAAGGTACTACCTAAAATCCTTATTGGGCTTCTACATGATAGTTAAGACCCTTGGATTATATAGTACCACTCCATGATTCATAAGAGACCCTTTTAGTGGTCTAGTCAAAAGATTGATTCAGAATCTGGTTAAAAATGACATGTGGTGATGTAGCTGAACAGAATCCTTGGTAGTCTATTTGAATCATTTATTGATTTAATTAAAAAGGACCCTATGGTGGTCTAGTCACAATCATCACCAATTCGTTCATTATTTTCTTCCCCTACACATTATAAAATACACTGTGTGGACTATGCAAGGAATTACGTAATTATGGATGCATACATAATTATAAAATTCAGTGCACAGGAACCCAGTAAGATTTATCATGTGTAAGAACTGATAGTGACAACAATAACGAAACGCAAACGATGTAATGAAGGCACGGTGGACGCACCAATAACGCTTTGTATACTTGTATATAAGTGTCCCTCTCGCATTGCAAGCATGATGTTATTTAAAGTTACTAGAAGTTCAGGACTCTAACCAGTGTTGTTTGATCTTTTCAACTTCATGTTTCAAGCTCTCACAAGTTTCCTCTAAAATAAATTTCGGGACGAAATTTCCTGAAGTAGGGGAGACTGTGACACCTGTGTCACTTCAACCATCAAACAAATACCAAACTAATGAAATATTATATTTCATACTTGGGATTTGTATAAAAATATGTATCATTTGCACATATCAATTCTTGTTCGATTTTGGGCTTTAAATCGCTTTCTGGAAGCTTATACGCGCACTGATGCGTAAATATAACCAGTTTAATGCAACAAACACTCCGGAACAGTGACATAGGATTAACATACCTTAAATAACCTTTACACAACTTAGAAATAAGTTTTGGAAGGTTTGGTATGCCGAAATCAAGTTTATTCGCTTACAGGTACTAAATTCGACAAACTGCGAAAGTATGTCAATTCGTACTGTAACGGATATTCCGGAACTTGACCATAAGTTAAACATACTGTCGCAACCCCCGATCCCTTATCTGTCCCGGGAACGGGCGGACGCGAACTCAGAGTTTGGTTGTATCAGGTATTTAATCTTGCAGCGGAATTTACATCAGGACCGTAGTTAGAAAATGTTTATCAGAGTAAAACCACCTTATTTGATATTAATAATATCATGGGCAAAACCCAAGTTTCTTATTACAATACATTTATAGGGACAATCCCTATTTTATTGAATTTAAAACATCGTTTATTAGGTAACTTTTATAGCCACATTTTTCCCAAGCCTTCAGTGCTCTCCAGCTGGCTTTTCACTAATTGGCTGTCACATTATGTTACCTGTAACGCGTTTTAAAAACATTTGTCAGTCGGAAATACTGGTAAGTGAATCCCAATTTAATCAAGAAACATTTTATCAATTAAAACAGTATTGAGAGCGATCACATTGTTTATTTCTACACAATTACTCATTCAGTATTTGCCACTCGACCGGATCTATGGCTATGGTCAAGTTACACATTGGCTCACTCGTTGTCCAATTGTAACGTACTGTGTTATCGACTTACTACTCGTAAGTCGTATAAATTTTGTATACAAAACCCCATAATACCGGCAGTAATTGAAGCATTACAAAGACTCAATCACCGCTTAATCACATTGTAAAACATTTAAGGTTTTGTAAAGCATTCCAAAAAGATTATCAAAAAGAGGATAAAGTCACATTGCTATCTTAAACTTCTCGTAAGGGTTTCCTGGATATAATCTATAATTTATACAAATGTACATTGGTTAGTATCATAACCCTTTGAAATTATTAATGATACCCTCCCCGAGACGGCATTCCAACAACTACGTCGGGCAGAACCACGACAGTTGTTACGGAACCCTAAATCAATCGGGCAGCGTAACTATTATGAAACTAGGGTTATAATACTTACAACGGAGCAGAACCTCGCTAATTTAGGGGTATAATACCCAAATATTATGCCTAATATTTCAGAAATTCGAGATTGAGAATTGAGAATGAGCGACGGAAAACGAAAACTGATGCGTTCTATTTATAGTTTTGAAATCTCGTCTTCTCGCGGCCCGCGTAAAGAACAGGCCAGGGTTACGCGGCCCGCGTCAACCCTGGTCAACAGAATAGCTTGTCCCGGTCACCAAGTAGACCCGCCACGATGTCGACACGTGTCGGCCTGGGATGTCTCCGCGTTTCATGATCTCTCGCGGCCCGCGTCGACTTGGACGATGTTTTACGCGGCCCGCTTGAACTAAAGAATTCAGCGGAGTCAGTTCCAGCATTGATACCGCCCGCGTGAGATGTTGGGGTGGGTCTACGCGGCCCGCCTCAACTCCATTTTTCTTATTTTTAATTTATTTTATATGTTATAATCTATTTCGGACTCGGTTTTCACATACGGGGTGTAATATAAGACATATGGGGACATTTTAAAATATACTAGAGTGTCATAATATTTATGAGGGTGTTGGTTTTACCGAGGGTTGTTACATTCTCCCCATCTTATTTAGAGCTCGTCCCCGAGATCTATTGAAACATATGCGGATATTTTCTTTGCATCTCTGACTCGAGTTCCCATGTGTACTCAGGTCCTCTTTTGGAGTCCCACTTCACTTTGACTATAACTAGTCACTTATGCTTGAGATTCTTGACTTTCCTGTCTTCAATCTGTAGAGGTCTTTCTACAAACTTGAGTTGTTCATTTACCTCTATATCCTTAAGAGGTACTATTAGTGATTCATCAGCTAAACACTTTTTGAGATTAGATACATGAAACACATCATGTATTCCTGCCATTTCCTCTGGCAGTTGTAGCTGATAGGCTACAGGTCCTATTCTTCTAATAATCTCAAAAGGTCCAACATACCTGGGGCTTAGCTTTCCTCGTTTGATGAATCTTACTACTCCTTTCCAAGGAGAGACTTTCAACAATACTTTATCTCCTATTTGAAATTCCAATGGTTTGCGTCGGTTATTAGCATAACTCTTATGTCGATCACGTGCTGCTTTCAGTCGTTCTTTGACTTGAATAATCTTATCAGTTGTTTCTTGCACTATCTCAGGTCCAGATAGTTGCTTTTCCCCAATTTCTGCCCAACAGACTGGGGTTCGGCACTTTCGTCCATAAAGTGCTTCGAATGGTGCAGCATTGATACTTGTGTGATAACTATTATTATAAGAAAATTCTATCAAAGGTAAGTGATCATCCCAATTACCTCCGAAATCAATTACACAAGCTCTAAGCATGTCCTCCATTGTTTTAATTGTTCTTTCGCTTTGTCCGTCCGTTTGAGGATGATAAGCTGTACTTAGTTTTATCTTGGTTCCCATTGCCTTTTGGAAACTTGACCAAAAATGAGAGGTAAATCAGCTATCCCTATCAGAAACAATTGATAAAGGAATGCCATGTAAAGAAACAATTTCATTTACATACAATTTGGCTAATTGTTCCATACTAATTGTTTCCTTCATTGGTAGAAAATGAGCTGACTTAGTTAGCCTATCTACAATCACCCAGATTGTATCATTTCCTTTCTTGGTTTTGGGTAATTTAATAACAAAATCCATTGTTATCAATTCCCATTTCCAAACTGGCATTTCTAATTGCTGTAACAAACCTGAGGGTTTCTGGTGTTCAGCTTTAACTTGTGAGCAAGTTAAACATTTAGAAACATAGGCTGCTATGTCCTTTTTCATTCCTATCCACCAGAAATTTTTCCTTAATCCTGGTACATTTTATCACTTCCTGGGTGCATCGTATATTTATATTTATGGGCTTCTTCTAATATGCGATGACGTAGGTTTCCTAATTTGGGTATCCACATTCTCTTTTCATGGAATCTCCAAATTCCATCGGTTCCTTGTTCTAATTCTTTTAGTATACCTTTTAATTTTTCAGTATCTTCCTTGATTACTGATTCTTGTGCTTCTCTTATTTGATCATTTAAATCTACTTGAAGATTTAACTTAAGAGAACGTACCCTTTTTGGTTTTTCGTGATACTTTCGGCTTAAAGCATCTGCCACTACATTTGCTTTTCCTTCATGATACTGGATATCACAATCATAATCACTAAGAAATTCCATCCAACTTCTTTGTCTCATATTCAATTCCTTTTGCCTAAAGACATATCTTAAACTTTTGTGATCAGTGAATATGGTAAACTTACTACCATAAAGGTAATGTCTCCAAATCTTAAGGGCAAAAATTATAGCTCCTAACTCTAAATCATGGGTTGAATAATTCTCTTCATGATTCTTAAGTTGTCTAGATGCGTAGGCTATAACCTTCTGACGTTGCATTAATACACATCCATAACCTAATTTGGAAGCGTCACAATAGACTACAAAGTCTTCATTTCCTTCTGGTAATGCGAGTATGGGTCAATCTTTGCTTAAGAATTCTAAATGCTTCTTCTTGTTTTACTCCCCATTCAAACTTAACAGATTTACAGGTTAGCTTAGTTAAAGGAATGGCTATTCTAGAAAAATCTTGAATAAATCTTCTATAATAACCGGCCAATCCTAAGAAACTTCTAACCTCAGTTGCTGACTCAGGGGTTTTCCATTTAGTAATTGCTTCAATCTTTGTTGGATCTACATGAATTCCTTCATGATTTACTAAGTGTCCGAGAAACTGTACCTGTTCTAACCAAAATTCGCACTTAGAAAATTTAGCATAAAGCTTTTCCTTTCTTAGTAAACTTAAAAGTGCGTGCAAATGCTTTGTATGATCCTCTTTACTCTTAGAGTAAATTAGAATATCATCTATAAAAACGATTATGAATTTATCCAAATATGGCTTACATATTCGGTTCATCATGTCCATAAATGCAGCTGGTGCATTGGTTAAACCAAATGGCATGACAGTAAATTCATAATGTCCATACCTTGTTCTGAATGCGGTCTTAGGAATGTCCTCTTCCTGTACCTTTAATTGATGATATCCTGACCTTAAATCGATTTTCGAGAAAAATCGAGCTCCTTGCAGTTGATCAAACAGATCATCGATTCTCGGTAATGGGTACCGATTCTTAATCGTAACCTTGTTTAATTCACGGTAATCAATACACATACGCATTGATCCGTCCTTCTTTTTAATAAACAGTATCGGCGCTCCCCATGGCGACGAACTTGGCTGTATAAATCCTTTCTCTAACAATTCATCTAATTGTTTCTTCAATTCTTGCATTTCTGCAGGTTCCAAACGGTAAGGTGCTTTGGCAATTGGTGATGTTCCTGGTAGCAGGTGAATTCTGAATTCAACTTCTCTGTCTGGAGGTAGTCCTGGCAATTCTTCTGGAAAGATATCTGAAAACTGAGATACTACTGGAATATCCTTGAGTTCTTTTCCTTTAGTGTTAGTGATTATAGAAATCAAATACACTATAGAACCTTTTCTTATATAGCTTGCAGTTTTCATCACAGAGATGAATTTTATAGACCTAGAGGGTTTATCTCCTTTAATTGTGGTCGTTTTACCTTTTGGTGAATTTACTTGAATTAACTTTTGATCACATAAAATATGGGCTTTATTGGCTATTAACCAATCCATTCCTAAAACAACATCAAATCCTGCCAGATTCATGGGATATAGGTTTGCTATAAATATTTGGTTAAAAATTTCTATTCTTGCTCCCTGCAAGATTTCAGAAATCCTAATAGTTTCTCCATTAGCTGTTTCTACTAGACATTCTTGTGGTAGTTTAGTTAATGACTGATTTAGAATTTTGCAAAATGAAGTATTGATAAAACTTTGGTTCGCACCAGAGTCAAATAATACTTTAGCAAATATATCATTAACTAAAAACGTACCAGCTATAACATCTGGAATCATCTTAGCTTCTTCTGCAGTTAGAACAAATGCTCTAGCATTTTTAGTATTCTTGTTGTCTGGAGCTGGAGCTAATTTTGGACAATTAAGCTTGATATGGCCTTGTTCTGCGCAGTTGTAACATATCCGGATGTTAGCTTTCTTCCTGCAATTTTCCTCCTTGTGTCCCAATATTTTGCAAAAGTTACAGTATATGGAGCATCTTCCTGAATGCTTTCTTTTGCAATACCTACAGTAGGGTGCAGAGGTAGAACCTACATTTCTCCCATGATTAGAATTTCCAGAACAAAATTCTTGTGTCAACTTCTGGGTTAGGTTCCTTCTTTGATCCTCTTCTCGGGTACGGACTAATTCATCTGTCAAGGTATTGGCTAGTTCTACAGTTTCTTCTATAGTTTGAGGTCTAGCTGCCTTGACTACGTGTCTAATCTCCCCAATTAATCCCCAAATATAACGGGAAATTAACACTGGTTCTGGTGAAGCAAGAGTTGGAACTATTCTAGCATATTCAAAGAATATTTTAGTGTATCCCTTACTATCCACACCAGTCATCCTAAGGTTTAGGAATTTGTTTGCTATATGTTCTTTTTCATTGGGTGGGCAGAATTTCCTTTCTACCTTGTTCTTAAATTCTTCCCATTCCATATTGTAGGTTTTATCACTTCCTCTTGATTGAAGGATAGTGTTCCACCATTCTAGTGCTGCATTCTTAAACAGATTAGAAGCAAACAATATCTTATCTTCTTCAGCACACTTGCTTATCCTTAAGACTGCCTCAGTTTTCTCTATCCAGCGTAAGGTAACAATGGCCCCTTCGTTGCCCGAGAATTCCATTGGTTTACAAGACCAGAATTCTTTATAAGAACAACCATAAGGCATGGTTCTTCTTCTTTTGGGAATAGGCATTTGAAGTACAGGCCCATTGTTCACGCTGTGTTCCGGTTCAATTGGTCGCTTACTGCTATGCTTACTTTTATTATTCGCTTCTTGAATAGTTTGAATAATAAATGGCATGGCATCTATGATTCCTTGTGCTACTATATGTTGAACAACACTATTATCCATTTGATTTCCATTGTTATTGATGCTTGGATTCTCATTAACCACGTTAATGTTACTCTGGTTATCATTATTCAGATTTCCTTGATTTTCGTCATCAGCCATCTGAATTTTAAACATTTACCGCATATTAATATCACAAATAATATCTTAATATAGTTACTCACATGACACACAATCTAGCCAAAAACGTAGATCATTGCTACTTTTACTCTATTCATATACTATTATGCATCTATTATACTCTAGTACTGAAATAAAATTACAATACCAACAGAAATAGAATCACACTAATAGTAATATGCATCCGTACACACATATTTTATTTTATTATTATTATTACTACTACCGTTTCCTCCATTCTCACATTCACGGATATGGATTCATCCAAAAATCCATATTGCGTTCATCGTATTTCCATACGAGACGCTCTCCCACCTGACGCATTCTCTCACTGCTCTCTAAAATTTCCTCCCCAAAAGTCCTAAGTTCTTGGAGGTTTTCTGCACTCATTGGGGGTGCAGGTTCTCGGACTGGGTTTGGAATCTGGGGTACGGGTTCCTGATATGGGGGTGAAAGTTCCTGAAATTGGTAAGGATCCTCTAATATCTCCCTAATATAATCATCTTGGTAATAGGGATCTAAAGGGTCCATACCTGGGTAGGCTTCTATGTTCTGTATGGGTGGATATTCCTGGATAGGGTAACGTTGCACAAAGTTCCTATTGTCGTCCCACCAGGGTCGTAATTTAGGTCTAGGGGGTTTGGTGCAGGTACCCTAGGGATTTCTTCTGGGTTAAAGTCGTGCATCTCCACTTGGTTTTCCGGGTTTTCTATCTCCATGGGTTGTTCTGGGTTTTGTGGTTGTGGGGCTACTAGTTGTTCCAGACTCGGGTCAGCAGCAGTCGTAGCTAGGATATGGAAATTAGCTAGGCTTCTATTAAGCATATCTTGAGTATAGGCATCTGTCTCTCGCTTAATAGCTGCTAAGGCTCTTTGCTGTTGTAATTTTCGCATTCTCTTCCTACGAGCAAAAGCTTCTTTATTGAACCATCCTCGTTTCTTATTAGGAAATGGTTCTTCAGATTGAGCTCTAAAGGAAAATATTCCTTCCTCCTTATCAGCAGAATACCCCGAAAGGGCAGGCTGTGATGATGTACCTTTACTCTTAGGTGAATCAGATAACTGACAATTCACGTCTGATGGTCCTTGATCACTTATACTGAAAACTAACAGATGGTCAAATAACACATAACAAATAAATACAGTTATGCACGTATTTCCGTAATTTATTTCCTAACACAAAATATAGAATTTTAAGTGTCAGCAGAACACTTCTTTGGCTCGGACCAGTGGCTAGGCTCTAATACCACCTCCTGTCGCAACCCCCGATCCCTTATCTGTCCCGGGAACGGGCGGACGCGAACTCATAGATTGGTGGTATCAGGTATTTAATCTTGCAGCGGAATTTACATAAGGACCGTAGTTAGAAAATGTTTATCAGAGTAAAACCACCTTATTTGATATTAATAATATCATGGGCAAAACCCAAGTTTCTTATTACAATACATTTATAGGGACAATCCCTATTTTATTGAATTTAAAACATCGTTTATTAGGTAACTTTTATAGCCACATTTTTCCCAAGCCTTCGGTGCTCTCCAGCTGGCTTTTCACTAATTGGCTGTCACATTATGTTACCTGTAACGCGTTTTAAAAACATTTGTCAGTCGGAAATACTGGTGAGTGAATCCCAATTTAATCAAGAAACATTTTATCAATTAAAATAGTATTGAGAGCGATCACATTGTTTATTTCTACACAATTACTCATTCAGTATTTGCCACTCGACCGGATCTATGGCTATGGTCAAGTTACACATTGGCTCACTCGTTGTCCAATTGTAACGTACTGTCTTATCGACTTACTACTCGCAAGTCGTATAAATTTTGTATACAAAACCCCATAATACCGGCAGTAATTGAAGAATTACAAAGACTCAATCACCGCTTAATCACATTGTAAAACATTTAAGGTTTTGTAAAGCATTCCAAAAAGATTATCAAAAAGAGGATAAACTCACATTGCTATCTTAGACTTCTCGTAAGGGTTTCCAGGATATAATCTATAATTTATACAAATGTACAATGGTTAGTATCATAACCCTTTGAAATTATTAATGATACCCTCCCCGAGTCAGCATTCCAACAACTACGTCGGGCAGAACCACGACAGTTGTTACGGAACCCTAAATCAATCGGGCAGCGTAACTATTATGAAACTGGGGTTATAATACTTACAACGGAGCAGAACCTCGCTAATTTAGGGGTATAATACCCAAATATTATGCCTAATATTTCATAAATTCGAGATTGAGAATTGAGAATGAGCGACGGAAAACGAAAACTGATGCGTTCTATTTATAGTTTTGAAATCTCGTCTTCTCGCGGCCCGCGTAAAGAACAGGCCAGGGTTACGCGGCCCGCGTCAACCCTGGTCAACATAATAGCTTGTCCCGATCACCAAGTAGACCCGCCACGATGTCGACACGTGTCGGCCTGGGATGTCTCCGCGTTTCATGATCTCTCGCGGCCCGCGTCGACTTGGACGATGTTTTACGCGGCCCGCTTGAACTAAAGAATTCAGCGGAGTCAGTTCCAGCATTGATACCGCCCGCGTGAGATGTTGGGGTGGGTCTACGCGGCCCGCCTCAACTCCATTTTTCTTATTTTTAATTTATTTTATATGTTATAATCTATTTCGGGCTCGGTTTTCACATACGGGGTGTAATATAAGACATATGGGGACATTTTAAAATATACTAGAGTGTCATAATATTTATGAGGGTGTTGGTTTTACCGAGGGTTGTTACACACACCCTAAATATCCTTTACATAGCTTAGAAATAGGCTTTGAGGGGTTCGATGTGCTTAAATAAACTTTTTGGTCATTTAGGGACTAAAAGCGTCAAAAAGTGCATAAGTTTGCATTTTCGCGCATATCTTACGTTCTGAATACATCCGGACATCCAAAAATTTATGTAAGCATTAAAATATTTTATTTTAGTGTTTGGCATAATAAAAATCCTTTCGTCGCGCAATTTGGATCGTTTTTCGCGCTTGTGCGCATTTCGTCGTAATTAAGCGAATATCGCGAGCGTACGACCAAACGAACTGACACCCGGCATATTTTTGAGCATGTTTCATGTCCACAATGTTTAGGCATCATTTTAGGGCCTTAAAGTTGGCTTAACGGGCCTTAAACATGTCGGAAATGAGCTTAAACTATAACAGGGACCATTTCTGCAATTTCTGAAAGTTGGTTGCTGATCAGAAGGCCCAGGCGGCCGCGTAAGCCCCCATTAAACCTTAAGCGGCCCATGTGAGACTGCCAGATGTGTAGAAAGTTGATTCCAGCCATTTCCAGCCTGTTCCAGCTGTGTATGAGTGTTGCAAATGGTATTTTAGATACTATGGGCCATTCTAGGGGTACCCAAGGTTTCACAAAACAAGGGGCACACATGTACGGTTGAGATCGAGGCACATTATTCGATGAACGATCCTAACGGTGGTCCTTTTCCTATAAATACCCCCCACCCCTTTTGTTGCAACCCACTTGATTTCTGAGATTTTCTCTAAGTTGAAGTGTGAAACACTTCATACCTGAGAAATACTTGGAAAATCAAACTTGCGGGGACCCTATGTAAGTATTCCTTCGTTCTTTTCATTCGTTTTAGCGTTAAAGTAAAACTTTGTTTAACTTTCTGCATTGACCAGTTTATGGTCAATGCGAAGTTCGTTTGAACTTCATAACGTGAGCGTAATCACGATGGTCATAGTCCCTAGTGACTATACCTACTGATTACCACGTTATCTAGGCTCAGTGACGCGTCGTAGTTTCGGCCAAAATGCGTATTCTAGCGTATTTTGTAACCAAACCTATTTTAAATCTCGTTAAACATGTTTTAACATGTTTAGCTCGTCACTTTTAGATTTGTGCTTGTCTAGGGTCGTAAAGGTAAGCGGTCTAATCAATCGCTTATACTTTCGAACCCGACCCGTTTGGTCGATCATTAGGATCCGACCAAACACATTAGGTGACCATAGTTGTATAGGGAATAACCTTCCGAGTTTATACCTTATGGTCACGTCGTTTAAGTGGTTGTATGATAGGTAGTTTATATGCCTTAGGTAAATTACCAAAATACCCTTTTTACGCATAAATTTATTTTAAGCATATGTAACCAAAATTTCGACATCTAAACTGATTAGGTAACTATATTAGACACGTTAAGGCATATTTTACTTGTCATAGGACTAGTTAAGCGGTCCGAACGCGTTTTACGCGAACAACGCGTTAAAGTAGCATAAGCTACCTAAACGGGTCGTAATGGGTCGTAAGCACTTAGGTTAGGTTTCATTTTAGTATGTAGGCTTTGTTAAACCATATCATATGAGTTCCAATACTCATTTGGTTTACGAAACCTCATACTATCCAATCTCCCGATTTAGGTCCGGTTATTTATGTAGTTATCTATATAGGGTGCCGTTGATTTCCGTGATCCCTCTAGCTTTGCTTAGTTGTTGTTCAAGACTTCTAAGCACCCTCAAGTGAGTACCGTTTTTCAAACATTTTGGGGTGAAACACATGTGCCTACTTGTTACTTTCGTGCTTTCCATGTTTTCATATCATATACTTGCTATGTTCATTAGTACATTATTAGTACATGATTTCATTATGTTTTGCTATGTATGTTTACTTAGCATGCTAGCACATTGATTTACATTACATCTTCTTTTGTTATGTATGTTTACTTGGCATACTAGCATATTGTTTTACATGACTTTTCTGCTTTGTATGTTAACTTAGCATACTTAGTACATTTGTTTTACATTGCATCTATGTTGCATATGTTCTCGTAACATATGGACACATTGTTTTACATCTCTACCTTGTATGTTTACTTAGCATACTGGGTACATTATTTACATAAAACATGCTTACATTTGGTATATCATTTGGTTTGTTTAACATGACTAAATTACATTCATTAACACCGATCATGCTTCTCGGTAGTAGGTAGTGGTACCATAGGACTTGACAAATCCCGTTCCTAAAATCCTAGGTTTGTTTGGGTGGAAGGAATGACCGAATCCGAAAACATTTTTCTTTGACAACCTTCACTCTAAGGTTATCCGTCTGTCTCAAGGCTTGAATGTAGGCGTTTAACATTACCGCATAAATGGTTGTATCAGTAAAGCATGCATTATCTTACAAAACATAACTTTTGATTATATTTTATCAAATGCATTGTTTTGTACATAATTTCTTATAGGGTTGAATAAATGCTTTTAATCAATAAATGCTTTTATTCACTCTACATAACATTTGTTTACACATTACGTGATTTACATATGATGGTTTTTACATAAACATTTGACATTTGACTATACATAAACATTTTTACATTGATGGTTTGTTTTGGTAAGTGATTTAAATAACAAAGCGTGTGTAATAAGATAAAAGCATGGTGGATACGCCGCTGGTACTTCTTACATATAAGTGCTTTTATAGTATTACATATCGTGGCGTTATTTAAACCATTTCAGTATTTGACTTATCACATTTTACACAAATAACATATTTTCACTAAACATTTGTTTTACAAAACAACTTATTTCATACAAACTCATTTTTACTTGGTTATTCATTTAACCTTACATTATTCTTTACATATCATCTATTTTAATCATCGTTTTTCAAATGATTTTTAAAAGAAAACATTTTACAAGGATCATGACTAACTTTTCTTAAACATTTTTCTTTAAACTTATAAGTCATGAATCCTAAATGATCAAAACCTATGTATCTCACAGGCATTTTTATGCTGACGTACCTATTTTCACATGTGTTTCAGGAAATGATGCATAGGAATGATCAAGATACACTTATGTGGACTTGGACCTTAGTAACATTAAAAGATGCAAGACTAGTTAATTTTGTTATGTTTCTTTGTTGTTAAGACATTGTAACTCTTTTAATCAATAAAGCAAAATTTCAAATTTCCATGTGTTATGAAACAATGATTCTGTTACAACACTCCCCGACGATTCCTCCACGATTTGTTGTTTTACGTGGTCGGGGTGTGACAATTGTTATAACTCATTTTCTTATAAATAAATTTGATTAAAAAACTCTTACTACATAATTAAAAAATCAAAAGAATATTAAATATTATATTTTCTAAATTAAGTAAATAAAGTATAAGTTTCAATTTATTGATTGAATAATTGCCTTCCAAACTTATATTTATTGTTTATTAAAGCATATTGGACCTTAATGTATCAAAATGGACAATTAGTAGACCACATATGTTTTAATGAGCCATATTGGGCCTTAGTCGATCACAATGAACAATAGTAGATCATATATGTGTTGATGGGCCATATTGGGACTTGATAATTCACAATGGACAATAGTAGATCGTACATGTCTTAATGGATCATATTGACAATAGTATATTAGATATGTCTTAATGAACTATATTGGGCATTAATGGATCACAATGGACAATAGTCGATTGTACATGTCTTAAAGGACCATACTGGGCTTTAGTGGATCACAACGGTCAATAGTTGACTATATATGTCGTAATGGATTGTATTGGACCTTAATGGATCACGATGGACAATAGTAGATCATACATGTGTTCATGAGACACACTAGGCCTTAGTGGTTCATGTCCAGTTTTGGGCTAGTTTGAGACATGGTTTTACAACCGGATATGTCTATAAGATTAGCCAAACCCGAAATAATCACTAATGTTTATATTTCTTAATTAGTCGACTAGAAGGGTGATCGCAAAACTTAGACATGTGGAGCTCTATCATTCAGCTAACATTGTATCGAGGTATGTAATATGATTGCAGGTGTATGTCATTTATTTATTTTTATAGTTTATTAGAACAATTGGATATTTATACTGAAATTTTCATTATGTGCTTTACTACACAACATAGAATTTGATCATGATGATGAAATTTTTGCTACTGCTGATGTTTCAAGGCCTATAAAAGTTTCTAACATCTCACCGGTGAGCCATTTCTATCTTTGGATTTTTGGAAAATATTGTAGTACTGTACACGCAGGTGATCAAACACTGAAAATCCCATGATTGTTGCTAATCATGTATATTAAATTGCTTTTTTCAGATTGTTAATGAACCCCTAGAAGCGCACCGTCCTGTAGTTGAACATCTTCATTTCTGGTATTTAACAGTCTTTAAACCTACTACTACTACTTTGTTGGTTTTTTTCTTCAGTGTGGAACTTGATGCCCAGGGTTCATTTCAAACAAATCTATAGTTAGTTGAAGGAATTTAAAGTTGTAACTAGTTGAAGGAATTTAAAGTTGTAATTAGTTGAAGGAATTTAAATTTGATTTTTATATAAATAATTTTGGTTAAACTTAGCATTTGTATCACGCATAAAAAATTGTTGGGTATTGGCAAAGATTTGTTGGCTGCTCGTTTGGGTCGGGGAATAAGACAGTCGTGAATTGCTAGATAAGAAAGTGACCTAGAACTGAGTAGAATCTAGAGAGAGAGAAAGTTAGCAAATATCATCAGTTTATGAACAAATAGCATTCTCTGCAGCTTGATTGTTTTGTGTTCGATCCCACCTTAGTTGTTGCTCATAAACAGGAGCATTTACTGATGCTTTGTTTATATAATATGCAGGGAATGAGAGAAGGTTGTGTTGTTACAACTTGCAAGTGCGGCTACGAGTGACAGGTTGAGACAAAAGTGTTGTTGTTGCAAGTGCTCCTAGGAGTGATGCAAGTTATGTTGGAGTTGCTTCATCATTTGTATATATCTTTTGATTTGTAGTTTATGTATCTAGTATTTAAATTGAAAACTTATGCATGGGTTTCGGTTTATTATCGTTAATGTCATTAAATTTGCTTTCAGGTTTTTTGATGTTACTGATGTTTTATTTTTATAAACATTTGAAAATAAAATTGCTAATTATATGAAAATAGCCACATAGAACCACAACAAATATGTGTGGCCAAATGATAGATAAAAGCCACACTAAAAATTACAGAATTTTGTGTGGCTATAAATAACCATTAGCCACACAATAGTCACTTTATTTTTTTGCTTGTGTGACGAAATGATACCAAATGATATAGGAAAAGAAAATATGTGTGACTAAATGTTAGACAATAGCTACACCATCATCAATTTTTTTTGTATGACGAGATGATAACAAATGTCATAGGGAAAACAAATACATGTGACGAAAGGTCAGACAATAGCCACACTTAAAATTACAAAAATGTTTTGTGTGTCTA
The DNA here is from genome assembly GCA_030545235.1 of Helianthus tuberosus. NCBI lineage: Eukaryota > Viridiplantae > Streptophyta > Magnoliopsida > Asterales > Asteraceae > Helianthus > Helianthus tuberosus. Next base: position 58,555,537 of record CM060426.1, on the reverse strand, counting down.
GTAAAAGGTTTTAGCCACATTTACAATAAATTCATGTGACTATATAATAGAAACGACCACACTTACAGTAATTCATGTGGCCATTGCTATCTTTTAGCCACACTTAATGGACAATATGCTTAATTACAACCAACCCTTTTTACCACACTTGTTTTTAATTGATGTGGCCAAAACACATTTTTTTTTATAATTCATGTGACTATATAATAGTAAAAGTCACACTTAAAGTAAATACATGTGGCCGTTCCTATCATTTAGCCACACTTAATGGAGAAAATGCTAGATTTTAGCCAGAATGTTGGTACCTTTTAGCCACACTTTTAAATTCTACGGCCACGAAAAAGTGTGTGTGACTGTATGATATCTACGATGACTCGAGCTTTGGTCACACTTGACCTGAAAAAAATATGTGTGGCGAAAGGCATATAGTCACACTTTTTTTGTGTGGTTGTATCCCTATTTTGGCGTAGTGGTAACTTAGTTACATAAGTCTAACCGTACGCGTATAAGCGATAACGGGTAACCGGATGAGTCATGAACAAGTTCCAAGTGCCAATATACTTTAAACAAGTTATAATGTCAATAGGATATCAACCTGTATGTCCGTTAAGGTTTTAGAACCAAATTATGCCTCATAAGGACATTTTGATCATTTTGCGATGTATAAAAGGAATTTTCATGTAAACTGATGTTATGACCATAAACATTCTGGAAAAATAATTAATTTGTGATATAATATCAGTAGGATATCAAACATATGTGTGTTTTATAGTTTAAGACCAAACTATGCACCGTAGGGGCATTTTGGTCATTTCACACATTGTTTGAAAGCTTATTTGGGATTCTGAGTTTATAACATGTACCTACTATAAAAATATTTTAAATAAGTTATAAAATCAGTATGTAACAAGTCTTGGTTGATAAATATGGTTTAAAACCATATTATGCGCCAAATGGGCGTTTAAATCGTTAAATGACGATATTTGCGATCTTATGTCAAACCAGAAGTTATGAATAGGCTTATATTGTTAAAATAGGTTATTTAATATAACATATCAGTAGGTAAAAATGTTTTGTATGAAAATCATGATTAAAACCATTTTAAGTGCCATAAGGGCATTTTCGTCATTTAAGCACATAAACAAGAACTTGTACTTAAACTCAGATTATAAACTGACTTGATATCCCAAATAATTCTAATTATGATATTATATCAGTAGGTAATGAGTTTGGTATAAGAAATTATGTTTAAAACCATTTTAAGTGCCGAAAGGGCATTTTGGTCAATTAAAACATAATTTACGATATTATACAAAAAACTCAGTTTATGATCAGTTTAGTAACATCATTATAAGTTAATTACTTTAACATATAAGTACATAACTCATTTGCAAGTTCATTAGTGATTAAAACCTTGTTTTTAATAAAATAAAAAAAACAAAATAGTCAAAGTATGACATAATAACAGAAACTTGCATAAAACTCAGCTTACAATTATAATCGTGTAATATGACATCAGAGGGTTATGCTACATTATTTTACGATCATAATGGAACCTTAAATTAGTAGCAAACTTATATCCTCAAAACAAGTATATATTCTCACGCCGGAGGGTGGTTACGAGGAGAACCCCCTATTCCCCTCCTCGTAACGAGCTTAAGTGGTGTGTTTAGTGTTTTGCAGGATCATCATCACCACAGCTTAGAGGAGACAAAGAAGATTAACCTTATTTGTCGAGGCACAAACCACGAACCAATCACCAGATTAGTTTGGTGTTTCTTCAGAGCGGTATTTGCGAATACTATGATTGGTTAGCTATTAACTTATTAGTTATTACGGTATTTAACTCATTAGAATACTATGCTTGTCATTATCATAATTGCATTGTTTATCAAATACTACAATTTTTGTCATTTTCGTAATTGTATTGTTTATCGTTAAAGCATATGGGTAATTTTTTGAGCTCGGACAGGGTACGTGAATTCTCAAAGACGCCACTGATTTTGAGAGTTCGGCCCTACTAATTTTTTTGTTCAAGCTCCGTCACTGTCACCACGTGTGCTACCCATTTGTTGACCCCATAAACATATACAACACAATAAAGAATCCATGTCTCACTTAACCAACTTCAATATCAATGCTACTACCCAACAAAGTGGAGCAACCAACGAGGCCTGAAAACTGCCTTTTCCACCACTTGTTCAAAAAAACACCCGGAAAGCGACTCTTCAGCTTCCTTGGTTAATCCGCATCCTGTTTTCCACTTTGTCATTTCGTCCAACACATGTGTCCATCTATTTATACTCATTTCCACACACACACACACACATATGCCACCACCTCTCAACTCCCACACGACCCAACATGAGTGGTGAAGCCGTACGTAAAGCTTGGGTTGTGGCCGCTAGCATCGGGTCGATCGAGGCGTTGAAGGATCAAGGCGTGGCACGTTGGAACGGACCGCTTATGGAACTTCAACAACATGCCAAAACCATGCTCATGTGTTCATGTCGTAATGCAAGTGTGGATCTGTCTAGCCTATCTTTTTTTGATGGTGCTAAAAACTATTCTTGTTCTCCGGTGGTAGCGGGGGAGGACAGGGTGAAGAGAAGATATGAGGAGTCGATGAACAAAGTTATGGATGTGAGCTGCTTTGGTCCCAATACAGTTAGATTTTAGTAGCAAAAGAAATAATATTATTATTGTTATTGTTCACAAGTTGCATGGTTTTGGAAGTAATCGTGACAACGTTCATGGGTTTTACATGATTTAGCAAATTATAATAAATAAACATACACGTTAAAATTAGTTTTGTATTGAATGTGAACTTTATATATGTTCTTATGAACTACGTATGATGATGGGGTAATTGTTTCTCCATGAAGAGTGGTCTAAAGTATCTTGATAGGAGTTCCATCTCCATTCTCCACTGAAGTGTGTGGCCTGTGAATTGACCTAAATTGGTTTAGATTAAAGGATTAGGATCAAATACAAAGGATCCTAATTGTAAGAAGTGTAAGAAGGATTTATAGAGTGACAAGTGTCCAATAACCTAAAACTAAACCAACTACACAAAAAAACCCCACTACAAAAAAAAAAAAAAAACTTAAACATCCACCACCACCAAAAACCCCCACCCCATTTTTTTTTTGCCGAGGGGGTGGGGGTTTAGGTTTTTGGGTAGTGGTGGGTTTTTTTTTTTGTTTTTTTTGCGGGGGGAGGGGGGGTGGGGGGGTTTAGGTTTTTGGGTGGTGGTGGGTGTTTAGGTTTTTGGTGCTGATGTAGTGGGTTTAGTTTTAGGTTATTGGACATTTGTCACTCTATAAATCCTTCTTACATTTCTTACAATTAGAAGCCTTTGTAGAATAACTTGACCCTTAGATTAAAACCCATTTATATTTGTATATAAAAAATGTGTTTTATGCCATACCAATTGGGTGTTTATACCAAAACTTAAAATATAAATGAATAGCAAGTTTTACATACTTTAAATGTGTTTTCTTTTTTATAACAGCGAAGGAGGAGCTTTTATTAACTGGTACATTAAAATTAACCCAAGAGACTCTCCCAACCTTTTATGGATAAACTTGACTCCTTTATACCTTCCACTATTTTGATTATTCTGTTTTGCATGTGTTTGAAGATTAGCTCGTTCTTTGTTGTCCAAAGCTTCCACAACGATGTCATTACCACACATAAAACCGCCTTTCTCAACTTCTTTGTAACCTTCATCCCCCACACGTGTTTTTCTACACATGTACGTATATTTCTTTTTTTTTCTTTTTTTGTAAATTTGTATTTTTGGAGTCATAATATGCAAAAAAAAAAACAGTAAGTTATCCATTTTTTTCGGTATGTGCATGTCGTTTTCAAGTTCATTCGTCTAGCTCGATTTTCTAGTCGGTGTAAAACTTTCAAGGTTAATTTGGGTCGATCCGTCAACTTACAAACACAATTCATTTTACGAATATATTGATTGTGATTTATGTGGACTTAACTCTTTAGAACACACACAATAGTGAGTTTTTAGTTATTCTTTTAGTGTGCGGTTGTGTCTCAGGGTGTGTTTTTGCCTATTGCGTTGGGGTTGGCGGTTTTGTGGACCAATAGCTCGAATGACCCTCGTCATCTTTTGGCAAATAAAATCAAATATTTTTATATTTTATTATTATTTTAATGAATAGATTAAATATAATCAAGTAATGTTATCCCATAATTTATTCCAACTAGCGGAATTCCCCTACGCTATACTACGTGATTTCGTTTAATATCAGTTCGGCTTGTTATATTACCAATACATCGACATGTGTTTTACTTTTATCAGAAACAATAAAAAGAAATAACAGTACCAATTAAACAACTAAAAGATCAGAAACAATAAAAAGAAATAGGCAGTAAAAGTTGAAAGGCATAATCGATCTTCATTTCATGCAATCATAGAATATTAATTAAATCAACCTAAAATTCTTAAATTTACTTAAAGTAAGAAAGATAATAATTTGAAGTAAACATACGAAGGAATATATTAAAATTAGTTGTAAACATACAAAAAAAAATCAAGTGCATATTCATATATATGTATTAATTCATAACATAACCGATGAACAGTGAGTTAACGTTAACTTCGTTTGTATGTTCACATATAAATTACCAGATTTCCCCCAATTTATTCTTCTTCTTCGCAACAATTTGATTCCAAAACTGAAATCGATCATGGTGGAAACCAGACGGAGTTCATCGTCATCCAAACGCACGTTGTCGTCACCATCCTCGTCTCCAATTCCTACAGGAAGGCGATCGAAGGTAATGTTTAATTCGTTAATTTCATAAAATTAGGGTTTCGAATTTGTGAAATTGAGATTAGGTTTTTGTTGTTTAGTGTTGATGTTTGATGTTTTGGTGATCGGGCGGCGGAGGCGGCGTCGTCGTCGACCGCCGGTGGAGCCGATTGAGGCGGTTTCTATTGATTTATTTGGACGGCCATCCTCCCTTGAAACAGGTGTCTTCCAGGTTTACACCATACCCCTCTTAAGGGGTAAGGGTTTTGCTTCAGATGAGAGAGAGCGGGAATAGAGAGAAAGGAAAAAGAGAGAGATGAGGAGTGGTGACTGGAGGGTGAACGCCACCACGGTGGTGTCTCTGTTTGGTGGGGTTTTCTGACCTGCATACGAACGCTGTAAGCTCTCTATTTACCACGACCTCTGTTTCTCTCTCTACGAATCTCTCTCCCAACGACCGGAAATTAACAATGTTTGTGTTCGTGGTTTGTTCCGATTGTCTTCCATCACCTGCGGATTCCGACCGTTTTCGCGGTGGAAAGTTTCAACACAAACCCTCGCCGATGTTTTAGGCGACGGTGGATGGGGTTTTTGCGAGGTTTCGGCCTTACGCTTGCTGGCTTGCTACTTGGTATGGCAACTCCAGTTGCAACCGTAGCGCCACTGAGTGGGTTCAACAATGATGATGATCTTTTTGATCTGAGTCGATTTGCATTGGTTATTTTGTTTTTTGTTTGTTTCGTTTTCTGAGTGATAAAATGTTGGGTAACATGAATAAGGTGTTTTGGTCCTACCTGTTTTCATTGTTGGGTAGCAATCAAACCAAAATATAGGTGATACCTCTTTGTGGTGTTATGTTGTTTTTGCAGTGGGTAACCTTCTCTATTTTTATGAATATTATGATGTGTTTTTGAGACATCTGGTTTTTGAATTTTGATATAGGAATGGGCGGAAAGTTGAAACCAATAGAATTGAGGACCTGTCGTATCCACATAACACAATGTGTAAGGGTGAGAATCATGTCTCTAAGATAGGGATGAGCAAATCGTTCCCGGAACTTTTTCGGTATCGATTCAGTACCGACTTTTAGCATTTTCGGTACCGAACCGGTACCGAACTGTACCGAACCGGGCATATTCGGTACCGGTACCCACTTTTGGGGATTTTCGGTACCGGTACCGGACGGTACCGAGCTCATCCCTACTCTAAGATGTCTATTTGGTGCCACTGAGCCATACACAAAAGCATATGGACCACCATAATGTGCTCCAGTAGATGGATGTTCGACAACACGGCTGAATGGAACGAATTAAGGTAACCTCTGAAACGAAGATTTTGTTTGACGACTTTTAAATCGATGTTAGAAGTCTACATGTTGTGACAGAAAACATATCATTGGAGAAATCTACATGCTTTTACTTTTAAATAACATAGATTTGATGTATAATTTTTTTATATAAATAGAAGCTTTGAAAATTCTGTCTAATAAAAGATATTAGATGGGAGTATTAGAGCATTTGGAACAAATTAATGAGCATATCATATTCGATACGTGATCTTAAATATTAACATATTGTATGTTTAGGAAAAAGCATGGGTATTCATTTTGATTTGCTAGCCCGTCGTGATTGAATGACAATGGAAAAGAGCTCAGAGACGTAAAACAAAAATTCGTTTATTGCCTTCTGTTTTCAGAAATCAGATGAAACTGAATCAAACACTCAATGACACGTGGGATCAAAAGTTCGGCGGACGAAGTTGAAGTTAAAGGACGATGCGTACCTCGGCTTCGGGTCTGAACAACACAACCTTCCTCATAGGTACATACTCCTAACTCCTTAACTGCTTCTAAGGGTAGTTGAGTTGACAATATTAACTAGCTAAACTCTTTTTAAAACTTGGATCGTGGTTTGTGTCTTTAATTGTTACCTTAGATGATGAAGTATTATATACACGCATGTAATTCCCTATACTACAAATATTTGGCCTGCCACCTTCACCATTTAATATGTTGAAATCATTAGGTATATACTTACCTCTTTTCTTTCTATATTGCCACATGCAATGATGGAGATGGACTACTTGGGATGAAAAGCTCAGAGACTACATTCTGAACCATGGTGTTAGCTGAACCATGGTGTTAGCTGCTGGAGTTTTGTCCCCGTTCATGCTGGTAAGTTAAATGCAGTTAACATCTATTTTTTTTAGTTGGTTAATCATTAAGTATTCTCATTGACCGACACGTTTGCAACGTAGCGAGAAGAGTTGTAGATTAAGATGGACTAATTATCTTATCTATGGCTGGGATTAAAGCGATGAACACTCACATTACACGAGGAGGAGATCATAATGACTCGATATATATTTTAGATTCATGGCATTATTTAGTAAATCTGCATTGAAGGTGTAACAATATTGTTTAGAGGTGATGATCTACTCCTGATGTTTTTATTTTTCGCTACATCATGTTATGTTGTCAAACTGAGAATGAATTGGTTTAGCGCGCCGCAATGCGCGCTGGGTGTACAACTAGTTAAATATTATTTGAAAAGTTCACTTTATTCGAATTTCATATGATTTAAAAAACTAAAAAGAGATAGTGGATGTCAATTGGCCACTCACTTACTGATAAGTTGCATGTTACCACAATGATACTATTTTTCTGAGTTGTCGTTTTGTTTCGGTAAAAAAAAATACATGCATTATAATATATAAAAGTTTACAATTTGGTTACATAAAAGTTGTCTCGCCTAACCTAAAAAACGTCTAAAATCATGTTTAAATATTTCTTCTTTGATTGTCTCGCCTAACCCGAATTGAAGAGGTATGGTCCCAACTCCTTGCCATGGTGGCAATGACCATACCACTTTCTGCATCCTACGTGGCAGTGACATCAGCCGCACCATCCAGAAGCTTCTGGAAGCTTCTGGAAAATATCCAGGTGACACCAAAGATACTCCATGCGACATGAAGGACAACGTGTCACCAACCATCAAGCGCCAAGTAGACCTGCAGCAGGTCAGGGAGCAGCCAGACAACTCCAGTACGATGTTTCCACACTCGACAAGTAAGGACGCGCCACGTGTACCACTACACAGACTACAGCAGAGGAGACCAAGGGGATATTCCCCCTGGTCAGACAGCTGGCGCGCGTCTACAGCTGGCATCGCTGCTCCTCCCTTCTTCACCCTCCGGCTATAAATAGGACCCTTCACCATCCAGGTTGATCATCTTGCTCTCACTATTCTCACACTTAACACACACTGATTATCCTTCCTCGGAACAGTACTTATTCTCACGCCGGAGCCTGGTTAAGAGGGAAACCCCCATATTCCCCTCTTAACGAGACTGACGGTTGCTGTTTTGCAGGAGACGGTCATCTTACGAGTAGGAAGAGAGATTGAACCCACAGAAGAAGTAACCCCACTGATTAACCGTAGTGTTAACCAGTGTTTCATCATTGGCGCCATCCGCTTTTAGCAAAACCACTCTCATCTCTTTTTCTTTTCGAAAAACTCGTCAAAATGGCCGAAAACAACCCTTCCAACCAAGTCGATGGAGACGTTTCTTCCTTCGAACTCGTTTCGGACAACATACACGTCCAGCGAGGCCCAAGGAACGAAGCTATCCAAGAAGGGCCACCAAACATGGAGTTTCCCAGCATTTTCGGGAGCACATCCAGGATTGCTATTCAAAACGCACCTGGTCCCGTTTTTCAAACTCCACCCAGAATCATCACTCAGACCACAAATGGAGCTACGTTTCAGCCTCCATCAGAGGTAGTCCAACCGACACCACCAGTGCAAACTCAGAGCCATGGAGCTGGTCCCTCAGCTCCATCGGACCAAGCACAACTAAACTTCTCAGCATTATTGGGGCTACCCGAAGGAAAAACTCTGGCTTCCTGGTACGCCGAGCAAGTGGCGTCGATAAATCTTGTTTACACACAACTCAGCGCGCAGCAAGCATTGCTGCAAGCACAAGCTCACCAGTCAGCGTTTGTCACTCCACCGCAAAGGCCTTTAAGCGCACCTATGCCTCAACAAGCCAACGCATACAACCTGCGTCCTGAGTCAGTACCTCCACCGCACGTCAGAAGGCCGAGCGCGCACGACACGCGCGATACTTATGGTGAAACGGAAAGCAACTATGTGCAGTATTCCAACCAACCGAAGAAGCCGATACAAAGTCGCTTAGGGCCGCGCAACATAAACGACGAACTTGAAAATGAAGAGGAGACGCGCACTGTGTTCAGCAGGCTCCCACCAGAACACGAAGCATACAAACCTCGCAAGCGTGCGGGTTATGACCCAAAAGCAGAGCATGATTTCACTCTAAGCTACCGCCCAGACGGCATGGCTGAGAATTCAAAGTTCATCCGAGAGATCGCCACGGCTGACATAGACAAAACAAAATTGCCGCACAACGTGGGCAAATACAACGGGTTGACAGACCCAGATGATCACCTCCAAGTATTTAACGGCGCGGGAGCAACGGGCGGATGGAACTTGCCAACCTGGTGTCATCTTTTTGCTCAAACCTTCGTAGGCGCGGCGCGCATCTGGTTCGACAGCCTACCAGCAGGCAAAATCAAATCCTGGATTGATTTCCGAGAGAAGTTCCTGGCACACTTCTCACAACAACGACGACACACCAGGGATCCAGCCGACTGTTTGAACATATGGCGCAGAGACCACGAAAGCGTAGAAGATTTCATTACTCGGTACAACAAAGAATGTTTAGAGATTGGCGACTTACCCGAGAAGATGATGCGCGCACACTTTATGCGGGCAGTCAAGTGCGATGATCTAATCAAGCGTGTAAAAGGTAGAGACGGAGGACCAAAAGATTGGGAAGCCTTCATAGAGGCGGCCAAAACCATCGCGCAGTCAGACAGGCAGTTGACCGGTGACGACCACCGTCAGCGCAATTACAATCACGCCGACCGAAACAGCAGGAAAGGCAGAAACCAATCTTGGAGAGCATCCGGTCACAGAGACAGGAGCCCAGTGAGAGAAGACGCGCGTCATACGATCAACCAAATCGCACACCGAAAAGAGGTGAAAAAGGAAAACCGGGAGAAGCAGTGGACACTCCTAACAAAAACCCCTTCAGAAGTCTTGGCGACCGAGAACCACCAGTTCAAGCCACCACTGCAGATGCGCAACAAGAGGGGCCAAGACCCGAATCTTTTCTGTGACTTCCACAAGGACACCGGCCACATAACCGACGATTGTTTCAGCCTCAAACAAGAGATCGAAAGGGCTTTAAGAGACGGAAAATTAACTCACCTGGTCAAAGGTGGCAAGCGTGATTACCGTCAGATCCAACGAAGAGAGGAAGGGCCGGACAACAAAAAACTCCGGAAATTAGAAACACACATGGTTCAGGGAGGTCCACGAAGGCCAAGAAGAAATTACAACAAGCGTGCGCAAGATGACTCATGGCGCGAGAAACAAGTCGTTTTCCCAGTTGTCAGAGGAGGCCCACGAGAGAGACGACCCATAGTCATCTCAGGCGTCATTGGGCATTATCAAACAGATTACATCTTCATTGATCCGGGGAGCACTGCGGATATCATATACGAACAATGCTTTAATCAGTTCGATCAGGAGGATAAAGCGCGCTTAGAACCAGTTGATTACCCGCTCACTGGTTTCTGCAACGAAGCCGTTTTTCCTCTAGGACAAATATCATTCCCAGTGTTGCTCTCGGATGGAAGAAACTCACGAACAGAAGAAGTCACTTTCATGGTGCTGCCGGCACATTCAAGACACGATATTCTACTGGGAAGAGAATCCCAAGGTGATTTCAGCATGATCTGCTCTGGCCCACATTCCGCAGTGGGATTTCCAACAGAAACGGGAGTAGCCATCATCTACGCAAGCAAAGAAGTATTAGCGACGGATGAGCTACGGCCTGCAAAGACAAGGAAACCAGAAACACGCCAAGAAGCCGAAAAGTGGGTGCTAAACAGTGCATACCCGGAACAGACAGTAACCCTGGGACCTGCAATGTCCGATCTAACGCGCGCGGCGCTAAAAAAACTGTTGTTCCAAAACATGGATGTCTTTGCCTGGACGCCAGCAGACATGGTGGGCGTTCCCAGACACATTGCGGAACACCGCTTAAACGTATCGGAAGAAGCCAAACCGGTGGTACATGGTAAGCGCCACTTGGGAGACATAAAGCATGATGCCATGAAAGAACAAGTGATAGAGCTGCTAAACGCAGGGATCATCCGAGAGGTCCGGTATCAAACATGGGTGGCAAGCCCAGTGATGGTCCAGAAGAACAATGGCAGCTGGAGGATGTGCGTCGATTACAAAGATCTGAATAAGGCGTGTCCGCGCGACTGTTACGCCTTACCAGACATCGACGAAAAGATCGATTCCCTGGCCACGTTCCGATGGAAATGTTTCCTTGATTGCTACAAAGGGTACCACCAGGTACAAATGGCCGCGCAAGATGAGGACAAGACCGCATTCCGCACACCAACGGGGCTCTACTGCTACACCAAAATGCCTTTTGGTCTTAAAAATGCGGGCGCGACTTACCAACGGCTCATGAACGAAACCTTTCACGACGCCATCGGCAAGTACATAGAAGTGTATATGGATGATCTAGTTATCATGAGCAAGGAGGAAAGTACAATGTTGCGGAACATCCAAAAGACGTTTGACACTCTGCGTGGAGTCAGCATCAAGTTAAACTCGGCGAAATGCTCCTTTGGCATGGAGGAGGGGAAATTCCTGGGTTTCATTGTTACGAAAGATGGTTTCAAGGTGAACCCTGACAAGGTACAAGCAATAGAGCGCATGCCGTCACCGTCAACTATCAAGGAGATGCAAAAACTGGCCGGACGGTTGGCAGCACTCAACCGCTTCCTAGCCAATCACGCGGCGAAATCATTCCCGTTTATAAAAACTCTCCGAAACTGCATGAAGAAGAGTCAATTTCAGTGGACTCCGGAAGCTGAAAGGGCTTTCCGCGAGATGAAAGACTGCCTCATCAAGCTACCAACCTTAACTGCACCAGTCAAAGGTGAACCTCTGGTACTATACTTGTCCGCCTCTGACAGAGCAGTGGGAGCTGTGTTGCTCGTCGACCGACAAGGCGTCCAGACGCCGGTCTATTATGTGTCACGAACTCTAACCGATCCAGAAACCCGGTACGCAATCATGGAGAAACTAGCGCTCGCACTAATTCATGCATCAAGACGGTTGCGTAGGTACTTCGCCAACCACGTCATCCACGTGTTAACTAACTACAACATTGGCAATGTACTCGCAAGACCGGAGATTTCAGGGAGACTGGCAAAATGGGCGATAGAGCTCGGAGGTCATAATATAGTGTTCAGACCAAGACCGGCGATCAAGGGCCAAGTGCTCGCAGACTTCATAACCGAGGTACCAGACGACAAAGATCGAGAATGCAAGGCAATGGAAAAGGCCGAGAAACAACAAGCGGAAGAACCATGGCTGTTGTACACAGATGGTGCGTCCAACGAGGATGGCGCAGGTGCTGGTCTCCGGCTGGTAAGCCCTGACAAACACGAGTTCACCTATGCCATACGCCTGGATTTTAAAAGCACAAACAACGAGGCCGAGTACGAAGCTTTCCTTGCTGGCCTAAGGTTGGCAATCAAAATGGGCGTACGACACATCGAGGCACACGTAGACTCCATGTTGGTGGCGGGCCAAATCAATGGCGAATACGAAGCCAGAGGTGACACGATGGCACTTTACCTAAGCCAAGCCAAGACACTGCTGCAAACCTTCTATTCTTACAAAGTACATCACATAAATAGAAGCGAGAACAAACCAGCAGACGCGCTGAGTAAACTCGCCTCTACAAGCTTCCAACATTTAGCAAAGGATGTACGAATAGAAGTTTTGAGCAACCCCTCCGTGCCACTTCGAGAAGTAAGCGTCGTTCAACTAGGGACGACGTCTTGGATGACTCCGATAATCACATACCTCCAGTCCGGAGTACTCCCGGAGAACAAGGCAGAAGCAAGGAAAGTCCAGTACAAATCCGAACATTACCAGATGGCTGATGGGATCTTGTATAGAAAATCCTACCTCGGGCCTTTGTTAAGATGCGTTGACCCCGAAGACGCACGCTATCTGATCAGAGAGGTGCACGAGGGAATCTGTGGGATACATGCCGGTCCAAGAATGGTGGTAGCAAAAGTCATGAATGCGGGATACTATTGGCCCGGAATGCACTTGGACGCGGTCAAGGAGTTGAGGAAGTGCAGCGGATGTCAAAGGCACGCACCCAAAACAATGCGCCCCAAAAATGAGTTGGTACCAGTCACTACCGCATGGCCCTTCCAACAATGGGGAATCGACATGGTCGGCCCATTTCCCGAAGCCCCAGGAGCTGTGAAGTTTATAATAGTCGCAGTTGACTATTTCACCAAGTGGGTAGAGGCGAAGGCCCTCGCGTCGACCACAGCTACCGTCGTGAAAAAGTTCATTTGGGAACACATAATATGTCGTTTCGGTTTACCTCTCAAGATAATCACCGATAATGGAACCAATTTTGCCGAAGATAACCTTCAACAGTGGTTCAAGGAGTTACACATTGAACATACTTTCTCCTCGGTCGCACACCCACAGGGGAACGGCCAAGTCGAAGCCGTCAACAAGAGCATAGTCGACGGAATTAAGGCAAGGCTGGGAGAAAAGAGAAGAGGTTGGGTAGACGAACTGCCAAGCATCTTATGGGCACACAGGACGATGCCCAAAACGAGCAACGGAGAAACACCGTTTAGCTTGGTTTATGGGTCGGAGGCTGTAATACCAGCAGAGATAGGATTGCCGTCACCCAGAATGCTCTCCATGAATATGATCAACAATGAAGAAGAAAGGAGACTCGACCTCGACCTCCTAGAAGAACGGAGAGAAATGGCGGCAATCAACGAAGCAAAGTACAAAACAAAGCTGGAAAAATATTACAACTCCAAAGTCCGAATATGCACCTTCAACCCGGGAGAATATGTCCTTAGAGACAACGAAGCCTCAAACGCAGAGAAACCCGGAAAGTTGGCTCCCAAATGGGAAGGTCCGTATGTCATCGACACCGTGCTCGGAAAGGGGGCCTACAAACTGCGCACTATCGACAACAAAGAGGTTCCCCGCACATGGAACGCTCAACAACTGAGGAGGTGCTACTTATGAATGAAGTTCTTGTAATTGCAATGGCCAAGTTGCCAACACATTTATAATACAAGAAGTGTTTGGCTATCTTTTTTATGCAAATTTCTTTGTCACAACTGCATGCATCACTTTGGGCATACACGAAAACATCCACGGCTCGACCATTAGGAAACGTTGTAGACCTCCAAGGCCTGTCACAAACAAGTGCACAGCCGGGTCACACACACAACTAAAGCCTAACGAACGCCAATCAAATACTTCGTGCCCACATAGAGACGAAAACGTCGAACACAGGACAAACAAACATTGTAAACACCCCCAAGGCTGCAAACAGCCGGGTACACACAATAACCTGTCACTCGACCACGTCGTACTCACGAGACACTTGCGCACAAATACGACAGAATAAAACGTTGTAATAAACACAACACAACCTGTCAGCGCCATTATTCATTCGTGATACCTGAATCAAAGTAATTCAACATGCACATATTATGACGATAACGAATTCGCATAAAAACAAGACAATTGTAAAAATAACACATATCCAAACACAGCCGTATATCCACAATCATAAACAAGGAAGTTAAAATTGTTTTGTCGAGATTGGCAAATACAAGACCACCTAAGGTCATACGCGGCGCGCAGGCCGGAAGCCTTCATTCAGGTTGACTAGGCCCAACACCTCCAGTCGCACCACCTTCATCACCCAACGCGCCTTTCAACATAGCAACACCATCCGGCCTCCGAGCCAGCTTTTTCGCCGCTTTAATCACTGCAAACTCCAAGGACGAAAACTCTTGCCTTTTTGCGGCGTAAGCACCAGTGCAATCTTCTTTCCACAGCTCGAAATGGTGTTCCTTCTCCTTATTAAGGGCCGCAGCCCTGCCTTCGTTGTATCCATCCTTGCGACCACTGCTGTACCCAGCTTGCCCCAACTCATACATATAATGGGCAAGCTCGTGAGAATTAACGATGCGTTCAGCAATCTACAAGAAACACGCAAGTAAGGGACAATTTACGACAGTCAAAATAAAGAAGGTACAAGAAATTACCAGAGGCACCGCGCGTGAAAGTAACCATTTACAATCAGCAGACATCTCCTCAGCAAGGAGCTCAGCGGCTTGGCACTCAGCAGTCTTCTCTTGAAGAAGACGTTCAGAAGTCTCACATCGCCTCGCCAAAACCTCCAGCTTAGCGATGCGTTCAACATACTCTGCCTCTTTCTTCTCAAACCTCATGCGCTCTTGATTAGCCTCATCCGCAATATCCTTCTTTTCACCAGATAAACGAGTAATCGTGTCACGTTGCGTTCTAAGCTCAACATTGGTACGCTCGCACGCCGCTTCCCAGTTTTTCTGCTTGTCAGCATTGGTTTTCCTCTCCTGGGCAAGCTTTCCCTCGGCGTCAGCAACCCTCCACTCCAACCCCTTTTTCTCAGCATTGAACTTCTCCTTTTCTTCGGCAAACAGTCTCTTGTCATTCTCAAACTCCATAACGTCCTCCCCCAGCTGTTTCCACTCACGGACAATCTCCTGAGTGGTAGAGAAAAAGTTAACCCCGGCCTGAACATGATCATCCAACAATGCAAACCGGCGGCGCTTCCTCTGAAACATCCTTTCAGCTGGGGGGAGAGATAACGAGTATAACTCATGACAATTTTCAGGGTTGTCCATCCTAGAACCTTGGGTCAAGTTCCAACGGGGGACATACGGAAGCCCGTCACAAGCAGGATTTGTGGTATCAAAGGAGTCAGCATGAAATTTTCCAAACTGAGGGCTGCGGACAGCACCCGAAGTTGCACCACCACCATCGCCTGGAGGACGTTTGGTATACACAGTTTGATGAGGAGTAGTTTCACTCACCTCCACTTCAACCTCCACATTCTTACCGCGATCACCACCAGCACCACCGCCCGCAGCACCACCCGCATCACCACCACCTTCCGCAACCTGCTCAACTGCCGCAGTCTGTTCCAGCCCACCAGGAGTATCATGAGGGGGAGACAAGCCAAATGTCCTCGACGGCGGAGACGCAGGAGGTGTGATCTGGGAAATATCAACCTTGTGCCCACTTTGGGCTGTTTTGGTACCTGCTCCAAAACGAGCAGAGCATATTCAAAGGAAAAGACTAACAAATAAGAACGTATGAGACATTGAGAAAAATTAAAGCGAATACCAGAAGCCTCATAGATCTTCTGCAGCAAATCACTCGGTTTCTCAGCAAAAATGCCCATGTCAATGTCCGACTCTGAAGGGGCAGGAGGATTCTCTTTCTGAAGTTTAATCTTCTTCGCGGCAAGCGCAGCAGCAGCCTGCTCGTCAAGTTTTCGTTTCCTATCATCGAACACCTTCTTCTGCATAATCTCGGTCAGAGTGGCGCGGTCCTCAGGGTCCGACTCAGGGTGTCTCTCTTCAACCCCTAAACCAGGCAACGTGTCAGACACGACAACATAATCAAGGACACGAGCAGTGTGAAGTCGCTTACGAGGAGACTTAGAGGAGGTCCCTTCAGCCTTCTTTCCTTTCCCCTCAGCCCTGTCAGTTTTTGACTTCCTCCTCGTCTCCAATGGATTCACAGCCTCGACCGGAATCTCCACATCTTCCTCCACAGGCTCATTCACCGGCTCTTGCACAGCCCCTTGCACCGGACCTGCACGCGCGGAAGGAGATGTTAGGTCTTCCAACGATCTGCCTGAACCATCACTCGAGAGAACGATAACTTCTTCTCGAGCAGAATCAAATGAATCACCCTCATTGTCAACATCCTCACCTAACACAGTGTTCACATAAGCAGTGAAACTCCCATCACTTGGGTGCAGAAACCGGTGCCGGATCTGATCCAACCAAGGTCCTTTATCAGTCTTTGGTATCGCTTCAACCATCGCACCCGGAGCATCGGGATCCAAAACATTCATCAATGAGAACCCTACTGCAAAAAGGAAGAAATGAAGCAATACAAAACTAATACAACCAAAGGAAAAACAAAAGGGAAAGACAGAACAAACGTACACTTGCCACTATGACCATAAACCGGAACACCGAGGGGATTTTTAGGCACCCACTTCAAACTCATCCCCGCACCAACCAACGCCATCTCCTCAAGCTGAATTATCGGCGTAGCCTTACGGGTCAACCTCTTATACCACTCCTGGTTAGCAAAGTCTGCAACCACATCCACCTTTGGGATACCCTCACCCACAGATCTGTAGTGCATATCCACAGGAACAACCCCCCGGCGAATAAAGAAAAACTTTTGCTTCCAGTCATGTATACCCTTCAATGGCACAGAACAAACTGGCATCACACCGGCACGAGCACTGAAGGAGTAAAACCCATTTGTATACGTCACGGTGTAGAAAACGTTGAACATCTCGAACGTCGGGTCTAACCGGTTGGCCATACAAACGAACTCAAAATGAGTGATACGGGGAAGCCCGATGGCATTTATTTGGGAAATATGGAGACCATAGCCCCTCAAAACGTCGGCAGTAAACCGAGTCATCGGGAGTCTAAAGCTACCTTCCCGGAAGAAAGCAGCATACAGGGTCATGTACCCGGGAGGGGCATCCATGGCAGTAGAACCTGCAATAGGATATTGAGCACCCCATTCAGGCAGAAAACCCATCTCCCTCACCAGATTCTGAAATTCCTCCTCTTTCCAACCAATCACCGCTTGATCCGGACCGGGAGGAGTCCTACCCTTATTCCTCTTTTTCTTCGAGATAGGATTTGAAGTAGACATGACGGAAAATAGGAACAGGAAGGCGATGAACTCAAAGTTTGAAAGAACAAAGATAAGAGAAGATGAGGAAATTCCGGGATTCAAATTTTGAAAAGTGAAGAATAGAGGAGACCGCCTTGGTATTTATACCCATCGCATTTAATGCGATGGGCAGCGAACCGCCAGAGGTACAGGAAAAGACCCAATCAGGGCGAGACACGTCAGAGGAGAGAGAAGACGCCATCATCTTTTTTCGGGAAAGTAGGCAACAACCACCTGCCACTATGACGTGAAGTAACTGACGTGACTGAAAAGGCGCCTGTTCAACTGACACCAGGCTGTCACGTCAGTCACTCCTCCAGAAGACAACAACAAAACTTCTTCCTGAAGACAACACTCATAGAAGCGCCAAAACCCATGCGCCATGCGTCATGCGTCCATTTGGCTCACTTCCGCAAGGAGTCAAAACCCATGCGCCATGCGTCATGCGTCCATTTGGCTCACTTCCGCAAAGAGTCAAAACCCATGCGCCATGCGTCATGCGTCCATTTGGCTCACGTCCGCAAGGAGTCAAAACCCATGCGCCATGCGTCATGCGTCCATTTGGCTCACTTCCGCAGAGAGTCAAAACCCATGCGGCATGCGTCCATTTGGCTCACTTCCGCAAGGGGTCAAAACCCACGCGCCATACGCCATGCGTCCATTTGGCTCATTTCTGCAAGAAGTCAAAAACCCTACATCATAACAAACACTACCTTCATAAGTCCAGAATCCCTCCTAGACGATCAACTCACCTAGAAGGCACACTGGACTGGGGGGACTTGAAGAGGTATGGTCCCAACTCCTTGCCATGGTGGCAATGACCATACCACTTTCTGCATCCTACGTGGCAGTGACATCAGCCGCACCATCCAGAAGCTTCTGGAAGCTTCTGGAAAATATCCAGGTGACACCAAAGATACTCCATGCGACATGAAGGACAACGTGTCACCAACCATCAAGCGCCAAGTAGACCTGCAGCAGGTCAGGGAGCAGCCAAACAACTCCAGTACGATGTTTCCACACTCGACAAGTAAGGACGCGCCACGTGTACCACTACACAGACTACAGCAGAGGAGACCAAGGGGATATTCCCCCTGGTCAGACAGCTGGCGCGCGTCTACAGCTGGCATCGCTGCTCCTCCCTTCTTCACCCTCCGGCTATAAATAGGACCCTTCACCATCCAGGTTGATCATCTTGCTCTCACTATTCTCACACTTAACACACACTGATTATCCTTCCTCGGAACAGTACTTATTCTCACGCCGGAGCCTGGTTAAGAGGGAAACCCCCATATTCCCCTCTTAACGAGACTGACGGTTGCTGTTTTGCAGGAGACGGTCATCTTACGAGTAGGAAGAGAGATTGAACCCACAGAAGAAGTAACCCCACTGATTAACCGTAGTGTTAACCAGTGTTTCATCACGAATTGAAGCACCATTTTCGTGGGTTGGGGCAATATTTCGAGGTAAGTTTTACATCAACCGACTCGTATCCTCATTCTGATCAAAAGCCCTAAAACATCGGTTTGTAATTCGGAAAAAAAAAAACTTAACTCCGTTAAACTATTTTAACGGCGGACTATTTTACAAAAAAAAAAAGTTGACCAGTTCGGATTATTATCGGCCAATAACTAACTTGGGATTATTATCGGCCAAATTGAGTTAGATGGGATTATTTATTTTCAATTTGCCTTTTTTCTAAAGCAGGTTATTAGAGAAAAAAACCAATTAAATGATAAATGAATTGTTGTTAAAATATTAAATAAATTAAAAATGTCTATTATAGGATAAAAGGTGAAACTGAATCTTAATAAAAACACAAAGTCTTCTAAGGACTTGTACTCAAGGGGCATGTACATCACTATTTATACCACACATTTTACTAGAAGTAAACTAAGGTTTAGTTCATGGAGTTTGATCAGATTTGCTATATTTTTGGTCAAAATCATCCTGTGGTTTGATTTTGTTGTCACTTTAAACCAATTGACTAACTCCAACATTTTTCTGTTACTTAAGATGTATTTTAGTCATTTATTTTTTCACTTTATGTACAACTTATTAATATATGATACAATCTCTGAATGCATATATTATATAAAAAGGTTCAGGATACTGGATATTCTGAAAGTTCCTTCGACTTGAACGTGAGAACGCCATGTAATGATATTTTTTTCTTGTTTTTTTTTCTAACATGTTGTATAAATAACATTTATAGAAATTTAAATAAAAATAAAAAAATGTATGCAAAAATTTACACATGTGTAAAGAAAAGTCTCGTAATTAATACCCGACATTTTTACAAATATGTAATTTAGCTTTACAACTTATTTACATGTGTGCATACATGATTTTTTTTTTAATTTCTATAAATATTATTCATATATAACATGTTTAAAAAAACCAAGAAACAGATTAAATAATAATGGACCAAATATGGTAATAAATATGAAATAGCTTAAACTTATCAAAAACTTCATTGATTAAAAACAGTTTCCTTTTTTATAAATTTTCACCATTGACACCATCATGTTCTATATTCCAAGAAATTCGAAACTCACATGCTAAAACATTTACAGATATGTAAACCTTGATATCATAAAAGAGTAGATAAACTGCGCATTCTCCGTCGGAATCCCACCAGTCAACTTCCTTAACGCTTGATGGTCAACTTGAACAAAACCGTGATCACACAATGTGGCTACACACGATCACACAAAACCGCGGTCCTAACTATTGGCTTAAGCGGGAGTGTATCTCTTGCTTATCTTCCCCCACCACGACTGCTTTCCGCCTTCACTATTTGCCAGTTTTGCCTTTGTCTCCCTTAGCCGATTCTTGTACTCTTTCTTCCACGCCTCGAATCTCTCTTTCACTTTTCTGAATTCTTCTATTTGCTTAGAATATGACATTTTTCTTTCAATAACAATGGCTTTTGCATCGTCGTCAAAATTCTGTTGTTTTTGTTCCAACTCCTTGGATAGGTTATCCACAAGACTACCACCATCGGAATTTTGAGTTCCCGAAGCAACATCCTCGGGTTCGCCTGCACCAAGACTCTTCTTGGCTGCAGACAGACTCTTCTGCACCGTTAAACCAACCACAATTATACTTGGTTTCTTGCAATGAAAACGACAGTTTTACAATCCTGTACTAGGTCGGAACCTCTAGATGTGTCTTATTTCATGTAGAGGTTGAATAAAAGTATCAATTTAATACTTGACTGGTTTAAAAAATGCAAATAAAATAACAAGGTGTAGCTTACATCCTTTTATTCCAAATACTTTGATAATTATTTCAATATTTAATAGCAAAGTAAACCGAATAACCGATATACTTTCTTTTTTTCATGAAAAAATCACTCAGCCTAACTTCGGTATATTAAAGTCCTTCTACTTAATAAAAGTACACAAAAAATGCGTTAAACTATTTTTTGTATATTAAAGTCCTTAAACTTGTCTAAAATGAACGTAGTTATTTGCTAACTCTTAAATCAGTCAAAATAAGACTAACGTTTTTTTTCTTTACCAATTTAAGAGTTAACAAGTCATTATTTTAAAAAGAAATTCACAAGTACATGCATTTTGTAACAAGTTTAGAGACTTTGATATATAAAAATTAGTCCAAATTGATACGATGCACTTTTTATCAGCGTAACGATGTCCTAATCTATGTTGTCAAAGACGCAAGGCACAGGCGAGGCGCATCGGCCTCGCCCGGAGCCTACGCGCAAGGCGCAAAAAAAGCGTGGGCTTTTTTTAAGAAAAGCGCACATAGAGAAAAAAAATATATAAAAATATGTTATGCTTTGAAAATAAATAAGATTCCACATAAAATAAAAAAATATATTATATATGCCATTTAAGATCATGTAGCTAATAGTTAGTAGCAAAAGTTTAGGACTTGTATGTTAGAAGTTTTGGGTGTGTGAATGAAAGTCTCAAAAGGTGGTAAATACTTTGTCCCACATTGGTGTGGGAACAAAGTGAGTAGTTGTTTATAAGGTAAAGTCTTTACTACTCCATTGTAGCTTTATGACATGTTTTACCACAAGTCCTACCCGCTCGCAGGCAGTGGCGAAGCTTGAAAATTTCCACCGGGGGGTCGGAAGTCACCGAATCTAAAAATTCTATATAAATAAATTTTTTTCATAAAACCAGGGGGGTCGAAAACGTATATACCTAAAAAAAATCTACACGAAACGTACATACATAACACTACTGAGCGAAAAGTTCGGGGGGTCGGGCGCCCCTCCCGGCCCCTTGAAAGCTACACCCTTGTTCGCAGGGGAGGGGGGGGGGGGGGGGTGTGCAAAAAATGAATTTCTGAACTGGAATTTGGTTGAACTTGTACGTCCCACGGACACGAATGCAGCTCCGAAAAGACATGGTTTGCCTGGGCGCGCGCCTTTTGCACCTGAGCACCGTTTTTACAAAAAAAAAAATCCCATTTTTGCGCCTAAGCTACCACCAGGCGCTATAGGCTCGCCTCGTTGCGCCTAGGCGCGCGCCTTTTGCGCTTTTGACAACTATGGTACTAATGGCTAATCAAGTATGTAGGATAAAAGGGTAAACTCACTTGTAAAGAAGTTATTTGCCTTTGCCATGTTTCCTCAACCGTCTTCATCTTGCCTTCATGTTCTGACCACCGCGCTTCGAATTGTTTCAATTGCTCTCTCAGTACCGTATTTTCTTGCTCTTTTTCGCTCATTGACACTTCTGCATTCTTAACTATCTTCCGCAGCTCTTCAACATCCGAGGAGCTATTTTCTTGTATCATAATATCCTATACAGAAACCAAAATTAATTCACGAAACCTTTTTTTTTTGTTAAAAAGAATTAAAATACCTTTTGCCTGGTTGATTTCTTCCACCTGCATAAATGATGGAAATACCTTCGCGCCAACCAACCACGAGTAACTGAAAAAGAAAAAAAAATGTGTATTACTATACTAGCTGGATGCCCGTGCGATGCGGCGGGAGCGAAACATCGCATTGAGATACTCGTTTTTTGTAGTTTTCTTATTCATACAATATTTATTGTAGCATCATTATGGTAGATATACATCAAAACCGAAATAATCGGGTAATCCATTTCATTGTGTTAATTCGGGTTTCAATATTAAGTTAATTCAGTTTTTGGTTGATTTCGGTTCCGTTTCGCCTGTTTTCAGTTTGGTTTAGGTTAACGATTTAGTTATTGCTCACCGATAACCGATTTTGGTTAATAACCGATAGGTGCGCGCGTGATGCGGCGAGAAACTCAGACATTGCCATAGTGTGCATTGTTCTGTTGGTTAGATTATTATCCTTAACAGAAATCGAGGTCATCGATTAGTCTATTTTATTAACCAATCCATTTTCAGTAAATCGGTTTGGTTTATTTAGTTAGATTGACGGTTTTTGGTTTGATTCATTTAGTTTCGGTTGATAGTCAAAACCAAACTTGGGCTAAAACTTTTGATTAGAAATACATGAAATTTAGGCATAAATACATGAAATGAATGTATAGGTACATGAAATGGAGGTATAGATACATAAAATGGGGTATAAATATGAAATACATGAACCGAAGGTATAAAAGTTAGAAATATATGAAAATATGAATGGTTCGTTTAAGTTAATTTGGTTAAATGAGGGTACAAAAAAATCGATAACCGTTTTTGGTTAATTGGGGTATCGGTTAATCAGTTTTCAGTTAATTCAGTTTCTGGTTGATTTCGGTTCGGTTTCGGTTAACGATTCAGTTATTACTCTCCCTTAGACATTGTTAATCACGTAACATATCTATTTTTTGAATAAAAAACTATAGCAATACTATACTCAAATTAACGAGAATAAAATACTCGTTTACTTGGTGTAATTTAAAAAAATATTAACATACCAAAATTTATGACCGTTTAAAAATCGTGGGGGGAGTTAGTTTTTTATAAGGGAATAAAGTGTAATCTAGATGAGAGGATTAAATTGAAGGTATGTAACCACTTGACATTTTATGGCTATTAAACATTCTGCCATTCTGGAATTATGACTAAGTACGTTGGACTTTAATCACTTGTACATAAGGCATCATCTACTTGTACCTTTTAATCCATATATCAATACTGACCAAGACAACTATCGAAACGCCAATAAAAATGAGTATGTCGTCATGGTGCTTTTGGATTTTTTTTAAACATTATAGTTTATAAGATATGGAAAGATTACGTAAAAGAATTATAAGTTTGTTGTGGAGAGAGAAAAGTGTAACTAATTACCCATAATTATGTTAAAACTCAGGGATTTAAGTGTAATAAGGTGAGGAACTAAAATATAATTATTATTTAAAAGACCAATTTACCCTCATTTTAGGGGTGTATTTATAAATTAGAAGGGAAAAAGTTCTTATTTTTTGGGTATCTTAAAATGCTCCTCTCTCCTGCATTATAATATATAGTATAGATCTCCCCCATGCATTATAATATAGTATAGATATATTAAAAGGCTATTTTGTAAACATCAATCATCTTTGGCCCTTCAACTTTATTAACTATGTGTTTAGCCCCTTATCTTTGATAAGGTTTTCTCTTTTTAAGTTTCATTATTTCTTAAATTTTGTTGTAATAACTATTTAGACCTTCAACTCTTAGTATTTTCCCTTTACACTTTATTGTAATTAATATTTAGGCTCTGAACTTCAGTTTTCTTTTCCTTTTACTTACTTTTTGTCATTTCGTTTTAGTTTTATGGCAACATAATGTTTTCTTCTATATTCTGTATGCACCAAGCATGTTATTTTATCAACGTTCCAAACCTGCAGCAGGTATTCGTTTTTATAGTTATTACGAGTGTCGATATCGTAACAAACAAAACTGAAACTTTTCCCTGGATTTTGAATATCGTAACGGACGGAACCGATAACTTTTCCATGACTTTCAAATATATAGCCGCGACATGGTTTTTTTTATCGTCACGTACAATGATCCGTCGTGATTTGTTTATTTTACAATCACTAAACTTCAAAAGAAGGGTAAAAAGGTTAAAAAAAGCACGTACCCGCTTGTATATGTACAACCGCTGTCAAATTATCGGGTGATTTTGGTGTAAGCCCGTGACTCGATTTTATTAGAGCATTGCCCTTCCTTGAATTTTCACCCCGAATGACTGCAACAAGTTTTGATTACTCAACAATTACACGGGCAATTTAATCTTTGAAAGAAAAGGTTGCGACTTTCTTACATGATTGCAATGTGACGATTCTTGACGTTAGTTCACGGAAGCCACAGACAACTCTGCCGCCAAGAAACTGGTTGCCCACCTTGTGCATGCCTTGTTCTCTAAGTTTCTCCAATGCACTAACCGGATCCGCTCGAAAATATATTTTTGTAAATCCAAGTTGGTACATTTCTGGAAGAACACGATATTGTTGCAGAATAGCAATAGATGCACTCAATGAATCCTGACAACGAGTATTCTCCGAAAGAAGGCAGCCAAACCTAGTAATAATGATAATAAATTAATAACAAAAACAATCCATTATAGGCCTAGGGGTGTGCACGGTTCAGTTTTCTGTTTTTGAAACATTCGGTTTCAGTTTTAGCAACGGTTCGGTTCGGTTTTTCAGTTTTTTGGAACAAAATTATGTAAGATTCAAAAATTGAAAAGTACAGATAAGATTTAAGAATCTTAGATGTTTACATTTAAATTATTATATTTAACCTTTTTAATTAATATTGTTCACATAAACCTAACCTTATAATCTATTTTTATGTTTCTCCAAAGTTTTTACTAAGACATTTTCTTTTATAATACTTTGAAAAACATTTAATTTTTATCTTAAATTCCATTATTTCTTGTAGGCAATGGATAAATTATTTCAAAGATAAATAAACATGTTATTTTTTTATTATAAATAATTAAGATTCAAGAATAAAATTAATATTCCTAAATCAATATATAACAAACATTAAAAAATGACTTGTTAGGTTATTCTGTTTAGTTCGGTTTTCATAAAATGCAAAACAGTAACCAAACCGTAAATTTCGGTTCACCCCTAAATCCTAATTATAGCTTCAAAACAATTCCCAACAAATAAATGAGAGATTAATGAAATTATTAGTTTTTACTCACCTAGTGGCAAATTCTTGATGCGTCATACACGTAGCATATCGGGATTTCGACATTTTCAGAGTCTCCAAAACACTGTTACACCTCAGCTGCTGCAAGACGATATCTTTTTCAAACATT
This sequence comes from Helianthus tuberosus, assembly GCA_030545235.1. Taxonomy (NCBI): domain Eukaryota; kingdom Viridiplantae; phylum Streptophyta; class Magnoliopsida; order Asterales; family Asteraceae; genus Helianthus; species Helianthus tuberosus. The sequence continues at coordinate 58,529,606 of CM060426.1, read as the reverse complement.
CCTTGAAGCTGTTTACCATTCGGTCTCATGCAATGGATGAAATGTGCCTTTGAATTTTCTAATCGTTGAAGTAGTTTGAACAACTGGCCCTTGAATTTTGTCGCAACGGTTAGTTTATCCGTTTCAGACAAGTTCAACTCGTCGGTTAAAAAAGTCTTGCAGCATGACGAGAGAAATAGGATGGTATCGGACAAATTTAATTCGTCTCGGTTTTTTTCCAAGAGCCCGGTTGACTCGTATTGAACCTCGCCAGCATAATGGAGAACCTTAAAGGCTCCCTTTTCATCGTTAAACGATAAAGTGGAATTTAATCGTTGTTTGAGCTTGTTAACGAAGGTTGAACTGGTGGCTTCGGCATCGTTTGATACTTCGTCTAATGTAGACAATAGTCCCACGGGTTTCTGCAAAAATTAACGTAACAGATAATAATATAGAAAAGTGGGATAAAATAAAATTAAAAATGGAATCATTACCTTCTCAAAGAGATCTAAACAACCTTGGTTGTCTACAAACTCGACCTTTTTCCAGTCAATGCCCTCTGATTCATACTCCTAAAAATAGAGTAGTCGTTATTACATAAACATAACGCTGAACTTCAACCCGTTTCAAACCGCTAATCAACATCACCCTTCCCACTGGTTTTGCCGATGATAAATATAGTTGGTAAAATTATTAATCTTAGTCATTTGATACTGTTCTAAATAGCTCATTTCAATCCAAACCCATTTTGACCCGAACCAAATTGTTTTTCTAAAAACACAGTACCGACCCAAACCCATTTTGACCTGATACCCAGCCGACCCAGCCCACCCGTTTTGCCAGGCTTAAGCTGAAGTATAATAAATGATAGGCATTAATGAGAAATTAATTGCTGCAAACGAACTGAACATTCAGTGAACAGTTTGGCGGGAAGTTCGTTTGTTTAATGAATGAAAAAACACGAACAACAAATTTCGTTCATTTAGTTAGATGAACGAACATGAACAGAGGCCGCGTTCGTTCATTTATGTTCGTGAATGTTCGGTAACATGTTCGTTTGTGTTCAATAGTTCATTAGCGTTTTTAATTTATATTTTTTTATTCAAATCTCGACAAATAAAATATTTAATAAGCATCGGTCTGTTATATATTTTGTTCATGAACACTTGTGTTTGTTTGTTTTCATTTGTGTATGAGCACTAGTTTGTGTTCGTTTGCAGCCCTAGAAATTATGAGCATGATTTTGTAGGGGAAAACATAAAATAGAATTGTGGTTCTCACCTCTTGTTCAAGCTTAAATAGGTGTCGAATGAAGTGCTGGTGAAGCCTCTCATTAGCATAATTTATTAACAGTTGTTCAAAGCTATTTTTCTGAAAAATTAAATATATAGGTTGTTGAATTTTTATAAAATAAAAATAAAAATATTTAATGTCAAATCACTTGTATACCTGAAACGACTCAAATCCATAGATGTCAAGAACGCTTACAGACCTTCCGGTAACCTCTTTGTCCCCCTTGAGTGATCTATTAATCGTTTCTACAAGCCAACTGAACAAGCTTGTGTAAACAAACTTTGCCAACGCGTCTCTTGTATCAATTGCCTGATATAAATAATATTAATAATAATAAGAGTTAAATGCTTGGTTGGTCCCTGTGGTTTTCAAAAATTGCAGACTTGATCCCAGTGGTTTACTAATTACACGCGTGGTCCCTGTGGTTTTCAAAAATGCACTCGGTTGGTCCATAGCCCTAACATCAGTTAAATTTCTTAGTTAACTATATGTGAAATGACTATATTACCCCTGAACAATCACCATCAGTAAAAACCCACCACCCACCTTCATATTTAACAATCACCATCAGTTGTGATCTTGGAGTCTTGAATCAATCAAATCAAATGGTATTAGTCGCAAGAAGAAAGAGCACCGGAGACGAGGGAATGCAACTGCAATTGGAGTCTTGAACAATCACCATCAGTAAAAACCCACCGCCTCCACCTTTCACCATCAGTAAAAACCCACCGCCTCCACCTTTCACCATCATCTTGTATCATCGTCATCATCATCGACGGAAAAACTCAGCACCGCCGTCACCTTTCACCATCATCTTGTTGGAGACGAAGTCAAAGCTCACCACCACCGCCGCCGTAGCGGCGGCTCCGGCTAGTTATTCACCGGAGTTATAAAACGAGATGGAGAGATGGGGTTGCAGGTTGTTGTGGGCGACAATTTCAGGAGAAAAACCTGCATCAACCCTAACCCTAACCACCCCAAATCCTCCTGCTCCGCAACCCACTGCCGCACCGCCAATTGAATCCGGATTCGATCGATTAGAGGCGGTGGGTCGAAGGTGACGACGGTGAGGGTGCTTGTGACAGTGGTTGTGGTGGGTTTAAGGTGGTGGTTTTACGGTGAAGGTGGAGGCGGTGGGTTGAAGGTGACGGCGGAGGTGGTGGGTTGAAGGTGACGGCGGTGGTGGTGGGTCGAAGGGAAGGTGGAGGCGGTGGGTTGCAGGATGTGTGGATGAAGATGAAACCCTAAATTGCAGGTTTGTTTGGGGAAGATGATGTGGTGATAGGGATTATTTAAATTATAAAGAGAGTTAATATGCAAGGGTATTTTGGTCATTTAACATGGACTTAACTGAGAAATTTAACTGATGTTAGGGCTAGGGACCAACCGAGTGCATTTTTGAAAACCACAGGGACCACGCGTGTAATTAGTAAACCACTGGGACCAAGTCTGCAATTTTTGAAAACCACAGGGACCAACCAAGCATTTAACTCTAATAATAATAATAAACATTGAATTTTTTCAACCAAGAACGTGCGGTGTGTGCTATATGAGTTCTTCGTGTTACCTGCTGCAGCATCAACGTTTGATTTTCATGCGTAGATAGAGCCACTGTGAGGTCGTTAATCTTACAACCCATCAACCTCGCCGCACTTCGACTAGCTGTCAAACCACATAACTTTCATAATCGTTGAATTATTTAAAGTGATAAAATAGCGGGTCAAAAGGTTAAAACTTTAACGCAAGCCAAGAACGATTAGAAGAATGGTAGAACTAATAAGAAAGGTACTGATATCGGGAAAATCAGTGATATATCGGTCAATAATCGCACAAAATAAACGATTATTAACCGAAACTGTAGCCGGTTAATAACCGGTCGAGGAGTAACCGATTAGTGGTTATTTTTAACCGTAAATTAGGAACCGGTAAGGGATTTTTATAAAAATAACCGGTTATTTTTAACCAGTTTTTAACCGACGTACCGGGAAAAAACCGGGAAAAAACCAGGAAAAAAAATGAAAAAAAAAAATTAAAATAACCGGTTAATTAACTGAAAATAACCGGTTATTAACCGAACCAATTAAAGCATAAATGAGAAAATAACCGACGGAATCGGTTAACCGAACTGGTTAGACAAAATAACCAGTTTGTGCACCTCTAGTACTGATATTTTGACCGATATTTGACACCGATATTAACTGCATAGCTACCAACCGTGACATACCTTCATCAACAACAACTGTGACATGATTTTCATTGTCGGTTACTTCAAATGAAATATTCCCTAACCATAAAATTGCGGCAAGTAATTTGAAGATACGCTCTTGATCTTCATGAGAAATTTGAAGGGCATCCATGGCTTCCTGGTCCAGTATATATTCTTGTTAAACTACTTCGTTCTTGATTCAACTAAAAATAATACCCAATATAATTATAGTTTCAAGTTTACCATCAGTTTTTTCAAATTGTGGGCATCATCAACATCATGGATTTTTAAGCATCCACTTTGATTGAGGAACTTGTACTCGCTCGCCATTCTTAGATTGAGTTTATCTGAGAAACAAAAAACATATAGCTTTAGGTAATTAAGTTTTGCCAAGCGTGCGACTAATGTACATACATATAGGGGCATGTTCGTTACGGAACCAGTTTTAAGTAGAGAAATACGAGAACCGCATAAACACTTGTACTTTTTTGCTTTAAATGTTATGCGGAAAGCGGTCATGTAACCGCTATAAGTGCATTATAAAGTTCATTACTTAAAAATGGTTATATAATGAATGTGTGCCTATATGTATATGTAGGGCGGGGTTCATTTCAGAACTATAAATAATAAATGTTTACCTATATGTATATGTAGGGTGGGTTTCATTTCAAAACTATAAATAATTGCAGAACTTTCAAAACTCCTAATAAACAATCCTTTTCTTTATATATTTAATATTTAGGGTATTTTTATCATTTGTTATATGTATTCTTATGATTACATACATGTTAAGAGTAGTTTAATCATTTTTATATGTGATTTTATGATTACGCATATGTAAATTAGTTTTTTACATATATGCATGGTTGTAAAAATCCCGACTAGGCACCGATTAATCCCAATTAATTCCAACTAATTCCAATTAATCCTTGATTAATCCCGATTAATCGCTAGTCCCCACCCCACCGCCCGACTACCGATTATTGCAACACTGTATACATGTAAATTAGCTATAACACATATATGTAATTTGATTATTACACATATGTAAACCACTCTTAGCATGTATGTAATCATAAAAATACATATAATAAATGATAAAAGTGCCCTAAATATATAAATATAATGATTGTTTATTAGGAGTTCTAAATATAAAAATATATATAAATAAAATTTATATGTATATGTATACGTATGTGTGTGAATTGTGTAAAACAAACCTCTCATATCAGAGGACGCCCCAGCACACAATTGATAAAAGACATGGTATGACCTTTCACTGCGACTGAGTTGTGATATCCTCGACTGCTCAGAACATCAAAAATCACTTCAATTTGTGTCACTATTAAAATGCGACGAATAAAATACACTAATACGAAAATGAAGTACCTTTTCAAGAAGAACTGTTCACAATCCCACAGAAGTTGACATTTACCATGAACAAATCAAGTCAGTCACACAAAAAGCAAATAATATTTTCCCAATATAAATTGGCCAATTGGATTTAAATAATCCCAACTTTCTCAATTTGGCCGATAATAATCCCAACTCAGTTATTTGCCAATAATAATCCGAACTAGTCCCCTTTTGGCCGAAATAGTCTGCGTTAAAAATAGCTTAACGGAGTTAAGTATTTTTCCAAATTACAAACCGATGTTTTAGGGCTTTTGGTTAGAAATTTACCTCCATATACTGCCCTAAACGACGAAAACGGTGCTTCAATTCGGGTGATTAAACTTCCAATTAACAAAAATTAAGCCGTTTGGACTACCGTTTCCAGGCAAGTTATACATAAATCGACTCGTATCCTCGTTCTGATCAAAATCCCTAAAACATCGGTTTGTAATTAAGAAAATAACTTAACTCCGTTAAGCTATTTTTAACGGCGGACTATTATCGGCCAAAAGTGGACTAGTTCGGATTATTATCAGCAAACAACTGAGTTAGGATTAGTATTGACCAAATTAAGAAAGGTGGGATTATTTAAATCCAATTTGCCATATAAATTATCTATTTCAAAAGTAAAAATTCTTACGTGTATGGATACAAGCCCCTTGAAGCATACCCTTTGCATTATAATTAAAATCAATTAATTTTCCCTGCACCACATTTTAATCCAAGTTAGACATCTTGCATGAACATCGAACTCGTTATCTGCTAAAAAAATTCCAAACGCACATATCGGCTAGAATTTTTGTTTCTTGACGTTTTTGCATTCCCGAAAGCTTCCAGTATAAATCCCGATTCACGTATTCTGCATGCTATCTCACTATTGTCACTGCCAACTTCTACCAAATACTCTATCGCTAATTTTGCCGTTACACTCTTTCCCGATCCACTTTCCCCACTAAATCAAAAGAAAAAAGTTAAAAAGACGAAAAAATTGATGTGGTGTATTTACGAAGAAGCAACAAATGGGCTTATGGCTGCATTGAAGTTAACTAACCTGATAATGATAGACCGATTTAGACCATCTGTAAGTATCATCATGAAAGTGATCAAACTTTGGTTGAATGACTAAAAATAGATATAGATATTTTCCAAACATATACATATACATATACCTCACCTCTCATCATATCACTATAGGCAGTGTCAGCCACGTAATATACGTGCGGGCTATCCAAAATCTTCTCTTTGTAAGCCGTGATAACGTCACTTCCAATAATCAAGGCATCTTTAAAGGGGTTGATCGCTAACAGAACGGGCCCCGCCATAGTCTGTAGGCAAGATTACAGGTAAAAATAATCCGGGAAACGAATATTATTATATAGACATGGATTAAGAGTTAAGACATGGAAGATATACGTACATAAATTACATCGCGGTTATATCTATACTGGAGATTACATAGAACTGATGGCTCGTTTACATAACCAAGCGCCACAAGATTATCCACACCATCAAGGATTTCAGAATTTGCAGGTACCAGCTCTCCTGTAGACACTGTCATGACCTGCAATTACAAAGAGTAATATTACTTATATTATTATATACGCTTATTCAAATTTCGACAGATGTTAGCTTGAAACGAAGCAATTTTTCGATTCAACAGAACTCACCGTTCCGTCCAACAGTGTAACAGATGCTTTTCCGTTAACAGCTGATTGTATATTTCCCAGTTCCCACTGCCCCGTCGGGAGCCGACACCACACTCGAAGTTGCTGAAACAAAACAAATTTCAGGGGTAGTTTGGTAATTTTACATATATCTTCATAGTAAAAGGCGAGCAAGGCGCATGCAGCTTGAGGTACCTCTTTTACGGGGAACGTTTTGTGCGTCAAGACGTTGTACATATACTTTTTTTAGGTTGTACATATAGGTGTATATATATAACCATATATAGAGTTTAATTTTGTCTAAATTTAAGGTAAGTGATGCTAGAAAGGTATGAAATATATATATATATATATATATATATATTATATATATATAACAATTATACAAAAATTGTGCGTCTCGCTCACGAAAAGCGGTACGCTTGCTCACAAACCTATCACCTCAGTGCGTCTCATGCTTTATAAAACCAACAACCCTATTAAAAAATAAGCTAATCCATTTTTAAGGTATGCTGTAATAATCTTGAACAACAAACCTACTAATTGTGTGTGCAGTTACCAATACAACTTATGTGTGTAATGATTACTCCTGCAACTTTATATAACTTTGCTTTTTAGAAGTAACATGACCACAACTTTTTCCAGCAACTTTAATCAATCTTAAAGATAAGATCATCATCCATTTGATGCTCAAAATTACTAAATGCAATATGTGACTTATGAACTAAAAGAGTTATGAACTTGAACCTTCTTGATGTAATAATCGATGCTAGTATCCCATCCCGAACCCGACGATGCAGAGGAAGGGGCAGTGGCAAGACCGGCCCCACCGTTCTCCGCCAATCGATGTTCATGCACAGCTGCCATGGTGTAGGGTGACTCAACACATTCCTCTGTTTCCAAAACTTTCCTCCTGCCAAAACTACTATTACCGACATCTTGCATCTTACGGTTACCATCCTCCGAGGACATGCCAAACACGGCGGGCAGCAGACGCCTTCCTAACCGCGCCTTGGAAGCCGGACGTGCAGGCAACGCCGGAGGCAAGTCCGACGGCTTCTTGATCTCGTCTCTCCGCTGGAGAGACTCCAGCATTTCCTCCAACGAACTCCGGACAACCGAAGGCGAAGAAACCGATATCATCTTCCCCAGATTTATAACCACCCGAATCGAAACCCTAATCCAAATCACATCAAAAGTTCAAGATTTACAAAACCCATGTTCCAAAAACATCAAATTCAAATTTCACCCAATCCATACAAAAAAAAAAAAAAAAAAAAATCAAAACTTTGCCAAAAAGAAGCCCTAACCCTAACAATTTGGGGGCAAATAACAATTCGGAATGTAAGCAAAACTTAACCAACAATAAACAAAAGCATGAGCTATAAAAGACAGATGCAATCATAACCCATGTTTCTATATGAGCCCAAACACAAGGAATCTTCAAAAACAAGCAAAATGATGAGTGGGTTGTGTGCTAAAATGGGACTAAATGAGTAATTTGCAGTCTTGAAACAAGAAACAAAAGAAGAATGATGGATTAGGGTGAGAAAGAGAGGAAGAAAAGGAGGATTAAAGGGGGGAAATGGGAATTATGTGGTGAGAAAACAAGATGGGGTGATTTGAAAAATGGGGGGTTTGAGAAAAATAAGGAAAAAGGGACAAAACATGATTTGTTTGTTTGTTGCTTAAAGGGAAATTTTGAATATATTCAGGTTGGTGGTAGTGGCGGGGCGGGGTGGGGGTAACATGAAATTTCCGTTGGGATCTGATTTACTGATTGTAAATTTAGATCATAATTGCGTACCCATAAAATTTAAAGAAACGGCATGTGATGTTTTTATTATTTATTTATTTTTATTATGTGAAGGAAGTATAGTGATGAACAAATTTTATGTAATTATTTTGTATTTATACATTGAAGGAATGTGTTATCAAATATTATTTTATATTTGATTCGGAATGCCAAGTCAGATCCTAGTCCGACCCACCATATATCTGCCATTTGAGATATAGCTAGTGACGGACTCAGGAATTTTCTTTGTAGGTGTTAGAAATGTTTAAGTGTTTGTTGTCTGTTACTATATGTTTTTCCTTTGTTTGGATAGGATCGCATAAATAAAAAAGATAAGATTAAGTTTTTTTCTGGTGTAAAAATAAAATTAAGCTCAAGTGGTAATGCCAAAATCAAAACAAAGCCGAACTAAACTTTTCATGAAAACCGAAACTGAAACCAAACGGTGTTTTAAAAACTAAAAACCAAATTTTTGGATTTTGCTTCAGTCATGAACACCCTACAACTGACACTAGTAAGTGTCTCGATAGAATCATCGATTGAGTTTTTAGTTTTAAAAGTCGACTTGTGAGTAGGGTAGTTAATAAAAAAAAATACCGCTATCTCACTTTTTAAGTATGTTTGGTATTTATTGTAAAAAAAAATAGGTGAACTAAATGGTGTTAGGGCTTAGTTGTTTAAACACGTTATTAGGTATTTGGGTTTAATTGTCAAGGGGTTTAATTTCATATAGGCTTATTTGTTTAGTTGTACAAAATGTGCTTAACTGTTATATATTTGTTAATTAGTTTATAATATGTTTATACAGTTATGTTTGTATAACTTTATTCTTAAGTAATAAAAGTTTGAGAGTCGGTATCAATTTTTCATGATTCTGGTTTACGATTTTAAGGAGTGTCAAAGTTTATGGAGGGTCGTTCATGATTAATTAAATTGCATATATACTACAAAATTAAAAATAAATAATGGTACGCCCACACCCATACTCCCAACTTAGATACACCGTTGGGATGGTAGCTACGTGACACACTCAGGCGGTTTTTTGTTGGTTGTGCCCTGAATAACAATATATATTTTGCAATCCAGGAGAAATGTTATAACCACTCTACTTTTATCTCTGATATCTCTCAAATACATACTTCCCATACGCTAAAATTTAGGTGCTGTTTGTTTTTTCTGTAGGAAAAGGTCTGCAGTCTGCGGACCACATCTGCAGACATCTGCAGGAGAAGAGGTGGACCAAATGTCTGCAGTCTGCAAGGAGAAGAGAGTTTGTTTTTTTTTTATATCAAAACCTCTTCTAGAATCTGCACACATCACCACCGCCACTCTCTCTCTACTCTCTCTCTACATCTGCACCACCGCCATCATCTTCACCACCGCCACCACTTCACCACCACCGCCACCACCACCGTCACCACCTCCGCCTTCACTCCGTCACTACCCCATCACCACCACCGTCACCACCCCGTCACTTCCACCTCCACCGAACAACCACCCACCTCCTCCTTCCACCCCGTCGCGATCGATGATGATGATGATGATGATTCGGTTTGGGGGTTTTGGGAGCCGCACCGATTAGGGTTTCGATTTGGGGGTTTTGGGATCGATTAGGGTTTCAGAGAGGGGTGTGTAGCAGAGATCGATTTGGGGGTTTTGTTTGGGATCGATGATGATGCAGAGATCGATTCAGGTATGTGTGTTTTTGGTGGGGGTTTTGTTTAGGATCGATGATGATGATGATGATGATTGCGGCGGAGGAGGTGGTGTTGGAGGAGGTGGTGTCTCGGAGGAGATGGTGGCGGAGTGGAGGTGGGCGGCGGAGGAGGTGGTGTCGCAGGTGGAGGTGGTGTCGGCAGAGAAGGTGGTGTCGGCTGGAGATGGAGGTGAGAAGAGGTCTGCAGAGGTGTGCAGACATGAACCCAAGTCTGCGTGGGGAAGACGTCGCGCAGACGTTTTTGGTGAGAAGCTCTTCCGGAAAACAAACGAGCTGCAGACCTCCAATGTCTGCGCGCGTCTGCGCGGCGCAGACATAAGTGGCCAGAAGTGCTTCTGGCCAAAAAACAAACACCCCCTTACTCATATATCACTTTAGTGAGGCTAACAACATGGGCAACCCCATTGTTTTATGAAACTAGGCCCCTGTACCCACAAGACATGGGCCCTCCAAATTCTAACAAAAGTTTCTATATAACTCTATATATATAGAGAGAGACTTTTGTCGCCATATAGAGTTATATACATGGTCAATGAGTTTAGGTTATTTTTGTCGCTTCACTTAAAAAATGAAACATATTGTATCTGGGTTCTTGAGGTTTTATTTTTGTTGTCATTTTCATTCAATTGGTAAACTGGGTTAGAATTTTCTATTAACTTCTCCCCTTTTTGTCGTAAAGAGAAGTTAACAAAAAATTCTAACTCAATTTGTCAATTGGATATGAAACTGACAACAAAAATAAAACCTAAGAAATCCAGATACAAAAAGTTTCATTTTTTAGTTAAAGTGACAAAAGTGGCCGGGATTTTACTCTTTGAAGAAATCTTGTTATCTTAGAAGGCCATATTTTAGTATCATCGACGTCTACGAAAAAATGAATAACTAACCAATTTGAAGAAAATCATTTTGTTAATCTATCTACTATAATAAAAGAAACCTGTTTTGGAACACATGTCATTACCACAGTTACTCTCACACATTTTTTTCTGCCCAAATACTTATATAACCCGGAAGTAAATTCTCACGGGCCTAAACTGATCCGTCAAGAATTTATGGATCCTATAAATATATTATAACCCGTTTGCAATTAGAGTTGAAACCCTAATTTTCCATTGCAAATCTGCCCCCATTCGTATTCTCCCACAGAAGGTCAATTTCCCTTACCACCATCGTCTGTTGTAAGTTCCTGTAAACCATACATTCTTCATTACTATATGGAATTTGAATTTTTTTCTCATTGAACCCACTTTTGATATTATAAGGTGTGAGCTACAAGGATTTTAAGCCTCTTTTGAATTTTTAAGTTCCTATGGAGTTTAGTTAGGATATAGTGATTTTGTGGGAAGAAAGTTATGATGATTGTGAATTTGTGAGCCCTATGATTATATTGTGATTTTGTGAGCCTGTGATTTTAAGGTGGTTTATTTGTTCATATCATTATTTCTAAATACTCATATCTTCAATTTGGGAACACATAAAATAAATTGCTCCATGCTCATTAGGATATTTATTATTTACGCAAATCAGTTTAAAAAAATCTAAATCTAATGCTTTTGAGTGTTTGCAATGTAGTACCTCTATGGAAGAATATTAAGTATTTGTTTATTGCTTGCCATTCGAGTCATTTGTTTCTTCCATTATTTTGTTTTAGTGTATGACATAAATATTTAACACAGTTTGCTTGGCATATGCATAATTTTGGTTCATTTTTTTGAACGACAGATTCCGGCCTGAACCTGTTCTGACCTGTCACCCACTTGACTTGCCTGGTTTGCCAAGTCTATCCATCACTTTTTGTATGGTGGTATGCGACTCGCTCGGTTGCCAGGTCTATCCTCATATGGAAGTTTGCCTTTTCTCCATGGTTTAGATCAACTACAGTTCTTAACTATGGTTAGAATTTGTTCTTCGACATAGCAATAATGCATTTATATTTTATATTGTTTTTGTTTAGACTTTAGATAGACAACAAATTGTTGAAAACACCTGTTTATAGTGTCGTTAACGAACCAGTTCAAAAGAAAGGCTCTCAGGGTTAGTTAGTTAGTTAGTTAGTTAGTTAGTTAGTTAGTTAGTTAGTTAGTTAGTTAGTTAAGTAGGTCTACCTTTTATTTTTATTTGATCTCCGGATTGATTTACTAAGCAAGATGTATATGTGGATTGTGATGTTCTCTCTGATAGGTTATTGCAGCTTTGTTGTCCATTGAAGAAGTTGAAGATTTCAAGGAAATGTTTAAAAAGATATACATCGATGGTTATTCATTTGAAGATGGAGTCAAAAGAGAATTATTCGTTTGAAGATGGAGTCAAAAGAGTTGTTCTTTCAGCCCTCAATGGCATTAACTGTGAGTATGGTGGGCTTTTCGTACCCAAGACGCAAGACGATTGTATGATTTATTATATATATGAGTATATCCAATAGGTTCATAGCTATAAATAAGTTCCCCTACCCAAAATATAGCTATCACTAAGGTTTTATATGATTTTATCTACATGTACAAGCCAAAAACCCAAGGTACAACAGTTAATGGTGTTTTTTCAAATTAACATGTAGAACGATTTGCATACCGCCATGAAGCTGGAGAGCCGATCAATCATCAATCTACAATACTTTTCCAGTACACTTTCCTTTTGATGGCTAAATTGAATGACCATTGCAATAACAGTTCACCTTTTCACACAAAGTTTGGCAGTATATATTTATTTGTAGTGTTTAGGGATCCTCTATTAGTTTCTTTTTGTAGTGAGTGGGCAAGAGTTTAGGAGGACTCCATGAGGATTGTTCGGCTTGATCCTAAATATATCAAGGTCTAGATAACCAGATTTTTTGATATTGAATACATACACATACATAATTCATATGGTGGGCTTCATGTCATTTTTTTACTAGGTTTATAGCTTGCATTTTCATTAATACACACATCTATTATCTATTATATATATAAAATAAAAATGGATGGGGGGCACGTGTCCAGTGATTAGGGCCGATGGTTTTGTGTGTTTGGCGGACTCACTGACTTATAAATTTTTGTGGTGGATGTTTATACACGCTTGATTTCATTCTTCCATTTTCATTTGTTATGTTCTATACAAATGCTCTGCTGATAGAGAGGAATGCCGGTTAGGGTTTTGACGAAGATTTGCATACATGAAGCTGAAGAATGATTTGCACACCGCCATGAAGCTAGAGAACCGATTGATCATCAATTGTTACTTACTTTGTTTTTATTTAATGTAATATTATGAAATTTCATTTGTATTCTGTTTATTTATAAATGTATAATTTACATAAATTAAATTGTTCAGCCCGTATATTACACGGGTTATAACCTAGTTTTGTTTATAAAGAAAATGAAGATTGAGTTATACCCATAAGATTCTGAATATTTAAAAATAATAATAATAATAACATATTAAAAAGGGTCTCAATTTTTCTTTTCCTCTAAAGCATTCATCATCCTTTTCACCGTAAACAATTAAATTTTCTCTTTTTTTCAATTAAATAATAGTTTTATACATTTATTATTACCTTTTTTTTCTACTCACCTCACAATCACTTTCAAATTATATAAAAAAAATTATAGAGTGTGAAAAGGTGTCTCTCAAATATAAAATATACAAACGAAATTAACATTTTTTTCTCATCTACTCACAACCACTTTTTATAATATAAAATACTTAATCCATTAAATATTTAATGAAATGATAAGGCCAACGGGTGTGGCATCACGCCAGGCCTCCAGATCAGCAATTTTGACGCCCATTGGTGCCCTCCCCCTCCCCGTGCATGTTACCAAGGGGGCGCTACCCTTTGTCCGCCAGCACGCTAAGGCCAGAAAATGGCTTTGAAGGCGGAGCCTATTCTTTTCAATCAATCAAATCTCTTCTCTTTATTTTTTTTATTTTGTTTAATAGAGGGCTTTAAACTATTTCATGGAAGTAGGGATGGCAAAAATACCCGAGCCTGACGGGTATACCCCGAAACCTGACACAAATGGGACGGGTATACCCGATACCCGACGGGTATGTGATTAGTTTTAAAATTTTCGCCGGTATGGGATTAGGTGATACCCGACCCGATTACCCGAAACCACATACCCGTTTACCCGAACTATATACCCGATTATATACCCAATTTTTTTAATTTATATTTTTATTTTCCATTCACACTTTTCTATTAGTGATTTATTTTAGTATTTTCATAATGTGCAAAAATAAATCTTCTTTTAGTATATACCCGATTTTTTTAATTTATATTTTTATTTTCCATTAACTCTTGTCTATTAGTGATTTATTTTAGTATCTTCATAATGTGAAAAAAATAAATCTTCTTTTATTATATGTATTTGATAATAATATTTATGTTTTCTATGTTGTGAAGTAAATACATGTAAGTGTGTAAGTATTATAAAGTTATTATTAATTTATAATAAAATTTAAATGTATTTAATATACACTTTTAATTTATAATAGTTGTTGTATAAATAAAGTAATATAATAATTACAATAGTAAAAAAATGTATTTAGATATCCTATGTATATCTTTTAACAAACTAATGGGTATACCCGATACCCGATGGGTAATTACCTGACGGGTATTGGGTCAGGTATGGGACGCAATTTTATAATCGGGTATGGGTATGGGATTACCCGAACCCGACCCATTACCATCCCTACATGCCTACATAGAAGCTAAAGGAATGGGCTTTAAAACTTCCTATGTGATATGACACTGATGTGATGTGATAAAGCCTTTAGAGGCCTTATATTACACCCTCCAGCCTAATGAATGAATGCTCAAAAACCCTCTAAAATGATTACTAGAGTGCACTCAGGGGCGATGCTTTGAAGGGGCCGGGAGGGGCGCCCGACCCCCTGAACTTTTCAGCCAGTAGTGTTATATATATAGTTTTTGTATATAAATTTTTTGGTATATACGTTTTCGACCCCCCGGTTCTATAGAATTTTTTTAGTATATACGTTTTCGACCCACCGTAAAAAAATTCAAGCTTCGCCACTGGTGCACTACACTATTTTTCAAGAAGTCTAGCTTGTTTATTTAACCCGAGCTTCCTACCCGTTTATTTCAAAAAATATACAAAAAAAATAATTTACTTTAAAAAAATACAAGTACATGAAGTTAAATAAATAAAAGGTAGGCCACGTGAGGATACACTATATTCGTACACTGCATTAAAGGAAAAACATAAACACAAGAACTAAATTTCTTGTGATTTTCTTGGTATGCATTTAACATTAAATTTTCATTAATGGTTCAACAATTTAGTAAAAACTACACGAAATTATGAACACTAATAAATTTAATTAACGTGTGTTTAAATGTTTACTGGCCTCATAAACTATATAACTTGTCTATAACTTTTATATTGATTTTCAAATGACAAATTCTAAATTGTACTCCAAATTGCTTGAAATTTATGAAATCGGTTACACTATATACATACATATATAGGAAAAGGTTTAAATAAGAACGCTTTAATATTATGAGAACCGTAAGAAGGAATGAAAAAAACACGAGATGTTAGTCAAAAACAATTCAAATTCAATTTTCTTTTTTTACACTTATCATTATTATTCGAATACACGTTTGTATTTAATAAACTTTATACTATTGTTATTTGAATTAAGGTGTTATTAGTTTTTCTTTTATTTTATGTTTTATGTGGGTTTTTTTATCTTTTCATTTAATTATCATTTTTTACGAGAATGTTTTATGTTTGGATATAAATTTTGCGAGTTAACACGCTTTAGTGAATGTGTGTGTTTCAACGTTTTTACGGTTACTTTTTTCAGCTTAATGACTTCGTCGCAACATGTGAGTCTTAAATCGAGTTAGTCATTAGTCTCTATGTTTTATGTTTTGGTTTAATTTTTGTGAATTAACACGTCATAACGAATGTTCGTGATTCATCAATTTTACATCTACTTTTTTGTTTAATTTAACGGTCTCGTTGCAATGGGTGAGTCCTAAATCCTAATGCTTGTTATATATTAACAATAACGTCAAGTTGGTGCTCTCAGAAGAGCGCGGTTCCTTAAATTTTAAGTTAAAGGGGTGACACTATAAGTTATGACACATGGACCATTTATACTATTTTCCTTTAAAGTTTTAGTATGAATCCTTTAAACTTACATTTTACACCCCTTTGTATGCAAGTTATACATTTAGTAGCACCCTTTATAATTACTCTTTATTCCTTAACCTTTTACTTTATTTTTCTTAACCAACCATGTTATGACACATGAAGCATTTATACTATTTTTTTCTCTTATAACTTTTAGTATATGATAGTTTATTACTTTTCAAATATACCATTTTGAGGGGCTTATATATATATATATATATATATATATATATATATATATATATATGTGTGTGTGTGTGTGTGTGTGTTTATATTAATTTATTCAAAACTGTGTGTTTGTTTGATAATGTACAAGACATCAAAACAGAAATGTACATGCCATCAAAGTTGCTTCACTGTTTCATTTTTTACTTGTTTTCCCTTACAACTTTTAAAATGTGATGTTTTATAAAATTTTGCTTTTACCATTGTGATAATCCCACCTAGAGGTGGTTGGCCAATATTGGTCACACCTTTAAATGTTCATACTGGCAGTCCCATCTTTTAAGTATTTTGTTCTCGCTAGACCTCCTTTAAAAAAAGTTGACAAAGTGAAGTTTTTTTTCCGAATTTCAAACTGATGTTTTAGGGATTTTGGTCAGAACAATGATATGAGTCGATTGATGTAAAATTTACCTCGAAACAGTGCTCCAAACAGTTTGATTTTTGTTAATTGGAAGTTTAAATACCCGAATTGAAGCACTGTTTTCATCGTTTGGAGCACTAGGGTTTCGAGGTAAGTTTTACATCAATCGACTCGTGTCATGGTTCTGATTAAAAGCCCTAAACATCAGTTTGAAATTCAGAAAAAAGCTTAACTCCGTTAAGTTTTTTTAACGGATGTCCAATGAGAACCAAATACTTAAAAGGTGGGACTACCAGTGGGAACATTCAAAGGTGAGACCAATATTGGCCTACCACCTTTAGTGTGTAACATTTACAGATTTTCAACTGTTGTACCTTTTCGATAGTTTACGTGTTTAATAAAATTTTATATTTTATTTACGAAATACGTTATCGTACGATCAAGCAAAACAATATTCATAACATTTTCGAAACAAAATCCAAGTTACATATACCTGTATACCCTTTACATAACCTAACCAATGTGTTAGAAAGGTTAAAAATGGCAAACAAGTGATAACATAAGTCCACAGGCTATCAAAAATGCAAAATTTTTGGCAACAGAGTGCCTTACGGACCGTAAGGATTTGGTTGCCTAGATGCAGAAAACTTGCCTTGATCACCAAGTTTGGTCACATATGCTCAATTTTTGACACCTAGCATGTAATTTGCCACATTCAAACTGGTTAGAACACTTGTTAGGACACTAATCAACATCCTAGCACCTCATCAAACACTTGTCATCGCCTCCTTGATCCTCCATCATTATTAATAGGCTCAAGTTCTTGAACACTCTTCACACCATTCTTTTCTTTCTCACTCAATTACTCACTTGGAGCTTGCTTCTACATTGAGGCCTCCTACTCTGAGTTCTAAGCTTCCCTTTCAAACACTTGTAAGTGTTTCTCCTAGTCTTTTGCAATATTTGGCAAGATATGAGCCAAAAGTCAAGCAAATTGACTTTTGATTTGTCTTTCGGTTCTAACAGTTTCGATCAAGTCAAAGGTCAAATTGAACTTTGCTACGTAACCGTAATATTGAAGGTGTTAATCCTTTGCGATTACACCCTCTGATCATCACATTACTAGGCGAAATGACGAGTCAAACTTTTATGAAATAAAAGTAAAAAACGCATAAAAGTGCATTTTATGACGAATGAGTTTTTAAGTATTAAAACTTAAAGTTTTAACACCAAATCAGTTTTATAACATTACTAGACATGTTTTAACATGTCTAGCTTGTCATTTCTAGTTCAGTGCTTGTTCCTTAGTCGAAAGTCGAGCGGTTTGACTTTCGAATCTGACCCGTTTGGTCAACCTTAGGATCCAACCAAACCTATTTATATGACCATAGTTATATAAGGAATAAACCTATGAGGTTATACCTTATGGTCATGTCATTTGATAGGTTAAGTGACGAGTTTACTTTAGATACTTTTATAATGTCAAAATTACCTTTTTTGCGTAAAATGGTTTTAAACTTATGTGAGCCATGTTTTTGACATATAATCTGATCATACAACATTAGTAACCAGGTTTTGACATATCAGACTCGTCATAGGATCCATTCAACCATCCGGGCCCATAATTACGCGTACGACCCGTTAAAGTGGCGTAAACCATTAGAACAATAACGGGTCAAAACACCTATAGACACTTTCAAATCAGAATGTAAGCTATTATGAACCATATTATACGAGATCCTTCACTCGTTTGGTTAATAAACCTCATTCTATCCGTTCTTCCATTTAAGCCACGATGTACACTAATCTTATAACAATCTGAAACATTAGGAAACACTTGAGCTTTGCATACATGATTGAACAAGACATCTACGCAACCCATGAGTACATAGTCTCCTCTTTTACGTTTTCTAAATGTTTTGGGTTGATTTATATGTGCCTAATCTTTTTCCAAGTTTTCAAAACTACATATACAATGTGCTAACTATGCAGGTGACTGATTGCAGGACGATCTAGCCATCGATCGAGGAAAGAAGGGATTAACCCTATCTAACGAGACTCGACCTGTGAACTAACCTCCTGGTTAACCACTGTTTCTTCATTGGTGCCCACCGCTATTTCTACTAGCACTATCATCTCTTCTTTTCAAAGATCATGTTTGATCATCAAAAGAACCCCGACCTAGAGAGCGAACCCTATGTCCCGGCAATGGTCAGCTAGGTGGGGAATGCTCCCCTTAACCAACCTATAGGCCATGTCGGTGTGACACCCAGCTATTTTGAGTCCGTACCATACTAGTGTGACACGTGTTATGAATAAATAAAGGAAATATTTTATTATATGTGGTGTTATTATGTGGTAATTGTTGTGTTGGAAAATCTAAACTTAGTTAAATATTATGTTGGCAATAATAAGATAAACGCTTATCGCGTACGAACAAAATGCGAAACAAACGTTGGTGACCTCCCGATTACGGTTAAAATCCTAAAAATATTCTGTTATGATGAAAATTATATTTTTAATCATACTCATGAAGAAAAATTAATTAAAACGCTTAAAAACACTATTTTGCGAGTTTAAGCGCACACTGCGCAATACCGCTCGTTTACTGCAAAATACAGACAACGCAGCCAGTCAAGATAAATAAAATGTAATTCAGCAATATTATGGTGAGTTTATTTTTATAGAGTGACAAAAATAATTTTAAACGCCTTAAAACGCGATTTAAACGCGAGATAAAATACAGGTAGTCAGTTAAATACATGTGTTTAACTAGGTAATATACATATATACATATGAATGCATGTAAGTATGTGAGTGTGTGGTGTATGTATCGACCCAAGATTCCATTTTCTTGCCACCTTTCTTTCAAATTTGACAAGTGTTAATGCCAAGAAAAATGGTCTAATCAAAAAATTACTTTCACATGCATAACAACTTCCAAGACTTAAACACTTACAATTCTTCGTTCATTTTTCCCTCATGAAGCCGTGCACACACATACATACACCCACTTTGAAAATTCAAACTCCATTTTTGAAGATTAAAGCCATTTCCAAGTTTCTTCAAATATTTGAAGATCAATCCATGGCATTTTTAAGGAGATATAAGCTTTTTATCACAAAAACCATCATCAAAAACCCATTTATATTCTTGAAAGGTATAAAATTTATTTTTAAAGTTTATGCTCTTGATTCTTGATGATGATGGTAGAATTGTTTCTCAAATACTTGGATTATTCATATAACTGATATTTAAACAAGAAAATGGTCTTAATAAAAATGAAAATGGAAACATATGTATATATATATGGCCGAAAATATACATATATATAGGGAGCCGTTAAAATGAAAACCATCCCCAGTTGTAAGAACCGCGAGAACCACTCTCCACCAATCAGACTTTGCCATGTATACACTATTATTTTATATCCTAAAGGGTATTTTTGTCTTTTACCCAAACTGTCTAATCTTCTGTCATTGTCTACCTCTTTAAAGCTTACACAACCCTCATCTCTCATCAAAATTCAAACCCCCTCTACTTTTTCATCTCTCTCTCTCTCATGAAAAATTAAACCTGCAACCATAAATCATCTCTTTCTCTCTATTAAAAAACCCTCATCTCTCGTCTTCAAGAAACCACAAAATCATCTTCAAGACCGTGGTAGGGAGGTGGTGGTCAGTGGCGGAAGACGGTGGTGGGAGGTGGCGGAAGACATTGGTGGGAGGTGGCGGAAGACGGTGGTGGGGAAGACGGTGGTGGGTGTAACAACCCACACTTTCGTGCATTGTTACTACACGCTACACTTGTTACGCCTAGTACCAGAGATTCGGATCATAATGTAACTATATCGCATACATCGCTATATCGCAACATTATCGCCTACTATCGCATATTTTATCACTATCACATCACATCTGCACTTGCTGACAACCACGGAGATGTCAAGTGAGGACAAATTCTACCCCCCTTGACAGCCGTGATGTGTCGCAGTGCAACTCATTACTCGAAACACATAATAACGTTCACGATGACATCGATAAAGGACCTATTCTACCCTCCTCGATGACCGTGAAACATCGCAAATAATCGCACATTCGAAACGAAACCCGGAATATTGTATCGCAACTTTGGATAATTAAATATATAATAGGAGTACGTACATACGACCCTTATGAATAATTAAATATATAATAAAACGAAACGGTATAACCAAATCATCGCAACGCTCAAGTCAGAACGGAAGGCCCAGTCCGAACGGATGGACCTGTCCGATCGGATGGCCCTGTCCGACCGGATGGCCCAAACCCCTCTCCTTCTTTTCCCCTTTACCTATAAATACCCCTCAGTCACATCAGGAACACTTGATGTGACTGCTACTGTTCGACCAGACGCTCCAACCCCTTCATCTCTCGATTTCTCGCAATCCTTGTAAGTTCTCGATCTAAACCTTGTACTTTTATGATCTACACTAAATTGTACACCTCCCTATCGTTTAGAAATCAACTTTTAACCGTGAAAACTACTGATTTGAGGTGTTCAAAGGTGATGTCATCAAGAGTTCATATGAACTTCAAAGTATGACCTCATTTTACCATGAACAACTCAGATCTGAGTGTTTTCCACCTGGATTTATAACCATCTCACCTAGAACATTATGTATCTGATCAAAGTAATGTGTGATTCCGGGTTGGACATGGAAAAACCGTCAAAGGCGGTCAGATCTGATGGAACGGGGTGGTTCCCGACCGTTAGAACGGGCCGAACTCGATGGAATTTCAGTAGTTCAACACGATGACACATCACCTCGGACAATTCACCGGTATCCTTTCCAGAAACAATTGAGAGTGTCATAATCAGAAAATTTGAACGAGTTGCCGTCCAATCGGACTGCTGTCCGATCGAACAGCAAACTAACTTCAAACCAGCCGATCGGACAACATGATAGCCAACCGAACGGTCAACATGTCAACCGATCAGATAACATGTCAACCGATCGGACAACATGTCAACCGATCGGACAACATGTCAACCGATCGGATAACATGCCCACCGATCGGATAACATGCCAACCGACCGGTCAACATGTCAACCGATCGGACAACATGTCAACCGATCGGACAACATGTCAACCGACCAACCGAACCAGCTCATCCGACCAGATAGCCATCCGATCAGATTACCACTAGCCCTATTATTCAACTTTACACCGCACCTCGCTTACGCTACCATTCCGTGTTCATGTTAAATCAGGCGCACTCTAAATTAACCCAATCAAGTTGTGTACCGCTGAAT
This sequence comes from Helianthus tuberosus, assembly GCA_030545235.1. Taxonomy (NCBI): domain Eukaryota; kingdom Viridiplantae; phylum Streptophyta; class Magnoliopsida; order Asterales; family Asteraceae; genus Helianthus; species Helianthus tuberosus. Next base: position 58,507,530 of record CM060426.1, on the reverse strand, counting down.
ACGCACTGTGAGTATACTTGAACCCTTTTCGCTTATCGCACTTTTGGGTGTAACATACGTTCTATCAAAATCACATCAAATGCTTAAACCACTTATCACTTGCGAATGACTTACGTGCATAGTTATACGTGATGCTAGTTGCATATGTGCTAGGACTTATACTAGCGACGTCCCACCATGACTAGTATAGTACTATTGCGCCCGACGAGGTCTAGTTTGCCATCGCGTATTCGAGCATAGAGGACTTAGCTGGTAGTATCGGTTTTGTGAGTATATATGTCGTGTATCCCGTTTATGTATGTAGGAATTCGCAACACTTTTAATCTATTACGCTAATATATATATATATATATATATATATATATATATATATCAAACCTGTATACTCGCCAATACTTTTGTATTGACATTATTTTAACGTATGTTGCAGGTAAGATCGCAGACTATCTCAATCAAGCTAGGGAGTCTAGAAACTCAACAAAAATCTAGGTTGTCGGATTGTATTGTTCGAGAGAACACAACATCTGTGATAACTTATGTAGTTATGTGATTGTATTTGTTTATTAGTATGGGATAATGAACACATTAAACATTGTCGCTAATAGTTGTTATGGATTCTCCTGAGCAATCTGATTCGCCTAGTGCCGCGCCCCGATGATTCCGCCATCGGTTGGGGTGTAACAGATTGGTATCAGAGCCATAACTATAGGGAATTAGGCAAGACTCGACCTAGTCCGGGTCGACGTCTTAGAAATTGACCTAGTCTATAGTCTAAGTACCAACAGGCCGACTCGTACAATCCCAGTAGGGTTTGTATTGGGCCTACTTGATACTCTCGATCTAAATTGCTAAAAAAACTACAACTTTGTGTGAACACCGCGTACTACAGCTTCACACGAAGACGCCTTTCCTAAGGCTGAAATACTACTTAGCCTTTCCTAAGGCTGACAAAATACACATGTTTCGAAAATACTCGCATAACGAAACCGAGTGATCCAGTCGAGACCAGGTGTGAAAACCAAGAACTCTCGACGAGATCGCTCACTCAGCGCATTTCTTTCTAGCACGAGAACCCTTCGTCGAGCCAGGAGTGACATCCATAACTCGATGAAAGCCTCCATTTCGAAATTCTAGTGGAACTCTCGGATTTATCCGATGAGCACAACCACAATTGGGAACGAAGCCGTTAAGTCAGGGGTGAAACCCGTACCTTAATAAACCGTTCCACTCTCTAAAATGGTTTTCGAAAAGCTCTCACCAAGGACTCGACCATAACAATGACTCGAGCCACGTGATGACTAGGAAGACGAATGCCATGAGCTGCATCCCAGTGGAAGCATGAGTCTTCTAGGTCAAACGCGCGTGCACGGACTTGTTGAGTATAGTTGGGTTACCTTGGGTAGTCGACGCCTAAACACCCGAGGCACTCCGATTATTTTACTAAGCCCACGACTCGCCGATTTTACGCTTTATGTGTTTATTTTACGATTTATCAATTTTCGCTCCCTGTTTTACGAAACGCACAACTCGCATAGCTATCGCAATCTAAAACGAAGACCAAATGTTCGCAACAAAGCTAATGCCTAAATTACTCGCTTACGTTCTCGCTCACTACCTCTCATCACGTCCTCGCGTATTCTACATCGATATGTATGTGTATGAGTGTAAACTACAACTATCTATATCTAAATACAAACAAATCATTGTGTGAGAACCTAGGAATGTCGTGTCTCCTATGTGGCTCCTATGTGAAATCTATTTATATTGCGCGATACAAGTTTTGATCGCGCTCAATCGCATCGCAAACTCAAAAATCATTATGATCGAATCTCATTCCAAATCACTCTCTGTCTAGATGCCTTCCAACGACTCTACCTCGAGACGAACAGGTAGGAGAAGAGCCAAACGAAGCGCCGATAAGAGGATTGCCTCACTTGTGACCAAGGAAGTGGTCAAGCTCATTCCTCAAATTGCCGCTCAAGTGCACTCTCTCAGCAACTCTCGAGCCTCGGAAGACTCTAAGACGGAAGCGCCGCAATCTGCTTTTCTCTACAAACACTTCAAAGCCTGTGACCCGATGGAATTCACGGGTGAAGGAGGTGTGACTCAACTACTCCAGTGGTTCGATTCTATCGAAGTTACCCTTCGTCAAAGTGGGTGTCCCGATAGTTTCCGTACTACCTGCGCTACCGGAGTATTTCAATCACGAGCACTCGACTGGTGGACTGCCGAACGTAACAAACGTGGGATCTCCGCAGCTTACGCTCTCTCTTGGGATGAGCTGAAAGAGCTCATGAAGAAAGAGTACTGCCCTCCCCATGAAGTTCAGAAGCTATAAAATGAATTTTGGGAAATCAAGCAAGACGGAAGTGACAATGCTGGCTACACCGCGAGGTTCAAGCAGCTTAGCGTAATCTGCCCAAGTCAAGTCAACACTTCAGAAAAAGCCATTCCTAAGTACATTCGCGGCTTGCCTGAGTGTGTGGGTGATTTTGTCGAAGCTGCAAGACCTGCTACCATCGAAGAGACTTACCGTTTAGCCGCCGAAATCAACAACAAATGACTCATGGAAGGGTTTTTCTCCAAGAAACCTGTCAAGCAAACCTATCAAGCAATTGTCATTAACTCTTCAGACGAATCTGCCGACGATTCTCCTTACGAATCTGCCGATGATTCTTCTGACGAATCTGCCAACGACTCTTCTGACGACTCTGCCAACGATTCTTCTGACGAAGCTGCTAACGGTTCTTTCGACGACTCGGCCGAAGATTCTGCAAGTGAGTCCTCAGACGAATCATCCAACGATGACACCTCTTCGCAAGACACAGACAAACCCAGCCGTAAACGAAAGATTTCAAGCCCAAACTCATCAACAATCGAACTGCTGCAACCGAAGCCTCTTCAAACAGTTCCGGTATTTCCAAAACGAGCTTACACTGGAGCTCATCCCCAGTGTTACTCATGTACCTACCATCACCAGGTCGGAGCTGACTGTCGCTATTGCACTAACTGCAACCGCTACAGTCACTTCACCCGCAACTGCCGCACCAGATCAGGAACTTGAGTACAACAACTGCAACTCCAGCAAAAGTTTTCGACATCAGACAGACGTAGGATAACGATGTAATGAACAAATTTTCGACGTAATTTCATGTGTGAAACTGCCCCTACTAATTGATGTTGTCACTATGCGCAACATTGATTCGCATTCTCTCTCGTACTTCGCACTTAGACTAGATTCACACACCTACTATATACTATATCACGAGAAAAGGTGTTTTACCCTCACTGCACTCTTAGAATAAGGTACGATAAACGTGCAAGGAACGACTAATCACGGGTGCACACGAGATTATTTTGGTCAGTGCACGGAGATCGTAGTGAATTCTAAGGTGCCATAAGCGTCTTGACCATGTCTGACGAAGTGTGACATCTATTCACGGAACAAAGGCGTGTGGTTGAAACATGACGGTGTTTCGCCATGCTAACCGAAGCTTTGTGAAGAAAGTGCCATGTGGAGTTGGAACGTAAACCTACTATACTATTGTGGTTATTTTCGACACACTAAACTATACATCACAAGGCGTAACAATCTCAATCACAACTCAAGGTGTGTAATCGACAGACTATTCGTAAGTCAACACGCTTACAATCGCATTATCACTAGAATCTATCCCGCAAATCGCAATCATATATTATGTGTCCCACGCTATCACTTTTAGTGTGTTCTCGTCTAATCGCTTATGTGTGTGTGTCACTTGTTATGCATCGCTTATTACGCATGTATCGCTCTATCGCTTATCGCTACTGTGTATCGCATGCTGAGAATCGCGTATCGTGAATCGCTTGACGAGTATCGCACATCACTCGTCGCTTTTCGCCGTAACGCTTCTCGCGCCTATCTCACCGCTTCAATATTTTCATCGCCTATCGCCATCACCATTTGTGTTATCTGTGTTATCTGCGTTATGTTAGCACACACGACCTCGCTTCACGAGACGAAACTAATAGGGCTAAGACATGGTGGTGTTTTAGCCGTATCAGCAGACTTTCGTGGAAAAAGGCCATGTGGGCTAATGTTAGTTTAAAATTGTAGTGTTGTTAAACCTAATCGAATCGCATGTCCCCATCGCTTACAACACATCGACTGTCGCTTATCACTCGACGGTTGTCGCTATCACTTGACGCTATCGCTCATCGCTTTTCACTTATCGCTTTCTACTTATCGTCGCCACTTTCGCTTATCGCGTTATGTTATGTTATTAATCGATTATTACCTCACTTGTATCGCTGAACGGAGTTCGAGAACGACTTCATCACTCAGTTCACCCTTTCAAGACTTAATCCAACCCTTCTTGTTTGAATCGAGTCCTCGCAATTCTGTCTGTACTATGTCGACACGGATGACACTGCCTCACGAGACGGAAGCCATATGAATAAAACATTGTGGATACGCCGCTGGTACTTCCTATATATAAGTGTTTTACCCATATTGTAGAACTTTCATGGGAAAGTGCCATGCGGGGCCGACCTTAAATTAAATTTTTGGTATAATTAAAAAGGCTTTGTTTACGCAAATTTTAAAACTGACCTTTTCTTACAAAACTTTTCTAAGAACTAATCAAAACCTTTGTATAAAACGAGATTTTCTTGAGACACTGGTGTGACAATCGACTCAAGTCAACGTCGTGTGGCGAGAAAATTTCATAAAACGAGTTTTAATCACCTTAAAATCTTTTAATAACCTAACAAAACCCTTCTCATAGCACTAGTGTGAACATCGCTACATGTTAATGCCGCACCGTGAGAAGATTTTCATGAACAAGTTTTTTCCAAATTAATCGACTTTTCAAAAATTTAAAAACGCTTTGGAGTCGCATTCTCGGTACGTGTTATCGCTTTTGATTGTTCGAATCATATTTCTCGTCGCTCTCGTCAGTCTCCGCAAAGCTATCGCATGGTAATCCTCTATCGATCGCTCGCTGCACTCGTCGCTTTTATCGCTACTCTAATTCGCATCAACTCTCGCAACCCTACTGATGGATTAATTTCGGGACGAAATTCCCTAAAGCAGGGGAGACTGTAACAACCCGCACTTTCGTGCATTGTTACTACTCGCTACACTCATTATGCCTAGCACCAGAGATTCGGATCATAATGTAACTATATCGCATACATCGCTATATCGCAACATTATCGCCTACTATCGCATATTTTATCACTATCACATCACATCTGCACTTGCTGACAACCACGAAGATGTCAAGTGAGGACCAATTCTACCCCCCTTGACAGCCGTGATGTGTTGCAGTGCAACTCATTACTCGAAACACACAATAACGTTCACGATGACATCGATACAGGACCTATTCTACCATCCTCGATTACCGTGAAACATCGCAAATAATCGCACATTCGAAACGAAACCCGGAATATTGTATCGCAACTTTGGATAATTAAATATATAATAGGAGTACGTACATACGACCCTTATGAATAATTAAATATATAATAAAACGAAACGGTATAACCAAATCATCGCAACACTCAAGTCGAAACGGAAGGCCCAGTCCGAACGGATGGACCTGTCCGATCGGATGGCCCTGTCCGATCGGATGGCCCAAACCCCTCTCCTTCTTTTCCCCTTTGCCTATAAATACCCCTCAGTCACATCAGGAACACTTGATGTGACTGCTACTGTTCGACCAGACGCTCCAACCCCTTCATCTCTCGATTTCTCGCAATCCTTGTAAGTTCTCGATCTAAACCTTGTACTTTTATGATCTACACTCAATTCTACACCTCCCTATCTTTTAGAAATCAACTTTTAACCGTGAAAACTACTGATTTGAGGTGTTCAAAGGTGATGTCATCAAGAGTTCATATGAACTTCAAAGTATGACCTCATTTTACCATGAACAACTTAGATCTGAGTGATTTCCACCTGGATTTATAACCATCTCACCTAGAACATTATGTATCTGATCAAAGTAATGTGTGATTCCGGGTTGGACATGGAAAAACCGTTAAAGGCAGTCAGATCTGATGGAACGGGGTGGTTCCCGACCGTTTGAACGGGCCGAACTTGATGGAATTTCAGTAGTTCAACACGATGACACATCACCTCGGACAATTCACCGGTATCCTTTCCAGAAACAATTGAGTGTGTCATAATCAGAAAATTTGAACGAGTTGCCGTCCAATCGGACTGCTGTCCGATCGAACAGCAAACCAACTTCAAACCAGCCGATCGGACAACATGTCAACCGATCGGACAACATGTCAACCGATCGGATAACATGCCCACCGATCGGATAACATGCCAACCGACTGGTCAACATGTCAACCGATCAGACAACATGTCAACCGATCGGACAACATGTCAACCGACCAACCGAACCAGCTCATCCGACCGGATAGCCATCCGATCAGATTACCACTAGCCCTATTATTCAACTTTACACCGCCATCGGTTGGGGTGTGACAGTGGGGAAGACGGTGGTGGGGAATACGGTGGCGGAAGATGGTGGTGGGGAAGACGGTGGTGGGGAAGATGGTAGCGGAAGTCGGTTGTCACTTTCTCTCTCTCTCTTGCTCGAAACAGGGGGTCCTGCCGTCTGCCGCCGCGCCACCGTAACAGTGGTGGCCGGCCCCCCATCTGTCGTCTGCCGCTGCGACGAGTACTGAGTTTGGAGTTGATCTGCCGCCACGCCACCGTAACAGTGTTGGCCGGCATAAGGTATTTTTTTTATGGCGGAGATTATACATCTCGAATTAGATCTGATTTTGGTTTTTTTGTAAAGTGTAATCAATATTTGGGGTTTTTTGAAACCATAATCTTGGAGTTCAATCGTTGGTTTATATGTATAATTCATGAAGTGCAATCTATATTTATATAGAATATGATGAGTAAATGATGTTCAGTCTGTGTTAATTTGATTTTTTTGGACAACCTTCATAATTAGTTTGTGTTAATTTGTTTTTTTTCTCAGTTATTTATATATAATATGATGATGTGTAAATGATGATCAGTTTGTGTGGGTTTGGTTCCACCCGGTTCGGAAGCTTCGGGTCGGGGCTCAGTCAAACCGGGTCAGATTCAGAGTTGTTCGGGTCGGCGGCTCGAACCGATACTTTAGTGACTTGTTACGGCGACGGCAGTGGAAGAGATGGCGGTGCCACGGTGGTGCTCGATTCGATCCCACGAATTCACATTTGATTTTTGTAAGAATTTGTTCACATTTGATTCCATCCTACGAATTCAGAGACTTTTGTTTGTTTTTTACTTTTCTAGAACATCGTATGTTTTCTTGTGCTATATTTGAAAAAAAATGGTTGATTTTCATTTGCTGTATTCGAGCAGAATGGATGCTTGGTGTAATACTTTTATGAGACTTTTTTTTGAAATTGGAAAAAAAGGATGATTTTTGATTAATGTAGATTTTTATTTTGAAATAAAATTTTGGATACCCGTTTGGTTCAACCCAGTTTGGAAGCTTTGGATCGGCGGCTCAGTCAAACCGAGTCAGATTCAGAGTTGTTTGGGTCAAGCTTTGGCTCGGTCTCGGTTCGGGTCTTGCGGTTCGGTCTCGGTTTGAGTTGGTAGAATGTAGTGTAAAAACGTAAAACGTAAAACTTAAAAACATAATAAGACAAAGTATTTAATATTAATTTTAACTATTTTTAATCTCATCCATCCATCTTTTAGATCTAGTGGTTAGAAAGTGGTTCTCTCGGTTCTTACAACTGGAGGTGGTTTTCATTTTAGCGGTCCCCTATATATATATATATATATATATATATATGCTAGAGATTGTGCTTTGTTTAAAAGTTGATATTTGATGTTGATGATTCTTGAAAGATTTATGCATGTTTAATCAAGAAGGTTTTCATGAAAGTTCTTGTGGTTTGAAATGATTACGTGAAAATGTTAAAAGTTTAAAGTGTGTACATATGTGGGTGAGCCGTAGGTATGTATATATGTATAAGTTGAAATTGTGAGTTATGTTTGCATGATCTTAAATATGAAGAATTATTACATGCATTTGATGATATGATGATGATTAGATGAACATGATTTCTTGGATTTATTTGAAAGTTATAAAAAGTATGGTAGATGCATTTAAAAATCTTGGATGAAGATGATATGATAATCATGCATTAGGTACTTGTACATGGTTATATATGATGATTTAATGATCATAAGTTGGTGAACTTGAAATGATATGATGAAATTGAATTAAAACAGAATATGAACACTAAAAATAATATTATTTGATGTGTTATTATGGCATGAAACTTTTTCATAAGTTAGATAGCTTTGCATGTGGTACATGTAGCTTAAAAAGTAGTAAAATGGGTGAAATTGCATGATTTATATGTCTTATTTGAGACCTGCACTATCATGAGTATAACCACCATTTTAATTAGTAAATAACATGTGGTGTGTTAAAATATCAAGTCGTGATGATTTGGGATGGTTACGGTAAAGTTCGGTACAAGACTATGCGTTAAAAACGGTAAAAATCGGCTTTTAAAGTGATTTTTGCAAAACTGTTTTAAATCAGAATGTAAACTGATATATATATATATATATGTGTGTGTGTGTGACTACATATATATAAATACACCAACATAATCAAAATAAAGCTTTTCAAGAAAATCTCAAAGTTATGTGAAAATTCTAAGTATTGGAGAAATGTAGTTGTCTGTAGAATAATTGGTTATTAAATCATTCTTACTTAATTTAGGACGTATAAACCAATTTGAGGGATTGCGATAATATAAAACGCACCCAAAGGTGAGTGTCACGAATACCCCACTTTTTACTGTTTTATATACTGTTTTGGGGGAAGAACACGTCGTTATGAAAGAAAAATATATGTTTTGGTATAAAATATGCTTTTGAATTGTACAAAATGTATTTTCATGGAAAATACGATTTTGGAATATCATAATGTGTTTTATGGAAAAACATGGATTTGGAAAGATGTAGGACTTAAACTGTTTTCGAGGAAAACGGGTTTTTATTGATATAAATTTGTTTCGGGGGGAAATGGATTTTTGATTGAAAAAAATATATTTCGGGGAGAAACAAATTTTTTTATTGATATAAATATGTTTCGGGCAGAAGCGGATTTTTGATTGAAATAAATATGTTCCGGGGAGAAACGGGGAAAATACTACGGTGTTCTGGGTAAAACGATCGTGGAATAAATTAAATTTGGTTGGGACAAGTTCACCTGTCTCGAGAGTGTAAGTAACAGAATAGGCTTACGTCACATGGGAGTGTAAGTAACAGATTAGGCTTACGTCACATGGAGATAACGGAAACTTGTACAACAATAGATATTAAATTATGTTGTTCAGTAGGTTATATATGTTAATGAATTGGGGATGGCACAAAGGAGATATCCTGCCACAAGGAATTAATCATTTAAGTATAGTACGCGTGGAATTGGTGATAAATCTATTTGGTTGACTACCCCGTTGTGACCGGTCGCTTCGGTCTACATAGCGGTGATTGAATTCTTTAATTGTCTAGTTTGGATTAGTGCCTCAATCGTAATGTATAGCTCGTAATGTCTAGCTAACTTACGAAACTGAAGAAATAACAAAAAATTAATATTGAAACCATGGGTATAAGTTTTCGTCAGAGATATGTTTACGGGACCATTTCGGATGATTTCTTCCATGACATTTTACAAAGGAAATAAACGAACTTTCTTAAACATATATGGACGTTTTAAATCATTAAAATGTTTTGATAAGAAATATTTTCCTTACACAAGTTGTTGCGAATTTGATATGTGAACTCACCCTCCATTGTGTTGGCACTTGATTTTTACGTGTTATTCAGGTACTAGAGTTTGGCTTCGGGATTTTGGTATATCGTGTGGTAGTGATGCTTGTCGTGTTTAAAAATGTTTTGGACAACTTTTAAAACTAAATTGGGACCGTGTGTATTTGGATCCACAACGGTCAAGACAACTATGTTGTAATTATGGACTGTATTCAAACTTTAAACTCTAAAGTCATGCTTTAAATAAGTGTATGTCCAAAATAAACAATGCATCGTCTACTAAGATATTTATGGGTACCAACCTCCGTCACCATTACGTTTGTATTTCCGCTACGACATTTTTGGGGTGTGACAGAAGTTGGTATCAGAGCCATTGGTTGTTAGTAACTAGATGTTTTCTTGGAAAACACTAGACTTCAACCAAAGAGTTTTGAGATTTAATCCTAAAATTCTTGAAGCCAATAATTTAAAATAAATATGGATTTTTAATCATGTATGAAAACTATAAAAATTTTATGTGCATACGTGTTAATCTGTTTATCTAGGCCTTATGTGTTATTTTTCATTTCGAATACGCACTTACTTAGTACGGTTACATTGTGTCACAAATGTCGCACTCATACAAGATTATCGATATTCACGACTCCGAGAGCGAGCACTTATGTGTTATTTTTCATTTTGAATACGCCTTATGTGTTATTTTTCATTTTGAATACGCACCCAACCGATGGCGGAAACATCGGGGCGCGACACTGAGCGAAACAGATTGTGCAAGAGGTTCCATAACAACTATAAATTACCAAATATTTATGCATTACGTCCCATACCGTAACATATCAAGTAACACAGTTATTACAGACGAATTGTTCTCAAAGACAAATAAAACTGTTCCGACAACTCATAAATTAATTGTTTTGTTTCTAGACTTCCCTAAGCTCGATTCCAAAACATCCAGCAATCCTAGCATCTTAAACACCTGTCACATACGTTAAAATAGAGGTCAATACACATAGTGTAAAGGTGAGCATACACGTTTAATAGTATAATAGATAGCGAAAGCGGTTTACGCATAACCAGCATGTAACATGTTGAAAAGTGAAGCTAGCAGGTTATCGACAATGAAATATGCACAGACGTGACTTCGAGTTGTAGAATGCGCAACACATATCACCACTGTGACACGTGAAGTAAGAACCCTTAACAACCCCTGTCCACGACAGGTGCTGAGTCCAAACTATAGTACTATCGTTGCTAAGGTGTCAGACAACAATCACTGTGTAAACATAACATACAAGTATTCATCGAGTAACACGTATAACATGCATTGTCAGTTAGCGTATAAAAGTGGTTGCGTTGTGTGTCGAATGTGATTTGAAATAGGTAACGTATGTAACACCCAAAAGTGCATAAAGCAAAAAGGGTTCGAGTATACTCATCGTTCGTCTTAAATGAATAACACAACCTTGGATTGAAGGGAGCGCTGGACAGATTAGCCTGATCACAGTACGATAGTCTAAGCGATGAACAGTGCGTTAAACAGCGTGTCGATGAACTGAGTGACGAAGGGTCATCCGATCAGACGACCTTCTGGACGGATGGTCATCCGGACGGATGACCATTCGATCGGAGGGTTATTCGTTTGGGATGGATGTGTTTGTGTATGATGTGACTTTGAAGTTTTCATTGTAGCATTTTAAAATGAGAGAAGTATCTCTACCTTTCAGGTCGTCCGGTCGAACGGTCATCCGGACAGAGGGCCTTTCGGTCGGATGGTGATCCGTCCAAGTGAAACATTTCTCAGATTTAAGTTTCTTGATAGAATAGTCATTCGATCGGATGGTCTTCTAATCGGATGACTATTCGTTGGAACTGTTATCTTTTGAAGTTTGCAAAATTGTTTAAGTGTTGAAAAGCTTAAGTCATCCGTTCGGATTGTCGTTCGATCGGATGGCAATCCGATCGGACGACAATCCGTTCCGCAATCTGTTCGTTTTGAAATTTGGTAAAATTTGCTAAGTTTAGAAAGTTTTGCGTTTGAACTGAGACGATATGACAACGTGTTAAACAACGAAAACCCCATCAAGTCTAAGTCATCCGATCGGGTGGGAATCACCCCGTCCGATCAGTAACTGTTCTTGACGGTCTTCATGTTCAACCCGTTAAATCGGTTATCTCTTCGATAGGAATCAGTTTCTCAAACTGGCACTTCATTTGTAACACCTCGTAAAATCATGCCCAATATAGTATCGACACGTGAAATGGACTTTAAACGTGTAACGGTTGATTATGAGGGACTAAAGTTGACAAACGAAGAAAGTATATGTATATAAGGATGCAAAGTGTCAACAATGGATAAATATGCCTTTCAATAACCCTACACGATGTTTATACCCTTAAACGGATGAATTATGGACCATACGAAGCCAATTGTGAAAGAAAGTGAGAGATTACAAACTACAGGGGTTAAATGTGTCAACATGTTTAATTTATACCTCTGAGTGACCTTTGAGCAAACCCGAAGCTTTGTAACGATTAATTATGCTCACTAGAATAAGTGATAAAAATTTCACAAGGTTTCGATAAAGTATGAGAAAGTTATGATAACATTCGTATATGAGGGGTTAAAAGCGTCAAATTTGAAATTTAAGGCTTTTCGGGTGATCATAAAGTTAACCAAGGACTTAACAATGTTTGGTTATGTCTTAAGGTCCTTAGAAATCAATTTGATGGGTTAAAAGTGCAAATATGGAAGTTAAAACCACTTTTAAAAGGACCAGGGGCTGAAATGTAATTAATCGAAACTTGTTTGACTGGTAACTGAGGTGCTGGCGCTGCGCCACCACTGAGCCATTCTGCCGTCGCGCGACGCGACGGCCTTAGCTGGCCAGATTTCATGTGCAGGTGCGAGTTCAGCAAGTTAAACCGACTTAGAAACCTTGTATTCGATTCTAGGGGCTTGTTTGTGTGACAACCCTCACAATTACAGGTATCCGTACAATTAATTAATATTAAATTTGTGCTTAATGACTGTGCTTGATTACAACTGATGTTTGAACTGCTTTTTTTTTATTTCTGTTACACACATACATATGCATCACATTTCATATTGTCACTCCATTCATTACATACAAACTTTAGTGACAAACTTGATGCACAAAGCACAGTTAGCACAGTAAGCGGATAACTCAGAAACATGCTGACAATGCCAGCACATAGACAGACACTATATTGAGGCCTAGTATGATCCAGGGACAAGGTACTACACTAGTATGGAGTGTAGGGAAGTAAGGACCATAAAACCGCGTCACTAAGTGATAGTTTAGGTGCCGGAAAGTGCCTAAAACCCACTTAAAATGCAAAATTCTGCATCTATTAACAAAATTCAGCATCTAAACATGCTAGTCACTTGCAAAAATATGGCAAAATGGTCCTGTATGCTTTCCTAAGTGTTGGGAATTAAAAGGGTCACTAAAAGTTACATAAAGGACACTTTATGATATAACTTAGCACTTTAACGGAACGGTATATAACCGAACAACCGGACATTACCCGGAACACAAAAATATTGTTAAAAACATTGTTTCACTTTTTCTGAGCTAGTATTGGTTCCCGAACACTTAAACACATTACATAAGACATGGTACACACTAAACACTAGACATACCACTTTAACCTTCCACTTATTACATTTTACCATCAAATATTACACTTAACCCCCCCCCCCCCCTTGGCTGATTTCGGTTCAAGCATGGCCCCACAAGATTTTTTTTTAAATTTTGCACAATCCCCATGTAATCTCTTTAGAGATTATGGGTGATATTGTATGTACTATCTTGAGCACATTAACCCTTGGATAATAGCAATTAGAGGATCACAAGTACACATGCATCTTCTTCATCACTTAACACCACAAAATCTCTTCCTCTTTCCCTCTAACAAGCTTCAGCCGAACACCCTACCATACACCATCATTTTTTTGTTTCAAGTTCAAGCTTTCTAAGACCATCCTAAGGTGTATCAAGGTGAATAACGGAGGGTGGAACTCACGGATCATCAAGGACCTCTCTAGTTTGCTTTTATCCTCTACATTTCCAAGCTTGATCTTCCCTAGCTTAAAAGCTAGTAGTAAGCTTCTTTGATCCTTATTTATTTCATGTTTATGGTGGATAAAAGGTTATATTATGTTGAATGATGCAAGAGCACTAATGAACACTAAAAGATCATAAACATAAGTCTTGAACATAAAGCTAACATGATGATGAAATCTTGATGAAATAAAGTTGTTTTGTTATGTTGTTGATTACTTGATGCTTGCTTGATGATTACTAGTAATATGATGTTGAACATCATGGTTGAACTTGTTAAAGCAAGATTAAAAACTTGAGTTAACAAGTTAGGAGGTGATTAGTGATTTACATAAAGGAATCACCTCCATATTTCAACATAAACTTGGTAACAAGAAGATTTCTTGAAAAATATGTAAACAAAGTGAGTTGATGATCGTATGGATCCAAGGTTTACAAATGGTTTTTCCTAAATAAACCAAGTTAAAAAGACGACTTTTGAAAGATCATGATTCTTACACTATTTTTGGAAAGAAATAAGTATATGGTTACTAGTGAGACATGAAAATGTGGTAAACAAATATTTTTGCAAAATAGGTCCACAAGTTGTGAACATCTAAAAATCCCGAGAATGAGATTTTAACAAAAGTAAACACACTTTAGAGGGTAACTAAACCCACTAAACACCCCACTAAGTTACTACGCGATTTTATGAAAAACCAAGTTCATGTTATTATATAAAACGCATTGTTTTTACACTTGGTAAGTGTAATATTGTTTAGTGACTTGTTGATGATTGTTTGGATGAATTTTTGAAAAGAAAATGATATGCTAATAAGCATGGACACCTCCGTTTACAAAGGAAACTCTGGCGAAATTTTCTAAAATTCCAACACATAGAAAATATTTTCCAAACAAGTGTTACAAGTATATTTTTAACTTTGTTTTTCAAAATAAACTTCGCCATAGGTTTTGTTACAAAAATACAAAGTATCGGAGGTTGGTTTTCGTAAATAAAACGAGTAAATATATATTTAGAATATATATTTTATATTAAAACACTTGTGTGGATATTTGTTTATTTTGTGGAATAGTTATATTATTTTAGGGTAAAATAATATAACTTACATTTGCCATGACATTTACAACTCCAAAGTAATACCAAAAATCACACGGAATAAAATATTTAAGTTACACACTTGATATTGTGAAACCGAACGCTAAAACGTAACTTATAAAATATTCCAGAAAATACTCTTACACATATATTTTCGGTAAAATATTATTTTGGAAACTAAAGAAGTAAAAATATATTATTTTTGGGAAAAATACATATATTTTGGGAATATGTTATTTTTGGACAAATAAGTTAAATATATCTTTATAAGTGGGACTTAAAATATATTTTTCGAAACTACAAATATACATGTATAAATACCCCCATCCTTGGGAAGGAAATACGAAGTTAAAATACTTGAGAAGTAGGAATACGAAATATTGTTTAACAATTATTCCAAACATTAACTATAATTTAAAGTTAAAATAATTATTTTAACTAATAATTATAACTTGGAATAATTTTGGGAACACAAGTAACGTAACTCAAAAACCTTCATACTAAGCAAAGGCACGACCCGTTCGTCTAATAGACGTTAGTACACTGTAGGTAGTCGTGTTTGCTGAGGAGACTTGGGTTACACATTCGGAAGACGCAATACAGTGAGTTCATGTCCCCCTTTTCCTTAAACTGTTTTGTTTACTTACTTCGGGGGTGAAATACATGTTACAAAGGGATACTTACAATACTATTGGTATGATTAGCCTAGGAAAGAACCATAGATCATGTGATAGGGTAGGCAGATACTTGGGACCATTAATCCTCGTATCAGGACCGAGGGGCATGAGTGATAGATCTATTTGGGTGTAGCGAGCCCACACCCATGAGGCCGGGGCGGCCCATAGTGGTGACTATGTCTTCCAGCCGAGAGCCCGGTACAACTTTGCTAGGTTTGAGTCTTCCTACACCGTCACACATATCAGTGGCCTTGCAAACCATTGGTGATCTTTTCCTTGTTTGCAATCATACCGGGACATACATACATTGTTTACAAAGGTTTATACATACTCACTTACACATGAACTCGCTCAACTTTTGTTGATTTTTCAAACTACATGTATTTCAGGGAACTAGCGGATCTGGCAGGGTATGCATGTTTCTAGCTGCGTCGAATAAAAGATGTTATCCAGGGTCATTGAGTTTAGAGGGTGTATTCCTTTCCTGGACGGGATACATAATTCTAAACTCAGGTTTTTATTTAAGTACTTTTGTTGAGTCTTTATGAACTCGTTTAAACAAGTCTCGGTTTGTAACTTATTTTGGGGTTGATGTTTCCGACAATGTTGTTGTGGTATTTTCTTAACTCTATTAATGGATGAACATCTCGTGTTTTTATCATATAGCATTGTTATGATTGTTGCTATGGTATTAAGAAGTCACACCAAAATAAACCCACGCTTCCGCAAAAGCCGGGGTGTGACAACTTGGTATCAGAGCCACGATCACAGTGAACTAGGATTCTTTCTCGAGTCTAGACTATGATCATCAGGGCTCTCACGAAAACATTTTTACATTGCATACACTAAACATCCAGATCCAGGGAACAAACATTTTTACAAACAAAAAGGCACAAATACACATTTCAAAATTTATATTTCAGTCTTAGAGACTGAGGGAAGATCAGTCTTAGAGATTGAGGGAGGACCAGTCTTAGAGACTGGGGGAAATTTAGTCTTAGAGACTGGGAGGTTGGTCTTAGAGACCAGGGATTTAGTCTTAGAGACTGGGAGGTTGGTCTTAGAGACCAGGGATTTAGTCTTAGAGACTGGGAGGTTGGTTTTAGAGACCAGGGATTTAGTCTTAGAGACTGGGGAAGTTGGTCTTAGAGACCAGGGAGTTGGTCTTAGAGACCAGGGATTTAGTTTTAGAGACTGGGGAAGTTAGGGAGTTGGTCTTAGAGACCAGGGAGTTAGTCTGAGAGACTAGGGAGTTTAGTCTGAGAGACTGGGTGGGATAGTCTGGGGAAGACTTGGGTGATTACTTGCTTACATTGTCGTGACTTACATGCTTATTTGATTACATGTTGATATATGTGCATATGTGTGGTTGTGTTACAGACACCATGCCATCTTCTTCTGATACTGGAGTGTCAGACACACTGGATCCTATGGCGATTGTATCGGACGACGAGGTTGTCCCTGAGGACGTGGTCTATACATCGGACACTACGAGTACCGACGAGGACGACTTCCAACCATTTGCCCTACCGGACTTTGGGGACGATATGCCTTTAGCTGATGATCCTTTCGACGGGGATCTACCTCTCATTCAGATCCCTGCTCCTCTCCCTCTCATTGCAGTTCCTGTAGAGGATCTGCCGCTTGACGCGTTATCTGACGACGACATCGATCTATTCATTGAGGGTCCCCCGGAGGGTGGCCAGGATGGTGGGGCCCCAATGGATGACGATGTCCCACCTGCTGATGTTCCAGTTGATGACCTGGTTGCTCCTGTGGTAGAGGTTCCTGCTGTTGATGCCGTTGTCTTGCCACCTGTCGAGGCTCCTGTTGAGGAGGCCTTATCCGATCCGTCTAGTCCAGACTCGTTTGAGTCTGTAGCATCCGCTACTCTTCACGCCCAGGGCGTGCAGCACTACTCCACCGACACTGATTCATACACGGCGATGTCTGCTGCACCCGTTGTTCTCCATGACTTTGACCCAGATCCTGAGGCTGAGTTTGTACCTGCTGATCATGAGCTAGCTCCCATTGATCCAGAGCCTGTCATTGCTCACGACCCTTTACCTGTGCACGACCCTATTCCTGTCGATGTTCCAGTCGTTGCAACACCGATTGTTGATGCACCAGTTGATACACCACCAGTTGTTGATGCCCCAGTTGTTGCGCCCCTGCCTGATCCTATGCCGCCGTCTGCCTTTTGTTCTAACCGTTGTCTTGAGCCGCGTAGGGCTTCATACCTGACGTTTTCTGGTTTCAATGCTTCTACCTGAGCATCTCGTATCTGTGAAGGAAGACTGGACTGAATAGTGAGTTGCAACGCTCGTACACACCTAGGTGTAGTATCCTTTCGACTGAGGGCGTCGGCCACCACATTGGCTTTGCCCGGATGGTACTTTATAGCACATTCGTAATCGTTCAGTAACTCGACCCATCGACGTTGTCGCATGTTCAATTCTTTCTGCTTGAAGATATGCTCAAGACTCTTGTGATCGGTGTAGATGGTGCACTTGGTGCCATACAGATAATGTCGCCATATCTTGAGCGCAAAAACAACAGCTCCCAGCTCTAAATCGTGCGTAGTGTAATTCCGTTCATGAATCTTAAGTTGGCGTGAAGCATAAGCAATAACTTTATCCCATTGCATCAACACACATCCAAGACCTTGGATAGATGCGTCGCAGTAGACTACAAAATCATCCGTGCCTTCAGGCAATGAGAGGATAGGTGCGCTACAGAGTCTATCCTTTAAGTGCTGAAATGCTGTTTCCTGTGTATTACTCCAACGATAAGCAACACCTTTCTGTGTCAGTAATGTAAGTGGCTGTGCAATCTTTGAGAAGTCTTTGATGAACCGTCTATAATAACCCGCCAAACCCAAGAATTGGCGTATTTCGGTTGGTGTGCGAGGTGCAGTAGCTGAACCCCTGCTGGAACCCCCTTCCCATTTCCGCTTGTTGTCACTGGGATTAGTAGGAGTAGCTGGAGTGGTAGCGGTAGTAGTAGCGCTGATACGTTTAGGCAGCCTGTTCTATTCGACTGCCTGATCGGTGAGGCGATGAGCTAACTTGACAATCTGTTGTATGGTGCCAAGATTCGCTGAGGTTACGTGACTTTGAATCTCCGGCACCAGACCATTGAGATACAGTTCGATACGCTTAATGGGAGGGTCCACCATAGTAGGACACAAAATAGCCAACTCGTTCGATCTTCTGGTGTACGCTTCAATTTCTGACCCCGTCATTTTCAAGTGGTAAAACTCTACCTCCAGCTTATGAATATCATCACGGCTACAGTATTCCTCTTTGATCAACTCCTTGAAATCATTCCAGGGTGTGGCGTTAGCAACAGCCAACCCTAACATCTGAACTTGCGCATTCCACCAAGTCAGCGCAATGCCTTCTAGAGTACCAGTGGCGTACTTCACCCTGCGAGCCTCAGGGCATTCACACATTTCAAATACGGACTCGAGCTTTTCAAACCAATGGAGGAGTCCAACCGCTCCTTCCGTGCCACTAAAAGTAGTAGGACGACAGTCCATGAAAGTTTTGAAGGTGCAAACAGGTGGCTGAGCGTGCTGACCTGTTGTGTATAAGAATCCAGGACAAGATTAAACACAAGAGTTGGTTTAGGAGTGTAGGATATAAAGATCCTAGTGTGAGTTTACAACTGCAGGGTATACCTCCTGCTTGTGCGGCTGCAAGTGCCGCAGCAACTCGCTCGTTAATGAGAGCCGTCAATTGGGTTTGCGTCATGTTGATACGTCCAGACATGATCTTCATAGCAAAGATAACATAAGTGAGAGAGGTTCGCGAGTAGTGTGACAACAGAAGAGAGTAAGCACACAAGTGTTCTCATGCAATAGTGTTAAGTTAACCTAAGCATACCCTGAGCAAAGTTCTATGCAATTCTAGCAAGTAGGCAATAAGACATGTACCATATTACCTAGGATGTTGAGTCTTGCACGTGGAGCGAGGCGTCGTTGTGGATCGTTGAGCACTGTTCTGGTTATAGTCTGGTTTTAATAAAAACGTTTTCCCCTTATTAAAACCGAGTTCTCTATAACCAATGGCTCTGATACCAATCTGTCACACCCCCAAAATCCACACGCGGAGTACCACCGCTTGGAGGCGTGACTGACCAGGATCAAGCCACCAATCATATTGAACATATAAGTAAATAGTAAAAGTCATTTATCGATACGATAGGTGCTTTCAAAAATCAACCATAAACAAGTGTGTAGCGGAAGCAATAATGTAAGACCCAACATAAGTTTAAGTACAAAATGTCATAATGTTTAATAACACATTCACGATCCATGTCCACAACGACCGTGCCTCCCGTGCAAGCTCCAAAAGTACCTAAGGTCCTGCAAGGCATGTAACAGAGAGTCAACAACTAGTTGAGCGAGTTCACAGTTGGTTATTTAGTTATAATGTTCTTATCGTAAATCGTATGTTCGTTTAGTAATCATGTATCGTATGTAATGGTATCGCGGCCCTCTAGGCATGTTTGCGAAGTTTAGTGGGGGTTTCCCATATGTTCTCTAGACTAGGTATATTTGTATCGCGGCCCTCCAGGCATGTTTGCAAAGATTAAAGTATAGTTCGCGGCCATTCCAGGCATGTTTGCGAAGATTAAAGTATAGTTCGCGGCCATTCCAGGCATGTTTGCGAAGATTGTTCTAGTATCGCGGCCAATCCCGGCATGTGTGCGAAGAGAAGTATATGTATCACTAGTCTTGTAGTATCTACCATTGACCTTCCTCTCCCGAGGCCTATGGTATGTAATTCCGATAACTCTTAAGCATAAATAATCAATCAACCCATTCCCAACCCCGGGAATCCCATGCCTTGGTAGAAGTGTGAACTCACCTTAGTTTGCTCGGTATGCTAAGTTAAATGCTCACAATAAATCAGTCAAGTCCTATAGGGCACGTATACTCAATCAGTTCACATTGTTTGTAAAGTTTCACATGGAACTGGCGTCACAGTAATATCATGGAGTGTTTGACAGTTCATAACATGCAACATAAGCAGTTAATTGCATCCATACATTTAACAGAGTTGGCATCTAGCAGAACTAACAAGTTAACTGAGTGAATAAAGGTAACAGATTTCATGGAATAACATAATTAATCCACTTCATTGGAATAATAAATAAACATAGTAAGTCAGTTAACCCAGTTAACAACTTAACAGAATTGTCATCTAACAGAGTTATTCATTACAATGAAGTTATCAAAATACATATTTAACAAAGTTAAATAAACTAACTGAGTTATTCCAGTGGTTAGTTAAGTTAAATAACATAATTAATAACATTAATAATAATAACAGTTAACATGTTGCCAAAAACACATAAGTGCCGAAAACACCCTATGGCCGAAAACACTTATGTTCGAAATCCCCCTTGGCCGAAATCCCTATTGTTGCCGAAATCCCTCATTGGGCCGAAATCCAACTTGGGCCGAAATCAACATGTGGGCCGAAATCGCTTTATGTGATTTCGTCCAGTTTATTATTGTGGGGGGGTGTTTTCGTTGAGCATGTGTGTGACGAAATCACTAGGGTGCCGAAATCCCTTAGTGATTTCGTTGGTTTCCTCATCATCTTCAACAACACTTACAGTAACATAAAAACCCAGCAACTATAATTTCCATTACAGTTACATGATCTGATATACTTGAAATCATTTAATCAAATTATGATATGTAACAAATACATTACCAAATCATTGTGAAATCCAGAACATATTTCAATCAGTTTATCATTCAATAACATATACCCACTGTTGATCCAAACATCCAAGATACAGACAGTTCAGAGATAATAATTATCTAACAAGCACACAATGATCAATCACATAATCACATACATAAATATATACATACATCATGATTAAACATCCAATAATCATACGATATGCAACTAAATCAACTGAATCATGAAATCACTAACCAAGGATTAAACAGAGGTTTTGGCTTCAAATGAGGAATTCTGTTTGTTGGGTTTCAGAGGTAGAGAGAGAAACAATGTGATAAGATAAGGTTTGGTAAGTGGGAAACTTCTCCGAGAAGATTGTTTATAAAATAAATATATAATAACTCAATACTGGGCCAAGGCCCATCTCTGTTTTCGTCAGCCACATGGACGAAAACACCATGTGTTTTCATCAGAGGGTGTTTTCACATGAGCAGGGGTGTTAGGCCAAACATCCATAATATGCACTCCAAATATAAAATATATCGCAATACGATTTAACGTTTTTCAAATGTAAGCGTTGTGAAACAAACAAGTCGAGTAACAAACAACATAAAAAAAATTAACGTGCAAATAATGCGAAGATGGAAATCTTGAAAACTCGAGTTGTCACATTATCCCCAACTTGAAAGAAATTTCGTCCCGAAATTTAGCATGCGGTTACTGAGGAAGCTGGGTAAGTTATCGTTTACTGGTTCTCCTGGGGTGTCACATTATCCCCCCGTTGATTTGGAATTTCTTCCCGAAATTCTGTAGTAGCTTCAGCCTCAGTAGTAGTTGCATTGTTTTCGAACAACCGAGGATATTTGAGTTCCATTTGATCTTCGCGTTCCCAGGTATATTCTGGGCCACGACGGGAGTTCCAACGTACTCGAACAAGAGGTATTCTGGTGTTCTTGAGGACCTTAACATCCCGGTCTGTGATTTCAACTGGTTCTTCGACGAAATGCAACCGTTCGTTGATAGTGAGCTCCTTCAAAGGAACTATGAAGGTCTCATCTGACAGACACTTCTTCAGATTCGACACATGAAAGACGTTGTGAACTGCACTGAGTTCAGCTGGTAAGTTCAGTCTGTAGGCCACTTTGCCTATTTTCTCAATGACTTCAAATGGTCCAACGTATCGTGGATTGAGTTTGCCCCTTTTGCCAAAACGAACAACACCCTTCCAGGGTGAAACTTTGAGTAGTGCTCGATCCCCAACCTGGAACTCGAGTAGTTTCCTGTCTTTATCGGCGTATGCTTTTTGACGGTCACGAGCTGCCGCCATGCGTTGTCGTATTTGAGCAATCTTTTCAGTAGTATCAACTACCATTTCTGGACCTGTGATCTGACTGTCACCCACCTCTGCCCAACAAAGAGGTGATCGGCATTTACGCCCGTACAATGCCTCAAATGGAGCAGCTTTAATGCTGGTGTGGTAACTGTTGTTGTACGAAAATTCCACAAGTGGCATATGTTTTTCCCAGCCCTTGCCAAAGTCAATTACGCACGCCCGAAGCATGTCTTCTAGAGTTTGAATAGTGCGCTCAGACTGCCCATCTGTCTGAGGATGATAAGCTGTGCTCATATCTAATCGAGAGCCAAAAGATTTGTGCATTGCTTGCCACAGTTCTGAAGTAAAACGTGCGTCACGATCAGAGATAATAGAGGTGGGCACCCCGTGCCTCGAGACAACTTCTTTAAGGTATACGTCTGCTAGAGTGGAGAACTTATCCGTTTCCTTGATAGCCAAGAAGTGAGCAGACTTTGTGAGTCGATCCACGATCACCCAAATAGTATCATTTCCGCGCTGAGATCTAGGTAGGCCAGTAACAAAATCCATGGAAATTTGTTCCCATTTCCATTGTGGTATCTCAGGCTGTTGGAGTGGGCCTGAAGGTTTCTGATATTCCGCTTTGACTCTCGCACAAGTCAAACACTTGCTAACGTAAGTGGCTATGTGGGCCTTCATGCTAGGCCACCAGTATGTAGTTCTGAGGTCGTGGTACATCTTATCCGAACCAGGATGTACTGAGTAGCGAGACTTATGAGCTTCATCCATTACAAGCTCGCGTAAATTACCATAGAGTGGGACCCAGATGCGTCTTGTTACATAGTAGGCGCCGTCTGCCTTTTGTTCTAACCGTTGTCTTGAGCCGCGTAGGGCTTCAGACCTGACGTTTTCCGGTTTCAATGCTTCTACCTGAGCATCTCGTATCTGTGAAGGAAGACTGGACTGAATAGTGAGTTGCAACGCTCGTACACGCCTAGGTGTAGTATCCTTTCGACTGAGGGCGTCGGCCACCACATTGGCTTTGCCCGGATGGTACTTTATAGCACATTCGTAATCATTCAGTAACTCGACCCATCGACGTTGTCGCATGTTCAATTCTTTCTGCTTGAAGATATGCTCAAGACTCTTGTGATCGGTGTAGATGGTGCACTTGGTGCCATACAGATAATGTCGCCATATCTTGAGCGCAAAAACAACAGCTCCCAGCTCTAAATCGTGCGTAGTGTAATTCCGTTCGTGAATCTTAAGTTGGTGTGAAGCATAAGCAATAACTTTATCCCGTTGCATCAACACACATCCAAGACCTTGGATAGATGCGTCGCAGTAGACTACAAAAGCATCCGTGCCTTCAGGCAATGAGAGGATAGGTGCGCTACAGAGTCTATCCTTTAAGTGCTGAAATGCTGTTTCCTGTGTATTACTCCAACGATAAGCAACACCTTTCTGTGTCAGTAATGTAAGTGGCTGTGCAATCTTTGAGAAGTCTTTGATGAACCGTCTATAATAACCCGCCAAACCCAAGAATTGGCGTATTTCGGTTGGTGTGCGAGGTACAGGCCAGTTCTTGATCGAATCTACCTTGGATGGATCGACATGAATCCCATCCTTGTTCACCACGTGGCCTAGAAAGTGGACTTCACGAAGCCAGAAGTCGCATTTTGAAAACTTAGCGTACAGCTGTTCCGTTCGAAGGAGTTCCAGAATAAGTCGTAAATGCTGCTCATGTTCCTCCCGATTCTTCGAATAAATTAGGATGTCGTCGATGAAAACAATAACAAACTTGTCAAGATAAGGTTTGCACACCCTGTTCATAAGATCCATGAAAACCGCAGGCGCGTTCGTTAGCCCGAATGGCATGACCAAAAACTCGTAATGGCCGTAGCGAGTTCTGAATGCTGTTTTGGAGACGTCCTCATCCCGGACTCTCAGTTGATGGTAACCTGACCTCAGATCAATCTTTGAGTAATAGCTCGACCCTTGCAACTGGTCGATTAAGTCGTCGATGCGTGGAATAGGATAGCGATTCTTTACGGTCACCTTGTTTAGTTCGCGGTAATCTATGCACATACGAAAGGTACCGTCTTTCTTCTTCACAAATAATACTGGAGCTCCCCAGGGCGAAGAGCTAGGACGTATGAAACCCTTTTCCAAGAGTTCTTGCAATTGCTTAGACAGTTCTTCCAGTTAAGTTGGAGCTAAGCGATAAGGCGCTCGAGCTATGGGTGCTGCTCCTGGAGCTAGCTCGATCTGAAATTCGACCTGGCGATGTGGCGGTAGCCCAGGTAACTCTTCAGGAAACACTTGAGGAAAGTCGCGTACTACAGGAATATCCCCAATCTTTTTCTCCGTCGTCGATGTATCAGTAACGAGTGCTAAAATAGCTATGTGGCCCTTTCGCAAACACTTCTGTGCCTTTAAGAAGGAGATGATGCCACTCACGACACCACTCTTATCACCTTGAACTTCGAGAGGTTCTTTTCTGTCACACCCCGACCACGTAGAACATACAAAACGTGGCGGAAACATCGGGGAGTGTTGTAACAGAATTAATGTTTCACAACCATGGAAATTTAAGTTTCGTTTTATTGATTAAAGTGTTACAATGTCTTAATCAAACAAGGATATACAACATAATTAACTAGTCTTGCATCTTTTATTGCCACTAAAGCCCAAGTCTGTCTATATGTATCTTGATCATCTTATGCAACAACTCCTGAAAAACACATGTGAAAATAGGTACGTCAGCATAAAAATGCCTGTGAGATACATAGGTTTTGTGAAAATGAGATTCATGACTTATGTTTAAGAAAATGTTTAGTCATGAACCTTTTTGTTTGCTTTGTCTTTATAAATCATTTGAAAAATAATAAGTTCAGATGATATGTATAAATAAGAATAATGTATGGTTAAATGAATAACCATGTAGAAATGAGTTTGTATAAGATAAGTTGTTTGTAAATCAATGTCTTGTGAAAAGTATGATATTTGTAATAAATGTTATATATCTCAAACTGAAATGATTCAAATAACGCTACAATATGTGATATCATACAAACACTTATATATAGGAAGTACCAGCGGCGTATCCACCATGCTTGTATCATATCACACACGCATCGTTACTTAATCACTTAATCAAGCCAAACCAATGTAATAAGTCTATGTTTAAACGAATTGTCAAATGTATTGAATAATATGTCAAAGTGTTCATGTCAAGATGTAAATTATGTCAAAATGTCTATGTCAAATATCCATGTCAAATGTCTATGTCAAATATCCATGTCAAATGTCTATGTCAAATATCCATGTCAAATGTCTATGTCAAATATCCATGTCAAATGTCTATGTCAAATATCCATGTCAAATGTCTATGTCAAAATGTCATGTATGGCAAGTGAAATGTCTCAACTAAACCATATGCACAAAAACAAAGTATTGAAGTAAAACTTGGTTTAAATCAAAGCTATGTTTTGTGTAAATGCATGCAACTATTTAATATGTACATTTATGCGGTATTGTGAAAATGCATACATCCAAGCCTTGCGACTGTGGTGATAAACCCTTTAAACAAATTAAAGGTCTATCTGTCTTATATCATCGAATTCGGTCATTCCTTTCATCCCCTTTCCCTGGGACGTCCGGAACGGGAGTTGTCAATTCCTATGGTACCACTACCTACTAACGAACGACGTAGCTAATGTTAATGAATGTATTGTCCCATGTAAACAAACCAAATGTTATACCAAAATGTAAGCATGTGAAAACAATGCACTAAGTATGTAATCAAATGAACATACATAGCGTGAAATGTCATGTAAAACGATGTACTAAGTAATGCACATAATGGGCACACCTAGCATGAAATGTAATGTAAAACAATGTACCAAGTAATGCACACAATGGGCACACCTAGCATAAGATGAAATGAAATCATGTACTATAATGTACTAACGAACATAGCAGTATATGATGTGAAAACAGGAAAGCATGAAAGTAACAAGTAGGCACATGTGTTCCACCCCAAAACAGTTTGGAAAAACAGTAAAAGAGGGGTCTATGTACTCACTTGAGATTGCTCAGTAGTTCTGGAGTGACAACCAAACAATGCTAGAGATCGCGGATATCAAACGGCACCTAATATAGGTAACTATGTTAATAACCGGACCTAAATCGGATTATTGGATAGAATGCGGTTTCGTAAACCAAACGAGTATAGAGACTCGTGTCATACGGTTTAACAAAGCCTACATACTAACTGAAACTTAACCTAATTGTTTACGACCCATTACGACCCGTTTAGGTAGCTTATGCTACTTTAACGCGTCGTTCGCGTGAAACGCGTTCGGACCGCCTAACTAGCCCTATGACAAGTGTTATATGCCTAAACATGTTACATAATCAGTTATGTGACAAAGGTTTAGGTTACATATGCTTAATTACCAATTTATACATGAAAAGGGTATTCTGGTAATTTACCTAAGGCATATAAACTACCTATCATACAACTACTCAAACGACGTGACCATAGGGTATAACCTCGGAAGGTTATTCCCTACCTACTATGGTCACCTAATGTGTTTGGTCGGATCCTAATGATCGACCAAATGGGTCGGGTTCGAAGTATAAGCGATTTATTAGATCGCTTACCCTACGACCCTAGACAACGTGGTAATCAGTAGGCTTAGTCCCAAGGGACTATGACCATCGTGATTACAATCACGTTGCGAAGTTCAAACGAACTTCGCATTGACCATTACTGGTCAACGCTGAAAGTCAAACAAAGTTTGACTTTCTGACTCGAAAAGCAGTAAAATAAGGAAAAGAACGAAAGAATACTTACGAAGGGTCCCCGAATGCTAACCTCGATTCAAAAATCTCAGGTATGAAACAATAGTTTCAACTTAGAGTGTCTCAAATCAAAGTTCTAGTGATTTTAGCAATGGGGGTGTTGGGGTATTTATAGGAATACCCGAACCGTTAAGATCGCTTGTCGAATATCGTGCCTTAATCGTATCCGTACAAGTGTCGGAAAGTTATGGTGCCTAAATTCCATCCTTATCCGCTGACTAAGCAAGTTTAGAATGTGTGGTTGTGAATTAAACAACGGCTAATACATCGAATCTGGTCCCGAATGCGAAAAACTGAGTTTCTGCATGTTTTCTGCCCAGAATAGGCAGTCACGTAGCGCGACTGGTAAAGCCTATAGGGCTCGCGCTACGCTAGCATGCACCAGCTTCAGAAAAGTTTCAAAATTGACAGTTTTGGTCCCTGTGGTGTTTTAAGGCCTTTTTCGATGCGTTTGAACCCCGTTAACCTCATTTCAAGGCTCTAAAATGAAGTTAAAGTATAGGGAACTCAAAACATGTTCAAAAATATGCCGGATGTTGGTTCGTTTGGTCGTACGATCGCGATGTTCGCTTAATAACGACGGAATGCGCACAAGCGCGAAAAACGATCCAAATGACGTGACGAATGGATTTTTCTTATGGCGAACACTAAAATAAAATATTTTAGTGCTTACATAAATTTTTGGATGTCCGGATGTATTCAGAACGTAAGTTATGCGCGAAAATGCAAACTTGTGCACTTTTTGACACTTTTAGTCCCTGAATGACCCAAAAGTTTATTTTAGCACACCGAACCCCTCAAAGCTTATTTCTAAGTTATGTAAAGGTTATTTAAGGTATGTTAAGCCTATTTCACTATTCCGGAGTGTTCGTTGCATTAAACTGGTTATATTTACGCATCGGTGCGCGTATAACCTTCCAGAAAGCGATTTAGAGTTTGAAATTGAACGAGAAATGATATGTGCAAATGATACACATATTTTTACAAATCCCAAGTATGAATTATAATATTTCATTGATTTGGTATTTGTTTGATGGCCGTGAAGGCACAGGTGTTACAGTCTCCCCTACTTTAGGAAATTTCGTCCCGAAATTTATTTAGAGGAAACTTGTGAGAGCTTGAAAGCATGAAGTTGAAAAGATCGAACAACATTGGTTTGGGTTCTGAACTTCTAGTAACTTTAATAACATCATGATTGCAATGTAAGAGGGATACTTATATACAAGTATATGAAGCGTCATTGGTGCGTCCACCGTACCTCCATTACATCGTTCTCATTTCGTTATTGTTGTCACTATCGGTTCTTACACATAACAAATCTTACTGGGTTTCTGTGCACTAAATTTCATAATTATG
Source organism: Helianthus tuberosus (assembly GCA_030545235.1). NCBI lineage: Eukaryota > Viridiplantae > Streptophyta > Magnoliopsida > Asterales > Asteraceae > Helianthus > Helianthus tuberosus. The sequence goes on along the minus strand of CM060426.1, from coordinate 58,478,628 downwards.
TACGCGTCCATAATTCGACAATTCCTTGCATAGTTCACTCAGTCCATTTTATAATGTGCAGGGGAAAACCAAATGAACAATCCTGTGATGAGTGTGACTAGACCGCCATAGAGTCCTTTTAATTAAATCAATAAATGATCTAAATAGACTATCAAGGAGTCTGTCCAGCTACATCACTAGATGTCGTTCTTTAACCAAATTGTGAATCAATCTTTTTTTTTTATTAGACCACTAAAGGGTCTCTTATGAATCATGGAGCAGTACTATATAATCCAAGGGTCTTAACTATTACATAGAAGCCCATTAAGGATTGAAGGTAGTATCTTTTGAATATCCTGCTACGAATCCCTCATATAAAGATATGAAAGATCCTGCGAGGATTTGGATAACGAATATCCAGAGTATTAAAAACACAAAAATGCATAAAAGAAAACATAAGATGAATAATCACATAGTCACATAATCACAAAATTGTTTAACTAGAAGTTTGTTCTGCTAACAGAGTACATGTATTTAAAGTACAATAGGAATCCATCTCGTGGATTTCATTTAGCACTTTAAACATTATCAAGAATCTAACTATAAAGATAGAAAGATTCAAAAAGAAAATTCGATTTCGATTACTAGAACCCGAAATGTTCGAATTTAGGTGTATAAGGAATCCAATTAAGGACTCTGATTTGAATGATGATCATCCACAAGGGTCTAAATATGAAGATAAAAAGACCCCATGTGTATTTTTTTGAAGTTTGAAGATGTTTTGAAATCTTGCACTGGATGTGCTTAAGTCAAAACATGAAGTAAAAATGCTTATGAAGTTGTGATGCTAGATATGTCAAGGCGACATATGAAGCAGAATTTGAAGGTTAAGTCAATGTATGAGGAAAATATTTTTGAAAAAACTATGCATGGGGTTCTTTTAAGAAAAATGTGTTTAACGTTTTTGAAACCTTATATATAATACTTTTTGAAATCATAAAGTAGGTGTATTAGGTAGATATATTTACAAAAATGTTTTAAAATCATGCGAGATGAATTTTGAAATTATGTATAAGGTTTTTGAAAGACATGAATGATGCTTTTCGAAATCATGCACTTGATCAGAAAATGTATTGTGTTAATATTGTCTTCAGACTATATGAAATATTTTGAAATTAGAAAGGTTGGTTTTGATAACATGGCCAATGTTTTTGAAATAACATAGACAATGTATCTAGAAAAATTGTTTTCAAACTATATGGAATGTTTTGAGATCATGAAGATTGTGTTGAAATACTTGTACTGTGTATGTTGAAAAATCAAAACGTAATGGGTATGAGATTTGAAAATATCCTTAGTTATCCAACCAAGGATTCAAAAGTACAGATGTGCAAAAAGCACGATTACTCATAATTTCACTTTATTTCCTGTACTTCGTTTCTTAGAATGAAACGAGTACTTAGAACTTTCGAGGAAATTATGAGCGATCACTTGAAAGAGAGAATCACAAGAGTAGTTTGTAAGGAACATAGTTCCTTAGTGCAGGTATTATAGGGAAAAGCCATAAACACATGTAATGATACTTGTATAGCAGAATTGTGAACAACAACTTTTATTTATGAACAAGACATATTGTTTCACAATACACGAGAACAAAAGAAACAAAGGCATAAGACAGCAACATCCTTTGTTCAGCCGAATGCTCATCCAAGGGTTGGATTTGCATTAGCAAGCTTTGGGCAGTTGTTCCTGAAATGGCTCGTATCGCCACAGTTGTAACAAGTACCACGCGGGAAACGAGCTTGAGTAGGGTTGACTTGGAGTTGGGTAGTAGCAAGATTTGCAACAGCTTTGTTCTGGATAGCAAAGCGGCATGTGTTGACCAAATGTCCCCGCCGTCCACAGTAGGTACAATTCAAGCAGGGTATGAGGTTTGAATGATGACCGTTGCATCGCTTGCACCTAGGAGCAGTTCCTAAGTACGGCTTCCTAGCTGGTGGCCTTGCCACTTGGCTAGGTCTAGCTTGATTAGGTGTAACCGCTGCGGGTTTCCTTGAAGCCTTACGCTTCCTTGATGTTGGTGCAAGCTTGACTTCTGCTTCCTTTGGTGGCTCTTGAATGGCTTCATTGTCAAGACGAGAGGCTTCATTGTTAAGACGAGCCATGGCAATGCCTAGATCCACAGTCTTCTGAATCACTTCGCCTATTTGTTGGACAAATTTGGCTGTTCGCTCAGACGTTTGACCAGTGCCAAGAGGAAGAGACATTCTAGAAGAAAATGAAAGACATAGGAAGAAACAAGTGAAAGGTTATTGGATAATCAATACAGAATGGTAACGAATGAAAATTTTGATCATTTGTTTGTTACCTAAGGCAAACAAATGAGATGGTGACAATTCAAAGTAAATGGGTCAAAAATAATGTATCGCAAACACTTCTGTGCCTTTAAGAAGGAGATGATGCCACTCACGACACCACTCTTATCGCCTTGAACTTCGAGAGGTTCTTTTCCAGTACGGGGAATACGAATGATCTTCTCCTTGCATAAGATCTCTGCTTGCTGTTGGGATAACCAATCCATACCAATGACGATATCAAAACTACTCAGAGTTATAGGAATGAGATCGATAGAGAAAGTCTGACCAGCGAGGATAAGATTACAACCCTGAACTATGTGTGTGGCTTCTAGACTTTTACCGTTAGCTAACTCTACGACATGTTTGGTGTTCAAAAGTGTTGGTGCGCGTTTAAGCATTTGACTAACTTTCAGAGACATATAACTGGTATCCGCACCCGAATCAAATAATACGGTAACATAAAAGTCGTCGAGAAGAAACTTACCCGTAACCACATTAGGATCGTTCCTCGCATCACCCCGACCAATCACAAATGCATGACCCTTAGCACCATTGTCGTTGTTGTTTCCCCCATTGTTGTTCCCATTGCCCTGATTATTGTTGTTGTTGTTCTGATTCTGATTTAACTGGGGGCAGTTCCGCTTGAAGTGACCTTCAGCCCCACACTGAAAGCATGCCTTATTTCCTTGCTGTTGTTGCTGTGGCGGGTTTCGTGGAACGGGTGGCTGTTGTTGCTGGTTCTGATTCGCAGGCCTTGAGCTCCTGCAATCTTTAGCCTCATGACCTACCCTTAGACATCTCTGACAGCGGCCTTTACGACACTGACCACTGTGGTGTTTGTTGCACCTGTTACACAGTGGATGAATTCCCCGATATCCACTCTGCCCCTGACTACCAGACGATTGCTGACTCGGACTCTGGTAATCACTAGTCTTGCGCTGCTGCTGTGCTTGAGTCTGTACAGTAGCTGAACCCCTGCTGGAATCCCCTTCCCATTTCCGCTTGTTGTCACTGGGATTAGTAGGAGTAGCTGGAGTGGTAGCGGTAGTAGTAGCGCTGATACGTTTAGGCAGCCTGTTCTATTCGACTGCCTGATCGGTGAGGCGATGAGCTAACTTGACAATCTGTTGTATGGTGCCAAGATTCGCTGAGGTTACGTGACTTTGAATCTCCAGCACCAGACCATTGAGATACAGTTCGATACGCTTAATGGGAGGGTCCACCATAGTAGGACACAAAATTGCCAACTCGTTCGATCTTCTGGTGTACGCTTCAATTTCTGACCCCGTCATTTTCAAGTGGTAAAACTCTACCTCCAGCTTATGAATATCATCACGGCTACAGTATTCCTCTTTGATCAACTCCTTGAAATCATTCCAGGGTGTGGCGTTAGCAACAGCCAACCCTAACATCTGAACTTGCGCATTCCACCAAGTCAGCGCAATGCCTTCTAGAGTACCAGTGACGTACTTCACCCTGCGAGCCTCAGGGCATTCACACATTTCAAATACGGACTCGAGCTTTTCAAACCAATGGAGGAGTCCAACCGCTCCTTTCGTGCCACTAAAAGTAGTAGGACGACAGTCCATGAAAGTTTTGAAGGTGCAAACAGGTGGCTGAGCGTGCTGACCTGTTGTGTATAAGAATCCAGGACAAGATTAAACACAAGAGTTGGTTTAGGAGTGTAGGATATAAAGATCCTAGTGTGAGTTTACAACTGCAGGGTATACCTCCTGCTTGTGCGGCTGCAAGTGCCGCAGCAACTCGCTCGTTAATGAGAGCCGTCAATTGGGTTTGCGTCATGTTGATACGTCCAGACATGATCTTCATAGCAAAGATAACATAAGTGAGAGAGGTTCGCGAGTAGTGTGACAACAGAAGAGAGTAAGCACACAAGTGTTCTCATGCAATAGTGTTAAGTTAACCTAAGCATACCCTGAGCAAAGTTCTATGCAATTCTAGCAAGTAGGCAATAAGACATGTACCATATTACCTAGGATGTTGAGTCTTGCACGTGGAGCGAGGCGTCGTTGTGGATCGTTGAGCACTGTTCTGGTTATAGTCTGGTTTTAATAAAAACGTTTTCCCCTTATTAAAACCGAGTTCTCTATAACCAATGGCTCTGATACCAATCTGTCACACCCCCAAAATCCACACGCGGAGTACCACCGCTTGGAGGCGTGACTGACCAGGATCAAGCCACCAATCATATTGAACATATAAGTAAATAGTAAAAGTCATTTATCGATACGATAGGTGCTTTCAAAAATCAACCATAAACAAGTGTGTAGCGGAAGCAATAATGTAAGACCCAACATAAGTTTAAGTACAAAATGTCATAATGTTTAATAACACATTCACGATCCATGTCCACAACGACCGTGCCTCCCGTGCAAGCTCCAAAAGTACCTAAGGTCCTGCAAGGCATGTAACAGAGAGTCAACAACTAGTTGAGCGAGTTCACAGTTGGTTATTTAGTTATAATGTTCTTATCGTAAATCGTATGTTCGTTTAGTAATCATGTATCGTATGTAATGGTATCGCGGCCCTCTAGGCATGTTTGCGAAGTTTAGTGGGGGTTTCCCATATGTTCTCTAGACTAGGTATATTTGTATCGCGGCCCTCCAGGCATGTTTGCAAAGATTAAAGTATAGTTCGCGGCCATTCCAGGCATGTTTGCGAAGATTAAAGTATAGTTCGCGGCCATTCCAGGCATGTTTGCGAAGATTGTTCTAGTATCGCGGCCAATCCCGGCATGTGTGCGAAGAGAAGTATATGTATCACTAGTCTTGTAGTATCTACCATTGACCTTCCTCTCCCGAGGCCTATGGTATGTAATTCCGATAACTCTTAAGCATAAATAATCAATCAACCCATTCCCAACCCCGGGAATCCCATGCCTTGGTAGAAGTGTGAACTCACCTTAGTTTGCTCGGTATGCTAAGTTAAATGCTCACAATAAATCAGTCAAGTCCTATAGGGCACGTATACTCAATCAGTTCACATTGTTTGTAAAGTTTCACATGGAACTGGCGTCACAGTAATATCATGGAGTGTTTGACAGTTCATAACATGCAACATAAGCAGTTAATTGCATCCATACATTTAACAGAGTTGGCATCTAGCAGAACTAACAAGTTAACTGAGTGAATAAAGGTAACAGATTTCATGGAATAACATAATTAATCCACTTCATTGGAATAATAAATAAACATAGTAAGTCAGTTAACCCAGTTAACAACTTAACAGAATTGTCATCTAACAGAGTTATTCATTACAATGAAGTTATCAAAATACATATTTAACAAAGTTAAATAAACTAACTGAGTTATTCCAGTGGTTAGTTAAGTTAAATAACATAATTAATAACATTAATAATAATAACAGTTAACATGTTGCCAAAAACACATAAGTGCCGAAAACACCCTATGGCCGAAAACACTTATGTTCGAAATCCCCCTTGGCCGAAATCCCTATTGTTGCCGAAATCCCTCATTGGGCCGAAATCCAACTTGGGCCGAAATCAACATGTGGGCCGAAATCGCTTTATGTGATTTCGTCCAGTTTATTATTGTGGGGGGGTGTTTTCGTTGAGCATGTGTGTGACGAAATCACTAGGGTGCCGAAATCCCTTAGTGATTTCGTTGGTTTCCTCATCATCTTCAACAACACTTACAGTAACATAAAAACCCAGCAACTATAATTTCCATTACAGTTACATGATCTGATATACTTGAAATCATTTAATCAAATTATGATATGTAACAAATACATTACCAAATCATTGTGAAATCCAGAACATATTTCAATCAGTTTATCATTCAATAACATATACCCACTGTTGATCCAAACATCCAAGATACAGACAGTTCAGAGATAATAATTATCTAACAAGCACACAATGATCAATCACATAATCACATACATAAATATATACATACATCATGATTAAACATCCAATAATCATACGATATGCAACTAAAACAACTGAATCATGAAATCACTAACCAAGGATTAAACAGAGGTTTTGGCTTCAAATGAGGAATTCTGTTTGTTGGGTTTCAGAGGTAGAGAGAGAAACAATGTGATAAGATAAGGTTTGGTAAGTGGGAAACTTCTCCGAGAAGATTGTTTATAAAATAAATATATAATAACTCAATACTGGGCCAAGGCCCATCTCTGTTTTCGTCAGCCACATGGACGAAAACACCATGTGTTTTCATCAGAGGGTGTTTTCACATGAGCAGGGGTGTTAGGCCAAACATCCATAATATGCACTCCAAATATAAAATATATCGCAATACGATTTAACGTTTTTCAAATGTAAGCGTTGTGAAACAAACAAGTCAAGTAACAAACAACATAAAAAAAAATTAACGTGCAAATAATGCGAAGATGGAAATCTTGAAAACTCGAGTTGTCACACATATGCATACTACTTCCTTACTATACTTACTATGACCTGACCAATATGATCTTCTTTTAGAAGATGCCTCCACGAAGAGACACACGTTTGCCTACTACTGAGGCAGAATTGCAAGCAAGAATTTCGCAAGCCATAGCGGATTACGAGGCCTCCCGTGCTGAGACCAGCGGAGGTACCTCAAGAAACAACAACCCACCACATGGTAATGTTTAAGTCACTGAGACACATTACCTTACATTTGGACATTCCATGTGCAATTGCTAATGCTTTCTGTAAATGTTACTGCCTGTACAGGGTGTACCTACAAACAATTTCTGGATTGTAAGCCCTTAAATTTCGACGGCACTGGGGGTGCTGTTGCTTTCGTCAGATGGACGGAAAAGACGGATTCTGTTTTGAGGATGAGCAAGTGTGCTCCTGAACAACAAGTTACTTACATCTCAGGGCTTTTTCTTGATGGTGCTTTATCCTGGTGGAATCTTCAAGTACAAAACCTGGGAGAGGCGGCGGCGTATGCATTGACATGGACTAAGCTGAAAGAGCTCATGTGGAAGAAATACTGTTCACGGGCCGATATACAAAAGCTGGAAACTGAATTTTGGAATCTCAAAATGGACTGCCCAAAAAAAATTGCTGAGTATGTACAGAGATTCCATGATTTATCTCATGTGGTGCCCTACATGGTTAGTCCAGAGTTCAAGCATGTTGAATGTTTCATCTGGGGGTTGGCACCTCAGATTATGAGCATGGTGACAACATCGAAGCCTGCGACAATTACCGAAGCCATTGATCTCAGCGTGGCACTGACTGAAGAGGCGACCAGACTAAACAAGTTTTCCATTTCTGATCCGAAAAAGAAGGAGACTCATGTGGAGTCGCCCAGAGAGAACAAACGAAAGTTCTCTAACTTTAAAAAGGGTACCAGCAGTACAAGCGCACCAGCCAAGGCCAAGGGAAATGGGTATATGGGCACTTTGCCCAAGTGTAACGCGTGTCAGTTGCATCACGAGGGACGATGTAGATCTGGAAAATGTGAATCATGTGGAAGAGCCGGTCACTCGAAAGAAACATGTTGGGTTGGTTCAGGCCGTGGTGGCCAAAGGGGGTTTTGGAAACAACAACCGTGGAGGTAATGGAAATGGGAACCGTCCGCAAGGAAATAATGGAGGAAATGGAAACCGTGGTAATTTTCCGAATCAAGCTGGGAGTGGGAATCGCAACCAGAACAACGCTCAAGGTGGTAATGGTCGAGGACCGGGATGTTTTAACTGCAGAGACATCGGGCACTTCAAGCGTGAATGCCCAAAACTCAATCAAGCACAAGGAAGAGTTTTTAATATCGGTGCAAGGGAAGCACGCCAGGATCCAAATGTTGTTACTGGTATGTTCCCTATTAATCAACGCTTTGCATCTATACTATTTGACACTGGTGCCGACTATAGCTTCGTATCGCTAGAATTTAAGAAAATACTTGGGTTAACTGCTAGTAAGTTAGACATTTCGTACTCAATTGAACTGGCTAATGGAAAGCTAGTTGAAACGAATGAAGTCATTAGAGGATGTGTAATAGAGCTGGGAGAGCACGAGTTTACACTGGATCTACTGCCAGTCGAGTTGGGGAGCTTCGACGTGGTAGTAGGAATGGATTGGCTGTCAAGCAACAGAGCCAAAATTGTATGTCACGAGAAGACCATTCGCATTCCATTGGTGGATGGAGAAACGATTGTGGTACATGGAGAGAAGCGTGATACGCCCCGGAGAATCATTAGTTGTTTGAAAGCTAGAAAATGTTTGAAGAAGGGATGTGTTGCCTTCTTGGTACACATCGTGGATAAAGAAGCCGTTGAGCCAAAGTTAGAAGATATTCCAGTCGTGAAGGAGTATCCCGAAGTCTTTCCAGAAGACTTGCCAGGATTGCCACCACAAAGACAAGTCGAGTTTCATATTGACTTAGTCCCGGGCGCCGCACCTGTGGCTAAGGCACCCTATCGACTTGCACCTTCAGAGATGCAGGATTTGTCGACACAACTTCAGGAGCTGTTAGACAAGGGATTTATCAGACCGAGCTTCTCGCCTTGGGGAGCTCCAGTTTTGTTCTTTAAAAAGAAGGATGGTAGTTTTCGCATGTGTATCGACTACCGGGAGCTGAACAAGTTGACAATCAAGAACAGATATCCTTTGCCAAGGATCGATGACCTGTTCGATCAATTACAAGGTTCGAGTTTTTACTCAAAGATCGATCTACGATCAGGTTACCACCGGCTAAGGATTCAGGAGGAAAGTATTCCCAAGACTGCTTTTAGGACTCGCTATGGACATTACGAGTTCCTGGTAATGCCATTTGGTTTGACAAACGCGCCAGCCGTGTTCATGGACTTAATGAACAGAGTTTGTAAGCCGTACCTCGACAAGTTCGTAAGCGTGTTTATTGATGATATTTTGATCTACTCAAAGACGAAAGAGGAACATGAGCAACACTTAAGAGCCATTCTAGAGCTACTTAAAAATGAGAAGTTGTACGCTAAGTTCTCGAAGTGTGAGTTCTGGTTACGCGAAGTCCAGTTCTTTGGTCATGTAGTTAATGGAAATGGAATTCATGTGAATCCCACAAAGATCGAGGCTATAAAGAACTGGGAAACTCCAAAGATGCCAACCGAGATTCGACAGTTCCTAGGTTTGGCTGGGTATTACCGCAGATTCATTGAGGATTTCTCGAAAATCACTCAACCGTTGACCACCCTCACACAGAAAGACAAGAAGTTTGACTATGGAGACAAACAAGAAGAGGCATTTAAGTTGTTGAAAAACAAGCTTTGCGACGCACCGATCTTATCTCTACCCGAAGGCACTGACGACTTCGTGGTATATTGCGACGCCTCGCGTCAAGGCTTAGGCTGCGTGTTGATGCAGCGACAGAAGGTCATAGCATATGCTTCTCGCCAGTTGAAGGTTCACGAGAAAAATTACACCACGCATGATTTGGAATTGGGCGCGGTGGTGTTTGCTTTGAAAATCTGGCGACATTATCTATATGGCACGCGATGCACCATCTACACTGATCACAAGAGCCTGCAGCACATATTCGCTTAGAAAGAGCTTAACATGAGGCAAAGATGCTGGGTAGAGCTGTTGAATGATTATGACTGTGAAATCAAGTATCACCCAGGGAAGGCGAATGTGGTCGCTGATGCTCTAAGTCGGAAGGAAAGGATCAAGCCCATAAGGGTTAGAGCTTTGGAAATGATTATACAAACGGACCTCTCATTGCGCATTCGTGCCACGTAGAGGGAAGCTCTTAAAGAAAGGAATATTGAAAATGAATATCTCCGTGGGATGGAGAAGCACTTGGTACCAAACGGGGAAGGAACTTTGTGCTTCATGAAACGAATATGGGTTCCCTTGTTTGGTGATTTGAGAAATGTTATTTTTGATGAAGCCCACAAGTCACGGTACTCGATTCATCCGGGAGCGGATAAAATGTACCAAGATCTAAAGGATTTTTATTGGTGGCCAAGGATGAAAGGCGATGTTGTGATTTATGTTGGCAAATGTTTAACTTGCGCCAAAGTAAAAGTCAAATACCAGAAGCCTTCAGGTCTTCTGCAACAACCAGAAATACCCAAGTGGAAGTGGGAACAGATTTCCATGGATTTTATAACGAAATTGCCGAAAACACCAAGAGGTCACGATACGATCTGGGTAATTGTAGACCGTTTAACGAAATCTACACACTTTTTGGCAATCAAGGAAAAGGACAACACGAGTAAGCTAGATGAGCTATACATGAGAGAGATTGTTGCACGGCATGGAGTGCCTCTCTCAATTATCTCTGATAGAGACGGAAGATTTGTGTCAAGGATTTGGCAATCCTTTCAAGAAGCATTTGGTTCTCAGTTGAATCTGAGTACTGCATTTCACCCGCAAACAGACGGACAGAGCGAACGAACGATTCAAACTTTGGAAGACATGTTGCGAGCTTGCGTAATGGATTTAGGTGGAAGTTGGGACACTCACCTACCATTGGTCGAATTTTCATACAACAACAGTTATCATGCAAGCGTTCAGGCCGCACCGTTCGAAGCTCTCTATGGACGCAAGTGTCGATCACCATTATGCTGGGCTGACGCGGGCGATAGAAAGCTTGTTGGCCCGGAATTGGTCCTGGAAACGACTGATAAGATTATACAGATCCGAGAGCGCATAAAAGCGGCTCGCGATCGTCAAAAGTGTTATGCAGACCGAAGAAGGAAACCTCTGGAATTTGAGGTGGGAGATATGGTTTTGTTGAAAGTTTCACCCTGGAAGGGTGTGGCACGCTTTGGGAAGCATGGGAAGTTGAATCCGTGATACATTGGTCCATTCAAAATCCTGAAAAGGATTGGTCTGGTAGTATACAAGTTGGATTTACCTGCTGAACTTAATGGCATTCATGATACATTTCATGTATCAAATTTGAAAAGAGTCCAACTCAAGAAACAATTGTCATTCCTGCCGACGAAGTTCATATTGACGACTCACTCCACTTTACTGAAGAACCCATCGAGGTTACTGATTGGACGGTTAATAAGACATGCCAGAGTAGTGTCAAACTCGTCAAGGTTCGATGGAATGCACGACATGGCCCAGAATTCACGTGGGAGCGTGAGGATCGCATGAAATCAAAGTACCCACATTAATTCCCCAAGACCCCTGCATCTAGTAGCAGAACTTAAAATTTCGGGACGAAATTTTCTTAACGAGGGGAGAATGTGACAACCCTCACAATTACAGGTATCCGTACAATTAATTAATATTAAATTTGTGCTTAATGACTGTGCTTGATTACAACTGATGTTTGAACTGCTTTTTTTTTTATTTCTGTTACACACATACATATGCATCACATTTCATACTGTCACTCCATTCATTACATACAAACTTTAGTGACAAACTTGATGCACAAAGCACAGTTAGCATAGTGAGCGGATAACACAGAAACATGCTGACAATGCCAACACATAGACAGACACTATATTGAGGCCTAGTATGAGCCAGGGACAAGGTACTACACTAGTATGGAGTGTAGGGAAGTAAGGACCATAAAACCGCGTCACTAAGTTATAGTTTAGGTGCCGGAAAGTGCCTAAAACCCACTTAAAATGCAAAATTCTGCATCTATTAACAAAATTCAGCATTTAAACATGCTAGTCACTTGCAAAAATATGGCAAAATGGTCTTGTATGCTTTCCTAAGTGTCGGGAATTAAAAGGGTCACTAAAAGTTACATAAAGGACACTTTATGATATAACTTAGCACTTTAACGGAACGGTATATAACCGAACAACCGGACATTACACGGAACACAAAAATATTGTTAAAAACATTGTTTCACTTTTTCTGAGCTAGTATTGGTTCCCGAACACTTAAACACATTACATAAGACATGGTACACACTAAACACTAGACATACCACTTTAACCTTCCACTTATTACATTTTACCATCAAATATTACACTTAACACCCCCCCTTGGCTGATTTCGGTTCAAGCATGGCCCCACAAGATTTTTTTTTTTAAAATTTTGCACAATCCCCATGTAATCTCTTTAAAGATTATGGGTGATATTGTATGTACTATCTTGAGCACATTAACCCTTGGATAATAGCAATTAGAGGATCATAAGTACACATGCATCTTCTTCATCACTTAACACCACAAAATCTCTTCCTCTCTCCCTCTAACAAGCTTCGGCCGAACACCCTACCATACACCATCATTTTTTTGTTTCAAGTTCAAGCTTTCTAAGACCATCATAAGGTGTATCAAGGTGAATAACAGAGGGTGGAACTCACGGATCATCAAGGACCTCTCTAGTTTGCTTTTATCCTCTACATTTCCAAGCTTGATCTTCCCTAGCTTAAAAGCTAGTAGTAAGCTTCTTTGATCCTTATTTATTTCATGTTTATGGTGGATAAAAGGTTATATTATGTTGAATGATGCAAGAGCACTAATGAACACTAAAAGATCATAAACATAAGTCTTGAACATAAAGCTAACATGATGATAAAATAAGATGACATCTTGATGAAATAAAGTTGTTTTGTTATGTTGTTGATTACTTGATGCTTGCTTGATGATTACTAGTAATATGATGTTGAACATCATGGTTGAACTTGTTAAAGAAAGATTAAAAACTTGAGTTAACAAGTTAGGAGGTGATTAGTGATTTACATAAAGGAATCACCTCCATATTTCAAGATAAACTTGGTAACAAGAAGATTTCTTGAAAAATATGTAAACAAAGTGAGTTGATAATCGTATGGATCCAAGGTTTACAAATGGTTTTTGTGACACCGGTGTCACTTCAACCATCAAACAAATTCCAAATCAATGAAATATTGTATTTCATACTTGGGATTTGTAAAAATATGTGTATCGTTTGCACATATCAACTCTTGTTCGATTTCAAGCTTTAAATCGCTTTCTGGAGGGTTATACGCACTCTGATGCGTAAATATAACCAGTTTAATGCAACAAACACTCCGGAATAGTGAAATAGGCTTAATAAAACCTTAAATAACCTCCACATAACTTAGAAATAAGTTTTGGATGGTTTGGTGTGTTGAAATCAAGTTTGTTCGATCGCAGGGACTAATTATGTCAAACTGCGAAACTATACCGATTCGTATAGTAACGAGCATTCCAAAACTTGATCATAAGTTAAATATGCCCTAAATATCCTTTATATAGCTTAGAAATAGGCTTTGAGGTGTTTGGTGCGCAAAAATAAACTTTATTGATCAATAGGGACTAAAAGCGTAAAAAAGTGCACAAGTTTTCATTTTCGCGCGTATCTTACGTTCTGAACATATCCGAACATCCAAAAATTTATGTATTCATTAAAATACTTTATTTTAGTGATTGGCATGATAATATTCCATTTGTCGCTTAATTTGGATCGTTTTTGCGTCCGTTACGACTTCCGTCGTAATTAATCGAACAACGCAATCGTACGACCAAACGAGCCGACATCCGTCATATTTTTGAGCATATTTTAAGTTCCCTATACTTTAAATTCATTTTAGAGATTTGAAATGGGGTTAACGGGGCTTAAACGTGTCAAAAATGCATCAAAAATCAAGTTTCTCAAGTGCAGGGACTAAATTGTCAATTTCTGAAAGTTGCTGGTCTGCAAGTAGCTTACGGACCGTATGCACATGTCCTTACGGTCCGTAAGGCATGCCCAGCGACCAGAAATCAATTTTTGCAATCTGTTTGATACTTTAGGGGCTGTTCTTGCAAGTTCTTGGTGTGGCAGCCAAGTTAACACCTCTCCAAGCAAATTAGCTGGCCTCTAACACTTGTATGGCTAGGATTTCTTGCTTCTTGACCACACAAACACATGTCTTGATCCTATGAACTCCCCTCAAGTATAAATAGCCATCAACTCTCATTTGTTCTTTGCTCATTCTTCTCATTCCTCCTCTACATCTGCTTTGGAGAGCTTCCTAATCTGATTGGGAATTTATTCTTAGTAGAAAAGATAGCAAGGACCTTTAGTGAGCATTCCTTCATTCTTTTATTGCTTACTAGTTTAAAAAGTCAAACAGTGTTTGACTTTCGGTTTGACCAGTCAATGGTCAACGCAAAGTTCGGTTGGACTTTGCAACGTGATTGTAATCACGATGGTTATAATCCTTAGCGATTATACCTACTGATTACCACGTTGACTAGGTGTAGTGACGAGTCAAAGTTTCGGTCAAAATGCGTTTTAGCACGCATTTTGCAACGGAACTACTTTTAGGCATCAAAACACTTTGTTTTGATACCAAATCAGTTTTCTAAGTAAGTTAAACATGTTTTGACATGTTTAACTCGTCACTACTAGTTTAGTGCTTGTTTAGGGTCGTAAGTTAAGCGGTCTAGACAACCGCTTAGACTTTCGAACCCGACCCGTTTGGTCGATCATTGGGATCCGACCAAGCTTGCTTAGTGATCATAGTTGCATAGGGAATAACCCCTGAGTTTATACCTTATGATCACATAGGATTGGTTAGCTATTCGTTAATTGGTTTACATGCCCATAGGAAATGACCAAAATGCCCTTTTGTAGCATAAATCTGTAATGTGCATATGTGAACATATTTTTGACATCTAATCTGAATTAGTAACATGTTAGGGTATAATTGGGCATGTAAGACTTGACATAGCTCATAGATAACCATCCGAACATAGTTTTGCGCAACCGACGCGTTATAGTAGCTTATGCTACCATAATGGGTCGAAACGGGTCAAAAGCACTTAGGTAGACTTTCAAATCATAATGTTAGCTCTATTAAATCATACCATATGAGTTCAATTACTCATTTGATTTATAGAACATCATTCTATCCTATCTCCCGATTTAGGATCCGAGTAATAACATAGTTACCTATATTAGGTGCCGTTTGATTCCGTACTCCCTCTAGCTTTGCTTGGTTGTTGTTCAAGACTTCTAAGCACCCTCAAGTGAGTACATAGTCCCCTCTTTTACTGTTTTCAATGTTTTGGGGTGAAGCATGTGTACCTATTTGTTATGTTCACGATTTCAAAGTATAATTGATTATACATATTAGTACTTATCTTTTGACAAACCGACTGATTATTTATGGTTTAAACTCTAATTTTTCCAAAGAGTATAAAATTAATTGTTGGATAGTACTTATTTTGTTCACCAGACCTATTGGTAGTATGATATAGCGCTATAGGATTTGACACCCCATTCCTGTTGTCATGGAATGTCTGAAACCAATTTGTTTCTCCATCCAAATAGGGATTGCCTTTGTGGTATCCCTATAGTCTCAAAGGTGTATTTTGATGCACTAGGTCTGATTGGACTCTTAAATCACACTTTTATTGTATATTTTATTATACTCTCAAAAGTATAGTTTGATATACTCTCATGTGTGATATTGTACAAAACAACATATATTTTGTTAACTACCAAAAACATATTTTAAATATGTTATTTATTCAACCAAAACATAGTTTAATATGTTATATATAAATCCAAAGTATACTTTTGATATACTATCGAAAACGATTATTTTGACAACCAAAGTATATTTAATATACTATCTAATCGACTTTCTTAAAACCAAAGTATATTTTTATATATACTACAAAATTTTATTCAAAACATTATTTTATAAACTCATTTTACTTGATTATTTATGCATCATTCTTTTATATCATCAAATTTCTCATAAATTTTCACATGATTTTATAGAGAAAACATTTTCATGGTTCATGACTACTTTTTGTTAAAACATTCTTTTAAACTTATAAGTCATGAATCATGCATAAATGAAACCTATGTATCTCACATGCATTTTTATGCTGACGTACCTATTTTTACACATGTTTCAGGTACTGCTGTGTGATGATTGTTGATACATGCTATACATAGGATGGACTCGTGCCTTAGTGACTTTAAAATTTGAAAGATAATATTTGTAATTATCTGATTTGTACTAAAACAATGAGTTCAATAATGAAATAAAACGGAATTATTTAATCCGTGGTTGTGAAACAATGATTCTGTTACAACACTCCCCGACGTTTCCTCCACGTTTTGTTGTTTTACCTGGTCGGGGTGTGACAGAAAAGTTGGTATCAGAGCCAATGGTTATAGGGAATTAGGTTATTAGTAATGCTTTGACCAAGACTATAACCTTCCTAGGACCCTAACACAAGTTATCTTGTGTTTAGTTTTAAAACAATACCGTCACCTATCCTTAGGTGACAACCACAATAAGAATACAAACTTGAATCCGCTTTGAAAATCAATCATCTGTTCTAGGATAATTTATTGTAAGGTTTTGAACCTTCAAAGTTTTCAAAATCTTGTCAAAGTTTGGATCTAAATAATGTGAACACATGCAAACTGGAAGAGTGAATGCCTGTACCCTGAGTTTTCTGTCTAAGGCTAGAGTGTTCGTACAAATCCGCAGTATCGGACCAGTCACTCTTACCTGGGAACTCTTGGGGTGAGTGTTCACTTATAGGCGAGCATGTATTCGATGATACATTATATTGATCCATTTACTTTGATTAGTCACTGCGTGTCATTTGTTTGTTCGAGGTAACGGATGAATGATCGCCTTCCTTATGTTTTGGTCAATGTTTTCAATACCTCTTTTGTTTTCCAATCATCGACCTCACTCGTTTCTCATGTTCCCTTGTTCCTTTTAGACATTGCCTCCTCGACGTGATGCTCAATCTTTTACTGCTGAGGAAGTCGCAGCCCTTGTTGCTCAACAAATGGCTGCAGTGCTTCCAGGCTTAGTAACTTAGATTCATGAGTTATATAACAACAATAACAACAACACCCAGTGTAATTTCAAGACCTTCAACTCTGCCAAACCTTCGAAGTTTTCTGGATCTCAAGGAGCAACCGCGCTCCTGCAATGGTTCGAAAGTTTGGAGAGCACATTCAGGGACGTGCAATGCCCGAATGAGTGTAAGGTTGAGTTTGCATCCAGTGCGTTCGAGAAGCGTGCTCTTACATGGTGGAACGGTGTGATGCATGATAGAGGTGCCGATGTGGCAATGGCACAAACTTGGGAAGAGCTTCGAGCTCTAATGATGAAGGAGTTCTGTCCTCGTCATGAGCTTAGAGCATTGGAGATGGAATTTGACGATCTTAAACAAGACAGCGGTGAACATCGAGCCTATACTGACCGTTATGAGGAATTGAGCCTGTTATGTCCTGCCATGGTCACGCCTGTGGATAAGGCGATTGAAAAGTACATTGATGGTCTTCCTGACTTAGTTCAGGATATCGTTACTGGCAGCAACCCTACTACTGTCAGACAGGCCATTGAATTGTCTGCCACCCTGACTGAATCCCATATCAGGAAGGGTAAGCTTTTTCGAAAAGGCGACCCAAGACCATCTGACAAGGCTGCTCAAGTTGAACCAAAGGAAAAACAGGCCGAGGTATCCAAGAAGAAGAAGCGTAAGGCTTCTCAAAACTGCGCCATAACTGCTCAGAACAATCAGGTTGCACCAAACCAACCAGCACAACCTCGTAAGAGGAAAAATTATGTTGGTACTGCACCTTTGTGCAACAAATGCAACCGTCATCATCTGGAGCAAAAGCAGTGTCATAAATGTACCCACTGTGGAAGATTGGGACATTTGGTCGATACCTGCCGTTATGCAAATCCTGCTGCTGTTCAAGCACGGTTCCCACCTGGGTCGTGTTATAACTGTGGTGACCTTACTCACTACAGAAACAATTGCCCAAGACTTGTTAACGCAAATCCAGCGCGTGGACGAGTGTTTAACATAAATGAGGCGAATGTGGACAACAATGCAGCAGTGAACAATTAGTCTTTTGTATTTCTTTGTCTGTTATCTTTTGACGTTGCAACAATTCAGTTGTTATATAAATAAAATTTGATGTTTTAATTTTATTTTACAAAACTGACACAATTGTGTGAATGTTTGATCTAACCCGTCGCTGCCGACACAAAGACAAACTACGCGTGTGGTTCTGTCATTTTATGATCACTTGTGATCTCCTCGAAAATCTTAAATACACGTTTCTTTTTAAGAAACAAAGACAAATATCTATTAAGATCTTCCTATCTTCATAGTTAGATTCTTGACGATATTTAAAGTACCAAATGGAATTCACGGATTGAATTCCTGATATACTTTAAATACTCATGTGCTCAATTAACAAGAAAATTAACAAAATGAAGATCAAGATAAACAATTATATGTTTATGTGTTTTCTTATATGTTCCATGGTTTTATGTGATTTATCCAAATCCTCATCGAATCTTCCATATTTTAATATGAGGGATTCATAGTAGGATATCAAAAGGTACTACCTTAAATCCTTAATAGACTTCTACGTTGTAGTTAAGTCCCTTGGGTTATAAAGTACTATTCTATAATTGAACCCCTTGAGTGGTATAGTTAAACATATTTATTTGAAAATCTGGTTAGGAATATCATGTGATGATATAATCCCTTAAGTGGTCAATTTAAGGAGATCGTAAAATGGTCTAGTTAAGAAGATCATGTGTTGATCTAGTTAAAAAGATCGTTCGTTGATCTACTTAAAAAGATCCTTTGGTGGTCTAGTCAAGCCGCTTCATGTTTTTTGATTGATTTTTTTTCCTTACACATTATGAAATGAACTGTGAGGACTGTGCAAGGAATTACGTAATTATGGATGCATACATAATTATGGAATTCAGTGCATAGAAACCACAGCAAGTTTTGTCATGTGTTAAGACCTATAGTGATGAGAATAACGAAACGGGAACAATGTAAAAAGGGCATGGTGGATACGCCGCTGGTACTTCCTATATATAAGTGTTCCTTATTACATTGCGAACGTAGCATTATTTAAGTTACTAGGAGTCCTGGACCTTGACTAATGTCATTTTATCTTACACTCTCCGACTCTGATTTTGGACACACACAAGTTTCCTATGATAGTCTTCATAAGAAACGTTCTTCTGTCCGTAGTTTGAAACTCCATGTTTTGTTACTACAAGGATTTCACTTTTAGGGTTGACAATTTCTCTAAGAACCCTATCATGGCCCAGAGTTCTACTTAGGGTTCAAGGGATTCATTCGAAAGCGAATACATCACAGTTGTCCTCACAAGTTTCTCCTAAAATTAAATTTCGGGACGAAATTTCCTAAAGTAGGGGAGACTGTGACACCTGTGTCACTTCAACTGTCACACCCCGACCACGAAAAACAACAAAACGTGGCAGAAACGTCAGGGAGTGTTGTAACAGAATCATTGTTTCATAACACATGGAAATTGAAATATTGTTTTATTGATTAGAAGAGTTACAATGTCTTGACAATCAAAGAAATATAACATAAATAACTAGTCTTGCATCTTTTATTGTCACTAAGGCCCAAGTCCGCCTAAGTGTATCTTGATAAGTCCTATGCATCATATCCTAAAACACATGTGAAAATAGGTACGTCAGCATAAAAATGCCTGTGAGATACATAGGTTTTGTGAAAATTGAATTCATGACTTATGTTTAAGAAAATGTTTAGTCATGAACCTTGTAATTTGCTTTGTCTTGTAAATCATTTGAAAAGTGATAAATAAACCAAATGATATATATGTATAAAAGAATAATACATGGTTAAGTAAATAACCAAGTAAAATGAGTTTGTATTAGATAAGTTGTTTGTAAAACAATGTATTGTGAAAAGTATGTTATTTGTAAAAATGTTATATGTCTAAATTGAAATGATTCAAATAACGCTACGATATGTAATACCATACAAGCACTTATATATAGGAAGTACCAGCGGCGTATCCACCATGCTTGTATCATATTACACACGCCTCGTTACTTAAATCACTTACTCAAACCAAACCACCATTGTAAAAATGTTTATGTATAATCAAATGTCAAAATGTGTTGTGTATATCAATGTCAAAATGTTTATGTCTAATGTAAATCATGAATTGTGTATATCAATGTCAAAATGTTTATGTCTAATGTAAATCATGAATTATGTATATCAATGTCAAAATGTTTATGTCTAATGTAAATCATGAATTGTGTATATCAATGTCAAAATGTTTATGTCTAATGTAAATCGTGAATTGTGTATATCAATGTCAAAATGTTTATGTATGGTAAGTGAAATATATCAACCAAACCATATGTAAAATGCACAAAAACAAGGTATTGAAGTAAAACATGGTTTAAATCAAAGTTATGTTTTGTGGAACAAATGCATGCTATACTGATATGAACATCTATGCGGTATTGTGAAAATGCATACATCCAAGCCTTGTGACTGTGGCGATAAACCCCTAAACGAATTTAAAGGTCCATCTTGTTGTTATGTTTATCGAATTCAGTCATTCCTTCCACCCAAACAAACCTAGGGTTCAGGAACGGGAGTTGTCAATTCCTATGGTACCATTACCTACTAACGAGCGGCGTAGCTAATGTTAATGAATGTACATTGTCTCATTTGAACAAACCAAATGTCATACCAAAAATGTAAGCACGTGAAAACAATGCACTAAGTATGTAATCAAATGAACATACATAGCGTGAAATGTAATGTAAAATGATGTACTAAGTATGCACACAATGGGCATACGTAGCATAAAATGTAATGTAAAACGATGTACTAAGTATGCACACAATGGGCATACATAGCATAAAATGTAATGTAAAACGATGTACTAAGTATGCACACAATGGGCATACATAGCATAAACACAATGAAATCATGTACTATAAGTGTACTATTGAACATAACAAGCATATGATATGAAAACATGGAAAAACATGAAAGTAACAAGTAGGAACATGTGTTTCACCCCAAAACAGTTTGAAAACAGTAAAAGAGGGGTCTATGTACTCACTTGAGATTGCTTAGTAGTCCTTGAGTAACAACCAAACAATGCTAGAGATCACGGATATCAAACGACACCTAATATAGGTAACTATGTTAATATACCAGACCTAAATCGGAGGATCGGATAGAATGAGGGTTCGTAAACCAAATGAGTATGGGAACTCATGTAATATGGTTTAACAAAGCCCACATACTAAAACAAAACCTAACCTAAGTGCTTACGACCCATTACGACCCGTTTAGGTAGCTTATGCTACTTTAACGCGTCGTTCGCGTAAAACGCGTTCGGAACGCCTAACTAGTCCTATGACAAGTAAAATATGCCTTAACATGTCTAATATTGTTACCAAATCAGTTTAGATGTCCAAAAGTTATGTTGCATATGCTTAAAATGAATTTTGGCGTAAAAAGGGCATTTTGGTAATTTACCTAAGGCATATAAACTACCTATCATACAACTACTTAAACGAAGCGACCATAAGGTATAACCTCGGAAGGTTATTCCCTATATACTATGGTCACCTAATGTGTTTGGTCGGATCCTAATGATCGACCAAACGGGTTGGGTTCGAAAGTATAAGCGATTGTTTAGATCGCTTACCTTACGACCCTATATAAGCACTAAACTAAAAGTGACGAGCTAAGCATGTTTAAACATGCTTAACTAATTTTAGAAAATAGGTTTGGTATCAAAACAAACGGTTTTGATACCCAAGAGTAGTTTGGTTACAAAATACGCGTAAATGCGCATTTTGGCCGAAACTACGACTCGTCACTGAGCCTAGATAACGTGGTAATCAGTAGGTATAGTCACTAAGGACTATAACCATCATGATTACGCTCATGTTATGAAGTTTAAAACAAACTTCGTGTTGACCATAAACTGGTCAACGCCGAAAGTCAAACATAGTTTGACTTTCAGACTCGAAAAGCGATAAAAGAACGAAGGAACACTTACAAAGGGTCCCCGCTAGTAAAATTTGATCGAATAGCTCAGGTATGAAGCAATGGCTTCAACTTAGAGCTTTGAGATCAGATTTGTGGGTTTTGAGTTGTGAAAGGGTTGGGTATTTATAGGATTCTTGGAACCGTTAGGATCGTTTATCGAATAACGTGCTTTGATCTGGTCCATACACTTGTTGAAACCTTATGGTAACATCAAAATGGCCCCTCATGAGCATGAAAGGGCAAGTGTAAATTGGCCCTCATTATCCTGAAGAGGCAAGTGCAAATTGGCCCCTCATTATCCTGAAGAGGCAAGTGCAAATTGGCCCCTCATTATCCTAAAGAGGCAAGTGTAAATTGGCCCCTCATTATCCTAAAGAGGCAAGTGCAAATTGGCCCCTCATTATCCTGAAGAGGCAACAGCTGTTTAAACTGATCTGCTGTTCTGGGGACCCCTTACGGACCGTAAGGGTCATGGCTTACGGTCCGTAAGCCATTAACTTAGGCAGAATTATAGTTTCAGTCCCTACACCTTGTTTCGTTGCGTAACGGCACTTCTAACACCCTTCAATCCCAATTTCAAGCTCCACTATGATGTTAAGACATAGGGAACATGAAATATGCTTGAAAACATCTCGGATGTCGGTTCGTTTGGCCGTACGGTTGCGATGTTCGCTTAATTACGACGGAATGCGCATAAGCGCGAAAAACGATCCAAATGATGCAACGAATGGATTTTTCTCATGCCAAACACTAAAATAAAATATTTTAGTGCTTACATAAATTTTTGGATGTCCGGAAGTATTCAGAACGTAAGTTATGCGCGAAAGTGCAAACTTGTGCACTTTTTGACGCTTTTAGTCCCTGAATGACCCAAAAGTTTATTTTAGCACACCGAACCCCTTAAAGCCTATTTCTAAGCTATGTAAATGATATTTATGGTATGTTTAACTTATGGTCATGTTCCCGAATGTCTGTTACAGTTCAAATTGGCATACTTTCGCAGTTTGTCAAATATAGTCCCCGTAGACGAATTAACTTGTTTTTGCCATACCAAAGCCTTCAAAACTTATTTCTAAGTTATGTAAAGGTTATTTAAGGTATGTTAAGTATATGTTGATGTTCCGGAGTATTTGTCGCATTAAACTGATTATGTTTACGCACCAGTTTGCGTATAACTCTCCAGAAAGCAATATAGAGTTTGAAATCGATCAAGAATTGATATATGCAAATGATATACATATTTGTATAAATCCCAAGTATGAAACACAATATTTCATTGGTTTGGTATTTGTTTGATGGTCGTAGTGACCCAGGTGTCACATCAACCATCAAACAAATGCCAAATCAATGAAATATTTTATTTCATACTTGGGATTTGTAAAAATATGTGTATCGTTTGCACATATCAACTCTTGTTCGATTTCAAGCTTTAAATCGCTTTTTGGAGGGTTATACGCACTCTGGTGCGTAAATATAACCAGTTTAATGCAACAAACACTCCGAAATAGTGAAATAGGCTTAACATACCTTAAATAACCTCCACATAACTTAGAAATAAGTTTTGGATGGTTTGGTGTGTTGAAATCAAGTTTGTTCGATCGCAGGGACTAATTGTGTCAAACTGTGAAACTATACCGATTCGTATAGTAACGAACATTCTGGAACTTTATCATAAGTTAAATATGCCCTAAATATCCTTTATATAGCTTAGAAATAGGCTTTGAGGTGTTTGGTGCGCAGAAATAAACTTTATTGATCAATAGGGACTAAAAGCGTCAAAAAGTGCACAAGTTTGCATTTTTGCGCGTATCTTACGTTCTGAACATATCCGAACATCCAAAAATTTATGTAATCATTAAAATACTTTATTTTAGTGATTGGCATGATAATATTCTATTCGTCGCTTAATTTGGATCGTTTTTGTGTTCGTTACAACTTCCGTCGTAATTAACCAAACAACACAATCGTACGACCAAACAAGCAGACATCCGTCATATTTTTAAGCATATTTTAAGTTCCCTATACTTTAACTTCATTTTAGAGCTTTGAAATGGGGTTAACGGGGCTTAAACGTGTAAAAAATGCATCAAAAATCAAGTTTCTCAAGTGCAGGGACTAAATTGTCAATTTCTGAAAGTTGCTGGTCTGCAAGTAGCTTACGGACCGTATGCACATGTCCTTACGGTCCGTAAGGCATGCCCAGCGACCAGAAATCAATTTTTGCAATCTGTTTGATACTTTAGGGGCTGTTCTTGCAAGTTCTTGGTGTGGCAGCCAAGTTAACACCTCTCCAAGCAAATTAGCTGGCCTCTAACACTTGTATGGCTAGGATTTCTTGCTTCTTGACCACACAAACACATGTCTTGATCCTATGAACTCCCCTTAAGTATAAATAGCCATCAACTCTCATTTGTTCTTTGCTCATTCTTCTCATTCCTCCTCTACATCTGCTTTGGAGAGCTTCCTAATCTGATTGGGAATTTATTCTTAGTAGAAAAGATAGCAAGGACCTTTAGTGAGCATTCCTTCATTCTTTTATTGCTTACTAGTTTAAAAAGTCAAACAGTGTTTGACTTTCGGTTTGACCAGTCAATGGTCAACGCAAAGTTCGGTTGGACTTTGCAACGTGATTGTAATCATGATGGTTATAATCCTTAGCGATTATACCTACTGATTACCACGTTGACTAGGTGTAGTGACGAGTCAAAGTTTCGGTCAAAATGCGTTTTAGCACGCATTTTGCAACGGAACTACTTTTAGGCATCAAAACACTTTGTTTTGATACCAAATCAGTTTTCTAAGTAAGTTAAACATGTTTTGACATGTTTAACTCGTCACTACTAGTTTAGTGCTTGTTTAGGGTCGTAAGTTAAGCGGTCTAGACAACCGCTTAGACTTTCGAACCCGACCCGTTTGGTTGATCATTGGGATCCGACCAAGCTTGCTTAGTAATCATAGTTGCATAGGGAATAACCCCTGAGGTTATACCTTATGATCACATAGGATTGGTTAGCTATTCGTTAATTGGTTTACATGCCCATAGGAAATGACCAAAATGCCCTTTTGTAGCATAAATCTGTAATGTGCATATGTGAACATATTTTTGACATCTAATCTGAATTAGTAACATGTTAGGGTATAATTAGGCATGTAAGACTTGACATAGCTCATAGATAACCATCCGAACATAGTTTTGCGCAACCGACGCGTTATAGTAGCTTATGCTACCATAATGGGTCGAAACGGGTCAAAAGCACTTAGGTAGACTTTCAAATTAGAATGTTAGCTCTATTAAATCATACCATATGAGTTCAATTACTCATTTGATTTATAGAACATCATTCTATCCTATCTCCCGATTTAGGATCCGAGTAATAACATAGTTACCTATATTAGGTGCCGTTTGATTCCGTACTCCCTCTAGCTTTGCTTGGTTGTTGTTCATGACTTCTAAGCACCCTCAAGTGAGTACATAGTCCCCTCTTTTACTGTTTTTAATGTTTTGGGGTGAAGCATGTGTACCTATTTGTTATGTTCACGATTTCAAAGTATAATTGATTATACATATTAGTACTTATATTTTGACAAACCGACTGATTATTTATGGTTTAAACTCTAATTTTTCCAAAGAGTATAAAATTAATTGTTGGATAGTACTTATTTTGTTCACCAGACCTATTGGTAGTATGATATAGCGCTATAGGATTTGACACCCCATTCCTGTTGTCATGGAATGTCTGAAACCAATTTGTTTCTCCATCCAAATAGGGATTGCCTTTGTGGTATCCCTATAGTCTCAAAGGTGTATTTTGATGCACTAGGTCTGATTGGACTCTTAAATCACACTTTTATTGTATATTTTATTATACTCCCAAAAGTATAGTTTGATATACTCTCATGTGTGATATTGTACAAAACAAATTTTGTTAACTACCAAAAACATATTTTAAATATGTTATTTATTCAACCAAAACATAGTTTAATATGTTATATATAAATCCAAAGTATACTTTTGATATACTATCGAAAACGATTATTTTGACAACCAAAGTATATTTAATATACTATATGTTTAACGATTTTGGAGCCGAAATATATTTTGATATTTTCCAACACATAGAAAATATTTTCCAAACAAGTGTTACAAGTATATTTTTAACTTTGTTTTTCAAAATAAACTTCGCCATAGGTTTTGTTACAAAAATACAAAGTATCGGAGGTTGGTTTTCGTAAATAAAACGAGTAAATATATATTTAGAATATATATTTTATATTAAAACACTTGTGTGGATATTTGTTTATTTTGTGGAATAGTTATATTATTTTAGGGTAAAATAATATAACTTACATTTGCCATGACATTTACAACTCCAAAGTAATACCAAAAATCACACGGAATAAAATATTTAAGTTACACACTTGATATTGTGAAACCGAACGTGTGACACCTGTGCCTCCACGACCATCAAACAAATACTGTATCAATGAAATATTGTATTTCATACTTGGGATTTGTATAAATATGTGTATCCTTTGCACATATCAATTCTTGTTCGATTTCAAGCTTTAAATCGCTTTCTAGAAGGTTATACGCGCACTGATGCGTAAATATAACCCGTTTAATGCAACGAACACTCTGGAATAGTGAAATAGGCTTAACATACGTTAAATAACCTTTACATAACTTAGAAATAAGTTTTGAAGGCTTTGGTATGGCAAAATCGAGTTAAATCGCTTACAGCTACTAAAGTTGACAAACTGCGAAAGTATGCCAATTTGAACTGTAACGGACATTCCGGAACATGACCATAAGTTAAACATACCATAAATATCCTTTACATAGCTTAGAAATAGGCTTTGAGGGGTTCGGTGTGCTAAAATAAACTTTTGGGTCATTCAGGGACTAAAAGCGTCAAAAAGTCCACAAGTTTGCACTTTCGCGCATAACTTACGTTCTGAATACATCCGGATATCCAAAAATTTATGTAAGCATTATAATATTATGCTTTAGTTTTTGGCTTGTCAAAAATCCATTCGTCGCTTAATTTGGATCGTTTTTGCGTTCGTTACGACCTCCGTCGTAATTAACCGAACAACGCAACCGTACGGCCAAACGAACTGACATCCGACATATTTTTGAGCACATTTTAAGTTCCCTATACTTTAACTTCATTTTAGAGCTTTTATATGGGGTTAACGGGCCTTAAACGTGTCGGAAATGGCTTTAATGCATGACAGGGACTAAAACTGTAATTCTGCCAAAGTTGATGGCTTACGGACCGTAAGCCATCACCCTTACGCTCCGTAAGGCTTCCCCAGACAGCAGAAATGCAGAAACATTGCATCTGGTCCATTTCCACCTTTGCACAAGGTTTTGGGCAATACCATGGGCTCAAATGGTTTTGCAAAACCAGGGTCTTGAGGTGTAGGGTGGAGATTGAAGCACGGTTTTCGAGGAACGATCTTAACGGCTCTCCGAAAACTATAAATACCCATCCATCCCCATTGCAAAACCCACTTAAAATCCGAGTTTTTCTCTAAGTGGTTGTGTTTATACACTTCCTACCTGAGATTACATGGAAATCAATCTTGCGGGGACCCTTTGTAAGTGTTCTTTCGTTCTTTTCATTCGTTTTAGCGTTAAAGTCAAACTTTGTTTGACTTTCTGCGTTGAACAGTTTATGGTCAATGCGAAGTTCATTTGAACTTCATAACGTGAGCGTAATCACGATGGTTATAGTCCCTAGTGACTATACCTACTGATTACCACGTTATCTAGGCTCAGTGACGAGTCGTAGTTTCGGCCAAAATGCGTATTATTGCGTATTTTGTAACCAAACTACTCTTGGGTATCAAAACCATTTGTTTTGATACCAAACCTGTTTTCTAAACTTAGTTAAGCATGTTTTAACATGCTTAGCTCGTCACTTTTAGTTTTGTGCTTATATAGGGTCGTAAGGTAAGCGATCTAAACAATCGCTTATACTTTCGAACCCGACCCGTTTGGTCGATCATTAGGATCCGACCAAACACATTAGGTGACCATAGTATATAGGGAATAACCTTCCGAGGTTATACCTTATGGTCGCTTCGTTTAAGTAGTTGTATGATAGGTAGTTTATATGCCTTAGGTAAATTACCAAAATGCCCTTTTTACGCCAAAATTCATTTTAAGCATATGTAACATAACTTTTAACATCTAAACTGATTTGGCAACAATATTAGACATATTAAGGCATATATTACTTGTCATAGGACTAGTTAAGTGTTCCGAACGCGTTACACGCGAACGACGCGTTAAAGTAGCATAAGCTACCTAAACGGGTGGTAATGGGTCGTAAGCACTTAGGTTAGGTTTCATTTTAATATGAAGGCCTTGTTAAACCATATTACATGAGTTCCCCTACTCATTTGGTTTACGAGCCCTCATTCTATCAAATCCTCCGATTTAGGTCCGGTATATTAACATAGTTACCTATATTAGGTGCCGTTTGATATCCGTGATCTCTAGCATTGTTTGGTTGTTACTCAAGGACTACTAAGCAATCTCAAGTGAGTACATAGACCCCTCTTTTACTGTTTTCCAAACGTTTTGGGGTGAAACACATGTGCCTACTTGTTACTTTCATGCTTTCCTGTTTTCACATCATATATTTGCTATGTTCATTAGTACATTTATAGTACATGATTTCATTGTATTTTATGCTATGTATGCCCATTGTGTGCATACTTAGTACATTGTTTTACATTACATTTTATGATATGTATGCCCATTGTGTGCGTACTTAGTACATTATTTTACATTGCATTTTATGCTATGTATGTGTCACACCCCCAAAATCCACATGCGGAGTACTACCGCTTGGAGGCGTGACTGACCAGGATCCAACCACCAATTATACTGAGCAATGGGTAATAGTAAAAATATTCACCAACCACAATAGTTAGTAAACATCATAGTTTAAAGATTTAAAAGTTTAAGTTCGAATAATAGTTTAAGTAAGCAGCGGAAACATAAACCAAATAGTTTCAAAACAAGGTTCATAGTTCAAGATTATTTAAACCCAACACGTGGGTTAGACGACCACTACACATTCCCAAGCTGCAAGCTCCTGAGTCACTGGGTACCTGCAAAGCATGCAGTAGGATATCAACAAAAATGTTGGCGAGTTCACGAGATGTCCAATTTTAACTTTTTTCGAAAATCGTAGGTTGTTTAGATAAAGCATTTACAATCACGCCATGGGGAGCTACCCCATATGAAAGCTACTAAACTGATGTTACCGAAACTGTTGACGAGAAGATTTTTGTGCCCCAGGTCAATATCTATCGTCATTGACCAAGATGCAAGGTCTACTAGTTCACGCCCGATCTCCCCCGGTCACGGTGTGAGGTTGTCAAACCTAATAGGGGTATCAACTAATAACCCGTTCACCCCCGGCGATTAATCGGTACTGTAAGCAGGGACTTTAAATGATAGAGATTCGTTTAGTTTTGCTAGTTGTGATTTATAAATAATATCCAAACGCATTTTCCGCCGGATATAGTAATTTAGAAGTTACCCCTTTTAGTTTGTTCGTGTCCCTCCCTGGGACGCATGCTTTTAGTGTGTGAACTCACCTCGGGTTGCTCGGTAGACAGTTTACTTGGTCAAGTATGCTGGTCACCACGTCCTAATATGGTTACCAGTATAGGTCAGGTTGGGTACAGAGAAATCACGTATATTCTACACGTATCTAACACATAGCATACTTAACACACAAGGTTATTGGGCCTGCTCTCATAATGGTACAGTCTAACAGTAACAATTAACACGTAGTCCAGTCCATCAGTAATCATACATGAACCGTCCATACACTTTGGCCCAATAATGGAGACCAGTAGCCCACTCGAGACAAGGTGGTCTCGAGTCGAGACCGAGAGGTCTCGAGTCGCAACCAAATGGTCTCGGGTTGTAATGGAGTGGTCTCGAGTAGTGCAGGTATGAGTCGCAACCTTAGGGATCTCGAGTCCAGTCTCGAGTCGCAATCAGAAGATCTCGATTCGAGACCTTGATGGTCTCGAGTACCTAAAATCTGTTTTGAGTTACTTGGACATGGTCTCGAGTCGAGAATAGGGGTCTCGAGTTGTAACACGATGGTCTCGGGTCGAGATCGAAGGTTTCGACTCCAACATTGTTGTTTCTAGAACGCCAGCCAAGACATGTACTAACCAATAGGATTTCATGTGTATGATTTTATGTACTATCCAATAGAATTTCACTAACATGTTTTCTTGTCTAAATCCTAATCAAAACAGATCAAACAAAGCATATTTCAAATATTCAACAACATTTAATACTCCTTCATAGTTCATCCAGTTCATCATTAGGGTCTTCATCATTTTGCAAACATGAATATTCAACAAATCCATCCTAGCATACTTGAGTTTCTCCATCGACCCCTAAATCTAGCAAAAATCAATACAGAAGCATGATTGCCTAAGTTTTATCATCATCATTCATCCATTTTTCATATTATCTAACACACACCCTTAGTACATCTCCAACATATAAGAATGTACATATCAATATTCTAACCTTTCTAACCATATAAGAATGTACGTATCAATCATGGACATGTGCACCACTAATCAAACAAACACCTTTATTATATTCAAACAATAGTCATAATGCATGTTATCACCAAACCAAGGGATGGGGTACTAACCGAAACTATTTGGGTGTGTGAGGCGATGAAGGGAGTCCCCAAGTGATGATCACGAGCTGATCCGATGGTCTTGATGCTTTCGGTTGAGTCCAAGAGAGGAGGAAGGTGCTTGGTTTAGGGTTTGTCTAGTGAGAGAAAGTGGGGGAGAGAGAGAGAAGATGGAATGTTTTTAGGGATTTGAGCTAATGATGATGGTTGCCAAATGGAGGAATGTTGGCTGATATGGGGATTTTTATACCCGTCTCGAATGGGCGTACCCTAAGGGCTTCGGGTGGGCTCGAGGAGGGGTGCGGCCCAACGACCAAATTATTCACTCGAGACCGAGTGGTCTCGAGTCGGGTCCTAGTGGTCTCGGCTCACCAATATTCATATACATATATATACATATATATTTACACATGACATAACACAAGGACCACATAGCACACTAAAAAGATTTATAGAATTTCATTTAATAAGATACGTACACATAATGTTATTACAAAAAGGTGGCTCGGAAAAACCTAGAGTGTCACATTATCCCCAAGTTTTAAGAACTTTCGTCCCGAAAGTTAAGGCAGCCACTGAAAAGCTAGTATGAGTGAGAGCGTTTCAACGGGGTGTCACATCATCCCCCCCGTTAATTTGGAATTTCGTCCCGAAATTCGGTTGTAGCTTCAGTGCTGGAAGTTTCATTTGGGAACAACTAGGGATACTTGCGCTTCATCTGGTCTTCCCGCTCCCAGGTAAACTCTTGGCCACGTCGCGAGTTCCAACGAACTCGTACGAGAGGTATCTGGCTACGTTTGAGGGTTTTGATCTCTCGATCCGTGATCTCAATCGGTTCCTCAGTAAAGTGTAGCTGTTCGTCAATGGTAAGTTCCTTGAAAGGAATGATGAGTGTTTCATCTGACAGACACCTCTTCAGATTAGACACGTGGAAGACGTTGTGCACAGCACTCAGTTCCTCAGGCAGATTCAATCTGTAAGCGACCTTACCGATCTTTTCGGTAATTTCGAATGGTCCGACGTATCGCGGATTAAGCTTGCCCCGTTTTCCAAAATGAACCACACCCTTCCAGGGTGAGACTTTAAGTAGAGCCCAGTCACCAACCTGGAACTCTAGCGGTTTCCTATCCTTATCAGCGTAACTCTTCTGACGGTCACGAGCTGCCGCCAGGCGTTGTCTGATCTGGGCAATCTTTTCCATAGTGTCTACCACAAGTTCTGGACCTGTGATCTGGCTGTCACCAACCTCCGCCCAGCAGAGAGGCGATCGGCATTTACGACCGTACAGTGCCTCAAAGGGTGCTGCCTGGATGCTGGTGTGGTAGCTGTTGTTGTAGGAGAATTCCACTAACGGTAGGTGCTTCTCCCAATTCTTGCCAAAGTCGATCACACATGCCCTAAGCATGTCTTCTAAGGTTTGGATGGTGCGTTCAGATTGCCCATCCGTTTGCGGATGATAAGCGGTGCTCATGTCTAAGCGTGAGCCAAAAGATTTGTGCATAGCTTGCCACAATTCAGAAGTAAAACGCGCGTCTCGATCGGAAATAATAGAGGTTGGCACTCCATGCTTCGAAACCACTTCCTTTAAGTATACCTCATCTAAGGTAGAAAACTTGTCTGTTTCTTTAATAGCCCAAAAGTGGACAGACTTAGTTAATCGATCCACTATCACCCAAATGGTGTCATTTCCGCGTTGAGACCTGGGCAAGCCAGTAACAAAATCCATTGAAATTTTCTCCCATTTCCACTGCGGGATCTCTGGTTGTTGGAGTAGGCCCAATGGTTTCTGATACTCAGCCTTGACTCTCGCACAAGTTAAACATTTTCTGACATAGGTTGCTATGTGGGCTTTCATGCTAGGCCACCAGTATGTAGTCCTTAAGTCGTGGTACATCTTATCCGAACCAGGATGTACTGAGTAACGGGACTTATGGGCTTCCTCCATTACCAGCTCGCGCAAATTCCCGTAAAGTGGGACCCATATACGCCCGTTTACGTAGTAAGCACCATCTTCTTTTTGTTCTAGCCGTTTCGTTGATCCTCGCAGGGACTCAGCCCTGACGTTCTCGGTTTTCAATGCTTCGACCTGAGCGTTTCTGATTTGCTTAGGGAGGTTCGAGTGGATGGTGAGCTGTAAGGCATGAACACGCTTGGGTTTGGTTTCCTTCCTGCTAAGGGCATCTGCCACCACATTAGCCTTGCCTGGGTGATATTTAATTGCACACTCGTAGTCATTTAGGAGTTCGACCCATCGGCGTTGCCACATATTCAGCTCCTTTTGTTCCATTATGTGCTGGAGACTCTTGTGATCAGTGTAAATCGTGCACTTGGTACCGTACAAGTAATGTCTACAAATCTTGAGCGCGAAGACCACAGCTCCGAATTCCAAGTCATGTGTCGTGTAGTTCCGTTCGTGGATCTTGAGTTGTCGCGAAGCGTAAGCAATAACCTTCTCGCGTTGCATCAACACGCAACCAAGTCCTTGAATAGAAGCGTCGCAGTAAACAACGAAGTCGTCGGTGCCTTCAGGTAAGGAAAGAATAGGAGCACTACAGAGGTTCTTCTTTAGTTCCTGAAAGGCAGATTCCTGCGCATCACTCCACTTATAAGCAACACCCTTCGGAGTGAGGGTCGTAAGTGGTTGAGCGATCTTAGAGAACCCCTCGATAAATCTTCGTAATATCCTGCCAATCCCAAGAATTGGCGAACTTCGGTCGGAGTCTTAGGTATAGGCCAATTCTTAATGGATTCGATCTTAGCGGGGTCGACATGAATCCCATCCTGATTGACTATGTGCCCAAGGAAATGGACTTCTCTAATCCAGAAATCACATTTTGAGAATTTGGCGTACAATTGCTCATTGCGGAGGAGTTCGAGAATAAGACGCAGGTGTTGTTCATGCTCCTCTTGACTCTTCGAGTAAATTAGGATGTCGTCAATAAACACAATCACGAACTTGTCGAGGTAGGGTTTGCACACTCGGTTCATGAGATCCATGAAGATCGCAGGTGCGTTGGTCATTCCGAAAGGCATGAAAAGGAATTCGTAGTGACCATAGCGGGTTCTGAAAGCAGTCTTAGAGACGTCCTCATCGCGGACTCTCAGCTGGTGATAGCCCGATCGTAGATCGATCTTGGAATAATAGCTCGACCCTTGCAGCTGGTCGAACAGATCATCGATACGGGGAAGTGGATAACGATTCTTGATGGTAACCTTGTTCAGTTCGCGGTAATCAATGCACATTCGGAACGTGCCATCCTTCTTTTTGACGAAAAGCACTGGGGCTCCCCAGGGTGACGAGCTAGGACGGATAAAACCCTTGTCCAAAAGTTCTTGTAATTGAGTAGAAAGTTCCTTGAGTTCCGCGGGAGCTAGTTGATAAGGTGCACGAGCTATAGGTGCTGCTCCGGGAGCTAGCTCAATTTGAAATTCGACCTGACGGTGAGGAGGGAGTCCAGGTAGTTCTTCAGGAAATACCTCAGGATAGTCGCGTACCACTGGAAAATCTTCAATCCGGTTTTCCTTTTTCTGCGTATCGGCAACAAGTGCTAAGATAGCGGTGTTCCCCTTTCGTAAACACTTCTGGGCTTTTAAGAAGGAAATGATGCCTGTGACTTCTCTGCTTTTGTCGCCTTGGACGATAAGGGGTTTGCCAGGAGGACGGGGAATACGAATAGCTTTCTCTTGGCAGAGGATTTCGGCTCGGTGCTTGGATAACCAATCCATACCAATGACGACGTCAAAGCTTCCGAGAATGATGGGGAAGAGATCGATACGGAAGGTTTGACCAGACAATTCTAGTTGGCAGTTACGAATAACGTGTGAGGCCTCGAGGTTTCTACCATTAGCTAATTCAATGATGTGCTTAGAGCTTAGCGGTGTAAGAGTGGACTTAAGCTTCTTACTAATACGTAGGGATACATAACTAGCATCTGCTCCAGAATCAAACAGTACGGAAACATAACGATCATTAAGTAGGAACTTACCCGCTACAACGCTGGGGTCATTCCTCGCTTCTCCAGTTCCAATCACAAAAGCCCTTCCTCTTGCACCATTCCCAGCATTGTTGGTGTTGTTGTTGTTATTTACCGCACCCTGGTTGTGGTTGTTCTGGTTTAACTGAGGACAATTCTTCTTAATGTGCCCCTCGGCTCCACACTGGAAACAACCCTTGATGTTCCCATGGTGCTGTTGCTGCTGCGGCTGGTTCTGTCTTGCGGGGTGAGGGCTCCTACAATCCTTGGCCTCATGCCCTATCTTGTTGCATCGCTGACACTTGTTCTTCGCACAGGGCCCATTATGATGTCGATTACACTTGTTACACTTGGGGATATGGCCCTGGTAGCTGCCCTGTTGCTGAGGGCCCTTGTTGCTTTCAGTTTTCCTTTGCTGGGCTTGGGCCTGAGTAGAGTTAGCATCCTTACTCTGATTTCCATCCCACTTTCGTTTGTTGTCACTAGAAGCTCCGGAAGTAGCACTGATCCTTTTGGGCAGCTTGCCCTCCTCCACTGCCTAATCAGTGAGTTTTTGAGCCAGACGGACCACTGGCTGAATGGTATTGAGGTTGGCTGAGGTCACATGGCTCCGGATTTCTGGGGCCAAACCTTTGATGTACAATTCAATCCTTCGATACATAGGCCGAGACATGTTTGGGCAAAGAGCAGCATAATCATTGGACTGTTTGGTGTAGGTCTCGATCTCTGATCCAACCATCTTGAGCTCATAGTACTCATTTTCGAGTTTGTGGATGTCATCCCTGTGACAGTACTCTTCCTTGATCATGTCCTTGAAATCTTCCCATGCAGTAGCATTTGCAGTCTCCAAACCAAGCATCTGAATCTGTGCCTTCCACCATGAAAGCGCGTTTCCTTCAAGCGTACCAGTCGCAAACTTTACCCAATTAGCAGGGGGACACTCGCAGATAGCAAAAACAGCTTCGGCTTTTTCAATCCAGTGCAGAAGGCCTATGGCACCCTCAGTGCCGTTAAAAGGGAGAGGCTTGCAATCCATGAAGGTTTTGAAGGTACAAACTCGTGGTTGCGCAGGCGCTTGCTGACCTCCAGGGTGAGCTGCGAAAGCTGCAGCCACCGTGTTGAGCAAGTTAGTGAACTGAGCCTGGGTCATGTTAACGTTTCCTCTTCCGCGTCCACTCATTGTCTTCATAATCAGAAAACACAGTGTGAGTGTGATGTCGTAATGTAGCGAGAAGGAGATAGAGGAGGGATGTGTATCTATCTAATTAGGCACACTAGTATGTATAGTAGAACAATACATATAGCAAACAAGCAAGTAAACACAAGTCCGAGCTATGAGGTCTAATAAGCTGAGTCTTGCCCTTGGAGTGTAGTGTCGTCATGAGTCACGGGTTATAGTCTGGTTTTTCTCAAAAAGACTTTCTTTTTAAAACCAAGTTCACTATAACCAATGGCTCTGATACCAATCTGTCACACCCCCAAAATCCACATGCGGAGTACTACCGCTTGGAGGCGTGACTGACCAGGATCCAGCCACCAATTATACTGAGCAATGGGTAATAGTAAAAATATTCACCAACCACAATAGTTAGTAAACATCATAGTTTAAAGATTTAAAAGTTTAAGTTCGAATAATAGTTTAAGTAAGCAGCGGAAACATAAACCAAATAGTTTCAAAACAAGGTTCATAGTTCAAGATTATTTAAACCCAAGACGTGGGTTAGACGACCACTACACATTCCCAAGCTGCAAGCTCCTGAGTCACTGGGTACCTGCAAAGCATGCTGTAGGATATCAACAAAAATGTTGGCGAGTTCACGAGATGTCGAATTTTAACTTTTTCGAAAATCGTAGGTTGTTTAGATAAAGCATTTACAATCACGCCATGGGGAGCTACCCCATATGAAAGCTACTAAACTGATGTTACCGAAACTGTTGACGAGAAGATTTTTGTGCCCGAGGTCAATGTCTATCGTCATTGACCAAGATGCAAGGTCTACTAGTTCACGCCCGATCTCCCCCGGTCACGGTGTGAGGTTGTCAAACCTAATAGCGCTATCAACTAATAACCCGTTCGCCCCCGGCGATTAATCGGTACTGTAAGCAGGGACTTTAAATGATAGAGATTCGTTTAGTTTTGCTAGTTGTGATTTATAAATAATATCCAAACGCATTTTCCCCCGGATATAGTAATTTAGAAGTTACCCCTTTTAGTTTGTTCGTGTCCCTCCCTGGAACGCATGCTTTTAGTGTGTGAACTCACCTCGGGTTGCTCGGTAGACAGTTTACTTGGTCAAGTATGCTGGTCACCACGTCCTAATATGGTTACCAGTATAGGTTAGGTTGGGTACAGAGAAATCACGTATATTCTACATGTATCTAACACATAGCATACTTAACACACAAGGTTATTGGGCCTGCTCTCATAATGGTACAGTCTAACAGTAACAATTAACACGTAGTCCAGTCCATCAGTAATCATACATGAACCGTCCATACACTTTGGCCCAATAACGGAGACCAGTAGCCCACTCGAGACAAGGTGGTCTCGAGTCGAGACCGAGAGGTCTCGAGTCGCAACCAAATGGTCTCGGGTTGTAATGGAGTGGTCTCGAGTAGTGCAGGTATGAGTCGCAACCTTAGGGATCTCGAGTCCAGTCTCGAGTCGCAATCAGAAGATCTCGAGTCGAGACCTTGATGGTCTCGAGTCCCTGAAATCTGTTTTGAGTTACTTGGACATGGTCTCGAGTCGAGACTAGGGGTCTCGAGTTGTAACACGATGGTCCCGGGTCGAGATCGAAGGTTTCG
This sequence comes from Helianthus tuberosus, assembly GCA_030545235.1. Taxonomy (NCBI): domain Eukaryota; kingdom Viridiplantae; phylum Streptophyta; class Magnoliopsida; order Asterales; family Asteraceae; genus Helianthus; species Helianthus tuberosus. The sequence goes on along the minus strand of CM060426.1, from coordinate 58,441,050 downwards.
ACTCCAACATTGTTGTTTCTAGAATGCCAGCCAAGACATGTACTAACCAATAGGATTTCATGCGTAGCGCAACGGGTAGGCCCTTAGGGCTCGCGCTACGCTACTGCCTCCCCTGAATCAGAAAGTTTCAAAATTGGCAGCAATGGTCCCTGCACGTGTTTAAGGCCTTTTTCGATGTGTTTGAACCCCGTTAACCTCATTTCAAGGCTCTAAAATGAAGTTAAAGTATAGGGAACTCAAAACATACTCAAAAATATGCCGGATGATGGTTCGTTTGGTCGTACGAACGTGATGTTCGCTTAATTACGACGGAATGCGCATAAGCGCGAAAAACGATCCAAATGACGCGACGAATGGATTTTTCTTATGGCAAACACTAAAATATAATGTAGTCATGCTTACATAAATTTTTGGATGTCCAGATGTATTCAGAACGTAAGTTATGCGCGAAAATGCAAACTTGTGCACTTTTTGACACTTTTAGTCCCTGAATGACACAAAAGTTTATTTTAGCACACCGAACCCCTCAAAGCCTATTTCTAAGCTATGTAAAGGATATTTAAGGTGTGTTTAACTTATGGTCATGTTCCGGAATGTTCGTTACAGTTCAGATTGGCATACTTTCGCAGTTTGTCAAGTTTAGTCCCTGTAAGCGAATTAACTTATTTTTGCCATACCAAAGCCTTCAAAACTTATTTCTAAGTTATGTAAAGGTTATTTAAGGTATGTTAAGCCTATTTCACTATTCCGGAGTGTTTGTTGCATTAAACTGGTTATATCTACGCATCGGTGCGCGTATAACCTTCCAGAAAGTGAATTTAGAGTTTGGAATTGAACGAGAATTGATATGTGCAAAATGATACACATATTTTTACAAATCCCAAGTATGAAATATAATATTTCATTGGTTCGGTATTTGTTTGATGGCCGTGGAGGCACAGGTGTTACAGTCTCCCCTACTTTAGGAAATTTCGTCCCGAAATTTATTTAGAGGAAACTTGTAAGAGCTTAAAAGCATGAAGTTGAAAAGATCGAACAACTTTGGTTTGGGTTCTGAACTTCTAGTAACTTTAATAACATCATGATTGCAATGTAAGAGGGATACTTATATACTAGTATATGAAGCGTCATTGGTGCGTCCACCGTACCTCCATTACATCGTTCTCATTTCGTTATTGTTGTCACTATCGGTTCTTACACATAATAAATCTTGCTGGGTTTCCGTGCACTAAATTTCATAATTATGTACGCGTCCATAATTAGACAATTCCTTGCATAGTTCACTCAGTCCATTTTATAATGTGCAGGGGAAAACCAAATGAACAAATCATGTGATGAGTGTGACTAGACCGCCATAGAGTCCTTTTAACTAAATCAATAAATGATCTAAATAGACTATCAAGGAGTCTGTCCAGCTACATCACTAGATGTCGTTCTTTAACCAAATTTTGAATCAATCTTTTTGACTAGACCACTAAAGGGTCTCTTATGAATCATGGAGTGGTACTATATAATCCAAGGGTCTTAACTATTACATAGAAGCCCATTAAGGATTTAAGGTAGTACCTTTTGAATATCCTACTACGAATCCATCATATGAATATATGAAAGATTCTACGAGGATTTGGATAACGAATATCCAGAGTATACAAAAACACAAAAATCATAGAGGAGAAAACATAAACACATATCACATAACCACAAAATTGTTTGTTAATTTGTCTTGTAAATTGCGTACATTCATTTAAAGCACACTAGGAATCCATTCCGTGGATTTCATTTGGTACTTTAAACGTTATCAAGAATCCAACTATAAAGATAGAAAGATTCAAAAAGAAAATTCGACTTCGATTATTTGGAACCGAAGTGTTCGAATTAAGGTACATAAGGAATCCAATTAAGGACTCTGATTTGAATGATAATCATCCACAAGGATCAAATTGTAAAGATAAAAAGATCCCATATGAATTTTAGAAGTTGAAGATGTTTTGAAACCTTGCACTGGATGTGCTTAGGTCAAAACATGATGTAAAATGTTATGAAGTTGAGATGCTTGATATGTCAAGGCGACATATGAAACAGAATTTTGAAGGTTAAGTCAATGTATGAGGAAAATATTTTTGAAAACTATGCATGGGGTTCTTTTAAGAAAAATGTGTTTAACGTTTTTAAAACCTTATATATAATACTTTTTGAAATCATAAAGTAGGTGTAATAGGTAGATATATTTACAAAAATGTTTTAAAATCATGCGAAATGAATTTTGAAAATACGTATAAGGTTTTTGAAAGACATGAATGATGCTTTTCGAAATCATGCACTTGATCAGAAAATGTATTGCGTTAATATTGTCTTCAGACTATATGAAATATTTTGAAATTAGAAAGGTTGGTTTTGATAACATGGCCAATGTTTTTGAATTAACACAGACAATGCATCTAGAAAAAAAATGTTTTCAAACTATATGAAATGTTTTGAGATCATGAAGATTGTTTTGAAATACTGGTACTGTGTATGTTGAAAAATCAAAACGTAATGGGTATGAGATTTGAAAATACCCTTAGTTATCTAACCAAGGATTTAAAGGCACAGATGTGCGAAAAGCACGATTACTCATAATGTCACTTAATTTTCTGTACTTTGTTTCTTAGAGTGAAACGAGTACTTAAAATTTTTGAGGGAATCATGAGCAATCATTTGAAAGAGAGAAATCAAAAGAGTAGTTTGTAAGGTACATAGTTCCTTGATGTAGGTATCATAGGAAAAGCCATACACACCTAGCAAGGGGTTGAGCTGGTTGGTTGGGGACTGCTTTACCATTGTGAGCGACCATGGCGAAGTTCTGAGAAGCCTTTCGCTTCTTTGACTTCTTAGGGGATCGTTCATCCATGGTCTTTGATTCCTCGATTGGTTTATTGGCTGATGGTGTTGTCGCCTGACTAGGTCCTGCCTGTCTTGCTAACTCTTGAGTGGCTTCATCCTGGAGATGATACATGGCAGTAGCTAATTCAACAGTCTTCAGGACTACTTCGCCTATTCGCTGAGCGAATTTTGGCTGCTTGCTCAGATATCTGGGCGTCATCGTGATGAAGAGACATTCTCGAAGAAAAAGAAAGGCATAGGGAGAAACAAGTGAAAGATTATTGGACAATCAAAACAGAATGATAACGCATGAAAATTGCGATCATTTGTTTGTTACCTAAGGCAAACAAATGAGACGGTGACTGATCAAAGTAAATGGGTCAAAAATAATGTATCGCGAAGACATGCTCGCCTATAAGTGAACACTCATCCCAAGAATTCCCAGGTAAGCACAACTGGTCTCGCGTCTGATGAGATGTATACGAAGTGCTTGCCTAGACAGAAAACCCAGAATACATGCATTCACCCTTCCAGTTTGCACGTGTTCACATTATTTAAAACCCAAAACCTTGACGAAGTTTTGAAAACTCAAAGAGGTTCAAAACCATATAATAGAGAGTTCAAAACCTTACAATAGAGGGTTCAAAACCTAGTAATCAATCATCCTAGAACAGATGATTAGTTTTCAAAGCGGTTTTGAAATTTATGTTCTTGTTGTGGTTGTCACCTAAGGATAGGTGACAGTATTGTTTTATGACTAAACGCAAGTAAACTCGCGTTAGGGTCCTAAGAAGGTTATAGACTAGGTCAAAGCATTACTAATTACTAATAACCTAATTCCCTATAACCATTGGCTCTGATACCATCTTTTCTGTCACACCCCGACCGCGTAAAACAACAAATCGCGGCGGAAACATCGGGGCGTGTTGCAACAGAATTAATGTTTCATAACCATGGATATCAAAAGTGTTTCGTTTTATTAAACATTGAATAATTACATCGTCTGGAAATCTAAATATACAATTTAAACATAATCTATCATTGTTATTGAGTCACTAAGGCCTTGTCCAGTCCTATGTGAGCATGCATCTTATCAATCGATATCATTCAACAATACCTGAAACATATGTGAAAACGAGGTCAGCAAAGAAATGCTGGCGAGTACATAGGTTTTGTGAAAATAAGATTCATGACTTCTGTTTTAAGAAAAAGTTTAGTCATGAACCTTGTAATTTGCTTTGTCTTTGTAAATCATTTGAAAAATAATAAGTTTAGGTGATATGTATAAATAAGTGAATAATGCATGATTAAATGAATAACCATGTAAAAATGAGTTTGTATAAGAAAAGTTGTTTGTAAATAAATGTCTTGTGAAAAGTATGTTACTTGTATAAAATGTTCTATGTCTCAAACTGAAATGATTCAAATAACGCTACAATATGTAATACCATACAAACACTTATATATAGGAAGTACCAGCGGCGTATCCACCATGCTTGTATCATATTCCACACGCATTGTTACTTAATCACTTAATCCAAACCAAACCACCAAAGTAATGTTCATGCCCAAATGTAAATCATGTAATATGTATAACCAAAATAATATCGTATATCGCTTTGAAGCCAATCGTTTACCCAATCGTTAAAACATCGTGTGAAACCCAATCGTTAAAACATCGTGTGAAAACCAATCGTAATCGTTTAATTCGTTTTAGGTCGTGAAACTACTTATATGATCGTCTCGCTAATAACATTCAAACCTTCGTGACTCATCACTCGTCGCTTCTCGTTTTCGTATTAACAAACCTCCATAGGGTAAGTTAACAATTACAGATTCAGTCGCTACCTACCATACCCACACATAACCACGGGTGTAGTGAATAACGGGATTTGTCAGATCCTATGGTACCATAACCTAATACTGGTCGGCTTGATCATTGCTAATGAATGTCATTTGTTATGTAACTACAACCAACAAGTTTGTTCACTTTATGAAATCGTTATTAGTTTTGTATAAATCGCCTTAATTGTTTTTGAAACCATCGTTATAACATCGAAAACATTTAGCACATATGAGTCACCCCAAAACAATTGAAAACAGTAAAATAGGGGAAAATGTACTCGCCTGAGAATGCTTGGAGGTCTTGAACAACAACCAAACAAAGCTAGAGGGAGCACGGAATCAGTCGGCAAATCCAATACTATATAAATAAACCGGACTTATCTCGGAAGATTGGGTAGAATGAGGTTTCGTAAACCAAACGAGTGTAGAGACTCGTGTCATTTGGTTTAACAAAGCCTACATACTAAATGAAACCTAACATAATTGTTTACGACCCATTACGACTCGTTTAGGTAGCTTATGCTACTTTAACGTGTCGTTCGCGTGAAACGCGTTCGGACCGCTTAACTAGCCCTATGACAAGTGTTATATGCCTAAACATGTTACATAATCCGTTATGTGACAAAAGTTTAGGTTACATATGCTTAATTACCAATTATACATGAAAAGGGTATTCTGGTAATTTACCTAAGGCATATAAACTACCTATCATACAACTACTTAAACGATGTGACCATAGGGTATAACCTCGGAAGGTTATTCCCTACCTACTATGGTCACCTAATGTATTTGGTCGGATCCTAATGATCGACCAAACTGGGTCGGGTTCGAGGTATAAGCGATTTATTAGATCGCTTACCCTACGACCCTAGACAACGTGGTAATCAGTAGGCATAGTCCCAAGGGAATATGACCATCGTGATTACAATCACGTTGCGAAGTTCAAACGAACTTCGCATTGACCATTACTGGTCAACGCTGAAAGTCAAACAAAGTTTGACTTTCTGACTCGAAAAGCAGTAAAATAAGGAAAAGAACGAAAGAATACTTACGAAGGGTCCCCGAATGCTAATCCCGATCCAAGAACTCAGGTATGAAACAATGGTTTCAACTTAGAGCTCTCAAATCAGAATTCTAGTGCTTTAAAACAATGAAAGGCATGGGGTATATATAGTTTTCGGTGAACCGTTGAGATCGTTTCATGGAAACCGTGATTCGATCACATCCGTACATTTGTTGAAAGGTTATGGAAGCTACATATGATCCTTATCTTAGTGACTAAGCAACTTAGAACATGTGGTGAAGGATCAATCAGCTGCAACTTGTGTTAGAAACACTTAATCTGGTCTGGTTATGCAGTCGCGTAGCGCGACGGGTAGGCCCTTAGGGCTCACGCTACGCTACTGCCTCCCCTGAATCAGAAAGTTTCAAAATTGGCAGCAATGGTCCCTGCACGTGTTTAAGGCCTTTTTCGATGCGTTTGAACCCCGTTAACCTCATTTCAAGGCTCTAAAATGAAGTTAAAGTATAGGGAACTCAAAACATACTCAGAAATATGCCGGATGATGGTTCGTTTGGTCGTACGAACGTGATGTTCGCTTAATTACGACGGAATGCGCATAAGCGCGAAAAACGATCCAAATGACGCGACGAATGGATTTTTCTTATGGCGAACACTAAAATATAATGTAGTCATGCTTACATAAATTTTTGGATGTCCAGATGTATTCAGAACGTAAGTTATGCGCGAAAATGCAAACTTGTGCACTTTTTGACACTTTTAGTCCCTGAATGACACAAAAGTTTATTTTAGCACACCGAACCCCTCAAAGCCTATTTCTAAGATATGTAAAGGATATTTAAGGTGTGTTTAACTTATGGTCATGTTCCGGAATGTTCGTTACAGTTCAGATTGGCATACTTTCGCAGTTTGTCAAGTTTAGTCCCTGTAAGCGAATTAACTTATTTTTGCCATACCAAAGCCTTCAAAACTTATTTCTAAGTTATGTAAAGGTTATTTAAGGTATGTTAAGCCTATTTCACTATTCCGGAGTGTTTTTTGCATTAAACTGGTTATATCTACGCATCGGTGCGCGTATAACCTTCCAGAAAGTGAATTTAGAGTTTGGAATTGAACGAGAATTGATATGTGCAAAATGATACACATATTTTTACAAATCCCAAGTATGAAATATAATATTTCATTGGTTCGGTATTTGTTTGATGGCCGTGGAGGCACAGGTGTTACAGTCTCCCCTACTTTAGGAAATTTCGTCCCGAAATTTATTTAGAGGAAACTTGTAAGAGCTTAAAAGCATGAAGTTGAAAAGATCGAACAACTTTGGTTTGGGTTCTGAACTTCTAGTAACTTTAATAACATCATGATTGCAATGTAAGAGGGATACTTATATACTAGTATATGAAGCGTCATTGGTGCGTCCACCGTACCTCCATTACATCGTTCTCATTTCGTTATTGTTGTCACTATCGGTTCTTACACATAATAAATCTTACTGGGTTTCCGTGCACTAAATTTCATAATTATGTACGCGTCCATAATTAGACAATTCCTTGCATAGTTCACTCAGTCCATTTTATAATGTGCAGGGGAAAACCAAATGAACAAATCATGTGATGAGTGTGACTAGACCGCCATAGAGTCCTTTTAACTAAATCAATAAATGATCTAAATAGACTATCAAGGAGTCTGTCCAGCTACATCACTAGATGTCGTTCTTTAACCAAATTGTGAATCAATCTTTTTGACTAGACCACTAAAGGGTCTCTTATGAATCATGGAGTGGTACTATATAATCCAAGGGTCTTAACTATTACATAGAAGCCCATTAAGGATTTAAGGTAGTACCTTTTGAATATCCTACTACGAATCCATCATATGAATATATGAAAGATTCTACGAGGATTTGGATAACGAATATCCAGAGTATACAAAAACACAAAAATCATAGAGGAGAAAACATAAACACATATCACATAACCACAAAATTGTTTGTTAATTTGTCTTGTAAATTGCGTACATTCATTTAAAGCACACTAGGAATCCATTCCGTGGATTTCATTTGGTACTTTAAACGTTATCAAGAATCCAACTATAAAGATAGAAAGATTCAAAAAGAAAATTCGACTTCGATTATTTGGAACCGAAGTGTTCGAATTAAGGTACATAAGGAATCCAATTAAGGACTCTGATTTGAATGATAATCATCCACAAGGATCAAATTGTAAAGATAAAAAGATCCCATATGAATTTTAGAAGTTGAAGATGTTTTGAAACGTTGCACTGGATGTGCTTAGGTCAAAACATGATGTAAAATGCTATGAAGTTGAGATGCTTGATATGTCAAGGCGACATATGAAACAGAATTTTGAAGGTTAAGTCAATGTATGAGGAAAATATTTTTGAAAACTATGCATGGGGTTCTTTTAAGAAAAACGTGTTTAACGTTTTTAAAACCTTATATATAATACTTTTTGAAATCATAAAGTAGGTGTAATAGGTAGATATATTTACAAAAATGTTTTAAAATCATGCGAAATGAATTTTGAAATTATGTATAAGGTTTTTGAAAGACATGAATGATGCTTTTCGAAATCATGCACTTGATCAGAAAATGTATTGCGTTAATATTGTCTTCAGACTATATGAAATATTTTGAAATTAGAAAGGTTGGTTTTGATAACATGGCTAATGTTTTTGAATTAACACAGACAATGCATCTAGAAAAAAAATGTTTTCAAACTATATGAAATGTTTTGAGATCATGAAGATTGTTTTGAAATACTGGTACTGTGTATGTTGAAAAATCAAAACGTAATGGGTATGAGATTTGAAAATACCCTTAGTTATCTAACCAAGGATTTAAAGGCACAGATGTGCGAAAAGCACGATTACTCATAATGTCACTTAATTTTCTGTACTTTGTTTCTTAGAGTGAAACGAGTACTTAAATTTTTTGAGGGAATCATGAGCAATCATTTGAAAGAGAGAAATCAAAAGAGTAGTTTGTAAGGTACATAGTTCCTTGATGTAGGTATCATAGGAAAAGCCATACACACCTAGCAAGGGGTTGAGCTGGTTGGTTGGGGACTGCTTTACCATTGTGAGCGACCATGGCGAAGTTCTGAGAAGCCTTTCGCTTCTTTGACTTCTTAGGGGATCGTTCATCCATGGTCTTTGATTCCTCGATTGGTTTATTGGCTGATGGTGTTGTCGCCTGACTAGGTCCTGCCTGTCTTGCTAACTCTTGAGTGGCTTCATCCTGGAGATGATACATGGCAGTAGCTAATTCAACAGTCTTCAGGACTACTTCGCCTATTCGCTGAGCGAATTTTGGCTGCTTGCTCAGATATCTGGGCGTCATCGTGATGAAGAGACATTCTCGAAGAAAAAGAAAGGCATAGGGAGAAACAAGTGAAAGATTATTGGACAATCAAAACAGAATGATAACGCATGAAAATTGCGATCATTTGTTTGTTACCTAAGGCAAACAAATGAGACGGTGACTGATCAAAGTAAATGGGTCAAAAATAATGTATCGCGAAGACATGCTCGCCTATAAGTGAACACTCATCCCAAGAATTCCCAGGTAAGCACAACTGGTCTCGCGTCTGATGAGATGTATACGAAGTGCTTGCCTAGACAGAAAACCCAGAATACATGCATTCACCCTTCCAGTTTGCACGTGTTCACATTATTTAAAACCCAAAACCTTGACGAAGTTTTGAAAACTCAAAGAGGTTCAAAACCATATAATAGAGAGTTCAAAACCTTACAATAGAGGGTTCAAAACCTAGTAATCAATCATCCTAGAACAGATGATTAGTTTTCAAAGCGGTTTTGAAATTTATGTTCTTGTTGTGGTTGTCACCTAAGGATAGGTGACAATATTGTTTTATGACTAAACGCAAGTAAACTCGCGTTAGGGTCCTAAGAAGGTTATAGACTAGGTCAAAGCATTACTAATTACTAATAACCTAATTCCCTATAACCATTGGCTCTGATACCATCTTTTCTGTCACACCCCGACCGCGTAAAACAACAAATCGCGGCGGAAACATCGGGGCGTGTTGCAACAGAATTAATGTTTCATAACCATGGATATCAAAAGTGTTTCGTTTTATTAAACATTGAATAATTACATCGTCTGGAAATCTAAATATACAATTTAAACATAATCTATCATTGTTATTGAGTCACTAAGGCCTTGTCCAGTCCTATGTGAGCATGCATCTTATCAATCGATATCATTCAACAATACCTGAAACATATGTGAAAACGAGGTCAGCAAAGAAATGCTGGCGAGTACATAGGTTTTGTGAAAATAAGATTCATGACTTCTGTTTTAAGAAAAAGTTTAGTCATGAACCTTGTAATTTGCTTTGTCTTTGTAAATCATTTGAAAAATAATAAGTTTAGGTGATATGTATAAATAAGTGAATAATGCATGATTAAATGAATAACCATGTAAAAATGAGTTTGTATAAGAAAAGTTGTTTGTAAATAAATGTCTTGTGAAAAGTATGTTACTTGTATAAAATGTTCTATGTCTCAAACTGAAATGATTCAAATAACGCTACAATATGTAATACCATACAAACACTTATATATAGGAAGTACCAGCGGCGTATCCACCATGCTTGTATCATATTCCACACGCATTGTTACTTAATCACTTAATCCAAACCAAACCACCAAAGTAATGTTCATGCCCAAATGTAAATCATGTAATATGTATAACCAAAATAATATCGTATATCGCTTTGAAGCCAATCGTTTACCCAATCGTTAAAACATCGTGTGAAACCCAATCGTTAAAACATCGTGTGAAAACCAATCGTAATCGTTTAATTCGTTTTAGGTCGTGAAACTACTTATATGATCGTCTCGCTAATAACATTCAAACCTTCGTGACTCATCACTCGTCGCTTCTCGTTTTCGTATTAACAAACCTCCATAGGGTAAGTTAACAATTACAGATTCAGTCGCTACCTACCATACCCACACATAACCACGGGTGTAGTGAATAACGGGATTTGTCAGATCCTATGGTACCATAACCTAATACTGGTCGGCTTGATCATTGCTAATGAATGTCATTTGTTATGTAACTACAACCAACAAGTTTGTTCACTTTATGAAATCGTTATTAGTTTTGTATAAATCGCCTTAATTGTTTTTGAAACCATCGTTATAACATCGAAAACATTTAGCACATATGAGTCACCCCAAAACAATTGAAAACAGTAAAATAGGGGAAAATGTACTCGCCTGAGAATGCTTGGAGGTCTTGAACAACAACCAAACAAAGCTAGAGGGAGCACGGAATCAGTCGGCAAATCCAATACTATATAAATAAACCGGACTTATCTCGGAAGATTGGGTAGAATGAGGTTTCGTAAACCAAACGAGTGTAGAGACTCGTGTCATTTGGTTTAACAAAGCCTACATACTAAATGAAACCTAACATAATTGTTTACGACCCATTACGACTCGTTTAGGTAGCTTATGCTACTTTAACGTGTCGTTCGCGTGAAACGCGTTCGGACCGCTTAACTAGCCCTATGACAAGTGTTATATGCCTAAACATGTTACATAATCCGTTATGTGACAAAAGTTTAGGTTACATATGCTTAATTACCAATTATACATGAAAAGGGTATTCTGGTAATTTACCTAAGGCATATAAACTACCTATCATACAACTACTTAAACGATGTGACCATAGGGTATAACCTCGGAAGGTTATTCCCTACCTACTATGGTCACCTAATGTATTTGGTCGGATCCTAATGATCGACCAAACTGGGTCGGGTTCGAGGTATAAGCGATTTATTAGATCGCTTACCCTACGACCCTAGACAACGTGGTAATCAGTAGGCATAGTCCCAAGGGAATATGACCATCGTGATTACAATCACGTTGCGAAGTTCAAACGAACTTCGCATTGACCATTACTGGTCAACGCTGAAAGTCAAACAAAGTTTGACTTTCTGACTCGAAAAGCAGTAAAATAAGGAAAAGAACGAAAGAATACTTACGAAGGGTCCCCGAATGCTAATCCCGATCCAAGAACTCAGGTATGAAACAATGGTTTCAACTTAGAGCTCTCAAATCAGAATTCTAGTGCTTTAAAACAATGAAAGGCATGGGGTATATATAGTTTTCGGTGAACCGTTGAGATCGTTTCATGGAAACCGTGATTCGATCACATCCGTACATTTGTTGAAAGGTTATGGAAGCTACATATGATCCTTATCTTAGTGACTAAGCAACTTAGAACATGTGGTGAAGGATCAATCAGCTGCAACTTGTGTTAGAAACACTTAATCTGGTCTGGTTATGCAGTCGCGTAGCGCGACGGGTAGGCCCTTAGGGCTCGCGCTACGCTACTGCCTCCCCTGAATCAGAAAGTTTCAAAATTGGCAGCAATGGTCCCTGCACGTGTTTAAGGCCTTTTTCGATGCGTTTGAACCCCGTTAACCTCATTTCAAGGCTCTAAAATGAAGTTAAAGTATAGGGAACTCAAAACATACTCAGAAATATGCCGGATGATGGTTCGTTTGGTCGTACGAACGTGATGTTCGCTTAATTACGACGGAATGCGCATAAGCGCGAAAAACGATCCAAATGACGCGACGAATGGATTTTTCTTATGGCGAACACTAAAATATAATGTAGTCATGCTTACATAAATTTTTGGATGTCCAGATGTATTCAGAACGTAAGTTATGCGCGAAAATGCAAACTTGTGCACTTTTTGACACTTTTAGTCCCTGAATGACACAAAAGTTTATTTTAGCACACCGAACCCCTCAAAGCCTATTTCTAAGATATGTAAAGGATATTTAAGGTGTGTTTAACTTATGGTCATGTTCCAGAATGTTCGTTACAGTTCAGATTGGCATACTTTCGCAGTTTGTCAAGTTTAGTCCCTGTAAGCGAATTAACTTATTTTTGCCATACCAAAGCCTTCAAAACTTATTTCTAAGTTATGTAAAGGTTATTTAAGGTATGTTAAGCCTATTTCACTATTCCGGAGTGTTTGTTGCATTAAACTGGTTATATCTACGCATCGGTGCGCGTATAACCTTCCAGAAAGTGAATTTAGAGTTTGGAATTGAACGAGAATTGATATGTGCAAAATGATACACATATTTTTACAAATCCCAAGTATGAAATATAATATTTCATTGGTTTGGTATTTGTTTGATGGCCGTGGAGGCACAGGTGTTACATGTGAGGCGATGAAGGGAGTCCCCAAGTGATGATCACGAGCTGATCCGATGGTCTTGATGCTTTCGGTTGAGTCCAAGAGAGGAGGAAGGTGCTTGGTTTAGGGTTTGTCTAGTGAGAGAAAGTGGGTGAGAGAGAGAGAAGATGGAATGTTTTTAGGGATTTGAGCTAATGATGATGGTTGCCAAATGGAGGAATGTTGGCTGATATGGGGATTTTTATACCCGTCTCGAATGGGCGTACCCTAAGGGCTTCGGGTGGGCTCGAGGAGGGGTGCGGCCCAACGGCCAAATTATTCACTCGAGACCGAGTGGTCTCGAGTCGGGTCCTAGTGGTCTCGGCTCACCAATATTCATATACATATATATACATATATATTTACACATGACATAACACAAGGACCACATAGCACACTAAAAAGATTTACAGAATTTCATTTAATAAGATACGTACACATAATGTTATTACAAAAAGGTGGCTCAGAAAAACCTAGAGTGTCACAGTATGCCCATTGTGTGCGTACTTAGTACATTATTTTACCTTACATTCTATGCTATGTATGCCCATTGTGTGCATACTTAGTACATTATTTTACATTACATTCTATGCTATGTATGCCCATTGTATGCATACTTAGTACATTTATTATTCATCACATGCTTACATTTTGGTATGACATTTGGTTTGTTTAAATGGGACAATGTACATTCATTAACACCGATCATGCCGCTCGGTAGTAGGTAGTGGTACCATAGGACTTGACAACTCCCATTCCTGAAATCTCGGGTTTGTTTGGATTGGAAGGAATGACCGAATCCGATTACATTTCTAGGTGGACCTTAGACTTTGTGCTAGGGTTTATTCTACAGTCACAAGGCTTGGATGTATGAATTTTCACAATACCGCATAGATGTTTATATCAGTATAGCATGCATTTATTACACAAAACATAACTTTGATTTAAACCATGTTTTACTTCAATACCTTGTTTTTGTGCATTTTACATATGGTTTAGTTGACATATTTCACTTACCATACATAAACATTTTGACATTGATATACACAATTCATGGTTTACATTAGACATAAACATTTTGACAATTGATTATACATAAACATTTTACTTCGGTGGTTTGGTTTGGGTAAGTGATTTAAGTAACAAGGCGTGTTTAATACGATACAAGTATGGTGGATACGCCGCTGGTACTTCCTATATATAAGTGCTTGTATGGTATTACATATCGTAGCGTTATTTGAAACATTTCAACATAAGACATATAACATTTTATACAAATAACATACTTTTCACAAGACATTGTTTTACAAAACAACTTATCTTATACAAACTCATTTTACTTGGTTATTCATTTAACCATACATTATTCTCATATTTATACATATCATCTGATCTTATTGCTTTTCAAATGATTTACAAAACAAAGCAAATTACAAGGTTCATGACTAAACATTTTCATTAAACATAAGTCATGAATTCTATTTTCACAAAACCTATGTATCTCACAGGCATTTTTATTCTGACGTACCTATTTTCACATGTGTTTCAGGATATGATGCATAGGATTTATCAAGATACACTTAGGCGGACTTGGGCCTTAGTGACAATAAAAGATGCAAGACTAGTTATTTATGTTATATTTCTTTGATTGTCAAGACATTGTAACTCTTTTAATCAATAAAACAATATTTCAATTTCCATGTGTTATGAGACAATGATTCTGTTACAACACTCCCCGACGTTTCTGCCACGTTTTGTTGTTTTACGTGGTCGGGGTGTGACAGAACGCTAAAACGTAACTTATAAAATATTCCAGAAAATACTCTTACACATATATTTTCGGTAAAATATTATTTTGGAAACTAAAGAAGTAAAAATATATTATTTTTGGGAAAAATACATATATTTTGGGAATATGTTATTTTTGGACAAAAAAGTTAAATATATCTTTATAAGTGGGACTTAAAATATATTTTTCGAAACTACAAATATACATGTATAAATACCCCCATCCTTGGGAAGGAAATACAAAGTTAAAATACTTGAGAAGTAGGAATACGAAATATTGTTTAACAATTATTCCAAACATTAACTATAATTTAAAGTTAAAATAATTATTTTAACTAATAATTATAACTTGGAATAATTTTGGGAACACAAGTAACGTAACTCAAAAACCTTCATACTAAGAAAAGGCACGGCCCGTTCGTCTAATAGACGTTAGTACACTGTAGGTAGTCGTGTTTGCTGAGGAGACTTGGGTTACACATTCGGAAGACGCAATACAGTGAGTTCATGTCCCCCTTTTCCTTAAACTGTTTTGTTTACTTACTTCGGTGGTAAAATACATGTTACAAAGGGATACTTACAATACTATTGGTATGATTAGCCTAGGAAAGAACCATAGATCATGTGATAGGGTAGGCAAATACTTGGGACCATTAATCCTCGTATCAGGACCGAGGGGCATAAGTGATAGATCTATTTGGGTGTAGCGAGCCCACACCCATGAGGCCGGGGCGGCCCATAGTGGTGACTATGTCTTCCAGCCGGGAGCCCGGTACAACTTTGCTAGGTTTGAGTCTTCCTACACCGTCACACATATCAGTGGCCTTGCAAACCATTGGTTATCTTTTCCTTGTCTACAATCAAACCGGGACATACATACATTGTTTACAAAGGTTTATACATACTCACTTACACATGAACTCGCTCAACTTTTGTTGATTTTTCAAACTACATGTATTTCAGGGAACTAGCGGATCTGGCAGGGTATGCATGTTTCTAGCTGCGTCGAATAAAAGATGTTATCCAGGGTCGTTGAGTTTAGAGGGTGTATTCCTTTCCTGGACGGGATACATAATTCTAAACTCAGGTTTTTATTTAAGTACTTTTGTTGAGTCTTTATGAACTCGTTTAAACAAGTCCCCGTTTGTAACTTATTTTAGGGTTGATGTTTCAGACAATGTTGTTGTGGTATTTTCTTGACTCTATTAATGGATGAACATCTCGTGTTTTTATCATATAGCATTGTTATGATTGTTGCTATGGTATTAAGAAGTCACACCAAAATAAACCCACGCTTCCGCAAAAGCCAGGGTGTGACAGTTTGATGGTTTTTCCATGCCTAGGGACACCTGGAAGTGATCAAGGAACATCTATAGGCTATTGTGGCATGATCTTGATGAATTAAACTCACTATATAAGAACCCATTGTTGCAACACTTTGGCATACACTTTGAAAACCATTCAAACTCAATTTCTGGAGATTCCTGGAGCTCAAGACCACTTCCTAAGGATCCTTAGTCGTGCATAGGACTTCAGTAAGTGTCCTTAACCTCTCTTAATTCAGTTTTACTTAGTTTAATGGTCTAAAGTCAAACCGTTGTAATTAAGGTTTGACTTCGTGATTAATCACAATTTGTCCAGTCAAATCTCGAATTGAAAGTAGCTTTGAGTTGGTAATTATGTGGGTAATAAACCCTTAAAAGGGCACCCTCTGATTCCCACTCTAACTAGGTCAATTGTCGGGTCAAAGCTAATTATAAAAAGTCAACAGAAAGCTAATTTTCGCATAAACACATAATTAACAATGTAGAAGCTATGACACCTGTTTTATCACTTGTATAACTTGGTAATTAATGTAAGAACATGTGTAAGCATGTTCAACCCGATAATTTTCAGTTTAAGCTCGGCTCGGAACCGAAAGTCGCATAAGTGGACTTTTGCTTTGACTTTCAGCTCTGACCCATTAGAGCATATTTTAGAAATGCCTTAGAGCTTTATTAGGACACGTTACATGTTAGTATAACCCTCTGTGATTATACAACTTAGTTCATTAGTTATCCGATTCATATGCATGTTTCCGTTATATGCCTAAATGTTGACTATTATGCCCTTTTGACCTTAAAACAAGAATTTTGAAAATGTGAGAGGACAATAATCTTTATTACTGATTTATAAACATGTCCCTAAATTTTCACATCAGTTGGAGGTCTAGATTAAGAGTTATGCTCAATAGCGTAATTAGAAAGTTTTTTATTAATTAAACGGCGTAATTAGCATAGAGCCCATCTAAACCCAATTTTTGATACCAAACTTTTTACCTACTGATGTAAAATAATATTTTGGGATTTTTGAAGATTTTTATTTATTTTTAGGCTGAGCATAACATAGGGTTATAGCATTGATTCGGTAACTGTCGGTTTTACCCTTTTGGCCTATAAAATGAGTTTTACATATTATTTTGATACCAAACCTTTTGCTACTGATTTTATATAATAAATAAAATATTTTGAGTATTCTGGAATGATAAAAAAATATCATCTTTTCTTTAAAAACCCGAAAATCGCTTAAAACCGTCTTTTTACGGGTTTAAAACGCATAGTATGTATTAAAACCACTTTTCTCATATAAGACTTAATACCTACTGATGTTTTAAGCAAATTTTTATATCTTAACAGTGAGAAAAAGTTTTAAACTCAGATTCCCTAGTTTAACCTTTAAAGCTTATGTAAAATTACCGAAATGCCCCCACGGTGCATAGTTTAGTTATAAAAGGTAAATTTCACCTATATACCATACCCTACTGTTATAACTTATAAAAATAAGTATTTTTACTGAATATATCAGACCTGAAACTCAGATTTATATTTAAACTCTTTTATAAGCTTTAAAATGACCAAAATGCCCCTATGGGGCATAGTTTGAATTTAAATCCATTTTGGGCATAATGGAAGGTATCCTATTGATATCACAACATATTTAAGGCATATTAACTTAGGAAACCTGTATATGACTCTTATGGTTACCCGTTATGCATTTTTCGCGTTCGGTTCGGTTCGGTTTATGTAACTAGTTTGCATAAATTGACCGAAACGGGTCAAACCGTATCATATCTATCTCAAAATCCAGAATGTGTTTAGTTTACCCATATTATACAAGTCTTTAAACTTGTCGGGTCTAAACCACATTCTAATCCGGTCTTCGCTTAATCACGCGTTTTGAACAGTATCTTCTTTTAAAAACTAACCGGTCTAAGTTTAGGCTTAATTAAGACCCGTTAGGAATCTAATAGGTTATTAAAAACCTTCGTTCCAGATTTAGGAGCCCAGTAAAAGCTATCTGTATTTGCTGAGTGAATACGGTTGAGATAAATTGAATAATTTGCTCAGGTAAATACTTTTAACTTATTTTCCCTATACGGGCTTGGGGTACGGTATATAAAATACCGCTTGGTCGGGCATTGAATTTTTAATTGTATGAAGGTTAATTTATTGAAATGTCCCGTTTAAATTGTTTTGTTTGCTTAAAGCCTTTGGAGGGTTAATGACCATGTCCCGGATATCATTGGCATCATTCATAGAAATGGCCACGACCTAAGCACGGGGTGTAGGCATACACCCGCCTGTGCATATATAAATAAAAAGGTATAACCGCCGGTTTCGAGAATAACTCGCCGCGGGACTATATCATGTGGTATGTCTATTAAATTTTAACCCGGTGTCAACCCGGGCTACTGAATGTATAAGAAACATGTAATTCTTTTACAAGTTTATATATAAATAATTATCCCAAGTTATAAAAAATTTTGTGCCATGTGCATTCAAATCAATTTTCTAAAACATTTTCAAAATGAGCCAGTTAATTGTATTTACCAGTGTAAACTGACGTATTTTCCAAAAATGCTAAGTGCAGGTACTAGACGAAATAGGCTGGCTACTCCTGGCATCATTAACCAAGTCTTGCAAGCTTTAGATGTTAAAGTCTGTTGAACAATAATCTTTTCATCTTTTGATCCGCCTGTGGATCCATTACAGTCCGTTTGTGATACTTTGATATTACTATTTTATTCGGTTTGTAATGGGATTCATCTTTTGCTTCCGCTGTGCATTTAAATTGTGTTGTTTGACTATGATGATATCAACTACGTCACGATACTCCCCACCGGGCCCACCTGTAATACATGGAAATATCGGGGTGTGACAGGTTGGTAATAGAGCCAACATTGAGTGAATTAAAAACTAGCCTTTTGTGTTTAATCTCAATGACACAGTAGCACATTCATTGACCTTCTGAGTCTAGACTTAACATAGGAATACTCTCATCTCTATTAAGAGAATTATTGCTTTCAATTCTATATATTTTTAATATGTCGCCAAGAAAAGGAGCTGTAATGGAAAATTTTCCCTTCCGAAGCCTAGGAATGCCGAGCTTCGTACTGCGACTAGGATAAACGTGCAACCAAGGAGAAAACATTCAGAAATAAAATGAAGAAGAAACTCATTTTGCTGAAGTTCATTTCCTTAGTAAGTCCTTATAAGGGCGTACTTATTTTTCAGTCCCTTCGTGGACAACATTATTTCTTTCAAGCCCCGTTTAGGGCAATTCTGTACCTCTTTTGAAATCATTGGAATGTTTTATCTAAATTTCATTATATATGAATATAATATATGAAATAAATCAAAATTTTTCATTCCTTCTATAAGATCTGCCATTATAATAATACCAAAATCTAAAAAGGACAAGACCTAGCCCATGTGTCATTTTAAGACAGGGCCAAGATGGTAGTTCCTCAATTAGATTCAGATCCTTGTTAACTTTTTTTTATTGCTCTGCGTTAAATATTAAAAAGAATCTTAAAGGTATAACCTAGCCTATATGTCATTTCAGACAAGGCTAAGATGGTAAAACCTATTCAAAAGATTCAAATCCTTGTTAACATCTGTAAACTGTAAACATGTTAACATTCCTGGCAAATGTGATTCGATAAAATTGCATAAATCATCCTTATATTGGATTCTCCCGAAATCCTTTCTTATTTTTGTGAATTAAGCATCCATTAGGGATGTAATGCTTACGGGCCATATTCATTGTCATATAAGACAAAAGACAGTCGTAGCCTACAACTCCTTGTCAAGAAAAGGCAATGAACAACGTTCAAGCCTAAATACCTTGATTCTACAAAAATCATGGCTTATAAATTAAAGTTGTCCTTGTGACTTGGCCTTTTGTGCCATAGTTATATTTTAATTAAGTTTAGGATAATTATAATGAAAATCCTGAATAAAATAAATATCATTCCTTTTCTGTCAGTATATATATTAAAAAGAATCTTAAAAGGTATAACCTAGCTTGAATGTCATTAAAGACCTAGATACGATGGTAAAACCTGTTTAAAAGAGATTCAGATCCTTGTTAACATCTGAAAACATGTTAACACTCCTGACAACGGTGATGCGATAAAATCACACTTGTCATCTTTATATTGAGAATTTCCAAACCCCTTATTTAGCATAAATGATCAATAGGAATCATGGCTAATAAATGTCGAACATGATGCATACATCAAAACATTCATTTGGAATGTATGCCTACGGGCAGAGATATGTACATGGAAAAGATAGTTTTATTTCATAACTTTTTGTCAAGACAATGAACTATGAAATTTTCCGATCCAAAGGATCATTGATTATGTTTTAAAATTTCCCTAGTGACAAGGCATCTGTGCCATCAAAAAGTCCTTTGGAATAAGCCCTTGTGCTATATAAAATGTCGGTACGACATTGACAGTCGTGACTTATGTCCCCTGTCTAATAAATATGAAGGATTATATTCCGTCTAAACGCCAAAGATGGTTTATTTAAAAACCTAGGCAAAACATAATCAAATAAATTTAATACTATCTATTGGCCTATATGGTTTATTTGCACCATGGCTATTTAATCATCAAATTCGACAATTCACTATATAATTAAACAAATTATTACTACTTGGTCTGTAGCCTTCAAAGCTTCACCATGGCTGACTCATCTGAAGTTCACAATCATCCAGTCGATCAGAATAATAATGCAAGACTGAACTTAACGGACACTGAGTTACAGGCTATGTTAGATACAACCGTAAACAAAGCCGTGGACCGAGTATTAAAGGATCATAAGCGAAAGTGCGATAATACCCCAAATAAGGGTTACAAAAAGGGTAAGGCCGGTTCAAACCAGTCCAAGCCAAATGAGGCAAAACCCAAATGTAAAACCTGCGGGAAGCAGCACTTCGGAAAATGTTTCCGTGAACAGACCAGGGGACGTGGCATCCGTAAGGAGATGGATCACAGAACCCATGAATGCAAGGACTTGAAGGACGCCACATGCTATGGTTGTGGCAAGAAGAGGCACATAAAGACCCGCTGCCCAAAGAAGGCGACTAAAGGGAAATGCACTTTAGAGTCACAAGCTAAGTCTTGTGGAATCTGTAATAAGGAAGGGCACAAAACTTTGGAGTGCCAAGACATAAAGGACGCAACCTGCTATGGTTGTAATGAAATAGGGCACATCAAAACTAATTGCCCAAATAAAACCAAGAAGCCTGGAGAGGCTAAGAAGACCAAAGCTGGAGTCTTTCAAATGAATACTCAAGAGGCCGTTCAAGATAACAATGTCACGACATGTATTTTTCTGATCAATGACGTTTATGCTAGAGTATTATTTGATTCGGGTGCAGATAAGTCTTTCGTAGACAATAGATTTTGTAAATTATTAAATCTGCCTGTTAAAACTCTAAGCGTTAAGTATGAAGTAGAATTGGCCGATGGTACCTCAGAGACTGCTTCAGCAATATTAGATGGATGTTTTATATCAATTAGGAATCATTCTTCTCCGTTGTCCTTGTTCTGTTAAAATTAAAGGGACTCGATATAGTGATAGGAATGGATTGGTCGTCTTGTAACCAAGCCCATATTGTGTGCGATAAGAAGCTAGTAGTTATCAAGACTCCTTATGGTGAGCCTTTGACAATTCAAGGAGACACATGGTACGGATTGCCTAAGCACTTGTTAAATTTGGTATTTAATACCAAAGCTTCGAGTATGGAAAACTCAGAAGAGACAAACAACAGTCGCGATGCTAGAGATGCGACAAATGTTAATGGTGCATCAAATGTTAACCTCAATGTTAAGAGAGTTAATATCCAAAACTGTAATTAACGCAGCTGTTAGAAAGGCTATGAGAAAAGTCATGAAAGGGTTCAAGAAGCCGAATGCTGCTTGCTCTAAAACACATGTCGCTGCTCATAAGAAGAGCTTTATTCACACTTCATATACGAAGAATGAACTAAACAAAATCATATATATGGCAAGGAGCCCCATTCTTTTTAGGATGTACTTAAAAGTACTTCGTCTCTTTGAAGTTAAGAGACTTCAATAGTAAAAAGGGGCCATCGATTGCAGGAAATTATTGGATGAAGTAGAAACCCTAAGGTGTATCAGCAGTTATGCTGGAAAGGACACGGTGAGGTATGCATCACAGTCATTCTATGGAAATACCCTTAATTAGTGAGGACATTAACGAAGTCCACAAGAAAGATCCTCTTATACATTATGGTATGGTCCAAGTTTTAAGGACCTTATTAGAAAAACTTATTATCCGCTTCACGAAATGGAAAAAGATGGAATAAGAATTTTCTGACTCTCATCATAAAAGTTCTAGACTGTCGACTATATGTTACAAATTTTAATTCATTGGCTGAGATAGTACCCTATTCCATTTACCCAAAAATCTAAGCTTAATGCAAATAATTATTGGGGGTTAGCATCGGCAATAAGAGGGCACATTAAGATTTCAAAGCCTGCTTATTATAAATCCATTATGGATCTACCTCAGCTACTCATGTTTTATAGATTAAGAAATAACCAGTCAAAGCTGAGACTGCCCTAAAATTTGTCAAAGATTTTGCAGCTAAGTTTAAAAGGATTAAGAATGGAGGCGCTTAACCCTCCTGATGAATGATTAGAGGCGGTTCACATTAATAATGACACTAGATAAATCCTTTATTGTGATTTTATTGCTAAGAGTTATGTTTGGTTTCAGGTGCTGCTAAGTCTCTCATAAGACCATAAGCTTAGCAAACTTTTAGAAATTTTCCCGAAAGAACCCAGATATTAAGTGTAAGGTAAAACTTACAGGCGAAATCATAAGAACCATTTCTTCTATTCCTGTCAGAAACCTTCGGTCGTAGAATTCTAGAAGCATCCTCTCTCTAGGTATAGTGCATCAGCATAAGTAATTGATATCTCTTGATCCCTATCGATTGCGAATACCAGATGGTATGACAAAAGCACCACATGAGGATTGATGTATCTTAATAAGTTCCATAGATTGCTTCCATGCCTGATCAGTATGGAGGTTTAATGCATGGAACCGCAAGGATATTCCAATGGTCATATGGTACTAAAGTCAGCTAATGGTATTGAAAGAAGATATCCAGAATGGAATTGTCAAAGTAAATGTCTCCGATTAAGGAATTCGTGGACTCGTAATATAAATGTGTCGCTTATCTGACACAGACTATGATAGACGAGATGGAGCCTGAAATTTGGAAAATCTCTGTAACCTCCTTGTACCTTGGTTATCTTCCCCAAAGATTACCCTGTTTACCTTCTAAGAGGCAAGTAGAGTTAAGATTAACATCCCGCTTAGGGCTGCAGTATTGTAAAGACTCCATGTTGATTATCAAATAATCGAATCCCTGATTAAGTGAGTTTTAAGATAGAGGTTCATAAATCCTAATTCATTATTCTGGGAAGTTCAGTATTGTTAATTAAGAAAAAACGGTTCATTTTGCTTATGCAATGATTACCGTAACCCTATTTAGGCAACAATTAAGAATCGCCATCAGCTGCCCAGGATCGTCGATTTGTTCGACTAACTGTAAGGATTAGCTATCCCTTAAGATTGGTTTTAAGCTGTAGTTGGAATAACCATCTCACCATAAATATGCATTTTTTTATAATAGATGTTATATAAGTATCAAGGTTGCTCCTTTGGAGGCCTTGTATAGATGAAATATCAAAACGTCCGTTTAATGGACGGGACTTTGGGAAGTCCAATTACCAGGATCTGAAAGTTGCCTTGGAAACAACGAATAAAATCATTCGATTTCGTAATCATCTAAAAGTTGCCAGTAATCGGCAGAAAATTAAGTATTGATGAAAGTCGCAACCCTCTTAAGTCCTTAGTAAGGAATAAGGTTCAATCGAAGGTATCGCCCTAAGAAGGGTGTGCTAAATCTTAATTGATTAGGGTAAGTTACGCCCTAGATATATAGGAACATTCAGGGAAATCGAATACTACAAGGGTCTATAGCTTATAAGCTAAAACCTATATAAGGAGCTTAGTGTGACAACACTCACCAAACCAGGTATCCGTACGAATTAATTAATATTTAATTACTGCTTAATTACTGTGCTTGCTTACAACTGTGATTAAACTGCTTACTGATTTCTGATATATACACATACATGCATCACATTTTATACTGTCACTCCATTACTTACACAAAACTTCAGTGACAACCTTGATGCACAAAAGCACAGTGAGCACACTATACGGGATACCCAGTAAACATGCTGACATAGCCAGCATCAGACAGTTACTGTCTCTAAGGCCAGTATGAGCCGGGAATAGATTACTACACTAGTAGGGAGTGTAGGGAGGTGAGGATTGTAGAACTGCGTCACTAGGTGATATTTATAGTGACCGGATGTGACTAAAACGTACTTTGGGTACAAAATTCTGCACTTTATATAAAAATTCAGCATTTATCTAAACTAGTAAAGTGCAAAAAGTTGGAAAAATATTACTAGACACTTTCCATAGTGTCGGGAATAAATTGTGTCACTAGAAGAAATAATAACGACACTTTATATAATTATTTGGCACTTTAACGGACTAGTATCCAACCGAACAACCGGACTTAACCCGGGACATAAAATATTGACATAACATTATTTTTCTTTTTCTGAGCCAGTTAGGGTCCCCGAATACCCTAACACCCGTTACAAAACATTACACACTAATAATTAATATTAATCACCTAAACTTAACATACTACCACTAACCAATTAGTTCAAAATAAACTAAATGGCCCAACCCTCCATCCGTTCGTTTCCCCATGTAGGGAACACACCTTATTCTTTTGATTTTTTTTTATCCAATTGTCTCATATCATGCTAGCATATTATTTTTTGGATAAAAACCACCAATTGGACTTTATAATTACCTAATAGCTTGACAATTCATTTCACAAGCACCAACAAAAATTTCATAACTCTTTCTTTCCTCTTTGCTTACTTACGGCCGAAACCCAACACTCACATCCACCCACATTAAAATTCATTTCTAGCCACATTATATACATTCAAGTGTGAGGGATCGCGTACAAGGAAGCTTGGTGCCTACGGATCGTCAAGGACCTCACCTCAACGCTATTAACCACTCGCTTTTCGACTAGTTTCGTCCCTAGCCTCGAGCTAGTAGTAAGTGACTCTAAACGCCTTTTTGATCTATTCTAAAGTGGTTAATAAGAATTTTGACGGTTGAAATTTATGAGCATGTAAGAACAAAATTTAAAGTCTACTAAAATAATATAAACAAAGTGGTTAATAGATGAATATTGGTGTAAACTTATAAGACTTGTTTTGTTATGATTATTTAGTGTTGTTTTATGCTAGTGTTAGTTCGGATCGTCATCTAACCCGACTAAGTCATGTTCATGGAACATGACCTAGTGTATGTTAAAGTGTGAAAAGTGGTTAGATGAAGAACACTATTACTTAACCATGAACTTGTGTAAAAGTGATTCTTTTTGTAAAAAGGAGTTCTAAACTAGTAGATCTACGGATCTACAAGTGGTATTTTCAAAGGACCAAGTGTCAAAAGAAATCATAATTTTTAAAGCTGGATCTTTCCTAAACAAAGGTGATTTTTGTAAACACACAAGTGTGTAGACACTTGTGTGACAAAAAGTTTTAACAAAAGAATTATTCTTGAAATTTTGACTAGAAGATGTAAAAATACATTTTCTGTAAAAATAAGAATTTCAAGAAACCGATTTCATTTATAAAAGTAGAAAGATTTATTAAAAATAATGGGAAGTTACTACACACTTTTACACAACTCACAAGTTCATGCGTTGGTGATATTTTTTTTGACTAGTTTAGTGTTGGAATATTGTTTGTTGATGTTGGGAAACATTGTTGGTTGAAATTTATAAAAGAAAATGATACGCTTGTAAGCGTGGCCACCTCCAGTTACAGAGGAAACTCTGGCAAAATTTTTCCAGAAACATAACACTTGGAAATATTTTTTTTTACAACAAGTGTTATGGATATATTTTTAACTTGTTTTCCCGAATAACTTTCGCCACGATTTTTATTACGAAACTTCCAAGTGTCGGAGGTGGGATTTTTATAAATAAAACTTGCTAAAATATATATTTAGAATATATATTTTCATAACAACACTTGTGTAAATTTTTGCGATTATTTTGTGAACTACGTAAATATTATTTTTAGGGTAAAAATAATATTACCAAATATTAACGACTCCAAAATAATTCTAACGCCTTCACAATAAATATTAAGTTACAACGGTACTACTATTACCACCCGAGCTCTATCCGTAACTTACGTATTTTCAGAAAATACTCATAGATGTGTATTTTGACAAGGATATTATTTTGGGTAAAATTATATGGAATAAAATATAATATTTTTGGGAAAGATATTTATTTTTTTTGGAGATAGAATAAAATATATTACATTAAGTGAGACTTAATAATATATTTCGAAGTTATACGAACGCACATGTATTAAATTCCCCATCCTTGGGAAGGAATATATTTACAAAATAATTACGAAGTGTAAACACGAAATAGTTGCCTAACTATTTCCCAAAGACATTATACCTTAAACTAAGGCACGGCCGTCCGTCTAATAGAAGTTAGTACGTGTAGGTCGTCGCACAGCAGATTTTCGGGGAGATACTTTTTAGAGACGCACTTCGGTGAGTTCATGTCCCCCTTTTCTCTTAACTGTTTTCAGTTTTTAACTGCGGGGGTGAAATACATGTTACTATGATTATGAATACTTTTTACATGGTATGGTTAGCGTAAGGAGGGTTACTACTTAGATCATGTGAGTGGGTAGGCGCAACTTGAGGCCATTAATCCTCATTGTAGGACCGAGGGGCACAATGCGGTAGATCTATCGGGTGTTGCGAGCCCCACACATGGGCCAGCGTGCGGCTGCATGTGGTGACTATGTCGTTCCGCCGGAAGGACCGGTATGAAATACGCGTTACAGGTTTGAGTGCTTCCTAGTCCATGTCACTTATTAATGTATTAGCTACACATTAATCGATCTCTTTTTCCTTATTTGCTACATACCAGGTTTATATACTTACAAAGGTTTTACATACTCACCTACACATGAACTCGCTCAACATTTTTGTTGATTTTTCCAACTTACATGTATTTCAGGGAACTAAGGATCTGGCACGGTATGCTACGTTTTCACGCTGCGTTAGAGTTATGGGATCATCCAAGTTTAGGGGTTGTGGCTTTTACCTGGATGAGTCACAGTTCTTAAACTACGTCTATTTTAAGTTTATGGTTGTGTCTTTCAAACAATGTTTTTATGTTATCAGGTTGTAATTTCCGTTGCATGTGTCAACGCCTTAAGACAATGTTGTGGTATTCCACTTTTCAAACTTAAATCAATGGATGATCTGCATGGTTTTACTTTCATATAGCTTTGTTGTGATTAAGCTATGGTATTAATAAGTCACACCAAATAAACCCACGCTTCCGCAAAGCCAGGGTGTGACACTTAGTGGAACTCGCAATGTGACCCACACTAGTGATTTAAAGAAATGTTTCACCGATAAGTCGAGACGCATTATCACATAACGATATGCAGATTTATGATGTGATAAGAAACCTGTATCGATTAAGGATTGACAAGTTAAGAAACACACAGCTCTGATAAGTTAGCTCAGCTGTACGTGGATGAGATTGTATCTCTCCACGGGGTGCCAGTGTCTATTATCTCTGATAGGAATACAAAGTATACATCCCATTTCTGGAAAAGCTTTCAGCAATCCTTAGGCACCCAACTAAACCTCAGCACTGCATATCATCCGCAAACGGATGGTCAAAGCGAGCGAACAATTCAACCACTGGAAGATATATTAAGAGCTTGTGTTATTGATCTAGGTGGAAGTTGGGATAATCATCTTCCATTGATCAAAATTTTCATATAATAATAGTTATCATTCCAGTATTCAAGCTTCACCTTTTGAAGCTTTATATGGAAGGAAGTGCAGAACGCCCGTTTATTGGGCAGAAGTTGGAGATGTCCAACTAACAGGACCTGATATAGTCCTGGAGACGACATATAAGATTGTACAGATACGAGATCGTCTCAAAGCTACCAGGGATAGGCAGAAAAGCTACGCAGATAAAAGGCGTAAACCTCTAAAATTCGAGGTTGGTGACAAAGTGTTACTTAAGGTATCACCCTGGAAAGGGGTAATGCGATTTGGTAAGAAAGGCAAGTTAAGCCCGAGATATATAGGACCATTCGAGATCATCGAATGTGTCGGAACGGTGGCTTATAAGTTAAATTTGCCTGAAGAGCTCAGTGGTATTCATAATGTATTTCACATCTGCAATCTGAAGAAATGTCTACCTGATTAATCACTAGTCATACCACATACGGATGTGCACATAGATGAGAGCCTGAAATTTGTTGAAAAACCTTTGTCGATTGAGGATCGACAGGTTAAGAAGCTTCGAAGGAAGCATGTACCGATTGTAAAGGTTAAATGGGATGCCCGTAGAGGTCCCGAATATACGTGGGAGGTAGAGTCGACAATAAAAGAGAAGTACCCTCATTTATTTCAGTAAATCTCGAGGTCGAGATTTCTTTTAAGGGGGTGAGGATGTAACACCTCGTAAAATCATGCCCAATATAGTATCGACATGTGTCATGGACTTTAAACGTGTAACGGATTGATTATGAGGGACTAAAGTTGACAAACGAAGAAATTATATGTATATAAGGATACAAAGTGTCAACAATGGATAAATATACCTTTCAATAACCCTACACGATGTTTATACCCTTAAACGGATGAATTATGGACCATACGAAGCCAATTGTGAAAGAAAGTGAGAGATTACAAACTACAGGGGTTAAATGTGTCAACATGTTTAATTTATACCTCTGAGTGACCTTTGAGCAAACCCAAAGCTTTGTAACGATTAATTATGCTCACTAGAATAAGTGATAAAAATTTCACAAGGTTTCGATAAAGTATGAGAAAGTTATGACAACATTCGTATATGAGGGGTTAAAAGCGTCAACGTTGAAATTTAAGGCTTTTCGGGTGATCATAAAGTTAACCAAGGACTTAACAAAGTTTGGTTATGTCTTAAGGTCCTTAGAAATCAATATGATGGGTTAAAAGTGCAAATATGGAAGTTAAAACCACTTTTAAAAGGACCAGGGGCTGAAATGTAATTAATCGAAACTTGTTTGACTGGTAACTGAGGTGCTGGCGCTGCGCCACCACTGAGCACTTCTGTCATCGCGCGACGCGACGGCCTTAGCTGGTCAGATTTCATGTATAGGTGCGAGTTCAGCAAGTTAAACCGACTTAGAAACCTTGTATTCGATTCTAGGGGCTTGTTTGATGGTTTTTCCATGCCTAGGGACACCTGGAAGTGATCAAGGAACATCTATAGGCTATTGTGGCATGATCTTGATGAATTAAACTCACTATATAAGAACCCATTGTTGCAACACTTTGGCATACACTTTGAAAACCATTCAAACTCAATTTCTGGAGATTCCTGGAGCTCAAGACCACTTCCTATGGATCCTTAGTCATGCATAGGACTTCAGTAAGTGTCCTTAACCTCTCTTAATTCAGTTTTACTTAGTTTAATGGTCTAAAGTCAAACCGTTGTAATTAAGGTTTGACTTCGTGATTAATCACAATTTGTCCAGTCAAATCTCGAATTGAAAGTAGCTTTGAGTTGGTAATTATGTGGGTAATAAACCCTTAAAAGGGCACCCTCTGATTCCCACTCTAACTAGGTCAATTGTCGGGTCAAAGCTAATTATAAAAAGTCAACAGAAAGCTAATTTTCGCATAAACACATAATTAACAATGTAGAAGCTATGACACCTGTTTTATCACTTGTATAACTTGGTAATTAATGTAAGAACATGTGTAAGCATGTCCAACCCGATAATTTTCAGTTTAAGCTCGGCTCGGAACCGAAAGTCGCATAAGTGGACTTTTGCTTTGACTTTCAGCTCTGACCCATTAGAGCATATTTTAGAAATGCCTTAGAGCTTTATTAGGACACGTTACATGTTAGTATAACCCTCTGTGATTATACAACTTAGTTCATTAGTTATCCGATTCATATGCATGTTTCCGTTATATGCCTAAATGTTGACTATTATGCCCTTTTGACCTTAAAACAAGAATTTTGAAAATGTGAGAGGACAATAATCTTTATTACTGATTTATAAACATGTCCCTAAATTTTCACATCAGTTGGAGGTCTAGATTAAGAGTTATGCTCAATAGCGTAATTAGAAAGTTTTTTATTAATTAAACGGCGTAATTAGCATAGAGCCCATCTAAACCCAATTTTTGATACCAAACTTTTTACCTACTGATGTAAAATAATATTTTGGGATTTTTGAAGATTTTTATTTATTTTTAGGCTGAGCATAACATAGGGTTATAGCCTTGATTCGGTAATTGTCGGTTTTGCCCTTTTGGCCTATAAAATGAGTTTTACATATTATTTTGATACCAAACCTTTTGCTACTGATTTTATATAATAAATAAAATATTTTGAGTTTTCTGGAATGATAAAAAATATCATCTTTTCTTTAAAAACCCGGAAATCGCTTAAAACCGTCTTTTTACGGGTTTAAAACGCATAGTATGTATTAAAACCACTTTTCTCATATAAGACTTAATACCTACTGATGTTTTAAGCAAATTTTTATATCTTAACAGTGAGAAAAAGTTTTAAACTCAGATTCCCTATTTTAACCTTTAAAGCTTATGTAAAATTACCGAAATGCCCCCACGGTGCATAGTTTAGTTATAAAAGGTAAATTTCACCTATATACCATACCCTACTGTTATAACTTATTAAAATAAGTATTTTTACAGAATATATCAGACCTGAAACTCATATTTATATTTAAACTCTTTTATAAGCTTTAAAATGACCAAAATGCCCCTACGGGGCATAGTTTGAATTTAAATCCATTTTGGGCATAATGGAAGGTATCCTGTTGATATCACAACATATTTAAGGCATATTAACTTAGGAAACCTGTATATGACTCTTATGGTTACCCGTTATGCATTTTTCGCGTTCGGTTCGGTTTATGTAACTAGTCTGCATAAATTGACCGAAACGGGTCAAACCTTATCATATCTATCTCAAAATCCAGAATGTGTTTAGTTTACCCATATTATAAAAGTATTTAAACTTGTCGGGTCTAAACCACATTCTAATCCGGTCTTCGCTTAATCACGCGTTTTGAACCGTATCTTCTTTTAAAAACAAACCGGTTTAAGTTTAGGATTAATTAAGACCCGTTGGGAATCTAATAGGTTATTAAAAACCTTCGTTCCAGATTTAGGAGCCCAGTAAAAGCTATCTGTATTTGCTGATTGAATACGGTTGAGAAAAATTGAATAATTTGCTCAGGTAAATACTTTTAACTTATTTTCCCTATACGGGCTTGGGGTACGGTATATAAAATACCGCTTGGTCGGGCATTGAATTTTTAATTGCATGAAGGTTAATTTATTGAAATGTCCTCTTTAAATTGTTTTGTTTGCTTAAAGCCTTTGGGGGGGTTAATGACCATGTCCCGGATATCCTTGGCATCATTCATAGAAATGGCCACGACCTAAGCACGGGGTGTAGGCATACACCCGCCTGTGCATATATAAATAAAAAGGTACAACCGCCGGTTTCGAGAATAACTCACCGCGGGACTATATCATGTGGTGTGTCTATTAATCTTTAACCCGGTGTCAACCCGGGCTACTGAACGTATAAGAAACATGTAATTCTTTTACAAGTTTATATATAAATAATTATCCCAAGTTATAAAAAGTTTTGTGCCATGTGCATTCAAATCAATTTTCTAAAACATTTTCAAAATGAGCCAGTTAATTTTATTTACCAGTGTAAACTGACGTATTTTCCAAAAAGGCTAAGTGCAGGTACTAGACGAAATAGGCTGGCTACTCCTGGCATCATTAACCAAGTCTTGCAAGCTTTAGATGTTAAAGTCTGTTGAACAATAATCTTTTCATATTTTGATCCGCCTGTAGATCCATTACAATCCATTTGTGATACTTTGATATTACTATTTTATTCGGTTTGTAATGTGATTCATCTTTTGCTTCCGCTGTGCATTTAAATTGTGTTGTTTGACTATGATGATATCAACTACGTCACGATACTCCCCACCGGTAATACATGGAAATATCGGGGTGTGACAGGTTGGTATCAGAGCCAACATTGAGTGAATTAAACACTAGCCTTTTGTGTTTAATCTTAATGACACAGTAGCACATTCCTTGACCTTCTGAGTCTAGACTTAACATAGGAATACTCTCATCTCTATTCGGAGAATTATTGCTTTCAATTCTATATATTTTTAATATGTCGCCAAGAAAAGGAGCTGTAATGGAAAATTTTCCCTTCTGAAGCCTAGGAATGCCGAGCTTCGTACTGCGACTAGGATAAACGTGTAACCAAGGTGAAAACATTCAAAAATAAAATGAAGAAGAAACTCCTTTTGCTGAAGTTCGTTTCCTTAGTAAGTCCTTATAAGGGCGTACTTATCTTTCAGTCCTTTCGTGGACAACATTATTTCTTTCAAGCCCCGTTTAGGGCAATTCTGTACCTCTTTTGAAATCATTGGAATGTTTTATCTAAATTTCATTATATATGAATATAATATATGAAATAAATCAAAATTTTTCATTCATTCTATAAGATCTGCCATTATAATAATACCAAAATCTAAAAAGGACAAGACCTAGCCCATGTGTCATTTTAAGACAGGGCCAAGATGGTAGTTCCTCAATTAGATTCAGATCCTTGTTAACTTTTTTTTATTGCTCTGTGTTAAATATTAAAAAGAATCTTAAAGGTATAACCTAGCCTATATGTCATTTCAGACAAGGCCAAGATGGTAAAACCTATTCAAAAGATTCAAATCCTTGTTAACATCTTTAAACATGTTAACATTCCTGGCAAATGTGATTCGATAAAATCGCATAAATCATCCTTATATTGGATTCTCCCGAAATCCTTTCTTATTTTTGTGAATTAAGCATCCATTAGGGATGTAATGCTTACGGGCCATATTCATTGTCATATAAGACAAAAGACAGTCGTAGCCTACAACTCCCTGTCAAGAAAAGGCATTGAACAACGTTCAAGCCTAAATACCTTGATTCTACAA
The DNA here is from genome assembly GCA_030545235.1 of Helianthus tuberosus. Taxonomy (NCBI): domain Eukaryota; kingdom Viridiplantae; phylum Streptophyta; class Magnoliopsida; order Asterales; family Asteraceae; genus Helianthus; species Helianthus tuberosus. The sequence goes on along the minus strand of CM060426.1, from coordinate 58,407,711 downwards.
AAATCATGGCTTATAAATTAAAGTTGTCCTTGCGACTTGGCCTTTTGTGCCATAGTTATATTTTAATTAAGTTTAGGATAATTATAATGAAAATCCTGAATAAAATAAACATCATTCCTTTTCTGCCAGTATATATATTAAAAAGTATCTTAAAATGTATAACCTAGCTTGAATGTCATTAAAGACCTAGCTACGATGGTAAAACCTGTTTAAAAGAGATTCAGATCATTGTTAACATCTGAAAACATGTTAACACTCCTGACAACGGTGATGTGATAAAATCACACTTGTCATCTTTATATTGAGAATTTCCAAACCCCTTATTTAGCATAAATGATCAATAGGAATCATGGCTAATAAACGTCGAACATGATGCATACATCAAAACATTCATTTGGAATGTATGCCTACGGGCAGAGATATGTACATGGAAAAGATAGTTTTATTTCATAACTTCTTGTCAAGACAATGAACTATGAAATTTTCCGATCCAAAGGATCATTGATTATGTTTTAAAATTTCCCTAGTGATAAGGCATCTATGCCATCAAAAAGTCCTTTGGAATAAGCCCTTGTGCTATATAAAATGTCGGTACGACATTGACAGTCGTGACTTATGTCCCCTGTCTAATAAATATGAAGGATTATATTCCGTCTAAACGCCAAAGATGGTTTATTTAAAAACCTAGGCAAAACATAATCACATAAATTTAATACTATCTATTGGCCTATATGGTTTATTTGCACCATGGCTATTTAATCATCAAATTCGACAATTCACTATATAATTAAACAAATTATTACTACTTGGTCTGTAGCCTTCAAAGCTTCACCATGGCTGACTCATCTGAAGTTCACAATCATCCAGTCGATCAGAATAATAATGCAAGACTGAACTTAACGGGCACTGAGTTACAGGCTATGTTAGATACAGCCGTAAACAAAGCCGTGGACCAAGTATTAATGGATCATAAGCGAAAGTGCGATAATACCCCAAATAAGGGTTACAAAAAGGGTAAGGCTGGTTCAAACCAGTCCAAGATTTGATGGTGAAATTGATGAAAAAGTGCATAAGGATCAAAGGAGTCCAAGATTTGAGGAGAAAACTTACAAGAATAGCGAGGAATCGAGAGAAAATAGGCCAAGAGCGTGCTGATTGAATGAGAGCTGTCACATCACATGAACAATGATGTGACAGGTGGTATTTATAGGTGGGAGGAGAGAAAGGCGGTGTAATGGTGCGATCGGAGGGCCTTCCGATCGGATGGTCATCCGGACGGATGACCATTCGATCGAATGGTCATTCGATCGGATGGTTTGTGTGAGTTGGTTTCCAAATTTTGTTTCGTGCGTTGAGCATTGCGATGCGTTTAAGCGAGTGTCGATTAAGCGGTGCAATATATTTAAATAATAGTTACACAAATAACATAACTAACATACAGCAACATAAATAACCTTGCGTTTCCATTTCGCGATATGATTGCGTTGCGATAGAGTTGCGATTGCGATTAACACCTCAAACATATAATAAACATGCACAAGTAACACATAATAGCACACACACGTAAAACAATATCCAGAACATGCGATTCAAGTTGCGGTGCATTAGCGATGAGATTAGCGTTAAGCGATTAACTGCGATTTATTGCATTTACTCCACATAATACAACTAAGGTAACATAAACTAAAGTATCGATTAACAAGTCAAAGAGTGCAAGTAATAATTAAGCAATGAATAACAGATCGAATTAGCAATCTTTTCTTCCTTTGACTTTGACTTTCAAAAGTCGGGTTGTTACAGCCTCCCCTACTTTAGGGAATTTCGTCCCAAAATTAGGATGCAGGCGTAACGAACAGCTGTGGATACTTAGCCTTCATGTCACTTTCGAGTTCCCAGGTGAACTCTGCGCCGCGTTTGCCTCCCCAGCGAACCTTCACTATGGGAATGCATGAGCGTCGGAGCTTCTTGGTTTCCCAATCCATGATCTCGAGAGGCTTTTCCATGAAGTGTAATGTTTCGTCCACTTGTAGATCCTCAAGTGGTACATGTAAATTATGCTCGGCCAGACACTTTTTGAGGTTCGAAACATGGAAAGTCAGGTGGACTTTGCTAGGTTCCTCCGGTAGTTCGAGTCTGTAGGCCACCTTGCCAACCCTTTCCAGAATTTTAAAGGGTCTAACATATTGAGGCGCGAGCTTCCCATTCTTGCTGAATCTGATCACCCCCTTCCAAGGTGCAACCTTTAGGAGTACGTGATCCCCAACGTCAAATTCAAGGGGCTTGCGACGTCCATCGGCGTAACTTTTCTGACGACTCCGAGCTTTCAGCAGGTTGTCTCGAATTTGGAGGATTTTGTCAGTCGTTTCTTGCAGCAGCTCAGGACCGGTAATTTGCGCATCTCCGATCTCGTGTCATACAATAGGCGATCGACATTTTCTTCCATACAATGCCTCAAATGGTGCCATTTGAATGCTAGAATGATAACTGTTATTGTACGAGAATTCGACCAAAGGTAAGCGCGTGTCCCAATTACCACCGAAATCTATGACACTCGAGCGAAGCATGTCTTCAAGGGTACGGATCGTTCTTTCATTCTGACCGTCGGTTTGGGGATGGAAAGCGGTACTTAGATTAAGAGTAGTACTGAGAGAAGATTGAAACGTTTCCCAAAGACGCGAGGTAAACCGACCATCACGGTCAGAGATGATATCACGACGTGTCCCGTGTCGACAGATGATTTCGTCGGTGTAGATCCGTGCTAATCGTTCTACCTTGAAGTCTTCTCGTATCGGCAGAAAATGAGTAGATTTAGTCAGACAATCAACGATAACCCAAATGCTATTGTGACCTGATGGCGTGCGCGGGAGTTTTGTTATAAAGTCCATGGCTATGCTCTCCCATTTCCACATAGGGATCTCGGGTTGCATGTGACAAATGGCAAATAACCGGAAATTCCGAACAGTCTAATCACTATTCTTAGTATATAATCTCATGCAATTAGCGTAATTTAACTACGTAACTGTGTTGTACATTAGACGACAGTGTTAGGACAAGAAAACAATGATATAACATATGTCGGTTTTCGTCGTATTGCGAAACCAATTAAACAATGTCCTAAAAGTGTTGGTAAAAAGTGCTGCGCGCACTATTCACGGTTACACTATTCATGCCAGCAAAACCGTGAAAACAGAACGTAACAAGGAAAAACGACACACGGCTAACATAACTGAGTCCGTTTATATAAGAAAACACTAATATGAAAACATATCTTACAAAGATACAAGACTTTCCGGTACAATGCCCTAATCGCTAAATCGTCCGTTTCACTAAAAAGAAGACAATTTTAACTCGTCCAAAATAATAATTTAGCATTTCCGGGACTCCGGAAATATGACAAATGATGACAAACATATGGAAACAATATGAGGATATTAATGGGGTATCCGAAACATAAGCTTTCGATGCTGCGTTGCAACCCACACAACTTGTCCGTTTCTGCACCGACAAGCTAATAAACGACATTTCTGACATCGAAAACAACCAAATGAAAGCTTTGGTGAACTAGTTAAGCTTATTTTGAGATTCCAAATCCCTTTATACATCTCTTGGTTGCGGATTTACAACTTACGGAAAAACTTCGTCGGTAGGAATTAAAAGTGCTTTTATCGAACCGACGACCAAACGGAAGTCGTTTAAGATATCAAAATATCATTTCTACTAGTTTAGTGAATTTGTTAATGATAATTAACATTCTGAATGACTAATTACCTCCTAATGGTGAAAGATTACCCCTAATCACCATACTTAGCCTAATCACCAAAATATCTACATGTTTAAGACATTTTTATAAAAATGTTACACTTTAACCCCCCCCCCCCACATGTTGTGAACGTTTTTAGTGGGTTCCATACCCATATTTCACATGCAAATATCTAGATATTTTCTATAATTACAAGTGGTGTTACTAGTGGATGATTATATGTATTATACTTATCCTAAACTAGATATTTTCAATCATATTTACACCTTCATTTTCACACACAAAAGCTCTCAACCATTCATCCAAAAATTCAGCCATGAACACCCTTATTCATATTCATTTCAAGCCATTCTTATGAAGATCAAAGTGTACTTTAATGGATGATATGAAGATCTAAGACACCTCCAATTTGAAGCACCCATTTTCATCCATCCTAGAGCTTTCAATCATCATCATCTTTACTCATCATCTTCATGTAGATCTTCCCTAGCCACAAGAGCTAGTAGTGAGCATCTTAATCATTATTTCATTCATGTTATGAAAATATAACTTATGTACAAGTTAACATATAAAATGCTCATACAAGATGAAGATGAAAACACTTGAAATCAAACTAAAAATCATAATATATAAGTTGTTTATGTTGTGATTTGAAACTTGTTACTTGTTTATTTGAGCTAGTTATGATGAACATCATATATAAACTTGTTAGATGATGTTTAAAAACATAATCTAACAAGTATACATGAAAGTCTTGAAAGGGTTTATTTGAACATGATGATTAAATGGATGAACATAAATATTGGTGTTGATAAAGTGTATAAAAGATTTCACTGAAAATTATAAACTTTGAAAGGTTTACAAAAGTAACATACAAGATGGGTTTTTTCTAAATGTTTGATAAAACTTGAAGTTAAGTATGATTTTTATACAAGTAAACACATTTGATGATCATACGAAAACCCTACATGTTTATGAGTTCATCTTGATAAACTTTGTTACAAATTTCAAGTTATTTTTGTGTAGAAATAATTTGAGGAACTTGTGGTTGAATTGGAAAAGAAAATGATATGTTTGATAAACATGGAAAAGTTTATATTTCAAAGGAAACTATGGCCAATTTTTACTAGAAATCATGTGTTATACAAATGGTCATGTTTTAACAAAATCTTTACAAGAATACAAGATTAGAAAGTTGGTCTTTCTAAAAGCAAAAATGAGTATAAATATATATTTTTTGGTAAAATATATATTTAGTGATTTTAACAAGTTATGTGTTTACTAATGGTATTAGTTATATATAAAACTTAGGAACTTGAAATCAATGATACAAATAAATACAAGACACATTTACAAGTAAAGATTTGCAAGAATACATATATATACATTTGAATACAATTTAAGGACGATTCGGACATCGGATACAACTTATGGGCAATTCGGACGACGGACGAATCTATAAACATATCGCCAATCCGAGAAGTTACTACGACGCTTAGGCGATCATTCGACGCGAATACATATAAATCACCGACAACAATATCCGGATGTTTTGGAACTTATAAAAACTATTATGTTTTTATTAACTAAAACTTGGTGATTTTTATATAAATTACAAGATTTTACTAAATGGACTTATATTCACAAAATGGACTTATTTTTACTAAATGGGCTTATATCTTTACAAATGGGCTTATATTATATAAGTGGGCTTATCTTTCTAAATGGGCTTAACATAAATACATGGGCTAAGCCCAATATAAAAAATCATGGGCTAAGCCCAATATCAAACATATGGGCTAAGGCCCAATAACATTAAGCCCAATAACATCAAAGGCCCAATACTATTTAGGCCCAATACTATTAAGACCCACACACTATTTAGGCCCAATAATATTTGTGCCCAATAACATAAATTCTTGGGTTAGGCCCAATAACATTAAGACATGGGCTCGGCCCAATGACATGAAAACATGGGCTCGGCCCAATGACATAATTGGTAAAAATACAAGTATACAATTGATTCATACAAGACACGAAATCAAGAGGACTAGATCCGATGATACAACTTACAAGATACAAGATTACATATATATATATATATTTGGTGAAATATATGTATAACAGTTTAACAATTAGTACATCTAATACAAAGTTCAACGAATAACAAATACTTGTACACGAGTCATTACAAAGACCGAAGTGTCTAACAATTCTAGAAACTTTGTAGGTCGTGATACAATTCAGGACAATTGCAAGTGAGGTTACACTTACATACAGTTTACGGAATGCAATTCTGTGAGTTCATGTCCCCTTTTCATCTTAAATGCTTTTCAAGCTTTACAACTATCGGGGAAAATACATGTACAATAGTATGATAAGTCAAGGAATGAAACACCTTAGATCATGTGCGAAATTAGGGCCATAACTAAAGCACCATTAATCCAGTTTGGACAAAGGAACAAAGGGTTAGATCTAATGGGTTTTGGCGAGCCCCATTTATGGCCATTCATTTGCCTAGGAGTGCGTTTGTGTCCCTACGACAGGTGTCGATACAATTAAAATCATCTAGGGTTGGATTGCTTCCTATTTCGTCACACATATTAATGTCCTTGCAAAACATTAATGATCACGATTTCATTGACGCTTTTCATACTACATTTGATTCAAATACATCTCACATTTTACAGATACATCTTATATCCAGTTTGGATACAATTACAATTGAGACAAATACATCTTACATACTGTTTTGATACATATACATTTTATACAGCTAAACTGCATGAACTCGCTCAAATTTTGTTGATGTTTTCAAACTTACATGTATTTCAGGGAATTAGTGGACCAATGCAAAGATTTCAGTTCTAGGAAAACAAGTATCAAGACTCCATGCCAACTATTGAAGAGTTTGCCTGTTATATACCGCCTCTTTGTGGTGATATAGTGGTCAAAGCCTTGACATTTTAAGACCTACATTTTGATGTATGAAACAATGACAACTTATTTTTCATTTGATGGTTTGTAAACAATGTTCTTAACTTATGTTGCGATCTTTTGAACAATTATGACAATGGCATTGGAGCATGTTTTATTCATTTAGTATGTTTACTTATATCGTTATGCAATGAGAACCGAACAGATCACACCTCGCGCTTCCGCTACGAGCGGGTGTGACATTGCACGAGCAAGCCAGAGGGTCTTTGCTGCTCGGCTTTGACTTTTGAACAAGTCAGGCACCTCGAAACATAGATAGCGATATCCTTCTTCATTCCAGGCCATCAATACCAAAGACGAAGGTCATGGTACATCTTGTCGGCACTGGGATGAATGGAATATCGAGACCTGTGTGCTTCAGTCAACAATATCTCCTGAAGGTTATTGCGACTTGGTATCCAGATGCGATCAAGATAGTAATGGATACCTTTCCATTTTGGTAACAAATTGAGATTCAGCACCACACTTCTTCATTTCCTCTCGCAAGGTATTCTCAATGAAGCAGGCGTGCTGTGCGTCATGAATTAGGGCTTCGAGGTCCTGCTGGGCGTGAGTATTACGAACGCTATGCAAATAGCTTCGTCGACTTAGAGCATCGGCAATGACATTTGCTTTGCCAGGATGATAACTAATCTCACAGTCGTAATTGTTAAGAAGTTCAACCCATCGACGTTGGCGCATATTCAGTTCCTTTTGGTTTAAGATACGTTGCAGGCTCTTATGGTCGGTGAAGATCGTACACTTGGTACCATAAATGTAGTGTCGCCAAATCTTCAGCGCAAAAACAACTGCGCTAAGCTTGAGATCGTGGGTTGTATAGTTCTTCTCGTGGATCTTGAGCTGTCGAGAGGTGTACGTGATAATCTTGTCCCGTTGCATGAGAACACAACCGAGACCGAGGTTCGAGGCATCACAATAGACTACGAAGTCATCATTTCCGTCAGGTAATGCGAGAATAGGAGCATTGCAGATCATATGCTTCAGAGTCTGAGAGGCTTACTCTCGTTCGGTTCCCCAAACAAAAGACTTTTCTTTATGCGTGAGAGAAGTAAACGGAACAACGATTTTAGAAAAGTCAGTGATGAATCGACGGTAATAGCCCGCCAATCCGAGGAATGAACGAACTTCGGATGGTGATTTTGGTGTAACCCAACTCTTAACAGCTTCGATCTTCGCGGGGTCGACGTGTATACCATGACTATTGACGACGTGACTGAGGAATTGAACCTCCTCTAGCCAGAATTCACACTTGGAGAACTTGGCATAGAGTCGATTCCCTTGGAGTAATTCGAGAACCAAACGTAGATGTTGCGCGTGTTCGGCTTTCGACTTCAAATAGATCAGGATATCGTCGATGAACACGATGACGAAACGGTCAAGAAATGGTTTACACACGCGATTCATCAAATCCATGAAAACCGCGGGTGCGTTGGTTAAACCAAAGGGCATTATGACGAATTCATAATGGCCGTATCGGGTTCGGAAAGCGGTTTTCGGTACATCTTCCTCCTGGATTCGTAACTGGTGATAGCCTGAGAGTAAGTCGATCTTCGAGAAACACGTAGCACCTTGCAATTGATCAAACAAATCATCGATTCGGGGCAGGGGATAGCGATTCTTGATAGTCAGCATATTCAATTCCCTATAATCAATGCACATCCGGAACGATCCGTCCTTCTTTTTGGCGAAAAGGACAGGTGCGCCCCAAGGAGAGGTGCTAGAGCGAATGAAGCCTTTGTCAAGTAATTCCTGGAGTTGACTCGAGAGTTCGCACATTTCAGATAGAGTGAGCCGATAAGGAGCTTTAGCAACGGGATTTGCTCTAGGAATGAGGTCGATACGGAAATCAATATCATGACTCGGGGGTAAACCAGGTAAATCATCAGGAAAGACAGTAGGAAAATCACGAACCACAAGCACCTTATCCATTGCTTTCTTTTCCTTTTCCTCCGCTACTACGATGTGTGCCAAGAAAGCCTTGTATTCCTTTCGGAGATACTTGCTTGCTTGGATACACGACATGAGTTTGAGATTCTTCGATGTGACTTCGCCATAAACATAGAGTTGATCATTGTTAGCGAGTGAGAAATGAATCATTTTATCAAAGCGAACGACTTCAGCATGATTTTCGCGAAGAAAATCCATGCCTACTATGATATCAAAACTACCAAGCTGCATCGGAATAAGATCGATAGGGAAGACGTGATTGTTGAGTTCAAGCGTACAATCACGGAGAACAGAATGAATAGTGACAGTTCTTCCAGTGGCAACTTATGCATCGAACGTCGAAGGGAAATTAGCGCGCTTACGATTTAGGAGCTTTTCGAATTCTAACGATACAAAACAGTTATCGGCTCCAGTATCAAATAAACATGAAGCATATATACCATTGACGAGAAACGTACCATTAACCACGTTGTTGTCTGCTTGCGCCTGGCGGGCGTTGATGTTGAATGCACGTCCGCGGGCTGCTGGCTGCTGCTACTGCTGAGGCTGCTGCTGTTGTTGTTACGGTGCTGGTTGCTGCTGTGGCTCTTGCTTCACCACTCTGTTTGGGCAGACATTTGCAAAGTGGTTGGGATCACCACATGCAAAGCAGGCTCTTGCGTAAGCAGCGGGTGCAGGAGCTGCTTGTTGGACCTAGGGAGCAGGAAGAGGAGCTGGCAATGCAGGAACTTGAACTTGAGCTTGAGCTTGGCGAGGACCAGTACGACAATTAGCAGTAAAGTGGCCATACAGGTTGCAGTGAACACCAAATCGACATGCAATCCCAACAGGATGATGATAAGTGTAGGTAGGGCATAGCGGATGTGGACTAGTATATGCACGCTTGCCTGGCGGTGCATTGGTCACTGGCGCCGCTACTTGGCGGTTCTAAGGTTACGGTTGAGCAGGGACAGCTTGGAGTGGAGCGGCAGTTACTGCGCAGTTCTTGTTGCTGTTGTTGTTCTTGCGTTTGCGGCGAGAAGACTTGGAAGCTTGCGGTGCGGCGGTTTCAGCGGTGGCTTGATGGAGACTCTTGGTGGTATTCTTGAAGTAACAGCCAATACTCGCTTGTCATTAATCTCAGCAGCGAGTAAATACGTCTCTTCGATGGTCGTCGTCTTCGCGGCTTGCACGAAGTCAGCAACATCATCCGGTAAAGCACGGATGTATTTCTTGATCGTCATATCAGGTGTTGCCACCTGGCAGGGATAAATGATACTTAGCTTCTTAAAGCGAGGTGTCAGACCGGCGTTGTTGCCACCATCCTGCTTGATGTTTCCAAAATTCGTTCTCTAGCTTCTAGAGCTCGTGGGGTGGGCAGAATTCCTTCATCATGAGTTCCTTCAACTCATCCCAAGTAAGCCCATAGGCTGCGTCGTTCCCACGCCTGTTCCTTTCGGCTTTCCACCAATCCAGAGCCCTGGACTGGAAAACGCCAGTTGCGTTGACAGTACGTAGGTGATCGGAACATCTTCTCTGGCGTTGCTTGACTTCAATTGAGTCGAACCATTGAAACATACACTTGGTTCCTCTTCGCCTGTGAAGTCTTTTGGGCCACAGGCCTTAAACTGCTTGAAGCTGAAAGTACCCTTTGGAGAGTCGGTCCTTGATTCCTCAGATGTCACACCTAAAAAACATCGCAGCGGAATATTAAACGTAGTGGTGATGGAAGTTGGTGCCCATTTATATCTTGTCAATTGATGCATTTAATTGTTGGACATTTTAATTTATTTTAAACATAAGTTATTTAAACATTACGATTTAGGACACGACACAACCACCTAGTTAAGTTGTCGGTGATCCTCGCGGATCTTATTACACACGTCCCAGAAAGTTTTAAAAAGTAGTCCAACATTTTAAGTAACACAACATGCATCATCAAACACAAGACACACCATAATTTCCGAATCTGAACTTAAGTACCTGTAGAACACGTTAAAATCAAGTGTCAACACAAAGGAAGGTGAGTTCACGTATTGACATACAAACAATTCATTCCAAAGAAAAACTTTCTGATTATGTGTTTATTTTAAAACATCCATATAATTTTTAGAAAGTCTATTTTACTTCCTTAATAAAATCCACGGGTCATCCGTCGCGGTTCAGAAACCCGACAATAAAGCTTACCCAGGTTTTGTATATTAAATTCATAGGGTCAACTTTCAGACTCGTATGTTAGCTAGACAATACGAACTATATATTTACCATGCAGGGATAATCAAAGCTAGACAATAAACAGAATATCAATTCGTCGTTTGACTTGACACGGGGCGACCGGTCACGACGGGGTTGTCAACCCGATAGATCTACCAACAATTCCTCGCGTGCAATACTTAAATGATTAAACGACATCATGGGCGCGGGGTCAACTTGAGACCAATATGATGTCTGCCTCACGTACAATATATATATATATATCCTACTAATATGACAAATTTAATACACAAAGTTGTACGAATCCACTAATCCCCTCCCTTGGGACGAGGCCGGCATCCGTCCCAACTTTACGGTCTGTTTCTCCTCGGAAACACCGTATCATCCCAATGTCCTCCAAACATTCATTCATCAAAATGTTTTAACTCGAAACGTATGATTTATCAAACTCCATAAATTTTCAACGAATATATATATATATATATATATTTTTATAAAAAGGTATGTTTTAATCCAAAAACATTATTAAACCCTTTTATTGGCGTGTTCTACCCCCAAAATATATACAAAGAAGTAAAAATAGGGGTTTAGTGATACTCACCTTTGGGTGTGTCACACCCCCAAAATCCACCAGCGGAGTATCACCACAGGAGGCGTGACTGATCAGGATCAAGCCACCAATCATATTGAACAATGTATTAAAGTAAATATAAAACCAACCAACAATATTATTGGTGTCTAAAACAAATTAACTAAGTTCAAGTTATCAGCAGAAGCATAAAGTTTAAAACCAAAACATAAGTTTAAAGTTCAAATGTTTAACATGGAACTCAACAGTCCATGTCCCACAACGACCTCGACCTCCTGTGCAAGCTCCATCTAAGCACCTAACGACCAGCAAGGCATATCGTAATGAATCAACAACAAATTTGAGTGAGTTCACAGTTGGGTGTTCGTTTTAAGTTGTTTCAAAAACATAGGTTTCCTTTAGCTGGCTTACTTGCGGTGGGGGTTACCCCATAGCTTAAAAAAACATGATTAATCATTTCCTTTTACTCTGGCTTCTAGCCGTGGGGGCTACCCCATGAATATCCCACTAGACCCGTTACCATATCGACTACTGACTGAGAAAGTTGGGTGCCCAAAGTCAATGTCTATCATCATTGACGTGCCCAGATCCATTAGTCCACTCCCGTCCTCTGCGGCACGGTGTGAGGCTTGTCAAACCTAATAGCGCTATTTAACTAATGACTGTTCGCCCTTGGCCCGGTGATTAAGTCGATATAAAAATGAGGGACTTAATGATAGAGTTTTTGGTCTAGTATCAATGTTGTCACCCTTCAGTTAAGAGGGTGGAGGTACGTGTCCCATACAAGGAGATCATGCAGGTTCCAATGTTGTCACCCTTCAATTAAGAGGGTGGAGGTACGTATTCTAACCAAGGAGAATACACAGGTTTCCTTTCAATCATTTACCCATTCCCAACCACCGGGAATCCCATGCCTTGTAGAAAGTGTGAACTCACCTTAGGTTAGCTCGGCAGATAAACAAAAGGTCAATTGAGCTGCTAGTGGTCAACCACGTCCTAACAATGTTACCATACAAGTCAGGTATAGGTTCAAGTAGTGCACGTAAGTTTAGACATAAGCTAACAAGTTACGAACACATAACGATCATGGCAAACATGTAGAATCATGGCAACTAGTTAACCTACACTTGACATGTTAAACAGTAGCATACAGTCCACATAAACATAACCCAACTTGTGCGACTCAAGTGATTGGGCTGTTATGGTTGTGCAAGCCCAACCATCTTGTGCGATCCAAAGGATAAAGCCCAAAGGATGACCGACCCAACCTGTTGTGCGAACGGCATAACTTGTGCGATCCACAATGGGTTGTGCGATTAAGTCCAAACCCGACCCAACAACAAATGCAATTGTTGGTGCATGTTTGTGACAACAGCTTAGATTTGGTCTTTGGATATCTTGTAATTAGATAAACGATAGACAGTTAGCGGGTTTTAGCTTTGTAATAGTGAGTTGTAATTGTTTGGGCTAACCAAAACCCATATTGGGTGATGGAGGCGAATTGGGCCTGTCCAATTCGCAGTCCATGATGTTTAACCTTGGCTCAAGTAGCAAACCTTGTGTTATATAAACAAGGTTAGGCTTTAGGGTTAAGGTTAATCAGTGGATCAGCCAGAACATTGTGTGAGAGTAATTTCGTGAGAGACAAAGGTCTTGGACGAAATTGAGAGAGTTAGGGTTTAGATTGATTGTAATTCAGTTTGATTGATAATCAATAGTAAACCCGGTTTGAAAGTGTCTTGCTGTTTCTGTTCTTCTACTTGTTTCTGTGATATTCTGATCAAGAGGATTCCGCACTCTTGATTGGAAAGACAATTCTGTGAAAGATCCATACGAATAGGGGACCTACAATTGGTATCAGAGCATTAGGCTCTTGAAGGCTCGGTTCAGAATTGTGTTGCTGCAGAAACAGGGAGATTTTCGAATTTTTGAAATCTGATAAAATTAGGGTTTTAAAATTTTCGAATTTTTCTGGCTGGTTTGATATTAATTTTCGAAATTTTTGGCAGTTTTGATCTTTTGTTTGGTGTTTTGCAGGATTTCTGGAAAGTTTTTGCTGATTTACAGGTTTTAGAGATAGTTCTGATTGGTTGTTTTTGGAGGATTTTGGCTGAAATTCGAAGATTGTTGTTGGTGTCTTCATCGAGTTCATCGAATTTTGGTGGAGAAGTTGCTGATTTGCTGTTTCGATTCTGCAGAAAGTTGTTAGAAGAATCCAGAAAATCAGCAAATTTTCGAAAAGATTAAGTTACCAAATTTTCTGGGTGGCGAAATTGACTGTACTGGCGAATTTGACTGATCTGCGAATTTAACCAGCATAGTTATCGGCGAAGTTAAATCCAAAGGCGACTTTGGTAACCGTGAAATTTTCCACAGCGAAAATATCACGGTTTTCAGCGACTTACAGGTCGTCGTAATAGCGAAATTGAACAAGTAACCAGCAAATTTGTTCAGCAAACAGACCCAGCGAATTTAACTATTGACCCAACGAATTTAACATCATAACCAGCGAATATAAAAGTGGTGGAATTTCAGTTGGCAAGCGTCGATAAAATTTCAGTGTTTTGCAAATAGAAATTGATTCGTAGCCCGTTAGACAAAACCGTTTGGACCGTTGAATTCCTTGGATTTTTAGGGTAAAAAAAAAAAAAAAAAAAGACTCTGGAAAAAAAAAAAAAAAAAAGACTCTGGAAAATCCCGAATACGGTTTTTGACATTAGACATCATCAGACTCGTCTTTTCGATACGATTCTAAAGGTGTAATTTGGTAACCACTGTTTTCGGAGATCTTTTGTACGGTTTTAACAGTCTGTTACGTTAAAATGTCAAACATGATGAGTTTGAAAGCACCTAAGATGATGAAGGTGGAGAATTATCTTACATGGAAGGACAACTTCAAATCCTTCATTGAATCTCAGGATGCACGCATGTGGATCTGTATTGAAGATGGGTACGTAAACCCAACACATGATTATGAGGGCAGACAACGTAGAACAGACTATGTGAACATGAAAGAGGATGACAAAAAGATGTATGACGCTGAAAAGAGAGCATTGGCTGCAATTAAAATGTCTTTACCTGATAGCATCAAGCATACTTTCACAAGAAAAACAAATTCAAAGGATATGTGGGATGCATTACAAAAGAAATATCAGGGAAATGAGAGTGTTACTCGTGCATTCATGGCAGAGATAGTGCCAGTTGATGAGGCTGAAACTACTGTGAGTGATGCTGAAACTACTGTGAGTGATGCTGAATCTGAAGTGAAGAATGCTGAAGCAAAAGTGGATGCTGAAGTAGAGAAAGAGAGTGAAGCTGAACAGGTTGTTACTGATGAAAATACAGAAGTTCATGAGGAAAAGGTACAATCTAATTCAGTATGTTTGAGATGTCGTGAACTACAGGGTGAGGTTGCCAGGTTGACAACACAAAACCAAAGTCTGGTAAGTGAGATGTCTAACATAAAAGAAGCAAACTTTTTTGTTAAAAGAAATGAATCATCATACTTGAAGAAAATAAAAGGTTGTGAAGCTGAAATTGAAGCTTTAACATGCAAGTTAAATGAAAAACTTCAAGTAATAGATTTAGCTCATGACATGATGGCTGAAAAAACAAAAGAGATTTCTGAAAAATGCAAAGAGCTGTCAGATGCACAACTCAAAATTGTTGAACTTGAAAAGAAATTAGGTCAATTCAGAGATTCGTCTTTTGTTATGAAACACATGATGGGTGGGTTAAAGAAGAGTAATGACAAGACCAGTGTGGGATTTCATGGTTTCAATGAAGTTCCACCTCCTCTTAGTCATGACTATTCATTCCTGCCTAGTGAAAATGAGCTAGCAGACTTTATGGCATCTACACCAAGTAGTTTCGCATCCACATCAAGTAAAGGTGATGGATCAGAGAGTGATGATTTGAAAAAGAAAAATTCACCGCCTAAGAATAAAAATCAAGCTTTTGTTAAAAAGATTAATTTTGTTCAAGGTAGTGATATGAAAAACGAAACTGCTGTTATTGAAAATGAATCGAATGTAGAGTTTGCTAAAAATAAGAGCATAGAAAAATCTGAAATAAAGCAAACTGAACAAGGTTCATCTAAGGGATCATCACCATCTGATAAGGGATCTACCTCGGGGACTCCAGCTAAGAAGTCTTCGAAAAAGAGATCGTGCTTCAAATGTCACGTCAAGGGACATGTAGCTAGCTGCTGTCCTAACAAAAAGAGTGAAGCAAAACTGAGTGAAAAACAGAGAGGGAAATTACCTGAGAAGAAAGGTGATAGTGAGGAGAAAGGCTCAAATTCTCCAAAGAAATCTGCTCCTAAGCAACCAGAAAATGTTGCTGTTGGTGTAGATAAGGCTGAAAAAGGAACTCCACAAGTTCCACGTTTTCAAAGAAATCAACCTAGATTTCAGCCTAGATCTCCATCAGGCAGATTTGAGAGACCTAGAAGCAGTTCACCAAGAATGAACAATTATAATGCTAACAATTTCAGAAGTCAAGGTCAATATCAAAATCGATACCAAAATAATGGTTGTCGAAATTTTTATAACAATGGCTTCAGAAATTATAACTATAATGCTTCTTGGAATCAAAATTCGAGATATCAGAATCAAAATTTTCAAAGGTCATATAGTCCAAATGTATATAGGAACCCTCAGGACCAAAGAACTAGTGGAAATCAAAATCAAATTCCATCAACAGGTCTGAGATCTAAGACTCCAGTTAGGAGTAATGGATATTGGATGGATGTTCCAGTAGTTGATGAATTTGGACGACCCAAGACCATTAAGGCTTGGGTCCCCCAATCTAACTAATTTCTTAGTTGGTGTGTGCAGGAGCTGCTAAGGAGGATTATCAACTTGTGTTGATAATGGCTGCTCTAGGCATATGAAGGGGGATGTGAGATTGTTGATTTATATATGTTAATTGATTTAAATTGAGGTTCAAAGTGCTGATTCGACACAGAAGATAACCTGGCAGATCTTTATACTAAAGCTTTTGACAGGGCTCGCTTTGAACACTTAGTTGAACTCAACGGGATGAGGAATCCTGAATAACTGGTTTTTCATAAGAATTTTTGTAAATAGTTTACCGCTTTTCTTAAAAATCAAAAATACATTTTTTTTTCAAAAACATAAAAAAAAATAGAAAATAAAAAATGAGTTCACTGTGTGAAAAAGGAGAAATGATAGTACATCAGCAAGTTAGACTGTCACACTGAAAATGAATTAAATTGCTTAAGTGTGATAGCAGCTTCATCATATGATGTACCAGTAGGCAAAAAGCATGAAATAATCAACTTACCAATGTGATATAAACTTAAATGAACTGAATATGAGTGGGGAACACATCAGTGGTGTATGGTTTAATGACCTTAAATCTTGCGTTGATAGATTGCCAAAATCTGAAGTTTTGGGTCTTTATACTGTTATTTCATCTGGGGATATCTTGACTGTCTTTCTGTTTAGAACTAAAATTGTACATGACCCCAGGAAAGAAAGTCACTTGGAATTAGCTCATTTCTATTTGAATGTCTGTATGTGTCCCGATACACACAATTTTGATCTGATTCTGAAATCTTCTCTGAAAAAAGTCGTGTACCTCCTTTGCTGCATCCAGATATATGCTGACCTGGAGGTGCTAGGCAACGACAGCTTCTGCTGCATCAAGATACATGCTGACCTAGCTGTACGTTGTCGCGCTATAGATCTAATACACCCGAAAGAGGCCCTCAAGTGCCCAAAAGAAACCCAATAAACCTATATCAAACTGAGTAAAAACTCATTTGATCTGTATATTATACCATCTCTCCTAAAGATCTATTCTGTTCTCTTCTCAACCTATTCCCAGTTAAGATTTCAGAAATCTGGATTGGACTTGTGAAATATGTGGTAGGGAAGATACTTGCATGATAGAGTGTGCTGTTTATATTTCCAGGATTTGATTAGTATTTATTTGGGAGTTCATAGTTAAGCAATCAAAACATGATAAAATAGATTATATGCAGATCTAGACACTGTCAGGATATCTTAAAGGATGACTTCAGTATACTCACCTACTACGATGAATCTTTGTGCATACCTTGATCGTGGGGGTATATCCTGAAGTGGGACACACTAGTATATCAGTAATTAAAATTACCTTAACGTATCATACGGTAATGGTACTTGAAATGTTCATGCATTTTGTTTAAGTGGACAAATATACTGGTAATCGTCTTGGACTGCTTTTCACGAAAAATTAAATAAAGAATTATCTAATAGTGTGAAACAGTTTGATTGTGCTGATATGATCTTCTTACCAGTGATTCTCACAAAAATAGAGTGTTTATTGCTTTTCGTATTTATTTGCTTTCAGAAAATACAAAAATCCAAAAATAGTGTCCTTTTCTGTTTAAAATTCTTAACGTACGGAAAACTGTTATTCTTGGAGGAATTGTTACTGATAGGGGGAGACAGTGTTGGAAAGTGAGTTCAAAATTTTGAATCATGCGGGTTATAGGGTGTGATTAAAAAGTTTTGCGTGTTGGTGATAAATTGAAAATGCTTAATTTGTTATGCAGTTTAACAAATCTCTTGAATAATAATAATTTGTTTAACTTATGTTGAAAAATTCTTATGGTTTCTCGAGATGTTTGTTTTATAGTAAACAGATTGAAGCAGTGTGTTGCTGAGAAGTTACTGTGTTGCTGAAAAGTTAAAGTGATGAGTTGCTGTGAAGATGAGAGTTTGATTGGATGCATGGTAGAACCTCCTTTCTATATTGCAGACAAAGTTGAAGAGTTTGAAGATTACTATACATATGCTGAACTGGAGTTTACTCAAACGCTAAAGTTTTTGAAGATTTGGTGATTGGATGCATCAGCTTAGGGGGAGTCTGTTGCTGACAGAAGCTATTGAAGCTGAAGCTATCCAAAGACCAAAGACTGTGCAAGATTACATGAAGATTGCAAGATGACTGAAGACAAAGTTATTTTATGAAGCTATTGTCAAGGGGGAGTTTGTTGGTGCATGTTTGTGACAACAACTTAGATTTGGTCTTTGGATATCTTGTAATTAGATAAACGATAGACAGTTAGCGGGTTTTAGCTTTGTAATAGTGAGTTGTAATTGTTTGGGCTAACCAAAACCCATATTGGGTGATGGAGGCGAATTGGGCCTGTCCAATTCGCAGTCCATGATGTTTAACCTTGGCTCAAGTAGCAAACCTTGTGTTATATAAACAAGGTTAGGCTTTAGGGTTAAGGTTAATCAGTGGATCAGCCAGAACATTGTGTGAGAGTAATTTCGTGAGAGACAAAGGTCTTGGATGAAATTGAGAGAGTTAGGGTTTAGATTGATTGTAATTCAGTTTGATTGATAATCAATAGTAAACCCGGTTTGAAAGTGTCTTGCTGTTTCTGTTCTTCTACTTGTTTCTGTGATATTCTGATCAAGAGGATTCCGCACTCTTGATTGGAAAGACAATTCTGTGAAAGATCCATACGAATAGGGGACCTACAGCAATCCAAAACTTATACGGCCCAAACATTTAAACAAACACTTATCTTGTGCGGCCCAACATCTTGTGCGATCAGCACAACCTTGTGCGATCCACAAGATGTTGTGCGATTGAGCTTAAAGAGGTTATACGATGTGCTTTAACAGTTGCACTTTATGAAATTCCTAACTTGTGCGATTGGCCTTGTGCGATTAGTTTTATGTTTCCTAAAATCATGCAATCCGTTTCTCTATTCTAACAGTTTCCATATTTGCAATCAATCAATCAACACAATCAACAGTTTCTAACCAATCCATTATTCGATCAAAACAAGGTTTTTATCCATTAGTTCCTACGAACCCTAAGAAAATCATTTGTTTCATAACAACAACTTATCATAAATTTTCAGATTATTGGTTTCAAATCATCATACAATACTTCTTGCTCGATCATACAATCGATCCGAATACACATACATACAGCCAATTACATCCATTCGGTTCTTAATTATCTAGATCAACATCAAGGCATTTATCGATCCCTAAATCATTATGTAGAATCATAGAGACCACAACATCATCTAACATACAAACAATAGTAAAATACTAATCGGTTAGAAGGTAGAACAAAGGTTGTTTCGAACAAGAAAGTCTTCGAGAAAGGAGATGTTGCCATCAGTCTTCGAAGGAGAGAAAGAGAGAACAGGGTTTGTGTGATTGAGTGTTTTGTGAGTTATGAGGATTATGCTGAACCCTCCTATTGCCAAACGTATAAGGGGATTGTGACACCTGTGTATTTTAATTTCTGTACAATTCCGAACAACTTTGTATTTAGTGAAACATGGTGTTTTTAACTCCAATATTTGTTTAATTATTTGTGACATTAGTACGTTTTCAATCATTGTTCAATTTCAAACTCCCAAACTTGTTCTGGAAGAGAAATTGTATACTGTTACGTAAATGTAATCAGTATTAACGTGACGTACACTCCGGAACTATGACATAAGCCAAACATACCCTAAATACCCTTTACATAACTTAGAAATAAGTTTCGAAGGTTTCGGTATGGCAAAAACATGTTTGTTTGAACTTAAGAACTATTTGCGACAAAACTGCGAAACGAACGTTGGTGACCACCCAAATAATATTTAAATCCCAAAAATATTCTGTTATGATTAAAATTTTATTTTTAATCATGTTCATGTTGAAAAATAAATTAAAACGCTTAAAAACATTATTTTTCAAGTTTAAGCGCGTACCGCGTGTTACTACGCAACACAGCGCGTATACTGCGAAACGCAGACAACGCAACTGTGACAACTGGCACCAAACCGGTAATTTCCGTACACTTTAATTATTATTTAATGACTGCAATTATGTGCTTAAATTTCAACATTGCCTGATTTCATATTATACAAGTGAATTCATGCACGTTTTATACTACAATAATTACTTTATGCATTAATGAACAGCGTTGCGTCAGAAATACTAGTAAACTCACCGGTAAGACACATTGTGTCAACAATTCTGCAGAAAGCAGTTAGACAATAGAATTGGAGCCTAGGTGTAGGTCCAACGACAAGAATACATTAAAACCCAAGAGTACATACAAGGGTTTATATATAGACTTTTCGGAAGCTAAAATACGCACTAAAAGGCACCCGAAATACACTTTAAAAGCTTAATTTTATATAATTCAGCAAAATTCAGCATTATAACAAGATTGTACCATGCCAAAACATGATTAAATGATCCAGAATACTTCCCTAAGTGTCGGGAATTGAAAGTGTCACAAAAGAATACATAAAGGACACTATACGGAATAACTTAGCACTTTAACGGAACGTTATCTAACCGAACAACTGGACATTACCCGGAACGCTAAAATATTGCAAAAAGCATTGTTTCACTTTTTCTGAGCTAGTATTGGTTCCGGAACACTTAAACATACTACATAAAGCATTATACACATAAGACACTAGCTTTTACAGTTAACCCTCCACTAATTACCTCTTTTACCATCAAAATTACATTTACCCCTTCCCCCCATGCCATTTACGGTTACTAGCATGGCCCCACTACAAGATTACCTAAATATCTTCCTAAATCCTCCATATCTTCCCTTGGATTTAGTGAGATCTTGATTAGATTGTGTGTACTAGAGGGAACATCAAACCCTTTGGATAATAACATTTGAGTTTATAAGAGAACCACTATCTTCTTCATCTTCACTTCAACTCACCACACTCTTCCCTCTCCTCTATAACTTTGGCCAAACACCCAAGCACACACACCACCATTTTTCAGTTTTCATCCACTCATTTCAAGTGTATCTCAAGGTGTATCAAGGTGATTAACGAAGCTCGGTGCTCACGGAACTTCAAGGACCCCTCTTGTGTGCTATTATCCACCACATTTTCTCCATTGTTCTTCCCTAGCTTTAAGCTAGTTGTAAGATTCTTGAACACCCTTGTTTACTTCACATTTTGGTGGTTAAAAGTTGTTGTTTGATGATTAACACAAGAACACTAAAGAACACACACTTGAATCTTGAAACATAAAGCTAACATAAGATGAAATCTTGATGATATGATGTTGTTTAGTGAATGTATGATGTTTGCTTGATGATTACTAGAAATATTGATGCTGATCATTACATGGAACTTGCTAATTTATGATTAAAAACATGATTTAGCAAGATAAGGGATGATTATGTAACAACATGAAATAATCATCTCCTTGATTAAACATGAACTTGAAAGTAAAATGATTTTTCTTGAAAAGTAATAAACCAAGTGAACTAGTAATCTTGTAAATCCAAGACTTGTGAATGATTCTTCTAAAAGAACCAAGTTCAAAATATGATTTTTGAAAAATCATGATTTTTACCTAAACCTACACAATTTTTAGTAGAAAAACAAGTGTATAAACACTTATGAAACAAACAAACATGTTAACACAAATAGAATAGGAAGTAGTCGTCACACAAAGCATAAACCACGTCTACCCCTAAAATACCCATGCACATTGCCGTTAACACAAATAGAATAGGAAGTAGTCGTCACACAAAGCATAATCCAATCCACCATCCTGATATCAAAACCGAAACCAATAAGCACCTTCTTGAGAAAATTCCAATCTACAGTATCATACGCTTTCTGAATATCCACTTTGAACGCACATCTAGGGGGCCCATAATCTCTGTGATAGTTGTGCATAAGCTCTTGAGTCAACAAAATATTATCTGAGATTTTCCTGCCCGGGACAAATGCAGATTGATTGATACTAACAATTCTGTCAAGATCACCTTTAATACGGTCCGCCACCATTTTACTAATGCATTTGTAAATCACATTACAACACGCAATAGGACGATAATCCGTAACTTTCAATGGAGTAGACTTCTTCGGGATAAGCACGATTAAAGTATTCTTAATTTCACGAAGCAATTTACCAGAATCAAAGAAGTCCCTAACAGCCCGTGTAACTTCATGCCCAATAATGTGCCACACACTCTTAAAAAAAGCCGCCGAGAACCCATCAGGCCCAGGGGCCTTATCATTACCAATCGAGAACATGGCCTTTCGAATCTCATCATCCGTGACAGGTCTCACCATCTGAATAGCATCATTCGGGTTCAGTCTATTAACAAAAAGATCAGCCGTAGGGGATAAAGTAACATCACCTTCACAACCAAGAAATTGCTCATAGTGATGTACTAGAGTTTTATGGACATCGTCACCCTCCATTAACACACCATTCGAGTCCATTATAACATCTATCCTACTTAAATGATTCCTACTCTTTAACGTAGCATGGAAAAATTTAGTATTAGCATCCCCAGCTTGTAACCAGTCAACTTTGGATTTTTGTCTCAAGAAACGTTCCTCATCCAAGCAAGCTTCGAGAAACTCAGCATTAATCTTGGTTTCTTGAGATCGCAGATCAACATTCATAGGCTCATTATCAATCTCTCGTTGAATAAGATCCAATTTTTCACGCAAATCATCAACTTTCTTATGCAAATTCCCTTGTTGAAACATAAACTTCCTCAATGGGCCCTTTAACAACTTAAGTTTCTTAACAACCCGAAACTGGTCAACCCCATCTATGTGCGTATCCCATATATTCTTCACAATATCAGAAAATCCAGTTTTATGAATTAAAAAAATCGCAAACTTAAAAGGTTTACGATTAGACTTACAAGTAGAGGGGATTTTAAGCAAAGCTGGACAATGATCCGACATTCTATATGGATGAAAAAACGCTCCCGAGTTCGGAAATTCAGCAACAAACGATGTATTTCCCATAACACGATCTATCTTCTTAAGAAGGCCAACACCCTTTTTAGGCTTCTGATTCCATGTAAACTGGAATCCCGATCGATTAATATCAAGCACCTCTATGTTCGCTACACACTCTTGAAACTCTCTCATACCAATCGAGACTTGAGAAACTCCCATGGATTTGTCTTCCAGATTGAGCGCTGAATTAAAGTCCCCTAGAATTACCCACGGCCTATCTCCGACAAACAGTTTATGTAAGTTAAGTTGTTGCCAAAGAACCCTCCTAGTAACATAATAGTTGGCTGCATATACAACCGAACAGAAGAGAACCTTTTTATCACTCTTAAACATAACTTGGAGATGCATAACTTGGTCCGTTTGAGCAATTACCATAACATCAAAAACACTTGAATCCCAGCCAATAATTATCCTTGTACCCTTATTACATCTGTTCCCATTCGACGTCCACTCCCAACCCCGAAACACAGAGTTACACACTTTTCCTAAATTATCCATATCAACATGAGACTCCAGGATTGCACAAAGACTCAATTTATTACTTCGAACTACCTGGCGAACCTCCTTTTGTTTAAGAGGGCGGTTCAACCCCCTAACATTCCACGCTGCGATACTAACCATCGGAAACTTGCATTGAAGGAGTGCTTGCCCCTTTAGAGTTTTTAGTTTTATCCGTTCCCTCCATGAGATACCCATCCGTTTCATTAAAAGCTTCAACAACCTCCTCTTCATCAGAATCATCCATGTTTCCACTACCAGCCTTACTACTTTGACCTCCATCCGTATTAACATTATTCAGCACCTCAAAAGGATTCCGAGACGTAAAAATATCTCCCGATGGCTTTGCCTTTGTCTCAGCAGATTGTTTACCACTAATAGGTCGATACTCGAATTTTGTTGTTGGTTTCTTGAGCTGAATTCCACCTTTCCTTGCTACTGTCCTAGATTGGACCCCCGTAAAACCATCGGCATCAACTCTAGTCACCTCCTTACCTTTACCATTCCCTTGCCTAACAAATTTTCTTTCCTGATTATGATTCTCAAAAACCGTTGGTTTACGTGGCTTCTTTGGACATGATTCATCCGAATGACCAAACACACAACATCCCGAGCATCTGAGCAGGCACCATTCATACTCAACATACATTGTTTCCTTGATAAATCCCTCCCCTTCCAAATCTGGAATGGCCAAAGTCAACTCCTCTTTTAATTCTTTATCAGCTGAAATCTCAATTAAAGCTCTCGCATAACTGCTTCTTCCCCAATTATCAATACACATCGAAGCAGTGTACGAATCCAATTGTTTCGGTTCCCCAATGCCTGTTGCAATTAAACTTAGTCCATCCTCCGTATAAGCTGCTATTGGAACCTCATGTATTTTAACCCACACTTGAACCTTAGTCACTTCCTTCTTTTCCAGCTTCAAATTTGGAGACCATTAACTTAGAAAAAGCGGAGACCGTATAATCCAAGGGCCCTCCTTTAAAACACCCAACATTCCTTTTTGGTCCGCAAACTTAAAGAAGAAGAAGCCATTAGCATTCATCATTGACTTCTGTAACCCAAACTTTTTCCAGTTGTTACGTGTCACACCCCGACCACGTGGAACATACAAAACGTGGCGGAAACATCGGGGAGTGTTGTAACAGAATTAATTGTCTCAAATCCATGGCAATTGAAGTTTTGTTTTATTGATTGAAAGTGCGACAATGTCTAAATAAACAAAGAAGTACAACACAATTAACTAGTCTTGCATCTTTTAATGTCACTAAGGCACAGGTCCGCCTAAGTATGTCTTGATAAGTCCTATGCTTCATCTCCTGAAAACACATGTGAAAATAGGTACGTCAGCATAAAAATGCCTGTGAGATACATAGGTTTTGTGAAAACAGAATTCATGACTTATGTTTGAGAAAATGTTTAGTCATGAACCTTGTAATTTGCTTTGTCTTGTAAATCATTTGAAAAACGATAAGATAAGATGATATGTATAGATAAGTGAATAATGTATGGTTAAAGGAATAACCATATAAAATGAGTTTGTATAAGATAAGTTGTTTGTAAATCAATGTCTTGTGAAAAGTATGTTACTTGTATAAAATGTTCTATGTCTCAAACTGAAATGATTCAATTAACGCTACGATATGTAATACCATACAAACACTTATATATAGGAAGTACCAGCGGCGTATCCACCATGTTTGTATCATATTACACATGCATCGTTACTTAATCACTTAATCAAACCCAACCACCAAAGTAATGTTTAACAATTGTAGAAATGTTTATGTATTGTAAGTAATGTAAAGTTAAACGAATAACCTTATAGTAGCATATCAAAAGTATACTTTGGATTTGTAAGTAACATATTAAACTATGTTTTGGTTTCATAAGTAACATATCAAAATATGCTTTGGATGTGATAAATAACATATTAAACTATGTTTTGGTTTTGTAAATAACATATTAAAATATGCTTTAGATGTTTAACAAAATATATGTTGGTTTGTACAATACCACACATGAGAGTATATAAAAATATACTTTAATAGTGTGATTTAAGAATTCAATCAGACCTGGTGCATCAAAATACACCTTTGAGACTATAGAAATACCACAAAGGCAATCCCTATTTGGATGGAGCAACAAATTGGTTTCAGACATTCCATGACAACAGGAATGGGGTGTCAAATCCTATAGCGCTATATCATACTAACAATCGGTCTGGTGAACATAAAATAAGTACAATTCAACAGTTTATTTTATGTTCTTTGAGAAATTAATGTTTAAACCATAGATAGTCATTTAGTTTGTCAAATGATAAGTAATAACATGTATAATCAATTATACTTTGAAATCAAGAAAATATAAGCATGTGATGAAATCAGATGTACTAAGTAATGCACACAATGGGCACACGTAGCATGAAATGTAATGTAAAACGATGTACTAAGTACGCACTCAATGGGCATACATAGCATAAACTGAAATGAAATCATGTACTATAATGTACTAATGAACATAACCGATATATGATGTGAAAACAGGAAAGCATGAAAGTAACAAGTAGGCACATGTGTTCCACCCCAAAATAGTTTGGAAAACAGTAAAAGAGGGGTCTATGTACTCACTTGAGATTGCTCAGTTGTCAAAAGATAACCACCGAGTAATGCTATAGATCTCGGAATCAAACGGCACCTAATATAGGTAACTATGTTAATAAACCGGACCTAAATCGGAAGATTGGATAGAATGAGGTTTCGTAAACCAAACGAGTGTAGAGACTCGTGTCATTTGGTTTAACAAAGCCTACATACTAAATGAAACTTAACATAATTGTTTACGACCCATTACGACCCGTTTAGGAAGCTTATGCTACTTTAACGCGTCCTGCGCGTGAAACGCGTTTGGACCGCCTAACTAGCCCTATGACAAGTGTTATATGCCTAAACATGTTACATAATCAGTTACGTGACAAAATTTTAGGTTACATATGCTTAATTACCAATTATACATGAAAAGGGTATTCTGGTAATTTACCTAAGGCATATAAACTACCTATCATACAACTACTTAAACGATGTGACCATAGGGTATAACCTCGGAAGGTTATTCCCTACCTACTATGGTCACCTACTGTGTTTGGTCGGATCCTAATGATCGACCAAACTGGGTCGGGTTCGAGGTATAAGCGATTTATTAGATCGCTTACCCTACGACCCTAGACAACGTGGTAATCAGTAGGCATAGTCCCAAGGGACTATAACCATCGTGATTACAATCACGTTGCGAAGTTCAAACGAACTTCGCATTGACCATTACTGGTCAATGCTGAAAGTCAAACAAAGTTTGACTTTCTGACTCGAAAAGCAGTAAAATAAGGAAAAGAACGAAAGAATACTTACGAAGGGTCCCCGAATGCTAATCGTGATCACAATAACCCAGGTATGAAACAATGGTTCCAACTTAGAGTCAAATAGATCAGATTCTTGTAAGTAATGAGGTTGGGGGTGATGGGGTATTTATAGTTTTCGGGTAACCGTTAGGATCGTTTGTCGAATATCGTGCCTTAATCTCATGCGTACACTTGTCGGAACCTTATGGTGGCTCATTTGGTCACTCACCATAAGAGATCAACATGTGGCAAAGTGATTAGGAGTGGGTAACAGCTGTTAACAGCTGGATTAGAAGTTTCTGATGTGCAGACATAAGCTTACGGACCTCAAAGCTGCCAATGTTGAGGTCCGTAAGGTAAACTTTGGCAGATTTACAGTTTTGGTCCCTGCAGTGCAATCAGCCCATTTTCGACACGTTTAAGGCCCGTTAACCCCATTTCAAAGCTCTAAAATGAAGTTAAAGTATAGGGAACTTAAAATGTGCTCAAAAATATCTCGGATGTCGGTTCGTTTAGCCGTACAGTTGCGATGTTCGGTTAATTACGACGGAATGCGCATAAGCGCGAAAAACGATCCAAATGACGAAACGAATGGATTTTTCTTATGGCGAACACTAAAATATAATATAGTCATGCTTTCATAAATTTTTGGATGTCCGGATGTATTCGGAACGTAAGTTATGCGCGAAAATGCAAACTTGTGCACTTTTTGTCAAGTTTAGTCCCTGTAAGCGAATTAACTTGTTTTTGCCATACCAAAGCCTTTAAAACTTATTTCTAAGTTATGTAAAGGATATTTAAGGTATGTTAATCCTATTTCACTATTCCGGAGTGTTCGTTGGATTAAACTGGTTATATTTACGCTTCAGAGCGCGTATAACCCTCCAGAAAGCGATTTAAAGTTTAAAATCAAACAAGATTTGATATGTGTAAAAGATACACATAATTTTACAACTCCCAAGTATGAAATACAATATTTCATTGGTTTGGCATTTGTTTGATGGTTGAAGTGACACAGGTGTTACAGTCTCCCCTACTTTAGGAAATTTCGTCCCGAAATTTAATTCTAGAGGAAACTTGTGAAGACAGCTGTGACGGTTTTTGCCTTCAGACAAATCCATTGAGCCCTTAAGTAAAACTCTGGGCCATGTTAGGATTCTTAGCAAAGATGTCAACCCTCAAATTGAAGTCATTGTAGTAACAAAACATGGAGTTTTTGAACTATAGACAGGAGAACAGTTCCCGTGAAGAATTACCATAGGAAACTTGTGTGTGCTTGAAATCAGAATTGGGTAGTGTGAGAATGAATGACATTGGTTAAGGTCCAAGACTTCTCCCGTATCATTATTCTCGTCACTATAGATCTTAACACATGACAAAACTTCTTGTGGTTTCTGTGCACTGAATTGCATAATTATGTAGGCCTCCATAATTACGTAATCCCTTGCACAGTCCGCACAGTTCATTTCATAATGCGTAGAGAAAAGTCAATTGAACAAACATGAAGAGACCTGACTAGACCACCAAAGGATCTTTTCAATTAGATCAACGAACAGTCTTTTCAACTAGATCAACACATGACCTTATTAACTAGACCGTCGTACGATCTCCTTAAATAGACCACTTAAGGGATCTTTTCAATTATATCATCACATGATATTTCTAACCAGATTTTCAAATCAATCTGTTTAACTAGACCTCCCAAGGGGTCCAATTATAATATAGTACTTTAAAAATCCATGGGATTTGACTACAACGTAGAAGTCCATTAAGGATTTAAGATAGTAACTTTGGATATCCTATTAAGAATCTCTTATACAAGATATGTAAGATTCTATGAGGATTTGGATGGATCACATACAACCATTAACATGTAAGAAAACACATAAGCACAAAATTAGTTAACTTGATTCGTTAATTCGTTCTCTTTAGGTATAGATAATTAAAGCACTCTAGGAATCCAATCCATGGATTTCATTTGGCACTTTAATCATTTCCAAGGATCCACCTATAAAGATAGAAGGATTTTCAATAAGAGTTTGGCTTTGTTTCTTAAAAGAAACGAATGTTTAAGGTTCTTGGGGAGATCACAAGTGATCATAAAATGACAGAACCATACGAGTAGTTTGTATTTGGGTTGACATCATAAGGTTGTATCAAACATTCACACAATCGTATCAGTTTTGCAAAAATAAAAACGACGAATTTTTATTTATATAACAACTGACTTGTCTTTAAACGTCAAAGATAACAACCAAGGGAAATAACAAAACACTTGTTGTTCACTGCCGCATCATTGTTTCTGTTTGCCTTGTTGATGTTAAATGCTCATCCTCGCGCTGGAGGTGCGTTAACAAGCCTTGGGCAATTGTTTCTGTAGTGAGTAAGGTCACCACAGTTATAACATGACCCCGGAGGGAACCGTGCTTGAACAGCAGCAGGGTTTGCAGCAGCTTGATTTGCATATCGACAAACATTGATCAGATGTCCTAACCGCCCACAGTGGGTACATTTGTGACATTGCTCTTGCGCTAGATGATGACGGTTGCACTTGTTGCACAAAGGTGCGGTACCAACATAGTTTTGCCTTTTGCGAGGTTGTGCTGGTTGGTTTGGTGCAACCTGTTTGTCTTGAGCAGTTATCGCGCAGTTTTGAGAGGCCTTGCGTTTCTTCTTCTTGGATACCTCATCCTGTTTTTCCTTTGGCTCAGCTGGAGCAGTCTTGTCAGATGGTCTTGGGTCGCCTTTTCGAAAAAGCTTTTTCTTCCTGATGTGGGATTCAGTTAGGGTGGCAGACAGTTCAATGGCTTGTCTGACAGTAGTAGGGTTGCTGCCAGTAACAATATCCTGAACTAGGTCAGGAAGACCATCAGTATATTTCTCGATCGCCTTATCCACAGGAGTAACCATAGCAGGACACAACAGGCTCAATTCTTCAAAACGGTCAGTATAGGCTCGATGTTCACCACTGTCTTGCTTCAAATCATCAAACTCCCTCTCCAAAGCTCGTAGTTCATGACGAGGGCAAAACTCCTTCATCATAAGAGCCCTAAGCTCAGCCCAAGTCTGTGCTAATGCAACCTCAGCACCGCGGTCTCTCATCACTCCGTTCCACCATGTGAGAGCCCTCTTCTGAAACACACTTGAAGAAAACTCGACCTTGCGATTTTCAGGACACTGAACGTGACGGAACGTATTCTCAATGCTCTCGAACCATTGAAGAAGCCCAGTTGCTCCCTCAGAACCACTAAATTTGAGTGGTTTGGCCGAGTTAAAAGTTTTGAAATTGCATGGGGCATTGTTGTTGTTGATGGCTTGCATCATTTGAGCATAAAGATTTGGGAAGGCAATAGCCATTTGCTGTGCGATGATTCCCGCCAGTTCGTCATTTGCCATCTGATTGTCGCGTCGAGGAGGCATTCTAAAAGAGGAAACATGAAAGGAAACGAGTGAGAGATTTAGACGAAAAGAATGAGATGAAACAAATCTGATGAAAGCAAGGGTAGTGGTCATTTGTTTGTTATTACAAGGCAACAAACGACCTCGGTAATTAGTCAAAGTGAATAGGTCAAAAATAATGTATCGCGAAGACATGCTCGCCTATAAGTGAACACTCATCCCAAGAATTCCCAGGTAAGCACAACTGGTCTCGCGTCTGATGAGATGTATACGAAGTGCTTGCCTAGACAGAAAACCCAGAATACAGGCATTCACCCTTCCAGTTTGCACGTGTTCACATTATTTAAAACCCAAAACCTTGACGAGATTTTTGAGAATTCAAAGGGGTTCAAAACAATATAACAGAGGGTTCAAAACCTTGTAATAAATCATCCTAGAACAGATGATTAGTTTTCAAAGCGGTTTTGAAATTTATGTTCTTGTTGTGGTCGTCGCCTAAGGATAGGTGACGGTATTGTTTTATGACTAAACGCAAGTAAACTCGCGTTAGGGTCCTAAGAAAGTTATAGACTAGGTCAAAGCATTACTAATAACCTAATTCCCTATAACCATTGGCTCTGATACCAACTTTTCTGTCACACCCCGACCACGTGGAACATACAAAACGTGGCGGAAACATCGGGGAGTGTTGTAACAGAATTAATTGTCTCAAATCCATGGCAATTGAAGTTTTGTTTTATTGATTGAAAGTGCGACAATGTCTAAATAAACAAAGAAGTACAACACAATTAACTAGTCTTGCATCTTTTAATGTCACTAAGGCACAGGTCCGCCTAAGTATGTCTTGATAAGTCCTATGCTTCATCTCCTGAAAACACATGTGAAAATAGGTACGTCAGCATAAAAATGCCTGTGAGATACATAGGTTTTGTGAAAACAGAATTCATGACTTATGTTTGAGAAAATGTTTAGTCATGAACCTTGTAATTTGCTTTGTCTTGTAAATCATTTGAAAAACGATAAGATAAGATGATATGTATAGATAAGTGAATAATGTATGGTTAAAGGAATAACCATATAAAATGAGTTTGTATAAGATAAGTTGTTTGTAAATCAATGTCTTGTGAAAAGTATGTTACTTGTATAAAATGTTCTATGTCTCAAACTGAAATGATTCAATTAACGCTACGATATGTAATACCATACAAACACTTATATATAGGAAGTACCAGCGGCGTATCCACCATGTTTGTATCATATTACACATGCATCGTTACTTAATCACTTAATCAAACCCAACCACCAAAGTAATGTTTAACAATTGTAGAAATGTTTATGTATTGTAAGTAATGTAAAGTTAAACGAATAACCTTATAGTAGCATATCAAAAGTATACTTTGGATTTGTAAGTAACATATTAAACTATGTTTTGGTTTCATAAGTAACATATCAAAATATGCTTTGGATGTGATAAATAACATATTAAACTATGTTTTGGTTTTGTAAATAACATATTAAAATATGCTTTAGATGTTTAACAAAATATATGTTGGTTTGTACAATACCACACATGAGAGTATATAAAAATATACTTTAATAGTGTGATTTAAGAATTCAATCAGACCTGGTGCATCAAAATACACCTTTGAGACTATAGAAATACCACAAAGGCAATCCCTATTTGGATGGAGCAACAAATTGGTTTCAGACATTCCATGACAACAGGAATGGGGTGTCAAATCCTATAGCGCTATATCATACTAACAATCGGTCTGGTGAACATAAAATAAGTACAATTCAACAGTTTATTTTATGTTCTTTGAGAAATTAATGTTTAAACCATAGATAGTCATTTAGTTTGTCAAATGATAAGTAATAACATGTATAATCAATTATACTTTGAAATCAAGAAAATATAAGCATGTGATGAAATCAGATGTACTAAGTAATGCACACAATGGGCACACGTAGCATGAAATGTAATGTAAAACGATGTACTAAGTACGCACTCAATGGGCATACATAGCATAAACTGAAATGAAATCATGTACTATAATGTACTAATGAACATAACCGATATATGATGTGAAAACAGGAAAGCATGAAAGTAACAAGTAGGCACATGTGTTCCACCCCAAAATAGTTTGGAAAACAGTAAAAGAGGGGTCTATGTACTCACTTGAGATTGCTCAGTTGTCAAAAGATAACCACCGAGTAATGCTATAGATCTCGGAATCAAACGGCACCTAATATAGGTAACTATGTTAATAAACCGGACCTAAATCGGAAGATTGGATAGAATGAGGTTTCGTAAACCAAACGAGTGTAGAGACTCGTGTCATTTGGTTTAACAAAGCCTACATACTAAATGAAACTTAACATAATTGTTTACGACCCATTACGACCCGTTTAGGAAGCTTATGCTACTTTAACGCGTCCTGCGCGTGAAACGCGTTTGGACCGCCTAACTAGCCCTATGACAAGTGTTATATGCCTAAACATGTTACATAATCAGTTACGTGACAAAATTTTAGGTTACATATGCTTAATTACCAATTATACATGAAAAGGGTATTCTGGTAATTTACCTAAGGCATATAAACTACCTATCATACAACTACTTAAACAATGTGACCATAGGGTATAACCTCGGAAGGTTATTCCCTACCTACTATGGTCACCTACTGTGTTTGGTCGGATCCTAATGATCGACCAAACTGGGTCGGGTTCGAGGTATAAGCGATTTATTAGATCGCTTACCCTACGACCCTAGACAACGTGGTAATCAGTAGGCATAGTCCCAAGGGACTATAACCATCGTGATTACAATCACGTTGCGAAGTTCAAACGAACTTCGCATTGACCATTACTGGTCAATGCTGAAAGTCAAACAAAGTTTGACTTTCTGACTCGAAAAGCAGTAAAATAAGGAAAAGAACGAAAGAATACTTACGAAGGGTCCCCGAATGCTAATCGTGATCACAATAACCCAGGTATGAAACAATGGTTCCAACTTAGAGTCAAATAGATCAGATTCTTGTAAGTAATGAGGTTGGGGGTGATGGGGTATTTATAGTTTTCGGGTAACCGTTAGGATCGTTTGTCGAATATCGTGCCTTAATCTCATGCGTACACTTGTCGGAACCTTATGGTGGCTCATTTGGTCACTCACCATAAGAGATCAACATGTGGCAAAGTGATTAGGAGTGGGTAACAGCTGTTAACAGCTGGATTAGAAGTTTCTGATGTGCAGACATAAGCTTACGGACCTCAAAGCTGCCAATGTTGAGGTCCGTAAGGTAAACTTTGGCAGATTTACAGTTTTGGTCCCTGCAGTGCAATCAGCCCATTTTCGACACGTTTAAGGCCCGTTAACCCCATTTCAAAGCTCTAAAATGAAGTTAAAGTATAGGGAACTTAAAATGTGCTCAAAAATATCTCGGATGTCGGTTCGTTTAGCCGTACAGTTGCGATGTTCGGTTAATTACGACGGAATGCGCATAAGCGCGAAAAACGATCCAAATGACGAAACGAATGGATTTTTCTTATGGCGAACACTAAAATATAATATAGTCATGCTTTCATAAATTTTTGGATGTCCGGATGTATTCGGAACGTAAGTTATGCGCGAAAATGCAAACTTGTGCACTTTTTGTCAAGTTTAGTCCCTGTAAGCGAATTAACTTGTTTTTGCCATACCAAAGCCTTTAAAACTTATTTCTAAGTTATGTAAAGGATATTTAAGGTATGTTAAGCCTATTTCACTATTCCGGAGTGTTCGTTGGATTAAACTGGTTATATTTACGCTTCAGAGCGCGTATAACCCTCCAGAAAGCGATTTAAAGTTTAAAATCAAACAAGATTTGATATGTGTAAAAGATACACATAATTTTACAACTCCCAAGTATGAAATACAATATTTCATTGGTTTGGAATTTGTTTGATGGTTGAAGTGACACAGGTGTTACATTACGCACAAAATACTCCACTACAGGATAAGCTATACGGTCTCCTAGAAAATATCCAAACAACGTATTTGCAAGCTTATCCTGAACTACTCGAACCGACTCTTTAGGTAAAACAATATCACATTCATCATGTTTTATAGAACTACTAAGTGACCGGAAATTAACCTTCCTAGCATTCTGATTCATAACTGAATCTGCATATGACATCGGCGCCCCTTGACCAGGTTTAGAGTTTTCATCCGCCACAACATCAGTAGTTTTCATCGGATCCACAACCTCTTTCAAAACAGGTTCAACCGGAACAGTTATTTTTGACAACTCATCAATGACGTTGAACTTACCAGGATCACTTGCAGCCAACGACACAACACCTCTCCTCGGCATCAGTGTTTTACCTTCAATATCGACTACCCGAGACGCTAAACCCTGGATTCTTGTAGGAGGCTTACCTCGATAAAAAAACATGTTTTCCCCAGGTTTTATACGTTCATTCAGATTGTTATGGACACCTCTCTCCATCAGCAAGAAACTCCAATCACCATGCAAAGAAAAACCAGCCGAAACCCAGAAAACCAAATGCTTAGAACAAGAAACCCTAATCCTTTAAACCCTAGAATCAGATCTCAACCCTTAATCGATTAACCCAGAGTATCAATCTAGCTAAATTAGTCTCAGCTAACCGCAATCAATAACAACCAGGTTAATAAATCAGAGAACCGAATAAGATTACAAAGGCAGCGATTGAAAAAACAAGAAAAAACCCTAGTTTTTGGATCGATCACTAATGCTAACAAGTTCGTTATAGGGTTTTGAAAAACAAAACTCTAATCACAGACTGTTATGCATAAGATTACGAAGAAAAAACTGATGGATTCATGGTGAAGAACAGAAATCGCCTAAAGGAGAGAGAGTTAGGGTTTGAATTATCCATATAGGCACAGAAGTGCTTAAGGAAAGGATGTGTTGCTTTCCTAGCGCACGTTGTAGATAAGAAGGCTGAGGAGCCAAAACTCGAAGACATTCCTGTGGTGAAGGAATTCCCTGATGTTTTTCCCGAAGATCTACTAGGACTACCTCCGCAACGACAAGTCGAATTTCATATAGACTTGGTTCCAGGAGCCGCTCCTGTAGCCAAGGCACCCTATCGGCTTGCACCATCCAAGATGCAAGAATTATCTACACAACTCCAGGAGTTGTTGGATAAAGGATTCATAAGGCCAAGCTTCTCGCCTTGGGGAGCTCCAGTATTGTTCGTAAAGAAGAAGGATGGAACACTGTGGATGTGTATCGATTATAGAGAACTGAACAAGCTCACAATCAAGAATCGGTACCCGCTACCGAGGATTGATGACTTATTTGATCAGTTGCAAGGATCAAGCTACTATTCCAAGATCGATCTTCAATCTGGACACCATCAGTTAAGGATACAAGAGGAAAGTGTACCCAAGACTGCATTCAGAACACGCTATGGGCATTACGAGTTTCTTGTGATGCCATTCGGACTGACGAATGCACCAGCGGTCTTTATGGATCTGATGAACCGCGTATGCAAACCATATCTCGATAAATTCATGATTGTATTTATCGATGATATCCTGATTTACTAACGAACAAAAGAAGAGCACGAGCAACACCTCAGAACCATTTTGGAACTACTAAAGAAAGAGAAACTTTATGCGAAGTTCTCAAAGTGCGAATTCTGGATTCGCGAAGTACAATTTCTTGGTCACATTGTGAATGAGAAGGGCATCCATGTAGACCCATCCAAGATTGAAGCCATAAAGAATTGGGAAGCCCCCAAAACCCCAACTGAAGTTCGACAATTTTTGGGCTTAGCGAGCTATTACCGACGGTTTATTGAGAATTTCTCAAAGATAGCCCAACCGCTAACTACCCTTACACAGAAAGACAAGAAGTACGACTGGGGTGACGAACAGGAGGAAGCCTTCCAACTGCTCAAAAATAAGCTATGCGATGCACCGATACTATCCTTGCCCGAAGGCATTGAAGACTTCG
Source organism: Helianthus tuberosus (assembly GCA_030545235.1). Classification (NCBI taxonomy): domain Eukaryota; kingdom Viridiplantae; phylum Streptophyta; class Magnoliopsida; order Asterales; family Asteraceae; genus Helianthus; species Helianthus tuberosus. The sequence goes on along the minus strand of CM060426.1, from coordinate 58,371,162 downwards.
TGGTATACTGCGACGCTTCGCGTCAAGGTTTGGGCTGCGTGCTCATGCAACGCTAGAAAGTCATCGCTTACGCTTCAAGACAGTTAAAGGTGCATGAAAGGAATTACACCACGCACGACTTGGAACTAGGTGCGGTGGTATTCGGCTTGAAAATCTCGCGACATTATTTATATGGTACTCGATGTACGATCTTCACAGATCACAAAAGCCTACAACACATATTTGATCAGAACGAATTAAACATGCGTCAGCGACGATGGGTTGAGCTGCTGAACGATTATGACTGTGAGATTAAGTACCATCCAGGAAAGGCGAACGTTGTAGCAGACGCATTAAGCCGAAAAGAAAGGGTTAAGATCCTAAGGGTTTGAGCTCTGGAAATGACTATTCAAACAAACCTCACTACGCGCATTCGTGATGCACAACAAGAAGCCCTTAAGGGAGAAAACCGTAAAGCTGAATACCTCTGGGGTATGTTGTGACAACCCGCACTAAACCAGGTATCCGTATGATTTAATTAATGATTAATTACTGCTTAATTACTGTGCTTGTTTAAACTTGCTGATAAACTGCTACCTGCATACTGATACATGCACTTACTTGCATCATACTTTATTTGCTGTCACTACATTATTTACATGCTGAACCTTGGTGACAAACATGATGCACAAAAAGCACAGTAGCACTAAACGGATACACAGTGAACATGCTGATATAACCAGCATCAGGCAGACACTGCCTCTAAGGCCTGTTAAGAGCCTCAAATATCTGACTACACTGGTCGTGAGTGTAGGGTTATAAAGGTTGTGAAGCTGCGTCTCTAGGAATAAGATACACTGATTGGATGTGCCTAAAACGTACTTTAAGTACAAAACACAGCACTTTAATAATTAACCCAGCTTCTAGCTGACTAGTAAAGTGCCAAAACATGGGGAAAATAACACTAGACACTTTCCAAAGTGTCGGATATAAACTGTGTCACTAAAAATAACAATAACGACACTTTAAAGCTTTTGTAACGCTTTAACGGATTACTATCCAACCGAACAACCGGACTTTACCCGGAACATGAAGATATTATTATTTTCACTATCTATAATTTTCTGAGCCAGTTAGGGTCCCTGATTACCCTAACACCCGTCATAACACGCTATACTTAACTAACTAGGTTAAACACTTAACTAACCTATTTAACATAACTAGTTACCCTAACTACCTACTTGAGATCGAACTAGATACCCCCCCCCCATCCTAACCGGCCTAACTAAGGGGAGACATGGTTAGTACTATTTGATTATTTAAATCCCCCTTTGTCTAGTATCTAAACAACATTAAACCCAATGGTTAATCACCACCTTTTTGTCTATAAGTTCATACACTTAACATAAGAACATTATCACTTTCCAACTTCACAAAATCACTCTCTCCCTTGCCTCACCCACTCTCGGCCGAACCCCACTCTCACCACCATCATATTTTCGGTCCTTGATCATTCCATTCCAAGTATACACAAGCTTTACGGGTCGCGTATTAGGAGCTTTGGAGCAAGCGGAACACGAAGGACCTCTTTCGTTAGCTTTTATCCACGCGTTTTTCACCAAAGATCTTCCCTAGCCTTGAGCTAGAGGTATAACACTTAAAACTCTTATTTGATCATATCTAAGGTGGTTAAAAGGAATTTTGTCGGTGAAATATCGATAACATACATTTTGAAGCATTAAAGTCTAGTAAAAACTATAAAAATGGTGGTTAATAGCTTACAACTTGTGTAAAAGTTGTAGTACTTGAAAGATGTGTTTATCTAGACCCGATCTATGTTGTGGTAGCTCGGATCACCATTTAACCCGGTTTGGTAAGATCATGGATCTTCACATAAGCCTATTTTGGTTAGCACAAGGGTTAAAGGGTGAAACTCTACCACACAAGAGACATGAACTTGTGTAAAAATATTTTACTTGTGTAAAAGTGATTTAACTTGTACAATGGTGTTTAAAACTAGCGGATCTACGTATCTGCAAGTGGTATTTTCAAAGAACCACACATTAAAGAAATCATGTATTTTAGAGAATGGATCTTACACAAACAAACACGATATTTTATAAACCACAAGTGTGTAAACACTTGTGAAATGAAAAGATCCGACAAAGGACTAGCTTTGTCACTTGTTACTAGAAGTTGTAAAGACGGATTTCTCTAAACACGAGGTATTTATGAGATTAAAGTTACTTTATATAAAGATCTACAAAATATAATGGGATTTACATTATAGATGCGGAAAAACTACAAGTTCATGCGTTTATGCGATTTACATACTTGTCGACTAGTCTGATGTGTCGGAAATTGTTTGATTGATTAAAGAAGTTGTTGAATTGATTTGTTAAAAGAAAATGATACGCTTGAAAGCGTGGCCACCTCCAGTTACAGAGGAAACTCTAGCGAAATTTTCTAAAAACCTAACACTTAGAATTATTTACACAACAAGTGTTAGAACTATTTTTGACATATTTTCGAAACATAAATTTCGCCATGACATTATTTACTAAATTTTCGGAGGTGGGATTTTCACTAAGTTAACGTGATAAATATGTTTTGTCACAACACTGTTTATGATTATTTTGTGAAAATACATAAATATTATTTTAGAGTAAAAATACTATTTACAAGCGTTAATGATCCCAAAACTTTGCGAACGCTTTCACCATAACTATATAAGTTACACCGGTAATTACATTACCACACGATTGATAAAACGTAACTTACGCACATGTATTGTATCCCCCATCCTCGGGAAGAAGATTAACTACCAAGTATATGCAAAAAGTAAACACGAAATAGTTGTCTAACTATTTCCCAAAAACTTAAACTATAAAGCTAAGGCACGGCCGTCCGTCTAATAGAATTAGCACTTGTAGGTCGTCGCACAGCTTTCAGATTTGGAGACACTTGGTAGAGACGCACCGACTGTGAGTTCATGTCCCCCTTTTCTCTTAACTGTTTTCAGTTTTTAACTGCGGGGGTGAAATACATGTTGCTATGATTACGAATGTTTCTTACATGGTATGGTCAGCTAAGGAAGGAACTGTTAGGTTATGTGATTGGGTAGGTGAACCCTTAAGAACATTAGTCCTCGTAGTATGATCGAGGGATACGAGTGATAGGCCTATTTGAGCATAACAAACACCACCCATGCGCCCGCAGGTTGGACCATGTGGTGACCTTGTCTTAACACCATCCATGCGCCCGCAGGTTGGACCATGCGGTGACCCCGTCTTAACACCACCCATGCGCCCGCAGGTTGGACCATGTGGTGACTTTGTCGTAACACCACCCATGCGCCCGCAGGTTGGACCATGTGGTGACCTTGTCCTATCCCCTCCCATGCGCCCGCAGGTTGGACCATGTGGATACACAATAACTGATATGTTTCCTTATTTGCTTTCATACCAGCGCTTACAAAACATTCATACTTGCAATGATTACAAAGGTTTATTCGCGCGCACACACTAAATGCATGAACTCGCTCAACATTATTGTTGATTTTTCAACTTACATGTATTTCAGGAAATTAACGAGATCTGGCACGGTATGGCATGTTTTCCGCTGCACTAGTTTCCAAGGTCATCCGGGGTTTAGGGGATGTGTCTCTTTCCTGGACAAGACACAATCCTTAAACCATGTCTATGTTATGTTTGTAAAGTTTGTTGAACAAGATTATGTTGTCAGGGTATGTTAAAACAATGGTATTGTGTTTGATTTTCAGAACTTAATGGATGATCTTGCATGTTTTTAACTCATATAGCTTTGGTATGATTAAGCTATGGTATTAAGAAGTCACACCAAAATTAACCACTCTTCCGCAAAGCCAGGGTGTGACAGCTTGGTATCAGAGCTCTGATCATAGCGAACTAGGATTCTTTCTCGAGTCTAGACTATGATCACTAGGGCTCTCACGAAAACATTTTACTGCATACCACTTAAGTCCAGATCCAAAACTTTTACAAACAAATGTTGAGCACATTTTGTCAATTATAGGCTCAGCCTGGAGGGCTGAGGATCGGTCTGGAGGATCGAGGTGACCGAAGTAGTTGAGCACGTTGGTTTATTATAGGCTCGATCTAAGAGGTCAAGGTGGTGGATATAGCAGTCTTCGAGACTGGGAGAGATTGGCTAGTAAGACTAGGAGAATGATTTAAATCCTTACTTGGTGACTATGTGATTAACTGATTATATGACTGATTATTATACGTATATGTGTTTGTGTTACAAACGTTATGCTTTCATCAAGTACTAGAAAGATGGACACTACGAATCCCATGGCCATAGTATCAGACGACATAGTTTCATCGAAGCACGAGGTGTACATTTCCGATACTACCGGCACTGACAATGACGACTTTCAGCCCTTTTGCGCTGCCTGAAGTCGTAGCAGAGCCTACTGATGGCCATCTTGTTGGGAATTTGCCCCCTTGCCGCTTATCCTGTTGATGATATGCCCTCCCAACGTGGCCTCTGACGACGATAACGATCTACTGGAGGAGGACCCATTCGAGGGCAGGACCTTATTACTGCTGGTATTAGACTACTGCATGCGGACGCTCCTGTAGGGGAAACTCATGACCATTCCCCTATCCCAGACTCATTTGAGTTTCTGACATCCGCATCTTCGCACATACAGGGAATGCAGCACCACTTACACGACGCCGACCTTGATATGGCACCATCAGCTGCACCGGATCCCGCCTACAGCTTTGAGTTTGATCACGATATTGAGGTTGATCTTGTTTTACCACCTGGTGTTGATCCAGACCATGACATTGAGTTCATGCACTTGGACCAGCCCTTGGGGGATCCTGTAGCCCCTGTCGACCCCTGTGTTTGTTGATCCAGCTGATTTTGAGATGGAGTTTTTGATTCAGAGCTAGCCGTGGCCCCTGAGCCAGGCGTTGCTCCTGACCCCGCATTAGAGCGTGACCCTGTTCATGCCGATGCACCTACTGTTGTTCCTTGATTGATCATCTGCTTGGATGAGAGAAGATTTGGGGTAACTGTGCAAGATAATTTATTATTACGGGGGCCCACGTAATAACGAATTGTAGTGCACAGGAATCCTGGTGGACTCTGCAGGTCAAGCTAATGATAACCCAATGCGGCAAGAAATAACTTAAACACGAATGACCCAGGGCGATGCAGCCTCGAGTTCATTCTATTACAAGTAATAAGCCGATTTGGCAAGCCTAGGTGAAGGCTCAGAAATTTATTTTCCCCACTCATTCATTGAGTATATTTGCGTGTGAAATTGGGTGATTACATGATGACTTATGTTGCTATATACCTCATAGACAATTGAAACATGGTCTAACCCGTTTCACACCACTTCGACAAAAGGGAATGTCACCTAGACATGACACAAACACCAGTACGTTGCCAAGGACAGAAGCCGAGCTGCAAGAACGCATCTCACCGATAAATGCACGACATGAAGCCCTCCGCTCTAAGTACGACGATGGCATTACTGGAAATAACCATCCAACTGGCTGCACCTATAAACAGTTCCTGAACTGCAAGCCTTTGAACTTTGATAAAACAGGAGGCACCGTTGCATTTGTCCGTTGGTCCGAAAAGACCGACTCCATTCTAAGAATGAGTAACTGTTCGCCCCAAACAGAGTGTTACCTATATCTTGGGGACATTTCTAGATGGCACACTCTCTTAATGGAACCTCCAGGTTCAGATCCTTGGCACAGACGCTGCTTATGCACTGAGCTGGGACGAGCTCAAGGAAACGATTGAGAAGAAATGTTGTTTTACGACTGGAATTTAGAAGCTTGAGGTGGAGTTCAGGAATTTGAAAGTGGACGAACCAGAAACTCCCGAACTTGTCCAGGGATCGCACGACTTATCTAGGGTCGCCCCCCCTACTTAGTCAAACCGGAGTTCAAAAGGATTGAACGATTCATTTGGACACTTGCACCCCAGATCAGGGGTATGGTTACTACCTCGAAGCCCTCAACCATTGCAGAGGCTAATTTATTTATAACATGAGATGTTATGTGGATGAATTATTGATAGCATGAGATATTATGTGTTGGTATTGTTGAATGCATACGTACGCTTCACTTGCTATGACCTAACCTATGTGAAACATCTTTTAGAAGATGCCGCCAAGACGCGAAATGCGCATGCCCACCTCTGAGGCAGAACTGAAAGAAATGATTGCTGCAGCTATAGCACAGCACGAGGCCCTACGCTCCGAACCCAGCAAAGGCACCTCAGAAAATAACGGTTGTTCCTACTGGCACTTCCTCAACTGCAAGCCTCCGAAGTTCGACGGCACTGGGGGTGCCATAACTTTGGTAAAATGGATTGAAAGTATGGAATCCATCTTTCGAATGAGTGGCTGTACGCCAGAACAACAAGTCCCATACGTTTCTGAGTTGTTTCAAGATGGAGCTCGATTATGGTGGAATCTTCAGGTTCGAATAATGGGCCTAACTACAGCATACGCGTTAACTTGGGATGAGTTGAAAGGAATGATGCATAAGAAGTATTGCCCCCAAACGGAAACCCAGAGGTGGGAAGACGAATTTCGGAACCTGATAATGGAAGGTCCGAAGGTGTTGGAGTACGTGCAAAGACTTCATGATTTGTCACGAGTTGTTCCGTACCTGGGGAAACCAGAATTGAAGAAATGGGAACAATTCATTTGGGAATTGGCGCCTCAAGTCTTGAGCTTGATGACAATATCTACGCCACCAACGACTATTGCTGCAAGTAAGATGGGTTTGGCGCTCGTTACGGAAGCAATTAGACTAGAAAAACTTGCAAACCCCGACAAGGAGACTCAGGTAGAGTCGTCCGGAAAGAACAAAAGGAAGCTCACCAAAGATACCCGAACGAATAATGATGAACAAAGATCTATTCGAGGTTGCTTTGACTGCGGGGACAAAGGGCATTTCAAGAAAGATTGCCCTAACAACAAACAAGCCAATGATAAGATTTACTTAGAAACTAAACCAAGATGTGCTGGGTGCAAGTATCACCGTGATTGTGGATGTCAGAAGCCTTGGTACGGGAGGAAAGGACACAACAAGGAAGGTTGTGGGATGAAGAGTCCCATACAAGAAGAAAACAGTAACAACGCTCTAGGTGGAAATGGGAAAGGAAATGGCCGAATGCTAGGATGCTTCCATTGTAAGGAAGTTGGACATTTTAAGAGGGAATGTCTGAAGTTGAAACAAGACCGTGAGAGAAGATCCAACATCGGAGCTTGTGAGGCATGCCAGGATCCAGGTGTGGTTTCTGGTACGTTCTCTAACAACCAAAACTTTTGCATCTATTTTGTTTGATGCTGGTGCCGGTTCTATCTTCGCGTCATTAGAATTTAAGAATATACTTGGTTTAACCGCTAGTAAGTTAGATATTCCCTACTCAATCGAATTGGCTAATGGGAAGTTAGTAGAAGCCAATGAAGTTATCAGAGGCTGTGTGATCAAATTAGGAGAACGTGAGTTCACTCTAGATCGACTACCCGTCCCGTTGGGAAGCTTCGACGTGGTGGTAGGAAATGGATTGGTTATTAGGCAACAAGGCTGAGATTGTATGTCACGAAAAAGTTGTTCGTATCCCAACCGATGACGGTGAGACGATTGTGGTTCACGGAGAGAAGCGTGACACGCCGCTAAGATTTATCAGCTGCTTGAAAGCAAGGAAGTGTTTGCAGAAAGGATGTGTTGCTTTCTGGCACACATTGTGGATAAGAAGGCTGCTGAGCCAAGAATCAAAGACATCCCTGTCATAAGGGAGTATCCAGAGGTTTTTCCAGAAGACTTGCCGGGACTGCCGCCTCAGAGACAAGTAGAGTTTCACATTGACTTAGTTCCAGGCGCCGCGCCTATAGCTAAGGCACCTTATAGACTTGCTCCGTCTGAGATGCAGGAATTGTCGACACAACTTCAAGAGTTGTTAGACAAGGGTTTTATCCGACCAAGCTTCTCGCCTTGGGGAGCTCCGGTCCTGATTGTCAAGAAAAAGGACGGTAGCTTCCGCATGTGTATCGACTACCGGGAATTGAACAAGCTAACGGTCAAGAATAGGTACCCTCTGCCAAGAATCGACGATCTGTTCGATCAACTGCAAGGCTCTAGCTTTTACTCTAAGATCGATCTTCGATCTGGATACCATCAGTTAAGGATTCAAGAGGAAAGTATCCCGAAAACAGCCTTCCGAACTCGTTATGGACACTACGAGTTCCTTGTTATGCCGTTTGACCTGACAAACGCACCTGCAGTCTCTATGGACTTGATGAATAGGGTTTGCAAGCCATACTTGGACAAGTTCGTGATTGTATTCATCGACGACATCTTGATTTACTCAAAGACGAAGGCTGAACACGAGCAGCATCTTAGAACCATTTTGGAGCTGCTAAAGAAGGAACAGCTGTACGCCAAATTCTCCAAGTGCGAGTTTTGGCTACGCGAAGTCTAACTCCTTGGGCACGTGGTAAATGGAGATGGAATCCACGTGGATCCAACAAAGATCGAGGCGATCAAGGATTGGGAAACGCCAAAGACGCCAACCGAGATTCGACAATTCTTGGGTTTGGCTGGCTACTATCGAAGGTTCATTGAGGACTTTTCAAAGATCGCTCAACCATAGACACTCCTCACGCAGAAGGAAAGGACGTTTGATTGGGGAATCAAACAGGAAGAAGCATTCCAGATACTGAAGGATAAGCTTTGTAACGCGCCAATCTTAGCTCTACCAGAAGGTACCGACGATTTTGTGGTATACTGCGACGCATCGCGTCAAGGATTGGGTTGTGTGTTGATGCAACGCCAAAAGGTCATTGCTTACGCATCACGCCAACTGAAAGTGCACAAAAAAAAAAACTATACCACGCATGATCTAGAGCTTGGCGCAGTAGTTTTTGCTTTAAAGATCTGGAGACATTACCTTTATGGTACGAAGTGCACAATCTTCACAGATCATAAGAGCCTACAGCATATATTTAACCAGAAGGAGTTAAATATGAGGCAAAGACGATGGGTTGAGTTGCTAAACGACTACGACTGCGAGATAAAGTATCATCCAGGGAAGGCGAATGTAGTCGCCGATGCCCTAAGTCGTAAAGAGAGAATCAAGCCCATAAGGGTCAGGGCTTTGGAAATGATCATACGAACCGATCTTTCCTTGCGCATTCGTGCTGCAAAAAAGGAAGCTCTCAAGGAGGGAAACCTTGAGGAAGAATATCTCCGTGGAATGGAGAAGCTTTTGGTACCAAACGAGGAAGGAACGTTATGTTTCGAGAAAAGGGTTTGGGTTCCTCTGTTTGGTGGATTAAGGAAGGTTATTTTTGACGAAGCGCACAAGTCACGGTACTCTATCCACCCTGGATCGGATAAGATGTACCAGGATCTCAAAAATTATTATTGGTGGCCTAGGATGAAAGGCGATGTTGCTATTTATGTGTAACACCCTAGTTTCTATTTAACGTTTATCGTGTGAATACCATCAATTAGATGTGTAGTTAAGGCTACACATACTATAAATATGCGGGTTTATTAAAACTTTTACACGTTTTTAAGTTAATCTACATAACGTGGTTGAATTCGTTGTTTAAGATTTACAATTTATCAAAGTGCGGAAGCGTGTGTCATTATCGTGTTCGGTTCTTCACTGAGCTTGATCGTCTTCCGGCATCCCAGAAAGTACCTACATTTCATAAACATGAAATGCTTTAGTCATACGGTATTTAAAACGCATCTAAACGAGTCCGGAAAACAAAACTGATAAAAAACATACATGTTTGTACAAGGTCCACCGTAAATTACGGTGGACACCGTAATTTACGGTGGTCCTTGTTTCGATTTGTTTTCACCGTAAATCAGGAGGGTTTCACCGTAACCCATTTCAGGTCCACCGTAAATTACGGTGGCACCGTAATTTACGGTGGCACCGTAATTTACGGTGGCACCTGCATCCCACCTTTCCATTTTGCCGTAATTTGACACGAATTCTTTCGTATCTTTCAAACCGTTTATCCGTTTGACCTACCGTTTCTTCCTACATGTTTGTAATTTAATTCTCCATCATATGGAGTTAAAACCCGACATTCGGCTTAACAAAATTTAAGACCTTTAAGTCTTCGGCTTATTTCTCTTTTACCAAAATTTGACCCGTTTACACATTTTATCAAACAAACGTATTGTTTGATTTCTATATCACATACACTTCTTCAAATTAATATTACCTACCATATTAGGTTCTAATCATAGGTTTATTACACATTTTAAACCCGTTTTCACTCGTATGCTTATTTTGACCCGTTAAGGGTATTTAAGCACTTTAAAGCTTGAAATCGCTTTCATTCCATTCTAGCAACTTATTCCTACATTTCTTATCAAGTAATATTCAACTACAACTCTTTGTGTGTTGGATTTCAATGTGTATGTCTATATGTTCCGAGTTTTACCCTTCGGATTGTTATTTTGCGGTAAGTCTCAAATAGAGCTATTTGGCTAGCGGATTGCATCTATCAACACCTACACTTATTCTAAGCTTTTGTTTAATCATAAGACTCGTTTCCAAACAACCTCTAAGGGTTGTTTGTTCGTTTTAGCCTACAAGGGCGTTTTGGTCGATTTTGGTCCTTCTTTTACAAGGAAGGACTCTCACAAATAATTCGACCAAATTAGCACTTTTAACTACAACAAAATATACGTACCTGGCTCGGGTCAACAAATAGACCCGATTTATATCTTGCTTATTTTATCACACAATCTATGGCGGCGCGATTATCCGATTTGCTAATCGCTCCTGTTAACATAAGACTTGACAACCAAATTAATCGATATTGTCAAATGGTGTTATCACCACCATTTGACCCGTTCGGTCTATATCCCCAACGTTGCCTATTAAATCAAAACATGGTTTTTGATTTCTAATTCATACTTACATCCCGTTCCGGATTTCATTACCGAATCCCATTTTCTCTTAATTTCTTTTCTTGCAATTTCACCCGTTTCGGCTTACGCCAAAGGTTCCCGTTAGGCTTCGGTTTACATTAGTCAATACTTGACCGATTTTCCATATTTCTTTTTATCCCTTTATCTCAATATTAGATTACACTACGCGGTAATCTTTTCAAAACTCATAATCTCTTAGTCATTACATGACCAATTTACCGATTTATCCTGTTTACCATAAACCATGGTTTTTATCACCTTTATATGTTCCGACTCGTACCAATCGTGTCGGAAACCATATTTTCATTATTATCATTATCGCATTTATTACTTGTAAAGTAAACAAGTATTCTACAAAAGTGTGTAAGTTTCACTTACCTTGCATCCGAGCTACACCTTTCTTCCATGCTTGACTTGTTTGACCCGCTTTAGCTCCAAGCTTCCACCTAGCTTGTTACGCGTCAACTATCATCATTGTTTTCAAGGTGGTTAGTTTAATCATACTCTAATACGATTATTCCACCTTATGCATTTCATATCAAATTTGCTATTTACCGTATTATAGGTCAGTTTGACCTTTTAATAGTCAAATGCCCATTAGTATGCTAATTGCATTTCCGAGTTATCAACTAGTTTTAGTATTCTTTAATTACCCGGTAGGCGTTATCTTTAGACCTCCGTTTTAACCAAAGTTCTAATCGCGTTTAACACATTTAGAACTCTTTTTAATCACATTTTGCATAATAGCCGAAACATCACAACTAGATGTTTTAACTACAAAATTCTAGTTTCGAGCCTTCTTTGAGGCATTTCAACGAACACCTTAAGGGCAGAATTTTTACATGTTTATTTATCATGTCTCTAGCTTATCTCTTAGCCCAAATTTCACATAATCAACCATCTTACAAAGTGGTTAACTTCTATAATTTCTGAAATCACTTGTAAATTGTCAATTTACACTAGATCAACAATCTATTTCCTAGGGTTCATCATATTAACATAAAACCCACTTAGCTTATCAATGGATCATCATGAATCTCATAGGTTTTCCAACAATCTAACATGTTATTGACTAGGGTTTACTCCTAGACATCATATCACTTCAAGATTCACTCATGCATGACATAATTAAGCTCAATTTCAGTTTCTTACAAGTAACCTAGAATTTGAGATGGATCAAAACGTCACAATTTTACATACCTTGTGATCCTTTCAACTAGGTGTTCATGAATACGAGCTTGGATTTCGATTTGGGACTGATTTGGCCTCTCAATTTCTTGGATTTGTGCTTGTTAGGGTTTGGCTCCATGGGGAGCTCCCTGATGTCGCCCCAGAACACACACTGTGTGTGTGTGTTTGTGTTTGTTTTTATTAAATAACTTTTCTAGTTATCCAGCTTTAACCCCTCGTGTTTGGTTCGTTATTAAGTAGGCCACAACTTACTTATTTCTTTTAACAATTTTCCTACTTGTTAACTAGGTTAAATATTCCTAGTTAACTTAGCGGATTCGGGAATATTTATGACTAAGTTTATTTTTGGTCCCGTTAACTCGGGCCTTCTAAGCTTTTATTTCTTAAAAGCTTTTATTCACTTTTATCTATTATTAGGATTAATTATTTAAATCCTAATATTTACCGGGTTACTTTTACCACTAACGGTATTTTACCCGTCTTTTAGTATTAACATGGGTTAATTACCAAACCCATTTTCGGGGTGTTACAAGTCTACCCCCCTTAAAGAGGTTTCGTCCTCGAAACCTTTTCTTACATAATTCATTGAGTTTAAACTCGATGTATTTGATCTGAGATATCTTTTAAACATTACTTATATTTTTAACCAATTATTAGTATTACCAGATAAGCATGGTAACATCTTTTTGGTCACTAATTGTCTACGTACCTCATACGACACAATGTAACTTGAAATAACGTAATTCCGTTATTTCTGCTAGTTTAGTTAACTTAGCGATTTCCATCGCTTTTATATGCTATCGAATTCTTTTTGAATCCGTTACTTGACCCGTTTAAAGATCTTTAGTGAAATCCTTCACTTCTAGCAACAATTCCTTTTATTTTCAAATTTATTTATTCGGTTTAATTATACCGAATTTACCGTTTACAAGCGAACCAAATTTCTTAACTTGAATTGCTGACTTTAACCAGTTTCACTAACTAGACTTATATGTCCAGTTCCTTTTCCTTTTTTTTTTTTTACCACTTGCTTGGTTATAATGTGATTCTACTTCACATTACATTTCTTGACCGCGATTGTGTTACATCATGTTTAATTTATATCAACCTTTCATTTTTGAAAATATCTCACTTTTCGAATATATTGTCTTGCGCCTAACCGTGTCAAGACTTGTATCTTTCATACTTATTGTTTAAATTCCTATCAGAATTCATGTTTGTAAAAATACTATTTCTTACTAAAACCGAAGTTTTAGTTTTAGGATCTTCTCTTTAACTTCTGTCAATTATCCATCCCAGGATATTGACAGTCCAAAATTTATTCTTTTACAGCCTTTGTTTTATGTGGGGATTCTCAATTTATCCGTCGCTTTGTCTAATTGACCCCGTAAGTTTTATCATTTTGCTCTATAGGCTATTTTATTAGACTTTCACCTCTTTAAGGCTAGGTCCTTATAGTCTATTTCTTTCTAGTCGTGACCCGTAGGTCATATTAGTCTCGTAGACTTTTCCATTGTTTATAACCCCAAGGGTTATATTGATCCCGTAGATCATTCTTTACGCATGTCTATATTGAAAGATATATATATATATGGTGTCAAAGCACTCTTTTTATGTTTGAAAATCATTTGTTTTCACCCTTGAACTTCATTTGACCTTGACCGTAGTCTAAGGCTTCATTTGTTTACTTCCGGGCTAATCCATCCGACATTTATGACTTCTGACGTTATTTACGCGTCAGTTTGTCTCAAGCTTACTGTTATCCTGCTTGCGCTTACTTATGCCATTAAGCATTTATACTTTATTCAACCCATTCAACCTCAATATGGTTGAATATAATTATCAAAATTTCTGTTTACGAAATTTTATGGTCTTTTAGTCATAACTCATAATCTGAGTCTTTTGACTTTAAATTCATGTTCTCGTCTCTCGGTTTACGCATGTGTTTAAATCCTTACCCATCAACCGGGTGTTTTATCGAAGTCGTTATTATTGCAACCCTCCCGGTATGCATTAAGACCTCGCTTCATTTTTATATTCCGACTTTGTCTTTAAGTTGGACGTTTTACAAAAACGACCCGTTAAGGGACTCATTTGCAAATTCCGGGTTCGAGCGTAAGTACACTCCCTCCCAATACTTGTCTAATCATGCTTGTGTTTTCTGGGTTCGAGTGTAAGCACACTCCCTCCCAATACTTGTCTAACATGCTTGCGTTTTCTGGGTTCGAGTGTAAGTACACTCCCTCCCAATACTTGTCTAATCATGCTTGCGTTTTCTGGGTTCGAGTGTAAGCACACTCCCTCCCAATACTTGTCTAACATGCTTGCGTTTTCTAGGTTCGAGTGTAAGTACACTCCCTCCCAATACTTGTCTAATCATGCTTGCGTTTTCTGGGTTCGAGTGTAAGTACACTCCCTCCCAATACTTGTCTAACATGCTTGTTTGTCCCTTCACTCGGGCTCATTATCCTAATGTAATACGCTTCCGTCATTCGGTTGTGCGTTTACATTATTATCAAATATTTTGCTTGTCTGATTCATTTGGGTACTTTTTACTTAGTCCCATTTACTCCGCCCTTACTACATCGGATGTAAATGTGTCCGCTATAAGAAACTCGTGGTATCATATGCCACTACTTACTTGGCCAGAGTAAGTGATTAACGCATGACATACACGACCTTTTTATAGTTTTCACATCACGCCCTATGTAAGTAATACCTCTGTTTATTTCTCTTGGAAACAATATCCTGGATAGGTATTCTATTCAGGTTTTTCCCAAGTTTACTATCTACATATGCAACTTTTAATCTCTATGTATTTGTTGCATATTACCATTCATGTAATAATTTAAAGCGTGTACCTGATTTTGCTTGTTTTAACAGGCTTTCCTTGCCATTAGCTTATTCGCGACCGTTACGCGATTTTGGTCCTTAATGAGTATGCACTTTCTGTCGTACCCCGGACCGTTCCATCATTATGTCCATAATTTGTTTGACTCTCGTCGTCTTCAAACGCGAGTGTCCTTCATTTAGAACATTCACAAAAGTTAGTAAAGTCAACTTCAATAATCGCCCGTATTATAATACAAGGCATTTTCTACTATACACGTCAACGCGCGTATTTTTGTCAACCCTAACAATCATTTAAATTGGGGTAACGTATACCACACGATAGCTCTAGGTGTTGTTTACAACACTTAAGCATACTAACTAATAACATACCTGTACTTACCGGATTTGCGATCAAGCTTCGAACCGAACACTATTCTTTGTCAAGAGCATAAGGTTTAAGTCCAAGCATGGTTCCTCCCAACCATACTCGAATCTCTTAAACCAAGGCCCTGATACCAACTTGTAACACCCTAGTTTCTATTTAACGTTTATCGTGTGAATACCATCAATTAGATGTGTAGTTAAGGCTACACATACTATAAATATGCGGGTTTATTAAAACTTTTACACGTCATAAGTTAATCTACATAACGTGGTTGAATTCGTTGTTTAAGATTTACAATTTATCAAAGTGCGGAAGCGTGTGTCATTATCGTGTTCGGTTCTTCACTGAGCTTGATCGTCTTCCGGCATCCCAGAAAGTACCTACATTTCATAAACATGAAATGCTTTAGTCATACGGTATTTAAAACGCATCTAAACGAGTCCGGAAAACAAAACTGATAAAAAACATACATGTTTGTACAAGGTCCACCGTAAATTACGGTGGACACCGTAATTTACGGTGGTCCTTGTTTCGATTTGTTTTCACCGTAAATCAGGAGGGTTTCACCGTAACCCATTTCAGGTCCACCGTAAATTACGGTGGCACCGTAATTTACGGTGGCACCTGCATCCCACCTTTCCATTTTGCCGTAATTTGACACGAATTCTTTCGTATCTTTCAAACCGTTTATCCGTTTGACCTACCGTTTCTTCCTACATGTTTGTAATTTAATTCTCCATCATATGGAGTTAAAACCCGACATTCGGCTTAACAAAATTTAAGACCTTTAAGTCTTCGGCTTATTTCTCTTTTACCAAAATTTGACCCGTTTACACATTTTATCAAACAAACGTATTGTTTGATTTCTATATCACATACACTTCTTCAAATTAATATTACCTACCATATTAGGTTCTAATCATAGGTTTATTACACATTTTAAACCCGTTTTCACTCGTATGCTTATTTTGACCCGTTAAGGGTATTTAAGCACTTTAAAGCTTGAAATCGCTTTCATTCCATTCTAGCAACTTATTCCTACATTTCTTATCAAGTAATATTCAACTACAACTCTTTGTGTGTTGGATTTCAATGTGTATGTCTATATGTTCCGAGTTTTACCCTTCGGATTGTTATTTTGCGGTAAGTCTCAAATAGAGCTATTTGGCTAGCGGATTGCATCTATCAACACCTACACTTATTCTAAGCTTTTGTTTAATCATAAGACTCGTTTCCAAACAACCTCTAAGGGTTGTTTGTTCGTTTTAGCCTACAAGGGCGTTTTGGTCGATTTTGGTCCTTCTTTTACAAGGAAGGACTCTCACAAATAATTCGACCAAATTAGCACTTTTAACTACAACAAAATATACGTACCTGGCTCGGGTCAACAAATAGACCCGATTTATATCTTGCTTATTTTATCACACAATCTATGGCGGCGCGATTATCCGATTTGCTAATCGCTCCTGTTAACATAAGACTTGACAACCAAATTAATCGATATTGTCAAATGGTGTTATCACCACCATTTGACCCGTTCGGTCTATATCCCCAACGTTGCCTATTAAATCAAAACATGGTTTTTGATTTCTAATTCATACTTACATCCCGTTCCGGATTTCATTACCGAATCCCATTTTCTCTTAATTTCTTTTCTTGCAATTTCACCCGTTTCGGCTTACGCCAAAGGTTCCCGTTAGGCTTCGGTTTACATTAGTCAATACTTGACCGATTTTCCATATTTCTTTTTATCCCTTTATCTCAATATTAGATTACACTACGCGGTAATCTTTTCAAAACTCATAATCTCTTAGTCATTACATGACCAATTTACCGATTTATCCTGTTTACCATAAACCATGGTTTTTATCACCTTTATATGTTCCGACTCGTACCAATCGTGTCGGAAACCATATTTTCATTATTATCATTATCGCATTTATTACTTGTAAAGTAAACAAGTATTCTACAAAAGTGTGTAAGTTTCACTTACCTTGCATCCGAGCTACACCTTTCTTCCATGCTTGACTTGTTTGACCCGCTTTAGCTCCAAGCTTCCACCTAGCTTGTTACGCGTCAACTATCATCATTGTTTTCAAGGTGGTTAGTTTAATCATACTCTAATACGATTATTCCACCTTATGCATTTCATATCAAATTTGCTATTTACCGTATTATAGGTCAGTTTGACCTTTTAATAGTCAAATGCCCATTAGTATGCTAATTGCATTTCCGAGTTATCAACTAGTTTTAGTATTCTTTAATTACCCGGTAGGCGTTATCTTTAGACCTCCGTTTTAACCAAAGTTCTAATCGCGTTTAACACATTTAGAACTCTTTTTAATCACATTTTGCATAATAGCCGAAACATCACAACTAGATGTTTTAACTACAAAATTCTAGTTTCGAGCCTTCTTTGAGGCATTTCAACGAACACCTTAAGGGCAGAATTTTTACATGTTTATTTATCATGTCTCTAGCTTATCTCTTAGCCCAAATTTCACATAATCAACCATCTTACAAAGTGGTTAACTTCTATAATTTCTGAAATCACTTGTAAATTGTCAATTTACACTAGATCAACAATCTATTTCCTAGGGTTCATCATATTAACATAAAACCCACTTAGCTTATCAATGGATCATCATGAATCTCATAGGTTTTCCAACAATCTAACATGTTATTGACTAGGGTTTACTCCTAGACATCATATCACTTCAAGATTCACTCATGCATGACATAATTAAGCTCAATTTCAGTTTCTTACAAGTAACCTAGAATTTGAGATGGATCAAAACGTCACAATTTTACATACCTTGTGATCCTTTCAACTAGGTGTTCATGAATACGAGCTTGGATTTCGATTTGGGACTGATTTGGCCTCTCAATTTCTTGGATTTGTGCTTGTTAGGGTTTGGCTCCATGGGGAGCTCCCTGATGTCGCCCCAGAACACACACTGTGTGTGTGTGTTTGTGTTTGTTTTTATTAAATAACTTTTCTAGTTATCCAGCTTTAACCCCTCGTGTTTGGTTCGTTATTAAGTAGGCCACAACTTACTTATTTCTTTTAACAATTTTCCTACTTGTTAACTAGGTTAAATATTCCTAGTTAACTTAGCGGATTCGGGAATATTTATGACTAAGTTTATTTTTGGTCCCGTTAACTCGGGCCTTCTAAGCTTTTATTTCTTAAAAGCTTTTATTCACTTTTATCTATTATTAGGATTAATTATTTAAATCCTAATATTTACCGGGTTACTTTTACCACTAACGGTATTTTACCCGTCTTTTAGTATTAACATGGGTTAATTACCAAACCCATTTTCGGGGTGTTACATTATGTGAGCAAATGTTTGACGTGCGCTAAGGTTAAGGAGGAATACCAGAAGCCTTCAGGGCTGCTGCAACAACCTGAGATTCCCAAGTGGAAATGGGAACAAATCTCAATGGATTTTGTTACGAAATTGCCAAGAACGCCAAAAGGCCATGACATGATTTGGGTGATAGTTGACCGCCTAACAAAGTCCGCACACTTTCTGCCAATCAAAGAGAAAGATGGCACGAGCAAATTGGCTGAAATTTACATGAGAGAGATCTTCGCATGTCATGGAGTGCCTCTCTCAATCATCTCTGATAGAGACGGAAGGTTTGTGTCAAGGATATGGCAATCCTTCCAAGAAGCCTTTGGCTCACAGTTGAATCTGAGCACTGCGTTCCATCCGCAAACTGACGGCCAGAGCGAGCGAACGATACAAACTTTGGAAGACATGCTGAGGGCATGTGTTATGGATTTGGGCGGTAGCTGGGATAAACATTTACCTTTGGTAGAATTTTCATACAACAACAGCTACCACATCAGTATTGGTGTCGCGCCATTTGAAGCCCTATACGGACGCAAGTGCCGATCACCCCTATGTTGGTCTGACGCAGGTGATAGGCAGCTTGCTGGCCCCGAGATCGTCCAAGAGACGACAGACAAGATTGCGCAAATACTTAAACGCATCGAAGCAGCTCGCCACAGACAAAAGGCCTATGCGGATCCAAACCGGAAGCATGTGGATTTCCAAGTTGGAGAAATGGTGTTATTGAAAGTTTCACCCTGGAAAGGGGTGGCACGCTTTGGAAAGCATGGGAAGTTAAATCCGCGCTACGTTGGTCCCTTCAGAATTCTGGAAAGAATTGGAACAGTAGCATACAAGTTGGACCTACCTGCTGAACTGAATGGTGTTCACGATACATTTCATGTATCCAATTTAAAGAAAAGTCCAACTCAAGTTGACGTTGCCATTCCCACCGACGAGATTCATGTTGACGACACGCTCCACTTTGTTGAAGAACCTGTTGAGGTCACGGATTGGAAAGTTAACAAGACCCGCCGGAGCAGTGTCAAACTCGTCAAAGTTCGTTGGAATGCCAGACATGGTCCTGAATTCACCTGGGAACGTGAGGACCGGATGAAAGAGAAATACCCCACCTTTTTCCTAAGAACTCTGCATCTACAAGCAGAACTTAAATTTCGGGACGAAATTTATTTAACGGGGGGAGAATGTGACAACCCGCACTAAACCAGGTATCCGTATGATTTAATTAATGATTAATTACTGCTTAATTACTGTGCTTGTTTGAACTTGCTGATAAACTGCTACCTGCATACTGATACATGCACTTACTTGCATCATACTTTATTTGCTGTCACTACATTATTTACATGCTGAACCTTGGTGACAAACATGATGCACAAAAAGCACAGTAGCACTAAACGGATACACAGTGAACATGCTGATATAACCAGCATCAGGCAGACACTGCCTCTAAGGCCTGTTAAGAGCCTCAAATATCTGACTACACTGGTAGTGAGTGTAGGGTTATAAAGGTTGTGAAGCTGCGTCTCTAGGAATAAGATACACTGATTGGATGTGCCTAAAACGTACTTTAAGTACAAAACACAGCACTTTAATAATTAACCCAGCTTCTAGCTGACTAGTAAAGTGCCAAAACATGGGGAAAATAACACTAGACACTTTCCAAAGTGTCGGATATAAACTGTGTCACTAAAAATAACAATAACGACACTTTAAAGCTTTTGTAACGCTTTAACGGATTACTATCCAACCGAACAACCGGACTTTACCCGGAACATGAAGATATTATTATTTTCACTATCTATAATTTTCTGAGCCAGCTAGGGTCCCTGATTACCCTAACACCCGTCATAACACGCTATACTTAACTAACTAGGTTAAACACTTAACTAACCTATTTAACATAACTAGTTACCCTAACTACCTACTTGAGATCGAACTAGATACCCCCCCCCCCATCCTAACCGGCCTAACTAAGGGGAGACATGGTTAGTACTATTTGATTATTTAAATCCCCCTTTGTCTAGTATCTAAACAACATTAAACCCAATGGTTAATCACCACCTTTTTGTCTATAAGTTCATACACTTAACATAAGAACATTATCACTTTCCAACTTCACAAAATCACTCTCTCCCTTGCCTCACCCACTCTCGGCCGAACCCCACTCTCACCACCATCATATTTTCGGTCCTTGATCATTCCATTCCAAGTATACACAAGCTTTACGGGTCGCGTATTAGGAGCTTTGGAGCAAGCGGAACACGAAGGACCTCTTTCGTTAGCTTTTATCCACGCGTTTTTCACCAAAGATCTTCCCTAGCCTTGAGCTAGAGGTATAACACTTAAAACTCTTATTTGATCATATCTAAGGTGGTTAAAAGGAATTTTGTCGGTGAAATATCGATAACATACATTTTGAAGCATTAAAGTCTAGTAAAAACTATAAAAATGGTGGTTAATAGCTTACAACTTGTGTAAAAGTTGTAGTACTTGAAAGATGTGTTTATCTAGACCCGATCTATGTTGTGGTAGCTCGGATCACCATTTAACCCGGTTTGGTAAGATCATGGATCTTCACATAAGCCTATTTTGGTTAGCACAAGGGTTAAAGGGTGAAACTCTACCACACAAGAGACATGAACTTGTGTAAAAATATTTTACTTGTGTAAAAGTGATTTAACTTGTACAATGGTGTTTAAAACTAGCGGATCTACGTATCTGCAAGTGGTATTTTCAAAGAACCACACATTAAAGAAATCATGTATTTTAGAGAATGGATCTTACACAAACAAACACGATATTTTATAAACCACAAGTGTGTAAACACTTGTGAAATGAAAAGATCCGACAAAGGACTAGCTTTGTCACTTGTTACTAGAAGTTGTAAAGACGGATTTCTCTAAACACGAGGTATTTATGAGATTAAAGTTACTTTATATAAAGATCTACAAAATATAATGGGATTTACATTATAGATGCGGAAAAACTACAAGTTCATGCGTTTATGCGATTTACATACTTGTCGACTAGTCTGATGTGTCGGAAATTGTTTGATTGATTAAAGAAGTTGTTGAATTGATTTGTTAAAAGAAAATGATACGCTTGAAAGCGTGGCCACCTCCAGTTACAGAGGAAACTCTGGCGAAATTTTCTAAAAACCTAACACTTAGAATTATTTACACAACAAGTGTTAGAACTATTTTTGACATATTTTCGAAACATAAATTTCGCCATGACATTATTTACTAAATTTTCGGAGGTGGGATTTTCACTAAGTTAACGTGATAAATATGTTTTGTCACAACACTGTTTATGATTATTTTGTGAAAATACATAAATATTATTTTAGAGTAAAAATAATATTTACAAGCGTTAATGATCCCAAAACTTTGCGAACGCTTTCACCATAACTATATAAGTTACACCGGTAATTACATTACCACACGATTGATAAAACGTAACTTACGCACATGTATTGTATCCCCCATCCTCGGGAAGAAGATTAACTACCAAGTATATGCAAAAATTAAACACGAAATAGTTGTCTAACTATTTCCCAAAAACTTAAACTATAAAGCTAAGGCACGGCCGCCCGTCTAATAGAATTAGCACTTGTAGGTCGTCGCACAGCTTTCAGATTTGGAGACACTTGGTAGAGACGCACCGACTGTGAGTTCATGTCCCCCTTTTCTCTTAACTGTTTTCAGTTTTTAACTGCGGGGGTGAAATACATGTTGCTATGATTACGAATGTTTCTTACATGGTATGGTCAGCTAAGGAAGGAACTGTTAGGTTATGTGATTGGGTAGGTGAACCCTTAAGAACATTAGTCCTCGTAGTATGATCGAGGGATACGAGTGATAGGCCTATTTGAGCATAACAAACACCACCCATGCGCCCGCAGGTTGGACCATGTGGTGACCTTGTCTTAACACCATCCATGCGCCCGCAGGTTGGACCATGCGGTGACCCCGTCTTAACACCACCCATGCGCCCGCAGGTTGGACCATGTGGTGACTTTGTCGTAACACCACCCATGCGCCCGCAGGTTGGACCATGTGGTGACCTTGTCCTATCCCCTCCCATGCGCCCGCAGGTTGGACCATGTGGATACACAATAACTGATATGTTTCCTTATTTGCTTTCATACCAGCGCTTACAAAACATTCATACTTGCAATGATTACAAAGGTTTATTCGCGCGCACACACTAAACGCATGAACTCGCTCAACATTATTGTTGATTTTTCAACTTACATGTATTTCAGGAAATTAACGAGATCTGGCACGGTATGGCATGTTTTCCGCTGCACTAGTTTCCAAGGTCATCCGGGGTTTAGGGGATGTGTCTCTTTCCTGGACAAGACACAATCCTTAAACCATGTCTATGTTATGTTTGTAAAGTTTGTTGAACAAGATTATGTTGTCAGGGTATGTTAAAACAATGGTATTGTGTTTGATTTTCAGAACTTAATGGATGATCTTGCATGTTTTTAACTCATATAGCTTTGGTATGATTAAGCTATGGTATTAAGAAGTCACACCAAAATTAACCACGCTTCCGCAAAGCCAGGGTGTGACATATGTTGAAATACATGGTGCCAAATGAAGAGGGAACCTTATACTTTAAGAAGCGTATTTGGGTTCCGCTCTATGGCGGTATACGAGAAGTCATCCTTAATGAAGCTCACAAATCGAGATACTCGATCCATCCAGGATCGGACAAAATGTATCAAGACTTGAAAGACTACTATTGGTGGCCGAGACTTAAAAGCGATGTTGCTATTTATGTTGGAAAGTGCCTAACCTGTGCTAAGGTTAAGGCTGAATATCAGAAACCGTCCGGCCTACTACAACAACCTGAGATACCCATGTGGAAGTGGGAGCAAATCTCGATGGACTTCATAATGAAATTACCCAGGACCCCTAGAGGGCACGATATGATATGGGTAATAGTCGATCGATTAACGACATCTGCGCATTTCCTACCGATCCGAGAAAAAGACAGCACCGGAAAGCTTGCTGAGATATACTTAAAAGAAATCGTGGCACGTCATGGAGTGCCTATCTCAATTATTTCAGACAGAGATGGACGCTTTGTCTTAAGAATCTGGCAATCCTTTTAGGAAGCCTTTGGATCTCAGCTAGATCTAAGCACGGCCTTCCATCCATAAACAGACGGCCAGAGCGAACGAACTATACAAACGCTAGAAGATATGCATCGCGCATGTGTTATGGACTTAGGCGGCAGCTGGGATACTCACCTACCTTTAGTTGAGTTTTCCTACAATAACAGTTATCACACGAGCATAAAAGCCGCACTGTTCGAAGCTCTGTATGGCCGCAAGTGCCACTCGCCCTTATGTTGGGCAGACGCTGGAGATAAATGTATGGTTGGCCCTGAACTTGTACAAGAGACAACCGACAAGATTATGCAGATCCGAGAGCGCATTAAGGCCGCTCGAGATCGACAAAAGAGCTACGCTGATCGAAGACGAAAACCATTAGAATTCGAGGTGGGAGACAAAGTTTTGTTAAAGGTCTCACCTTGGAAGGGCGTAGTAAGATTTGGAAAACGTGGAAAGCTGAATCCACGATACATTGGACCATTCAAGATCTTAGAAAGAATTGGTACCGTGGCATACAAGTTGGAATTACCGGAAGAACTTAATGGAGTACATGATACGTTCCATGTATCCAACCTCAAGAAGAGTCCAACACAAGAAAACGTGATCATCCCTGCGGATGAAGTGCATATTGATGACACCCTCCGATTTATAGAACAACCCGTTGAGGTTACCGACTGGAAAGTCAACAAGACCAGGAGGAGCAGTGTGAAACTTGTCAAAGTACGTTGGAACTCTAAGCACGGACCCGAGTACACGTGGGAACATGAAGACCAGTTTAAAGAAAAGTACCCCCACCTGTTCAAGAAAACTCCTGCGAGAGATAGATCAGCCTGAATTTTGGGACGAAATTCTTTTAACGGGGGGAGGCTGTGACAACTGGCACCAAACCGGTAATTTCCGTACACTTTAATTATTATTTAATGACTGCAATTATGTGCTTAAATGTCAACATTGCCTGATTTCATATTATACAAGTGAATTCATGCACGTTTTATACTACAAGAATTAATTTATGCATTAATGAATAGCGTTGCGTCAGAAATACTAGTAAACTCATCGGTAAGACACATTGTGTCAACAATTCTGCAGAAAGCAGTTAGACAATAGAATTGGAGCCTAGGTGTAGGTCCAACGACAATAATACATTAAAACCCAAGAGTACATACAAGGGTATATATATAGACTTTTCGGAAGCTAAAATACGCACTAAAAAGCACCCGAAATACACTTTAAAAGCTGAATTTTTTATAATTCAGCAAAATTAAGCATTATAACAAGATTGTACCATGCAAAAACATGATTAAATGATCCAGAATACTTCCCTAAGTGTCGGGAATTGAAAGTGTCACAAAACAATACATAAAGGACACTATACGGAATAACTTAGCACTTTAACGGAACGTTATCTAACCGAACAACCGGACATTACCCGGAACACTAAAATATTGCAAAAAGCATTGTTTCACTTTTTCTAAGCTAGTATTGGTTCCCGAACACTTAAACATACTACATAAAGCATTATACACATAAGACACTAGCTTTTACAATTAAACCTCCACTAATTACCTCTTTTACCATCAAAATTACATTTACCCCTCCCCCCCCCCCATGCCATTTACGGTCACTAGCATGGCCCCAATACAAGATTACCTAAATATCTTCCTAAATCCTCCATATCTTCCCTTGGATTTAGTGAGATCTTGATTAGATTGTGTGTACTAGAGGGAACATCAAACCCTTTGGATAATAACATTTTAGTTTATAAGAGAACCACTATCTTCTTCATCTTCACTTCAACTCACCACACTCTTCCCTCTCCTCTATAACTTCGGCCGAACACCCAAGCACACACACCATTTTTCGGTTTTCATCCACTCATTTCAAGTGTATCTCAAGGTGTATCAAGGTGATTAACGAAGCTCGGTGCTCACGAAACTTCAAGGACCCTTCTTGTGTGCTATTATCCACCACATTTTCTCCATTGTTCTTCCCTAGCTTTAAGCTAGTTGTAAGATTCTTGAACACCCTTGTTTACTTCACATTTTGGTGGTTAAAAGTTGTTGTTTGATGATTAACACAAGAACACTAAAGAACACACACTTGAATCTTGAAACATAAAGCTAACATAAGATGAAATCTTGATGATATGATGTTGTTTAGTGAATGTATGATGTTTGCTTGATGATTACTAGAAATATTGATGTTGATCATTACATGGAACTTGCTAATTTATGATTAAAAACATGATTTAGCAAGATAAGGGATGATTATGTAACAACATGATATAATCATCTCCTTGATTAAACATGAACTTGAAAGTAAAATGATTTTTCTTGAAAAGTAATAAACCAAGTGAACTAGTAATCTTGTAAATCCAAGACTTGTGAATGATTCTTCTAAAAGAACCAAGTTCAAAATATGATTTTTGAAAAATCATGATTTTTACCTAAACCTACACTATTTTTAGTAGAAAAACAAGTGTATAAACACTTATGAAACAAGAAAAATACAAAAGAAATATTTTAGAAAAATCATCCTACAAGTTGTAAATGACTAACTCCTTCAAGAATGCGATTTACGAAAAAACAACCATGTTTTTAAGGGTAACTAAACCTACTAAATAACATGGTAAGTTACTACAAGTTTTTACAAGAACTTCAAGTTCATGATGTAGTATGATTTACATGATCTAGGCTTATGGTAAGACTTGATTGTGTTGTTGATGATGATTTAAAAGAAAATAAACACATGTTTTGAAAACATGTGTAACACCTGTGTCATTTCAACCATCAAACAAATGCCAAACCAATGAAATAATGTATTTCATACTTTGGACTTGTATAAATATGTGTATCTTTTGCACATATCAACTCATGTTCGATTTCAAGCTCTAAATCGCTTTCTGGAAGGTTATACACGCACTGATGCGTAAATATAACCAGTTTAATGCAACGAACACTCCGGAATAGTGAAATAGGCTTAACATACCTTAAATAACCTTTACATAACTTAGATATAAGTTTTGGAAGGTTTGGTGTGGTGAAATCAAAGTTTAATCGCTTACAGGGACTAAATTTGACAAACTGCGAAAGTATGCCAATTTGAACTGTAACAGACCTTCCGGAACATGACCATAAGTTAAACATACCATAAATATCCTTTACATAGCTTAGAAATAGGCTTTGAGGGGTTCGGTGTGCTAAAATAAACTTTTGGGTCATTCAGGGACTAAAAGTGTCAAAAAGTGCACAAGTTTGCATTTTCGCGCATAACTTACGTTCTGAATACATCCGGACATCCAAAAATTTATGTAAGCATGACTACATTATATTTTAGTGTTCGCCTTAAGAAAAATCCATTCGTCGCGTCATTTGGATCGTTTTTCGCGCTTGTGCGCATTCCGTCGTAATTAAGCGAACATCGCGTTCGTACGACCAAACGAACCATCATCCGGCATATTTTTGAGTATGTTTTGAGTTCCCTATACTTTAACTTCATTTTAGAGCCTTGAAATGAGGTTAACGGGGTTCAAACGCATCGAAAATCGCTTAAACGGGCTGCAGGGACCATTTCTGCCAATTTTGAAAGTTTGCTGAAACATGGGGGCAGTGGTGTAGCGCCACTGCATGTAGCCTTACCAGTCACGCTACGCGACTGCCTATTCTGGGCAGAAACATGCAGAAACTCAGTTTTTCGCATTCGGGACCAGATTCGACGTATTATGTAACACCTGTGCCTCCACGGCCATCAAACAAATACCAAACCAATGAAATATTATATTTCATACTTGGGATTTGTAAAAATATGTGTATCATTTGCACATATCAATTCTTGTTCTATTTCAAACTCTAAATCGCTTTCTGGAAGGTTATACGCGCACCGATGCGTAAATATAACCAGTTTAATGCAACGAACACTCCAGAATAGTGAAATAGGCTTAACATACCTTAAATAACCTATACATAACTTAGAAATAAGTTTTGGAAGGTTTGGTATGCCGAAAACAAGTTTAATCGCTTACAGGGACTAAAGTTGACAAACTGCGAAAGTATGCCAATTTGAACTGTAACAGACCTTCCGGAACATGACCATAAGTTAAACATACCATAAATATCCTTTACATAGCTTAGAAATAGGCTTTAAGGGGTTCGGTGTGCTAAAATAAACTTTTGGGTCATTCAGGGACTAAAAGTGTCAAAAAGTGCACAAGTTTGCATTTTCGCGCATAACTTACGTTCTGAATACATCCGGACATCCAAAAAAATTATGTTAGCACTAAAATATTTTATTTTAGTGTTCGCCATAAGAAAAATCCATTCGTCACGTCATTTGGATCGTTTTTCGCATTCGGGACCAGATTCGATGTATTAGCCGTTGTTTAATTCACAACCACACATTCTAACTTGCTTAGTCAGCGGATAAGGATGGAATTTAAACACCTAAACACCATGACATTTCAACACATGTATGGATGGAATTTAAACACCTACACACCATGACATTTCAACACATGTATGGATGGAATTTAAACACCTAAACACCATGACATTTCAACACATGTACGGATGGGATTAAGGCACGTTTTCCATGAAACGATCTTAACGGTTCGGGTATTCCTATAAATACCCCATACCCCCCATTGCTAAAATTACTAGAATTCTGATTTGAGAACCTCTAAGTTGAAACCATTGTTTCATACCTGAGATTCTTGAATCGGGATTAGCATTTGGGGACCCTTCGTAAGTATTCTTTCGTTCTTTTCCTTATTTTACTGCTTTTCGAGTCAGAAAGTCAAACTTTGTTTGACTTTCAGCGTTGAGCAGTAATGGTCAATGCGAAGTTCGTTTGAACTTCGCAACGTGATTGTAATCACGTTGGTTATAGTCCCTTGGGACTATGCCTACTGATTACCACGTTGTCTAGGGTCGTAGGGTAAGCGATCTGATAAATCGCTTATACCTTCGAACCCGACCCAGTTTGGTCGATCATTAGGATCCGACCAAATACATTAGGTGACCATAGTGTAGGGAATAACCTTCCGAGGTTATACCTTATGGTCACATCGTTTAAGTAGTTGTATGATAGGTAGTTTATATGCCTTAGGTAAATTACCAGAATACCCTTTTCATGTATAATTGGTAATTAAGCATATGTAACCTAAACCTTTGTCACATAACTGATTATGTAACATGTTTAGGCATATAACACTTGTCATAGGACTAGTTAGGCGGTCCGAACGCGCTTTGCGCGCACGACACGTTAAAGTAGCATAAGTTACCTTAATGAGTCGCGATGGGTCGAAAGCACTTAGGTTAGTCTCATTGTAGTATGTAGGCCTTGTTAAACCATATCATATGAGTTCCAATACTCATTTGGTTTGCCAAGCCTCATCCTATCCGATCTCCCGATTTAAGTCCGGTTTAT
Organism: Helianthus tuberosus; assembly: GCA_030545235.1. Lineage (NCBI taxonomy): Eukaryota > Viridiplantae > Streptophyta > Magnoliopsida > Asterales > Asteraceae > Helianthus > Helianthus tuberosus. The sequence goes on along the minus strand of CM060426.1, from coordinate 58,341,873 downwards.
TTATATAGTTTTAGCTTGCCGACTGATTCCGTGCTCCCTCAAGCTTTGTTTGGTTGTTGTTCAAGACCTCCAAGCATTCTCAGGCGAGTACATTATTCCCCTCTTTTACTGTTTTCAACTGTTTTGGGGTGACTCATATGTGCTAAATGCTTTATCAATGATTTCAATAACAATTACAATGTGGTTTCAAGAACGATAACAATTATTTCAAGAACGCTAACAATTATTTCAAGAACGCTAACAATTATTTCAAGAACGCTAACAATGATTTCAAGAACGAATACAATGATTTCAAAAACTAATAACAAATTTCAAAAAGTGAACAAAACTTGTTGGTTGTAGTTTACATGACCGATGACATTCATTAGCAATGATCAAGCCGACCAGTATTAGGTTATGGTACCATAGGATCTGACAAATCCCGTTATTTACTGCACCCATTGTTATGTGTGGGGGTTGTGGGTAGCGACTGAATCTGTAATTATTAACTTATCCTTTGGTAAGGGTTTGTTAAGAACGAGAGCGAGAGCGAGATGGAGCGAGGAACGCGTCAAGAAGGTTTGAATGTTATTAGAGAATCGACCATAAAGTAGTTTCACAATTAAAACAAGAACGACTAGAACGATTTTACAAAATGGGTTAACGATTGGGTAAACATTTGTACATGATTGACATTTGATCATGTATTTTCCACAAAACATAACTTTGATTTAAACCAAGTTTTACTTCAATACTTTGTTTTTGTGCATATGGTTTAGTTGAGACATTTCACTTGCCATACATGGATATTTGACATAGACATTTGACATGGATATTTGACATAGACATTTGACAATTTATTTAAACATAGACATTTTACATTGTTTGGTTTGGTTTGATTAAGTGATTAAGTAACGATGTGTGTGTAATATGATACAAGCATGGTGGATACGCCGCTGGTACTTCCTATATATAAGTGTTTGTATGGTATTACATATTCTAGCGTTATTTGAATCATTTCAGTTTGATACATATAACATTTTATACAAATAACATACTTTTCACAAGACATTGTTTTACAAAACAATTTATCTTTTACAAACTCATTAACTTGGTTATTCATTTAACCATGCATTATTTTCTTATTTATACATATCATCTGAACTAATTGTTTTTCAAATGATTTACAAAGACAAAGCAAATTACAAGGTTCATGACTAAACATTTTCTTAAAACAGAAGTCATGAATCTTATTTTCACAAAACCTATGTACTCGCCAGCATTTCTTTGCTGACCTCGTTTTCACATATGTTTCAGGTATTGTTGAATGATATCGATTGATAAGATGCATGCTCACATAGGACTGGACAAGGCCTTAGTGACTCAATAACAATGATAGATTATGTTTAAAATGTGTATTTAGATTTCCAGACGATGTAATTATTCAATGTTTAATAAAACGAAACACTTTTTGGTATCCATGGTTATGAAACATTAATTCTGTTGCAACACGCCCCGATGTTTCCGCCGCGATTTGTTGTTTTACGCGGTCGGGGTGTGACATATTAACAGCTGTTAACAGCTGTTTTCCACTCCTTAATCCCTTGCCACATGTTGATACCCTATGGTGAGTGGCCAATTTAGTCACCATGAGTTTCCGACAAGTGTACGGGTTGGATCATGGCACGTTATTCGACAAGCGATCTTAACGGTTCGGGTATTCCTATAAATACCCAACCACCCCCATTGCTAAAAATCACTAGAAACTTGATTTGAGAAACTCTAAGTTGAAACATTTGTTTTATACCTGAGATTTTTGAATCGAGTTTAGCATTCGGGGACCCTTCGTAAGTATTCTTTCGTTCTTTTCCTTATTTTACTGCTTTTCGAGTCAGAAAGTCAAACTTTGTTTGACTTTCAGCGTTGACCAGTAATGGTCAATGCGAAGTTCGTTTGAACTTCGCAACGTGATTGTAATCACGATGGTCATAGTCCCTTGGGACTATGCCTACGGATTACCACGTTGTCTAGGGTCGTAGGGTAAGCGATCTAATAAATCGCTTATACCTCGAACCCGACCCAGTTTGGTCGATCATTAGGATCCGACCAAATACATTAGGTGACCATAGTAGGTAGGGAATAACCTTCCGAGGTTATACCCTATGGTCACATCGTTTAAGTAGTTGTATGATAGGTAGTTTATATGCCTTAGGTAAATTACCAGAATACCCTTTTCATGTATAATTGGTAATTAAGCATATGTAACCTAAAATTTTGTCACATAACGGATTATGTAACATGTTTAGGCATATAACACTTGTCATAGGGCTAGTTAGGCGGTCCGAACGCGTTTCACGCGAACGACGCGTTAAAGTAGCATAAGCTACCTAAACGGGTCGTAATGGGTCGAAATCACTCAGGTTAAGTTTCATTTAGTATGTAGGCTTTGTTAACCCAAATGACACGAGTCTCTACACTCGTTTGGTTTACAAACCCTAATGCTACCCGATCTTCCAATTTAGGTCCGGTTTATTAATGTAGTTACCTATATTAGGTGCCGTTTGATATCCGCGATCTCTAGCATTGTTTAGTTGTTACTCAAGGACTACTGAGAAATCTCAGGTGAGTACATAGACCCCTCTTTTACTGTTTTCCAAACTGTTTTGGGGTGGAACACATGTGCCTACTTGTTACATTCATGCTTTCCCGTTTTCACATCATATACCTGCTATGTTCGTTAGTACATTATAGTACATGATTTCAATACATTTTATGCTATGTATGTCCATTACGTGCATAGTTAGTACATTGTTTTACATTGCTTTTCTGTTGCATATGCTTATCCAGCATATGAACACATTATACTACATATTGAACCGTTGTAAACATTTGACTATGTGAACCGTTGTAATCATTTGACTATGTGATCCGTTGATATCTGTGAACCGTTTGTATCTGTGATCCGTTGATATCTGTGAACTGTTTGTATCTGTGAACCGTTTGTATCTGTGAACCGTTTGTATCTGTGAACCGTGTGAACCGTATTTGACTATACATGAACATTTCTACACTTGTTAAACATTTCATCTTGATAGTTTGGTTTGAGTAAGTGATTAAGTAACGAGGCGTGTGTAATATGATACAAGCATGGTGGATACGCCGCTGGTACTTCCTATATATAAGTGTTTGTATGGTATTACATAGCGTAGCGTTATTTGAATCATTTCAGTTTGATACATATAATATTTTATACAAATAACATACTTTTCACAAGACATTGTTTTACAAACAACTTATCTTATACAAACCCATTTTACTATGGTTATTCCTTTAACCATACATTATTCACCTATTTATACATATCATCTAAACTCATTGTTTTTCAATTGATTTACAAAACAAAGCAAATTACAAGGTTCATGACTAAACATTTTCTCAAACATAAGTCATGGAACCTATTTTCACAAAACCTATGTATCTCACAGGCATTTTTATGCTGACGTACCTATTTTCACACGTGTTTTTCAGGAACTGTTGCATAAGATGATCAAGATACATATAGGCAGACTTGGGCTTTAGTGACAATAAAAGATGCAAGACTAGTTAATTATGTTGTATTTCCTAGTTTGATAAGACATTGTAACACTTTTAATCAATAAAACGAAACTTCAATTGCCATGGATTTGAAACAATTAATTCTGTTACAACACTCCCCGACATTTCCGCCACGTTTCGTATGTTCTACGTGGTCGGGGTGTGACAGAAAAGATGGTATCAGAGCCAATGGTTATAGGGAATTAGGTTATTAGTAATGCTTTGACCTAGTCTATAATGTTCTTAGGACCCTAACGCGAGTTTACTTGCGTTTAGTCATAAAACAATACCGTCACCTATCCTTAGGCGACGACCACAACAAGAACATAAATTTCAAAACCGCTTTGAAAACTAATCATCTGTTCTAGGATGATTGATTACTAGGTTTTGAACCCTCTATTGTAAGGTTTTGAACCCTCTGTTATACGGTTTTGAACCCCTTTGAGTTTTCAAAAATCTCGTCAAGGTTTTGGGTTTTAAATAATGTGAACACGTGCAAACTGGAAGGGTGAATGCCTGTATTCTGAGTTTTCTGTCTAGGCAAGCACTTCGTATACATCTCAACCAGACGCGAGACCAGTTGTGCTTACCTGGGAATTCTTGGGATGAGTGTTCACTTATAGGCGAGCATGTCTTCGCGATACATTATTTTTGACCTATTTACTTTGATTAATCACCGAGGTCGTTTGTTGCTTTGTAGTAACAAACAAATGACCACTATCCATTGCTTTCATCAAATTTGTTTCATCTCATTCTTTTCGTCTAAATTCTCTCACTCGTTTCCTTTCATGTTTCCTCTTTTAGAATGCCTCTTCGACGCGAAAACCAGATAGAGACTGCCGAGTTGGCAGAAATCATTGCGCAGCAAATGGCTGCTCAATTCCCAAACCTCTTTGCTCAATGGAATCAAGCCAACAACAACAACAATGGTCCATGCAATTTCAAGAGTTTTAACTCGGCGAAACCACTCAAGTTTAGTGGTTCTGAGGGAGCGACTGGGCTTCTTCAATGGTTCGAGAGCATCGAGAATACTTTCCGCCACGTGCAGTGTCCTGACAATCGCAAGGTCGAGTTTGCTTCGAGTGTGTTCCAGAAGAGAGCCCTTACGTGGTGGAACGGGGTTATGAGGGATCGTGGTGCAGAAGTTGCTCTAGCACAGACATGGGCTGAACTTAGGGCCCTTATGATGAAGGAATTCTGTCCTCGACACGAGATCAGGGCTTTGGAAAGGGAATTCGACAATCTTGAGCAAGACAGCGCTGAGCATCGAGCCTACACGGACCGTTATGAGGAGTTAAGTCTGTTATGCCCAAACATGGTCACGCCTTTGGATAAGGCAATCGAAAAGTACATTGATGGCCTCCCTGATTCAATACAAGACATTTTGACTGGTAGCAACCCTACTACAGTTAGACAGGCCATTGAGCTATCTGCAACCTTAACTGAATCAAAGATCAGGAAAGGTAAACTTTTCCGAAAAGGTGACAAGAAGCCGGTCGAAGAATCGAAACCAATCGAGGAATCAAAGATCATGGATGAACAGACTGGATCCCCTAAGAGGTCAAAGAAGCGAAAGGCTTCTCAGAACTACGCTGTGGTCGCTCACAATGATCAAGCCGTTCTCAACCAACCAGCTCAACCCCCTGCCAGGAAACCCTACAACGGAACTGCACCCTTGTGCAACCAATGTGGCCTACATCATCATGCTGGGGTGAAGTGCCGCACATGCCAAATTTGCGGACTTATAGGCCATACAGCTAGGGTTTGCCCAACCGCAGTTGCACCAAATCAAGCTGGCAACTATCCTGCTCAAGCTCGTTTTCCACCGGGATCTTGCTACAACTGTGGCGAGATGGGCCATTTTCGTAGGAATTGCCCAAGGCTTGCAAATGCAAATCCAGCGCAGGGATGAGCATATGATCTACCAGAAGACAACGTCGTTTAGAAATAATTACGTCTTATGTATTATTTTCTTTTGTTGTCAAGATCCAAGAAACAGTTGTTATCGTTGTTTATAAATAAATCTTTTATTTACATTGCAATGTATTTATGTGATTGTATGTATAAACAACATATCCCCTACAATACCGACAATCAAGGAACCGCATTCCTTGAAGAACAGACTACTTCCAAATTTCTTCCGTTGTATGATCTCTTGCGTTTTCCATGAAAATCCTAAGTACCCGTTCCTTCCAAGAGAAACGAAGTACGAGGTGCCAAGTTAATTGCAATCAGTAACAAGATAATAACAATTAAACAACTATGTGATTATGTGCTTATGAACATTACAAGACAAACTGTGCGGACTATGCAAGGAATTACGTAATTATGGATGCATACATAATTATGGAATTTAGTGCACAGAAACCACAGCGAGCTTTGTCATGTACCTAGAAGTTAACCCTATTCATTTCCAATTCTGATGAAGTATCCGTTGAGGAAAAATGAACTAGCTATTCATTTTTCACTTCTGAAGAATATCCGTTGAGGAAATGAATATCCGTTTATCCTTCATTTCCAATTCTGAAGAATAACCGTTGAGGAAAATGACTCCGTTTGTGCATTTTCATTCTGAAGAGTATCCGTCGAGGGAAATGGATATCCGTTGTTAAATCCTTCATTTCCGAACCTGAGGAAACAACCGTTGAAAATGACTCCGTTAGTTCATTTTCGTTTCTGAAGATTATCCGTTGAGGAAATGAATATCCGTTTGTCTATCATTTTCATTTCCGTTGCTGAGGAAGCAACCGTTGAAAATGACTCTGTTTGTTCATTTTCGTTTCTGAAGATTATCCGTTGAGGAAATGAATATCCGTTTGTCTATCATTTTCATTTCCGTTTCTGAGGAAGCAACCGTTGAAAATGACTCTGTTTGTTCATTTTCGTTTCTGAAGATTTGTCCGTTGAGGAAATGAATATCCGTTTGTCTATCATTTTCATTTCCGTTTCTGAGGAAGCAACCGTTGAAAATGACTCCGTTTGTTCATTTTCGTTTCTCAGAATTGTCCGTTAAGGAAGTGAATCCCCGTTTGTTTATTCCTTCATTTCCGCCTCTGAAGAATACTCGTTGAGGAAAATGACTCCGTTTGTTCATTTTCATTCTGAAGAATGTCCGTTAAGGAAATGACAGGATTATGCTTCACATACCTCTGGTGGTTATCTGACACAACGTCACAAATAGACTCCTACGAATTAATTTCGGGACGAAATTTCCTAAAGTAGGGGAGACTGTAACACCTGTGTCATTTCAACCATCAAACAAATGCCAAACCAATGAAATAATGTATTTCATACTTTGGACTTGTATAAATATGTGTATCTTTTGCACATATCAACTCATGTTCGATTTCAAGCTCTAAATCGCTTTCTGGAAGGTTATACACGCACTGATGCGTAAATATAACCAGTTTAATGCAACGAACACTCCGGAATAGTGAAATAGGCTTAACATACCTTAAATAACCTTTACATAACTTAGATATAAGTTTTGGAAGGTTTGGTGTGGTGAAATCAAAGTTTAATCGCTTACAGGGACTAAATTTGACAAACTGCGAAAGTATGCCAATTTGAACTGTAACAGACCTTCCGGAACATGACCATAAGTTAAACATACCATAAATATCCTTTACATAGCTTAGAAATAGGCTTTGAGGGGTTCGGTGTGCTAAAATAAACTTTTGGGTCATTCAGGGACTAAAAGTGTCAAAAAGTGCACAAGTTTGCATTTTCGCGCATAACTTACGTTCTGAATACATCCGGACATCCAAAAATTTATGTAAGCATGACTACATTATATTTTAGTGTTCGCCTTAAGAAAAATCCATTCGTCGCGTCATTTGGATCGTTTTTCGCGCTTGTGCGCATTCCGTCGTAATTAAGCGAACATCGCGTTCGTACGACCAAACGAACCATCATCCGGCATATTTTTTAGTATGTTTTGAGTTCCCTATACTTTAACTTCATTTTAGAGCCTTGAAATGAGGTTAACGGGGTTCAAACGCATCGAAAATCGCTTAAACGGGCTGCAGGGACCATTTCTGCCAATTTTGAAAGTTTGCTGAAACAAGGGGGCAATGGCGTAGCGCCACTGCATGTAGCCTTACCAGTCGCGCTACGCGACTGCCTATTCTGGGCAGAAACATGCAGAAACTCAGTTTTTCGCATTCGGGACCAGATTCGACGTATTAACTGTCACACCCCCAAAATCCACCTGCGGAGTACTACCGCTTGGAGGCGTGACTGACCAGGATCCAGCCACCAATCATATTGAACATGCGAGTTAAAAGATATAAAAGTTTAACCAATACAATTGGTGTCCAAACAAAACATAGTTAAGTTGCAAGCGGAAGCGTAAGTCTTAAATCAAAACATAAGTTCAATTGTTTCAAAGTTTAACATGGCACACAATCGTCCATGTCCCACAACGATCCTCCTCCATGCAAGCTCCAGCTAAGAACCTAGGGACCTGCAAAGCATGTAGTAACGAGTCAACAACAAGTTGAGTGAGTTCACGGTTGGGTGTTCGTTTTAAGTTGTTTCGAAAACAGTTTCCTTTAGCTGGCATCCTGCCGTGGGGGTTACCCCATTGTTAAAAACGTGACTTGTTTATTCCCGGTTACTCTGGCTATCCAGCCGTGGGGGCTACCCCGTGTTAGTTATCTGGCATTTCGGCCGTGGGGGCTACCCCATGTATACACTAGACTCGTTACCATATCGACTGCTGACTGTAGTCATGTTTATGTGCCCTGAAACTGTCAATGTCTATCATCATTGACGTGCCCCAGATCCATTAGTTCACGCCCGTCCTCTGCGGCACGGTGTGAGGTTTGTCAGACCTAAATAGCGCTATCTAACTAATGACCCGCTCGCCATTGGCCCGGCGATTAAGTCGATATAAAATGAGGGACTTCGTGATAGAGTTTTGGTCTAGTACGAGTTATCTGTCCATGAGGACGAGGAATTACATTCCTGAACCAATGCTGTCCTACCCAAGGAGGACGAGGAACCCGTGTTCCTTAACCCCAATTCCCGACCCCTGGGAATCCCATGCTTTGTAGAGGGTGTGAACTCACCTTGGTTTGCTCGGTAGATACACAGAAAAGTCAATCAAGCAATATTGTGGCTACTCACGTCCTATCATAGTTGTATCATACCAATCAGGTTCGTATTCAAGCAGTACACATATGTTTCTAGCATAATGCATTCAAGTATCGTTCATGGCATACACGTTTAAGCATGGCAGTTCGACAATATTCACATTCAATCATCAACGTATAAGATCTGTGCATCAGGCCCAAGAGTCCGGCCCAATTACTTAAGCCCTTAATCATGCAAGTCCAATCAGCGTGTACCTGCGTATAGTTTCGAGTCGCAACCAGGCGTTCTCGACTCACAACCTGAGTCGCAATCATGGTCTCGGTTCATGCTGTTTTGGTCTCGAGTCGCAACCGGACTCGTAACTGTGGTTTCGAGTCATCAGGTTTGTGTGCTGATCACGTGTGGTTTCGAGTCGCAACCAGGTGTTTGCGACTCGCAACCTGTGTCGCAACCGGGGATTTCGACTCGTCACGCGGTGGTTTCGAGTCGCAACTGGAGGTTTCGGTTGGACAACTGCTGATTCGGTACAGTGTACTATCCAATGGGATTTTGATTTCATGTAACAGTTTGTACCATCCACTTAAACATGTTTTCTTGTCTAGCAACTTACTAAAATGGATCAAACAACAAATTTCAAATATTCAAAGCATGTTCATATCACATTCATCATGTTCTTCATATGTTCAAGTGGTTCATCATAATCATCAAACGTTCATAGCACAAACAACTCTTATTCAATCACACTTTGCATATTACGGACAAGAGTTATAATTCCTAAACTAGACAACAAGCTCATCTTGAAAACAAAACATTCGTTCCATAATCTCATACATCAAAATCGGATGATCATGAATAGTCCTAAGCTCATCATTCTTTTGTTATTCAACTATCTTGTTCAAATGTTATTCTATGAAAGTCATGTTCTCCTAAGCATGTATCATTTAATCAAACAAGAACTCATCAATCAAACAAACACTTTAATCATACATGAATCTTTAGCAAGCAAACACATTATCAAGTTTCTTCATCACACATTATCAACCGAAATGTCACACATTATCATCATCAACCGAATATCACACATCATCATCAACATCCGAAATATATAACAAGAATCACTAACCAACAAGTATCATAAACACTAACCAACAAGCATCATAAACACTAACCGGTTGATGAGTTTCAAAGGTGAGTATGAAGCTTCCAAACGGGTGTGTGTGTGTCGATCCGAGAGCCCCTAATGTCACCGGTTTGATCCGAGAAGAAGGAGGAGAAATGTGATGTTTGATGTCTAGGGTTTTAGTGAGAGGGAGTAGGAGAGTGTGTGTGTGGATTGTCCAAAGAATGGCAAAGTTTGCTAGGAGCATGATATATATACTAGTCCTAGTAGGTTTCGGGTGGGTTAAATGAGGTGCGGCCCAACCGGCCCATATGTTATTGTTCACTCGAGACCACATGGTCTCGAGTCGGGTTCTTGTTGTCTCGGTTCATATACATACTCGCATACATACACACAAGCATACATATAACATAACACATAATCATATAAAAGGTTTACTTATCATTCATTAATCATCACATTAGTTAGTCACTTAGCGTTCAAGCATACAACGAAAGGTTCTAAATTTCGAGTTGTCACATCATCCCCAAGTTGAAAGAAATTTCGTCCCGAAATTTGGTAGGCACTCACTGAGGAAGCTAGTTAAGTTGTATGGTTTTCCCGGTTTTCCTGGGGTGTCACATCCACCCCCCGTTGATCTGGAATTTCGTCCCGAAATTCCGTAGCTTCGGCCTCAGTAGTGGGTGTACTGTTTGCGAACAGTTGGGGATACTTTTGTTTCATCTGATCTTCGCGCTCCCAGGTGAACTCTGGGCCGCGACGTGAGTTCCAACGAACTCGAACGAGAGGTATTCTGGTGCTCTTGAGGACCTTAACATCCCGGTCCGTGATTTCGACTGGTTCCTCGACGAATCGTAACTGTTCGTCGATAGTGAGTTCCTTCAGAGGAACTACGTGGGTCTCATCTGACGGACACTTCTTCAGATTTGACACGTGAAAAACGTTGTGAACTGCACCGAGTTCCGCTGGTAAGTTGAGTCTGTAGGCCACCCTGCCTATTTTCTCAATGACTTCGAAAGGTCCAACGTATCGTGGGTTAAGTTTGCCGCGTTTACCAAAACGAACCACACCCTTCCAGGGTGAAACTTTAAGTAGTACCCGCTCCCCAACCTGGAGCTCAAGTGGTTTCCTGCCCATGTCGGCGTAAACTTTCTGACGTTCGCGAGCTGCCGTCATGTGTTTTCGTATTTGAGCAATTTGTTCGGTCGTGTCTACCACATATTCTGGACCAGTGATCTGACTATCACCCACCTCTGCCCAGCAAAGAGGTGACCGGCATTTACGTCCGTACAATGCCTCAAATGGAGCAGCTTTAATGCTGGTGTGGTAGCTGTTATTGTACGAGAATTCCACAAGTGGCAGATGCTTTTCCCAGCGGTTGCCAAAGTCGATTACACATGCACGAAGCATGTCTTCTAAGGTTTGAATAGTGCGTTCGGACTGCCCGTCCGTCTGAGGGTGGTACGCTGTGCTCATGTCTAATCGTGAGCCAAAGGATTTGTGCATTGCTTGCCACAGCTCTGAAGTAAAACGTGCATCTCGATCCGAGATAATAGACGTGGGCACCCCGTGCCTCGAAACAACTTCCTTGAGGTATATTTCTGCAAGAGTGGAGAACTTGTCCGTCTCCTTGATAGCCAAGAAGTGTGCAGATTTTGTGAGTCGATCCACGATCACCCAAATAGTATCATTCCCGCGCTGGGATCTAGGCAGGCCAGTGACAAAATCCATGGAAATTTGCTCCCATTTCCATTGAGGTATCTCTGGTTGTTGGAGTAGGCCTGAGGGTTTCTGGTATTCAGACTTGACTCTCGCACAGGTCAAGCACTTGCTGACGTAAGTTGCTATGTGGGCCTTCATGCTAGGCCACCAGTACGTAGTTTTGATGTCGTGGTACATCTTATCTGATCCAGGGTGTACTGAGTAGCGAGACTTGTGTGCTTCATCCATCACAAGCTCTCGTAGGTTGCCATAGAGTGGGACCCAAACGCGTCCCGTTACGTAGTAAGCACCGTCTTCCTTCTGTTCTAAGCGTTGCCTCGATCCGCGTAGGGCTTCGGCCCTGACGTTTTCTGGTTTCAGTGCTTCTATCTTAGCAGCTCGTATCTGGGAGGGAAGACTAGAATGGATCGTGAGTTGTAGAGCTCGCACGCGCTTAGGCGCAGTGTCCTTCCGACTGAGGGCGTCAGCCACAACATTGGCCTTGCCCGGGTGATACCTGATCGAGCACTCATAGTCATTCAGTAGTTCGACCCATCGTCGTTGCCGCATATTCAGTTCTTTCTGCTTGAAGATATGCTCGAGGCTCCTGTGGTCGGTGTAGATGGCGCACTTGGTACCATACAGGTAATGCCGCCATAACTTAAGTGCAAAAACAACAGCTCCCAGCTCTAAGTCGTGCGTAGTGTAGTTCTTTTCATGAACCTTAAGTTGGCGTGAGGCGTAGGCTATAACTTTGTCTCCTTGCATCAACACGCAACCAAGACCCTGAATTGATGCGTCGCAGTAAACCACAAAGTCGTCTGTGCCTTCCGGCAAGGAAAGGATAGGTGCGCTACAAAGTCTATCCTTTAGGTGCTGGAATGCCAACTCCTGTGCGTTTCCCCAGCGATAAACAACGCCCTTCTGCGTTAGTGAGGTGAGAGGCTGTGCAATCTTAGAAAAATCCTTTATGAATCTCCGGTAGTATCCCGCCAAACCCAAGAATTGGCGAATTTCCTTTGGTGTACGAGGTGCAGGCCAGTTCTTAATCGAGTCTATCTTGGATGGATCAACGTGAATCCCATCCCTGTTTACCACGTGGCCTAGGAAATGGACTTCTCGAAGCCAGAAGTCGCATTTCGAGAACTTTGCATAAAGCTGTTCTGTTCGAAGGAGTTCCAGAATAAGTCGCAGATGCTGCTCGTGTTCCTCCCGACTCTTGGAATAGATCAGGATGTCGTCGATGAAGACTATAACGAACTTGTCCAGGTAAGGCTTGCACACTCGGTTCATCAAGTCCATGAAAACCGCAGGTGCGTTTGTCATCCCAAAAGGCATGACCAAAAACTCATAGTGCCCGTATCGAGTTCTGAAAGCTGTTTTGGAGACGTCCTCTTCCCGGACTCTCAGCTGGTGATAACCCGATCTCAAATCAATCTTAGAATAGTAGCTCGATCCCTGCAGCTGGTCGAACAAGTCGTCAATACGCGGTAGAGGATAACGGTTCTTCACCGTCACCTTGTTGAGTTCCCGGTAGTCGATGCACATTCTGAAGGTACCGTCCTTCTTCTTTACGAATAATACTGGAGCTCCCCAGGGCGATGAGCTAGGACGAATAAAACCCTTATCCAGGAGCTCTTGTAGTTGCGTAGAGAGTTCTTTCAACTCTGATGGAGCCAATTGATAAGGTGCACGAGCTATAGGCGCAGCTCCAGGAGCTAGTTCGATCTAAAACTCGACTTGGCGATGAGGCGGAAGACCAGGTAATTCCTCAGGAAATACCTCTGGATAATTGCGTACAACTGGGAAATCTTCTATCTTCTTCTCTTTCTCCGTGGTGTCAGTAATGAGAGCCAAAATGGCAGTGTGCCCCTTTCGCAAGCACTTTTGGGCCTTAAGGAGAGAAATGACGTTCTCAACAGCACTCCTCTTGTCGCCATGAATCATGAGAGGTTCACCATCGGGACCTGGAATGCGGACAACCTTCTCGTTGCAAAGAATCTCTGCTCGGTGTTGGGATAACCAATCCATCCCAATGACAACGTCGAAACTACCCAAGACAATAGGAATGAGGTCGATAGAGAAGGTCTGGTCAGCGAGAATAAGTTTACAACCCTTGACTAGGTGTGTGGCTTCTAAACTCTTACCATTTGCTAGCTCTACGATGTGCTTGTTGTTCAAAGGTGTTGGCATACGCTTAAGCATTCGACTAACTTCTAGTGACATGTAGCTAGTATCGGCGCCCGAATCAAATAAAACTGAAACATAAAAGTCATCGAGAAGGAACTTACCCGCCACAACATTGGGGTCATTCCTTGCTTCACCTTGGCCAATCACAAACACCCGCCCCCTGGCGCCATTGTTGTTGTTCCCATTGTTACCATTCCCCTGATTGTTGTTATTGTTGTTGTTGTTGTTCTGGTTCCTGTTCAGTTGGGGACAATCCCTCTTGAAGTGGCCCTCAGCTCCACACTGAAAGCACCCTTTGTTATCACCTTGCTGCTGCTGCTGGCGCTGGTTCTGTTGAGCTTGCTGACGATTCTGATTGGCGGGGTATAAGCTCCTGCAATCCTTTGCAGCGTGACCAGGCTTGTTGCACCGATGACAGTTGCCCCTGGTGCATGGCCCGCTGTGGTGCAGGCTGCAGCGATTGCATTTGGGGTGATTTCCTTTGTACCCACCATGACTTTGACCACCAGACGATTGCTGATTAGGGCTCTTGTAGTCATCAGTCTTCCTCTGCTGAGACTGGGACTGAACAGAAGTCGAACCCTTACTTGAAGTTCCATCCCATTTTCGTTTGTTGTCACTAGAGGTACCAGAAGTAGTTGCAGCACCTATGCGTTTTGGTAACTTGTTCTGCTCCACCGCCTGGTCCGTGAGACGGTGGGCCAACTGAACAGTTTGCTGGTAGGTGGCGAGGTTCGCCGAAGACACATGACTTTGGATTTCCGGCACTAAGCCCTGAAGAAATAGTTCGATGCGTTTGATGGGAGGATCCACCATAGTAGGGCATAGAATTGCCAGTTCGTTCGACCTTTTCACATAAGCTTCAATTTCGGACCCCGTCATCTTGAGGTTGAAGAACTCCACCTCTAGTTTGTGAATCTCATCACGACTGCAGTATTCTTCTTTGATCATCTCCTTAAAAGTTTCCCATGGGGTGGCGTTGGCAGCAACCAACCCCAGCATCTGAACCTGAGCGTTCCACCACGTGAGGGCTAAACCCTCGAGAGTACCAGTAGCGTACTTCACCCTGCGCGCCTCAGGGCATTCGCACATTTCGAACACAGACTCTAGCTTCTCAAACCAGTGTAGGAGACCTACTGCTCCTTCAGTGCCGCTAAAAGTAGTTGGTCGGCAGTCCATGAAAGTCTTAAAAGTGCACACGGGTGGCTGAACATGCTGACCTATCGTGGGTGAAAGAAAAGACAGAGTTTAACACAAAGGTTGGTTCACGAGAGTAGGATCCTAAAGATCCTAGAATGAGTTCGGACTGCAGGGTATACCTCCTGCGTGTGCAGCTGCAAGTGCTGCGGCAACTCGTTCGTTGATCAGAGCCGTCAACTGGGCTTGTGTTAGGTTAACGCGTCCAGACATGATCTTCATATCAAGAAGAACGTGAGTGAGAGGGGTTCGCGAAGGTACGACGATAAAATAGAGCAAGCACGCACGTGTTCAAGCAACAGTAGTTATACTAACCAAGCATACCATAAGCAATGTACTATGTAACTAACAAGTAGGCAATATATACACAGATCATATCACCTAGAATGTCGAGCCTTGCATGTGGAGTGAAGCATCGTTGTGGACCGTTGAGCACTGTACAGGTTATAGTCTGGTTTTAACAAAAACGTATAAGATCTGTGCATCAGGCCCAAGAGTCCGGCCCAATTACTTAAGCCCTTAATCATGCAAGTCCAATTAGCGTGTACCTGCGTATAGTTTCGAGTCGCAACCAGGCGTTCTCGACTCGCAACCTGAGTCGCAATCATGGTCTCGGTTCATGCTGTTTTGGTCTCGAGTCGCAACCGGACTCGTAACTGTGGTTTCGAGTCATCAGGTTTGTGTGCTGATCACGTGTGGTTTCGAGTCGCAACCAGGTGTTTGCGACTCGCAACCTGTGTCGCAACCGGGGATTTCGACTCGTCACGCGGTGGTTTCGAGTCGCAACTGGAGGTTTCGGTTGGACAACTGCTGATTCGGTACAGTGTACTATCCAATGGGATTTTGATTTCATGTAACAGTTTGTACCATCCACTTAAACATGTTTTCTTGTCTAGCAACTTACTAAAATGGATCAAACAACAAATTTCAAATATTCAAAGCATGTTCATATCACATTCATCATGTTCTTCATATGTTCAAGTGGTTCATCATAATCATCAAACGTTCATAGCACAAACAACTCTTATTCAATCACACTTTGCATATTACGGACAAGAGTTATAATTCCTAAACTAGACAACAAGCTCATCTTGAAAACAAAACATTCGTTCCATAATCTCATACATCAAAATCGGATGATCATGAATAGTCCTAAGCTCATCATTCTTTTGTTATTCAACTATCTTGTTCAAATGTTATTCTATGAAAGTCATGTTCTCCTAAGCATGTATCATTTAATCAAACAAGAACTCATCAATCAAACAAACACTTTAATCATACATGAATCTTTAGCAAGCAAACACATTATCAAGTTTCTTCATCACACATTATCAACCGAAATGTCACACATTATCATCATCAACCGAATATCACACATCATCATCAACATCCGAAATATATAACAAGAATCACTAACCAACAAGTATCATAAACACTAACCAACAAGCATCATAAACACTAACCGGTTGATGAGTTTCAAAGGTGAGTATGAAGCTTCCAAACGGGTGTGTGTGTGTCGATCCGAGAGCCCCTAATGTCACCGGTTTGATCCGAGAAGAAGGAGGAGAAATGTGATGTTTGATGTCTAGGGTTTTAGTGAGAGGGAGTAGGAGAGTGTGTGTGTGGATTGTCCAAAGAATGGCAAAGTTTGCTAGGAGCATGATATATATACTAGTCCTAGTAGGTTTCGGGTGGGTTAAATGAGGTGCGGCCCAACCGGCCCATATGTTATTGTTCACTCGAGACCACATGGTCTCGAGTCGGGTTCTTGTTGTCTCGGTTCATATACATACTCGCATACATACACACAAGCATACATATAACATAACACATAATCATATAAAAGGTTTACTTATCATTCATTAATCATCACATTAGTTAGTCACTTAGCGTTCAAGCATACAACGAAAGGTTCTAAATTTCGAGTTGTCACATTAACAGCTGTTAACAGCTGTTTTCCACTCCTTAATCCCTTGCCACATGTTGATACCCTATGGTGAGTGGCCAATTTAGTCACCATGAGTTTCCGACAAGTGTACGGGTTGGATCATGGCACGTTATTCGACAAGCGATCTTAACGGTTCGGGTATTCCTATAAATACCCAACCACCCCCATTGCTAAAAATCACTAGAAACTTGATTTGAGAAACTCTAAGTTGAAACATTTGTTTCATACCTGAGATTTTTGAATCGAGTTTAGCATTCGGGGACCCTTCGTAAGTATTCTTTCGTTCTTTTCCTTATTTTACTGCTTTTCGAGTCAGAAAGTCAAACTTTGTTTGACTTTCAGCGTTGACCAGTAATGGTCAATGCGAAGTTCGTTTGAACTTCGCAACGTGATTGTAATCACGATGATCATAGTCCCTTGGGACTATGCCTACTGATTACCACGTTGTCTAGGGTCGTAGGGTAAGCGATCTAATAAATCGCTTATACCTCGAACCCGACCCAGTTTGGTCGATCATTAGGATCCGACCAAATACATTAGGTGACCATAGTAGGTAGGGAATAACCTTCCGAGGTTATACCCTATGGTCACATCGTTTAAGTAGTTGTATGATAGGTAGTTTATATGCCTTAGGTAAATTACCAGAATACCCTTTTCATGTATAATTGGTAATTAAGCATATGTAACCTAAACTTTTGTCACATAACGGATTATGTAACATGTTTAGGCATATAACACTTGTCATAGGGCTAGTTAGGCGGTCCGAACGCGTTTCACGCGAACGACGCGTTAAAGTAGCATAAGCTACCTAAACGGGTCGTAATGGGTCGAAATCACTCAGGTTAAGTTTCATTTAGTATGTAGGCTTTGTTAACCCAAATGACACGAGTCTCTACACTCGTTTGGTTTACAAACCCTAATGCTACCCGATCTTCCGATTTAGGTCCGGTTTATTAATGTAGTTACCTATATTAGGTGCCGTTTGATATCCGCGATCTCTAGCATTGTTTAGTTGTTACTCAAGGACTACTGAGCAATCTCAGGTGAGTACATAGACCCCTCTTTTACTGTTTTCCAAACTGTTTTGGGGTGGAACACATGTGCCTACTTGTTACATTCATGCTTTCCCGTTTTCACATCATATACCTGCTATGTTCGTTAGTACATTATAGTACATGATTTCAATACATTTTATGCTATGTATGTCCATTATGTGCATACTTAGTACATTGTTTTACATTGCTTTTCTGTTGCATATGCTTATCCAGCATATGAACACATTATACTACATATTGAACCGTTGTAAACATTTGACTATGTGAACCGTTGTAATCATTTGACTATGTGATCCGTTGATATCTGTGAACCGTTTGTATCTGTGATCCGTTGATATCTGTGAACTGTTTGTATCTGTGAACCGTTTGTATCTGTGAACCGTTTGTATCTGTGAACCGTGTGAACCGTATTTGACTATACATGAACATTTCTACACTTGTTAAACATTTCATCTTGATAGTTTGGTTTGAGTAAGTGATTAAGTAACGAGGCGTGTGTAATATGATACAAGCATGGTGGATACGCCGCTGGTACTTCCTATATATAAGTGTTTGTATGGTATTACACAGCGTAGCGTTATTTGAATCATTTCAGTTTGATACATATAATATTTTATACAAATAACATACTTTTCACAAGACATTGTTTTACAAACAACTTATCTTATACAAACCCATTTTACTATGGTTATTCCTTTAACCATACATTATTCACCTATTTATACATATCATCTAAACTCATTGTTTTTCAATTGATTTACAAAACAAAGCAAATTACAAGGTTCATGACTAAACATTTTCTCAAACATAAGTCATGGAACCTATTTTCACAAAACCTATGTATCTCACAGGCATTTTTATGCTGACGTACCTATTTTCACATGTGTTTTTCAGGAACTGTTGCATAAGATGATCAAGATACATATAGGCAGACTTGGGCTTTAGTGACAATAAAAGATGCAAGACTAGTTAATTATGTTGTATTTCCTAGTTTGATAAGACATTGTAACACTTTTAATCAATAAAACGAAACTTCAATTGCCATGGATTTGAAACAATTAATTCTGTTACAACACTCCCCGACATTTCCGCCACGTTTCGTATGTTCTACGTGGTCGGGGTGTGACAACATGGGAAACCTCCATTTTTAGGGGAAATCATGTCAAAATTTTTATAAATTTTGACACTTAGAAAAATATAAGTTTTTGAGAAACTTATTCCCTAAAAATGTATCTAAAAATATTTACCAAGGTTTCCCTAATTTTTGTGTTAAGAAATGATGATTTCTTCAAGACTAAAATTTATATTAGGTATGTATATTTTTGAGAAAAATATATATATTTATTGATCACCAATTTTTGTGCTAAGTGTATGTAGTATGTATTACATGTAATAGTGTATTAGGACTTGAAAATACACTAAATACTCCTAAGGAGTGAAAAGACAAAAATACATATACAACATACTTAGACAAATACAAGAGAATATATTTATGAAAATATATTACTTGATAGCATAAATAACTTGGACAGGTTATGAACATGAAATGAAGTTTTTGGACAAGATACATAATTTGGGTGAAAAATACAAGATACTTATATTTATTTTTGAGAAAATAATATAAGTAAGATACAAAGTTAAAAATATAAATTATTTTTAACACAAGAACACATATACAAAAGATAGTGACTTGCACTTGTGCGATACAAGTCTAGTGACTAACGTTAATAAAACACGTTTAGGTTGTGAGTTCATGCTCCCCCTTTTCTTTTAACTGTTTTCAGTTTTATAACTTCGGGGGTGAAATACATGTTACAAATGTTACAATGTTTATAAATGGTATGATACAAAAACAAGAAACACTCTTGGTGATAACTAGTACCAAGTATGATGCGTTTTAAGGAATGATACGAGAAATCGTGTCACGAATAGGGTACCATAAGCACCATTAATTAACAATATACCTAGACCACAGAACAAAAGGTTAGATCTAACGGGTTTTCGAGCAGCCACACTCTTGGTGAAAACTAGTACCGAGTAGTGCTTTTGTGTCTCCGTCGTGAATCTACAACTAGAAAAATGCCTATGGTTTGGTTGCTTCCTATGTCGTGTCACATGTTAATGGCCTTGGAACCCATCAACAACCTAGATACATACAAGAATACTTGATTTATACAAGAATACTTGATTTATACAAGAATACTTGATTTATACAAGAATACGTGATTTATACAAGAATACGTGATTTATAGAAGAATACTTGATTTGTACAAGAGTACTTGATTTATACAAGATACATACCATGTTTTTCATACAAAGTATACAAACGTTCAATACAAGAACTGCATGAATTCACACCAACATTATATTGACGTTCTTTTCCAAAAACTTACATGTATTTCAGTTAACTAAAGTGGATGTGCGCACGGTCCTACTCTTGCTCGTGGATGTCGCTTATGTTTTACCATTGAATAAAGTTGTAAACTTTCAAACAATATATTGTCTCATGATGTAAAGGCTTAACTATGTTTTCCATTATGTAATGATAATGGTGTTTGAAGTTATTTTTACGAGCATGTAGTATGTTTACCTTTCGTATGCAATGAGAACCTTTCATGATCACACCTCATGCTTCCACCTTAGAAAGGGGTGTGACAGCAACCAGTCTCGGCAACTGATATTTCTTTCAGTAATATTTTGAAGAGTTTATTTTTATAGAACACTAAAAATAATTTAAAACGCCATAAACCGGGATTAAAACGCTAGATAAAATACCCGGTATCCAGTTAAATACCTGTTTTAAACCTATACATATTAAATATATGTATTTTATACATATATATATGTGTGTTGTCGTGTATAGGAGAGAGGAAAGTGCCACCTCTCACCTACTCTTGCCACTTGTATGGTTGCATGCAAACCTTGGAATCCTCCAAATCTACCATATCTTGCAACATCCAAGAACAAATCTTCTCATTCCAAGACAACACTTCTCACTCCTCTTTCTCTCACTAGAACCAAACACCCCCTTCCTCTCATCCATTTTAAAAAATTCAGCCATTTCTTCAAGATTCAAGTCCCTTTCAAGCTTGTTCCATGCACTTTTGAAGATCCTAAGGTGATTTGAAGGTATTTCAAGCAAGAACCAAGCTCCATATCATCATACTTTGTCAAAAACCCATCAAAATCTTGAAGGTATAAAATTTATTTTTAAATCCTTGTTCTTGATTTTTGGTGTTATTGATGATGATAGAAGTTTCTCAAGGTTCTTGGATTTTTCATTAACTTGAAACTAAAAACAAATGGGTTTTTACACAAAATAAAAATTGAAGTACATATGTGTGTATATATAACCGTATATATATGTATGTGTATGTATTTGAGTTTGAGTTGGTTTTTGATAAATACTTGTTTAGGATGTTTGCTTGCATGAACAAGATTATGTGCAAATATGTTAGAGATATAAATGAGTGATTGAATCATGAGTTATAATTTGAAATAATGTTAGAATATTGACATGTAAATGGCCAAAAATTTATTAGACATGTTTGAGAATTTTTAAGTTGTTGCATGTTCTTGAATGATAGTTAAAATGCAAGTGTTTGATGATTTGTGCATGATATGATGAATTTTCATTCAAATCAGTAAGTAAACATGAATAAATTACATGTTTGATGCACATAAGTTCATATGAAATGATGATGATATGATAAGTGTGCTTTAGATACTTGTACATAAGCATGCATGTTGATTTAAAGCTTAAGAAATGATGAAAAATGATTGTATGACAAAAATGTTTTAGAACAGATTATAAACACTAAAAATAACATTATTTGGTATATTATAATGGCATGAAACTTTGTCATAGGCTTGATAGCTTTGCATGTTGTACATGTAGCTTAGAAAGTGGTAAAATATGTGAAATTTGCATGATTTATGTGGTTTATGTGAGACCTGCACTATCATGAGTATAACCACTATTTTATTCAGTAAATAACATGGGTTATGTTAAAATATCAAGTCGTTATGATTTGGGATGGTTATGGTAACGTTTGATGCAAAACTATGCGGTAAAACGGTTAAAAATCGGCTTTTCGGAGGATTTTTATAAAACTGTTTTAGATCAGTAACTAAACTTATATTTTTGATATAAAAATAATTATTTTAACTTATATTAAGTTTACTTGGTGTTTGGTTAGTCATACGTGACTTCCGACGCCCAAAAACGTTACCGAATCACTAAAATACGCGTTTTTCAACATACACTATAATGGGTTATTCATGGGTAAACTTTATGAGTTACAATGTGTTATGTGTATGATGACATGTTAATACTTGACAAGATTATGTGTATTACGTTATTATTTGTATGTCACATTTGAGTATATGTATTACGAGGCGCAAATCGTAGATATATTGCTTATAACGTGATGAGGGTCACCAATAAAATCGTTCATGTCGCAAAGTTCTTAAAATATATATATGAACTCATATATATATATATATAAATACACCAACATAATAAAAAATAATAACTTTTTGAGAAAATCTCAAAGTTATGTGAAAATTCTAAGTATCGGAGAAACTTAGGTATTTTGTGAGTTTTTGATTATAAAATCGTTCTTACTTAATTTAGGACGAATAAACAATTTGAGGGATTGTATTAACACACAAAAACGCACCCAAAGGTGAGTACAGAGTTCCCCTATTTTACGTTTTTCAAATGTTTTGGGGTGAAGCATATGTGCATAATTTTACTTTTCGTTTTCATGACTTTATACATATTTTGTTTCATTGTACATATAATACAAATTTTCAAGACATTTTACTTGGCATATTGACTTGGTATGCCTATTACATGGTTTTACAAAGACATTTTCATGACATGCTTACATTGAAAATGACATTTGGTATGTTTAACGGGTTAGTAGTACATTCATTAACATTGATCACGCCGCTCGGTAGTATGTAATAGCGCTAAAGGACTTGACAAATCCCGTTCCCGCTTTCTAGGAATTTCGGAAGGGGAATGACAGAATCCGAATACATTTTTTGATAAACCTTGATCCTGATAAGGGTTTATCCGACAGTCTCAAGGCTTGAGTGTATGCGATAGACAAACCGTATAAATGTTCATATCGATAAAAGCAATGGTTTTCAAAACATAACTTTTGTTTTAAACTTTTGTTTATTCAAAGACTTGTTTTGTACAAGACATTTGATTTCAAAAGACATTTGTTTATACTTGACATTAGACATTGTTTACACATGACATTGGACATTCAAACAAGACATTATTTGATGGTTATTGATAAGTGCTTTTATTATGTTACATATCATGGCATTTTCTAAACCATTTCAACAAGGACAAGACATGACATATTCTGTACATATTATTTTCAATTGGTTATTTATTTAACCGTACTTTTTTTTACATCATCTGATCTTCATATTGATTTTCTTATGATTTTATAAAAGAAAACATTTTCAAAGGTTCATGACTACTTTGCGTTAAACATTTCTTTAAACATTCAAAGTCGTGAATCTTCAACACAAAATCCTATGTTACTCACAGGCATTTTTATGCTGACGTATTTACTTTCACATATGTTTCAGGTTCTATTACGTGACAACTGTTGATTGCTTCACATAGGATGGACATGGGCCTTAGTAATTATAAAATATGAACGGCAATTGTACTGTTTGTTGATCTGATTCCAAGACAATGTAACTTATTATGTAATAAAACAATATTCTAAATTCCATGTGTTGTGAAACAATGATTCTGTGACACGACTCCCCGACGTTTCCGCCGCGGTTTGTTATATTACGCGGTCGGGGTGTTACAGAAAAGTTGGTATCAGAGCTCATGGTTATAGGGAATTAGGTTATTAGTAAAATTTTGACCTAGTCTATAACCTTTCTAGGACCCTAACACAAGTTATCTTGTGTTTAGATTCTTAATACAATACTATCACCTATCCTTAGGTGATTACCAAAAAACAAGTACACAGAATTTCAATTTCATTTGAAAATCAATCATCTATCTTTAGATGATTTGTTTTTAGGCTTTATGCCTTTATAGTTTCAAATCTCTTCAAAGTTTGAGTCTTAGTAATGTGAACACGTGCAATCTGGAAGGGTGGGTGCCTGTACCCTGAGTTTTCTGTCTAAGGCTAGAGTGTTCGTACAAATCCACATCATCGGACCAGTCACTCTTACCTGGGAACTCTTGGGGTGAGTGCCCACTTATAGGATAAAGCATGTCTTCGTGATACATTATATAGACCCAATTACTTTGATCAGTCACTGTGTCATTTGTTTGTTTTAGGTAACGAACAAATGATCACAATCCTAATGCTTCGTCGATATTTCTTTTAACATTCAGTTTTGATTATCCAATATCATCTCACTTGTTCCCTCTCTTGATTTTTTCCACTCTCTTTAGAAGCCTCCTCATCGCAGCGATACTCAAAGGTCTGAACTGGCTGCTACCATCGCCCAACAAATAAGCGCAATACTCTGTGGTACCATAGGGTTAGCCGTCTCCATGTCTCATCTCAATGACGAGACTACTCATGAGGCACCTAAGAAGACCAAAGTCAAGCCTTCAGGAAAATCAAGGAAGCGTAAAGCTTCAAAGAATCCTACAATGATTGCTCCAAATCCGCCTAACCAAGTGGGACCTAGCCACGTAGCCGCGCCACCAGCTAAGAAGCCATACAAAGGAAAGGCTCCTCAATGGAATCATTGCAACCGCCATCATCCGAATCAAACACCGTGTCACAAATGTACCCACTGTGGACGATTAGGACATTTGGTCAATGCATGCCGTCTCGCTACCCAAAACCAAACTGTTGCAAACCCTGCTGCTGCTCAAGCACCATATCCACCTGGATCGTGCTACAGCTGTGGTGATCTTACTCACTGTCGAAACAATTGCCCAAAGCTTGTTAATGCAAATCCAGCCTGTGGACGAGTATTTAACATAAATGAGGCTCATGCAAATGACAATGCAGCAGTGAACAATTAAACTTTTATATTTTCCTTGTTGTTATCTATGAAACTCGAAACATTTCAGTTAGTATATAAATAACTTTGTTATTTCAATCTTATTTACAAAACCAATGTGGTTACGTGTATGTGTGACATACCCCCTACAATACCGACACCAAGGAACCATATTCCTTGCAAATCAAACTACTCTCGTAAGTTTCTTCCATTTCGTGATCACTCGCGATCTCCACAAAAATCCTAAGTACTCGTTTCTCCTAAAGAAACAAAGTATAAGGTGCAAGTTATAACTCTTAACAATTACTCGAAATACCACTTTAAATCCTTAATGATATATTTTCATGAGTCCTTAATTGGACTTATGCAATATATCTATATGAATATCATATGATTTTAAAGGACATCTTACATAATTTCAAGAGCATTTCACATGGTTTTAAAACATTTTATAAACGTATCTTCATAAAATACCTACTGCATGATTTCAAAAATATTATCCATGTTTTCAAAAAAAAAAAAAAAAATCCCATACATAATTTTAAAGACATTTCACATAATCTCAAAACATTTCAACATGGCATATTTACCAATATATCTAGTGCATGATTTCAAAAACATTATTTATGATTTCAAAAACATTAAGCATATTTTCAAGGATCCCATGCATAGTTTTCAAAGACACTTTGTTTCGTATGCTTACCTAGCATATCTAGCACATTGATTTCACGTACACTTTTGCTTCGTATGTTTACTTAGCATACCTAGTACGAGGTTTTCAAAACAATTTCGCTACACAATCCCAAATCCTTATAAGATCTTCCTATCTTTATAATTAGATTCTTGAGGATGTTTAAATTACTAATTGAAGTCCTTAATTAGATTCCTGGCATACTTTAAATGCATATGTACAGCTGATGAACAAGTTAATAACCAAGTTGATGACCAAATTGACGATTATGTGACCATGTGTTTACGTGTTTAGATGATTCAAATGTTCGTTATCCAAATCCTTGTAAAATCTTACATATTTTCATATGCTAGATTCCTCAGATGGATATCCAAAGTACTATCTTAAATCCTTAAGGGACTTTTCTATGTAAATAGTCAGACTCTTGGATTCCATAGTGCTTTTCCTAAACAATTATTTGATACAAAGTTAAAGGGACCCTTTGGTGGTCCATTTAAAGAGATCGTTCGTCGATCTAGTTAAAGGGATCATGTGTTGGTCTAGTTAAAGAGATTGGTCGTTGATCTAGTTAAAGAAACCATCTGGTGGTCTAGTCAAGTCATTTCATGTTTGTTCGTTTGATATTTTTTCCCCTACACATCATAAAATGAACTGTGCGGACTGTGCAAGGAATTTCGTAATTATGGATGCATACATAATTATGGAATTCAGTGCACAGAAACCACAACAAGTTTTGTCATGTGTTGAAACCTATAGTGATAAGGATAACGAAATAAGATCAATATAATAAGGATATGGTGGATATGCCGCTGGTACTTCCTATATATGATTGTTCCTTATTACATTGCAAGCGTGGAGTTATTTAAGTTGCTAGAAGTTCTGGACCTGGACCAATGTTGTTTTATCTTACATTCTCCGACTTCAACTACGAGCACACACAAGTTTCCTATAATAGTCTTCATGGGAAACGTTCTTCCATTAGTTGTTCGAAACTCCAAAGTTCACACTCTTTTCGAGTTATTTTACAACAAAGAATGCCACTTTGGCATTTACATGACTCTCTTGAGGCTTGGTACCATCTTACATCTGTCGATTGGAGTGAAGTTTAAATCTTCTGATCTGAACTCATTCCTATAGACAACAGATGAGTACTGATAACAAAATTTCGCTGGTAATTCAAATGTGGCCAGAGTTTTACTCAGGAAAAGGAGGATTTATTTAAAAGCGAAACATCCACACCTTTTCTCACAAGTTTCCTCTAATTAAATTTCGGGACGAAATTTCCTAAAGTAGGGGAGACTGTGACACCTGTGTATTTTAATTTCTGTACAATTCCGAACAACTTTGTATTTAGTGAAACATGGTGTTTTTAACTCCAATATTTGTTTAATTATTTGTGACATTAGTACGTTTTCAATCATTGTTCAATTTCGAACTCTCAAACTTGTTCTGGAAGTTAAATTGTAAACTGTTACGTAAACGTAATCAGTATTAACGCGATGTACACTCCGGAACTATGACATAAGCCAAACATACCCTAAATACCCTTTACATAACTTAGAAATAAGTTTCGAAGGTTTCGGTATGGCAAAAACATGTTTGTTTGAACTTAAGAACTATTTGCGACAAAACTGCGAAACGAACGTTGGTGACCACCCGGATAATATTTAAATCCCAAAAATATTCTGTTATGATTAAAATTTTATTTTTAATCATGTTCGTGTTGAAAAATAAATTAAAACGCTTAAAAACGTTATTTTTCAAGTTTAAGCGCGTACCGCGTGTTATTACGCAACACAACGCGTATACTGCGAAACGCAGACAACGTAACCAGTCTCGGCAACTGATATTTATTTCAGTAATATTTTGAAGAGTTTATTTTTATAGAACACTAAAAATAATTTAAAACGCCATAAACCGGGATTAAAACGCTAGATAAAATACCCGATATCCAGTTAAATACATGTTTTAAACCTATACATATTAAATATAGGTATTTTATACATATATATGTGTGTGTTGTCGTGTATAGGAGAGAGGAAAGTTCCACCTCTCACCTACTCTTGCCACTTGTATGGTTGCATGCAAACCTTGGAATCCTCCAAATCTACCATATCTTGCAACATCCAAGAACAAATCTTCTCATTCCAAGACAACACTTCTCACTCATCTTTCTCTCACTAGAACCGAACACCCCCTTCGTCTCATCCATTTTCAAAAATTCAGCCATTTCTTCAAGATTCAAGTCCCTTTCAAGCTTGTTCCATGCACTTTTGAAGATCCTAAGGTGATTTGAAGGTATTTCAAGCAAGAACCAAACTCTATATCATCATACTTTGTCAAAAACCCATCAAAATCTTGAAAGTATAAAATATATTTTTAAATCCTTGTTTTTGATTTTTGGTGTTATTGATGATGATAGAAGTTTCTCAAGGTTCTTGGATTTTTCATTAACTTGAAACTAAAAAGAAATGGGTTTTTACACAAAATAAAAATGGAAGTACATATGTGTGTATATATATGTATGTGTATGTATTTGAGTTTGAGTTGGTTTTTGATAAATACTTGTTTAGGATGTTTGCTTGCATGAACAAGATTATGTGCAAATATGTTAGAGATATAAATGAGTGATTGAATCATGAGTTATAATTTGAAATAATGTTAGTATATTGACATGTAAATGGCCGAAAATTTATTAGACATGTTTGAGAATTTTTAAGTTGTTGCATGTTCTTGAATGATAGTTAAAATGCAAGTGTTTGATGATTTGTGCATGATATGATGAATGTTCATTCAAATCAGTAAGTAAACATGAATAAATTACATGTTTGATGCACATAAGTTCATATGAAATGATGATGATATGATAAGTGTGCTTTAGATACTTGTACATAAGCATGCATGTTGATTTAAAGCTTAAGAAATGATGAAAAATGATTGTATGACAAAAATGTTTTAGAACAGATTATAAACAATAAAAATAACATTATTTGGTATATTATAATGGCATGAAACTTTGTCATAGGCTTGATAGCTTTGCATGTTGTACATGTAGCTTAGAAAGTGGTAAAATATGTGAAATTTGCATGATTTATGTGGTTTATGTGAGACCTGCACTATCATGAGTATAACCACTATTTTATTCAGTAAATAACATGGGTTATGTTAAAATATCAAGTCGTTACGATTTGGGATGGTTATGGTAACGTTTGATGCAAAACTATGCGGTAAAACAGTTAAAAATCGGCTTTTCGGAGGATTTTTATAAAACTGTTTTAGATCAGTAACTAAACTTATATTTTTTATATAAAAATAAGTATTTTAACTTATATTAAGTTTACTTGGTGGTTGGTTAGTCATACGTGACTTCCGACGCCCAAAAACGTTACCGAATCACTAAAATACGCCTTTTGAACATACACTATAATGGGTTATTCATGGGTAAACTTTATGTGTTACAATGTGTTATGTGTATGATGACATGTTAATACTTGACAAGATTATGTGTATTACGTTATTATTTGTATGTCACATTTGAGTATATGTATTACGACGCGCAAATCGTAGATATATTGCTTATAACGTGATGAGGGTCCCCAATAAAATCGTTCATGTCGCAAAGTTATTAAAATATATATATGAACTCATATATATATATATATATATATATATATATAAATACACCAACATAATAAAAAATAATAACTTTTCGAGGAAAATCTCAAAGTTATGTGAAAATTCTAAGTATCGGAGAAAATTAGGTATTTTGTGAGTTTTTGATTATTAAATCGTTCTTACTTAATTTAGGACGAATAAACAATTTGAGGGATTGTGTTAACACACAAAAACGCACCCAAAGGTGAGTACATAGTTCCCCTATTTTACGTTTTTCAAATGTTTTGGGGTGAAGCATATGTGCATAATTTTACTTTTCGTTTTCATGACTTTATACATATTTTGTTTCATTGTACATATAATACAAATTTCCAAGACATTTTACTTGGCATATTGACTTAGTATGCCTATTACATGGTTTTACAAAGACATTTTCATGGCATGCTTACATTGAAAAGGACATTTGTTATGTTTAACGGGTTAGTAGTACATTCATTAACATTGATCACGCCGCTCGATAGTATGTAATAGCGCTATAGGACTTGACAAATCCCGTTCCCGCTTTCTAGGAATTTCGGAAGGGGAATGACAGAATCCGAATACATTTTTGATAAACCTTGATCCTGATAAGGGTTTATCCGACAGTCTCAAGGCTTGAGTGTATGCGATAGACAAACCGTATAAATGTTCATATCGATAAAAGCAATGGTTTTCAAAACATAACTTTTGTTTTAAACTTTTGTTTATTCAAAGACTTGTTTTGTACATGACATTTGATTTCAAAAGACATTTGTTTATACTTGACATTAGACATTGTTTACACATGACATTTGACATTCAAACAAGACATTATTTGATGGTTATTGATAAGTGCTTTTATTATGTTACATATCATAGCATTTTCTAAACCATTTCAACAAGGACAAGACATGACATATTCTGTACATATTATTTTCAATTGGTTATTTATTTAACCGTACATTTTTTTACATCATCTAATCTTCATATTGATCTTCTTATGATTTTATAAAAGAAAACATTTTCAAAGGTTCATGACTACTTTGCGTTAAACATTTCTTTAAACATTCAAAGTCGTGAATCTTCAACACAAAATCCTTTGTTACTCACAGGCATTTTTATGCTGACGTATTTACTTTCACATATGTTTCAGGTTCTATTACGTGACGACTGTTGATTGCTTCACATAGGATGGACATGGGTCTTAGTAATTATAAAATATGAATGGCAATTGTAATGTTTGTTGATCTGATTCCAAGACAATGTAACTTATTATGTAATAAAACAATATTCTAAATTCCATGTGTTTGTGAAACAATGATTCTGTGACACGACTCCCCGACGTTTCCGCCACGATTTGTTGTATTACGCGGTCGGGGTGTTACAGGGATGGGCCGAACCCAACATGGGTTGCCCTTTCGGGTCAACCGTTCGAATAATAGTGTGGGCCGAGAGGGTTGTGCGATTGGATTTATTGTGTGCGGCCCAAGGATGTTGTGAGATCGGGTAGTGTTGTGCGACCAAGAGATGTAATATTCCTACTCATAATACAATCACACATAACACATAACATGCAACTTATAATCATTCATTAAAACCAACATATCAAATAATCACATAAAGTTCACATACGTTACATCGCAGTACAAATGAGAGTTCTGAAATACGAGTTGTCACATCATCCCCAAGTTGATAGAAATTTCGTCTCGAAATTTAGCATGTAGTTACTGAGGAAGCTAGTTAGGTTGCGTGGTTTCCTGGTTTTCCTGGGGTGTCACATCCTTCCCCCGTTGGTTTGGAATTTCATCCCGAAATTCCGCAGTAGCTTCTGCCTCAGTAGTGGTCTCACTTTTCTTGAATAATTGGGGATACTTGTGTTTCATTTGATCTTCTCATTCCCAGGTAAACTCTGGGCCACGATGGGAGTTCCAACGAACTCGAACAACGGGTATCCTAGTACGTTTGAGAACCTTAACTTCTCGGTCCGTAATTTCTACTGGTTCCTCGACGAATCGCAACTGATCGTCGATTGTGAGTTCCTTGAAAGGAACTATGAGGGTCTCATCTGACAGACACTTCTTCAGATTCGACATATGGAATACGTTGTGAACTCCACTGAGTTCTTTAGGTAGATTCAATATATACGCCACTTTGCCAATTTTCTCAGTGATTTCAAAAGGTCCGACATAACGCGGATTTAGCTTGCGTCGTTTACCAAAGCGAACCACACCTTTCCAAGGTGAGACTTTAAGTAGCACTCGATCCCCAACCTGGAAGTCGAGCGGTTTCCTGCGCTTATCAGCATAGCTTTTCTGACGGTTACGATCTGCCACCATTCGTTGTCGTATTTGGGTAATCTTTTCCGTCGTGTCGACGACGAGCTCTGGGCCAGTGATTTGGCTGTCACCAACTTCTGCCCAGCATAAGGGTGATCAACATTTCCATCTATACAAAGCCTCGAACGGAGCATCCTGGATGCTAGTGTGGTAACTATTGTTATACGAAAACTCTACCAAAGGTAGGTGTCTTTCCCAACCGTTACCAAAGTCGATTACACATGCTCGAAGCATGTCTTCGAGAGTTTGGATGGTGCGTTCAGACTGCCCATCCGTCTATAGATGGTATGCTGTGCTCATGTCTAGACGCGAGCCAAAGGATTTGTGCATCGCCTGCCACAAATCAGATGTAAAACGTGGATCACGATCAGAAATGATGGAAGTTAGTACCCCGTGCCTCGAAAGTACTTCCTTTAGGTAGATGTCTGCTAAAGTAGAGAACTTATCCGTTTCCTTGATAGCCAGGAAGTGTGCAGACTTGGTTAGTCGATCCACTATCACCCAAATGGTATCGTTTCCTCGTTGAGATCTAGGTAAGCCAGTAACAAAGTCCATGGAAATTTTCTCCCATTTCCATGTCAGGATCTCTGGTTGTTGAAGTAGGCCTGATGGTTTCTAGTATTCGACCTTGACCCTAGCACAGGTCAAACATTTACCAACATAGATTGCTATGTTAGTTTTCATGTGGGGCCACCAGTACGTAGCTTTGAGATCGTGGTACATCTTATCAGAACCAGGATGTACTGAGTAACGAGACTTGTGTGCTTCATCCATCACAAGCTCACGTAGATTACCATATAATGGAACCCAGATGCGCCCCACTAAGTAGTAAGCACCATCTTCCTTTAGTTCTAACCGTTTCCCCAATCCTCGCAGGGACTCAGCCTTGATGTTCTCTTCTTCAATGCTTCGACCTGAGCATCATGAATTTGGGCAGGAAGACTAGAGTGAATAGTAAGCTGTGACGCACGTACATGCTTAGGTTTGGTTTCCTTTCGACTGAGGGCGTCAGCCACAACATTGGCTTTGCCTGGATGATACTTGATTGCGCATTCGTAGTCGTTAAGGAGTTCGACCCATCGACGTTGTCGCATGTTCAACTCCTTCTGATCGAAGATATGCTAGAGACTCTTGTGATAAGTGTAAATGGTGCACTTGGTACCGTACAAGTAATGTCTCCATATATTAAGAGCAAACACCACTGCTCCTAACTCCAAGTCGTGAGTAGTGTAGTTCTTTTCGTGAACTTTAAGTTGGGGAGATGCGTAAGCAATGACTTTCTCACGTTGCATCAACACACAACCAAGTCCTTGGATTGAAGCATCAAAATAAACCACAAAATCGTCTGTGCCTTCAGGCAACGAGAGAATAGGTGCGCTACAAAGCTTAGACTTCAGCTGCTGAAATGCGGATTCCTGAGCATCACCCCAACGGTAGGTGACACCCTTCTGAGTAAGAACAGTAAGAGGCTGCACAATCTTTGAGAATTCCTTGATGAACCTTCTGTAGTAACCTGCCAAACACAAGAATTGACGGATTTCCGTTGGTGTTCGAGGTGCAGGCCAATTCCTGATTGAGTCAACCTTGGATGGATCAACGTGAATCCCATCCTTATTAACCACGTGGCCTAGGAAATGGACTTCACGAAGCCAGAAGTTACATTTCGAAAATTTAGCATAGAGTTGTTCTGCTCGAAGAAGTTCCAGAATGAGTCGCAGATGACACTCGTGTTCCTCCTGACTCTTGGAATAGATCACGATGTCGTCGATGAATACAATAACAAACTTATCCAAGTAAGGTTTGCACACTCGATTCATAAGATCCATGAAGACCGCAGGTGCATTTGTCAACCCAAAAGGCATAAGCAGGAATTCGTAGTGTCCGTAACGAGTCCTGAATGCTGTCTTAGAGATGTCCTCATCTCGGACTCTCAGCTGATGATAGCCTGATCTTAGATCAATCTTAGAGTAGAAGCTCGACCCTTGCAACTGGTCGAACAGGTCATCTATACGAGGAAGAGGATAACAATTATTCACCGTCACCTTGTTGAGTTCATGATAGTCAATGCACATTCGAAAGGTACCGTCTTTCTTCTTCACAAACAAGACTGGAGCTCCCCAGGTGTGACACCTGTGTCACTGCGACCATCAAACAAATACCAAACCAATGAAATATTGTATTTCATACTTTGGACTTGTATAAATATGTGTATCTTTTGCACATATCAACTCTTGTTCGATTTCAAGCTCTAAAATCGCTTTCTGGAAGGTTATACGCGCGCTGATGCGTAAATATAACCAGTTTAATACAACAAACACTCCGGAATAGTGACATATACTTAACATACCTTAAATAACCTTTACATAACTTAGAAATAAGTTTTGAAGGCTTTGGTATGTAACACCTGTGTCATTTCAACCATCAAACAAATGCCCAACCAATGAAATATTGTATTTCATACTTGGGACTTGTATAAATATGTGTATCTTGTGCACCTACCAACTCTTGTTCGATTTCAAGCTCTAAATCGCTTTCTGGAAGGTTATACACGCTCTGATGCGTAAATATAACCAGTTTAATCCAACGAACACTCTGGAATAGTGAAATAGGCTTAACATACCTTAAATAACCTTTACATAACTTAGATATAAGTTTTGGAAGGTTTGGTATGGTGAAATCAAAGTTTAATCGCTTACAGGGACTAAAGTTGACAAACTGCGAAAGTATGTCAATTTGAACTGTAACGAACATTCCGGAACATAACCATAAGTTAAACACACCTTAAATATCCTTTGCATAGCTTAGAAATAGGCTTTGAGGGGTTCGGTGTGCTAAAATAAACTTTTGTGTCATTCAGGGACTAAAAGTGTCAAAAAGTGCACAAGTTTGCATTTTCGCGCATAACTTACGTTCTGAATACATCCGGACATCCAAAAATTTATGTAAGCATGACTACATTATATTTTAGTGTTCGCCTTAAGAAAAATCCATTCGTTTCGTCATTTGGATCGTTTTTCGCGCTTGTGCGCATTCCGTCGTAATTAAGCGAACATCGCGTTCGTACGGCTAAACGAACCGACATCCGAGATATTTTTGAGCACATTTTAAGTTCCCTATACTTTAACTTCATTTTAGAGCTTTGAAATGGGGTTAACGGGCCTTAAACGTGTCAAAAATGGCCTAAATACAGTTCAGGGACCAAAAGTGTAAATCTGCCAAAGTACACCCATACGATGCGTATGGTGTTTATACCCTACGATGCGTATGGGGTGTTCTGACCAGATTCAGAGTTTTTAACAGCCTGTTTTCAGCTGTTAACCACTTCCAAACTCCTTGCCAAGTGTTGATTTCCTATGGTTAGTGGCATATGTGTTACCATAACATTCCGACAAGTGTACGGTATTGATCATGCCTCCTTTTCCATGAAACGATCCTAACGGTGGACCGAAAACTATATATACCCATCCACCCCCATTGCTAAACTTACAAGAATTCTGATTTTGAGAGCTCTAAGTTGAAACCATTGTTTCATACCTGAGTTCTTGAGTCGGGATTAGCATTCGGGGACCCTGGGTAAGTATTCTTTCGTTCTTTTCCTTATTTTTACTGCTTTTCGAGTCAGAAAGTCAAACTTTGTTTGACTTTCAGCGTTGACCAGTAATGGTCAATGCGAAGTTCGTTTGAACTTCGCAACGTGAGTGTAATCACGTTGGTCGTAGTCCCTTGAGACTATGCCCACTGATTACCACGTTGTCTAGGGTCGTAGGGTAGGCGATCTGATAAATCGCCTATACCTTCGAACCCGACCCATTTGGTCGATCATTAGGATCCGACCAAATACATTATGTGACCATAGTAGGTAGGGAATAACCTTCCGAGGTTATACCCTATGGTCACATCGTTTAAATAGTTGTATGATAGGTAGTTTATATGCCTTAGGTAAATTACCAGAATACCCTTTTCATGTATAATTGGTAATTAAGCATATGTAACCTAAACTTTTGTCACATAACTGATTATGTAACATGTTTAGGCATATAACACTTGTCATAGGACTAGTTAGGCGATCCGAACGCGTTTCACGCGAACGACGCGTTAAAGTAGCATAAGCTACCTAAACGGGTCGTAATGGGTCGATAAGACTTAGGTTAAGTTTCTTTTAGTATGTAGGCTTTGTTAAACCAAATGACACGAGTCTCTACACTCGTTTGGTTTACAAACCCTAATGCTACCCGATCATCCGATGTAGGTCCGGTTTATTAATGTAGTTACCTATATTAGGTGCCGTTTGATATTCCGCGATCTCTAGCATTGCTT
Source organism: Helianthus tuberosus (assembly GCA_030545235.1). Classification (NCBI taxonomy): domain Eukaryota; kingdom Viridiplantae; phylum Streptophyta; class Magnoliopsida; order Asterales; family Asteraceae; genus Helianthus; species Helianthus tuberosus. Next base: position 58,306,004 of record CM060426.1, on the reverse strand, counting down.
GGTGGTTATCCTAGGACTTCTGAGCAATCTCAAGTGAGTACATAGACCCCTCTTTTGCTGTTTTCCAAACTGTTTTGGGGTGGAACACATGTGCCTACTTGTTACTTTCGTGCTTTCCTGTTTTCACATCATATACTGGTTATGTTCATTAGTACACTATTAGTACATTGATTTACATGACTTTTCTGCTTTGTATGTTAACTTAGCATACTTAGTACATTGTTTTACATTACATTTTGTTGCATATGCTCATCCAGTATATGAACACTTTGACATATTACCCAATGCATTTGACAATTGATTTGACATAGACATTTCGGCATAGACATTTTAACATGATTGACATTTGATCATGCATTTCCCACAAAACATAACTTTGATTTAAACCAAGTTTTACTTCAATACTTTGTTTTTGTGCATATGGTTTAGTTGAGACCTTTCACTTGCCATACATGACATATTTGACATAGACATTTGACATGGATATTTGACATAGACATTTGATATGGATATTTGACATAGACATTTGACATGGATATTTGACATAGACATTTTGACATGATTTACATCTTGACATGAACATTTTACATTGTTTGGTTTGGTTTGATTAAGTGATTAAGTAACGATGCGTGTGTAATATGATACAAGCATGGTGGATACGCCGCTGGTACTTCCTATATATAAGTGTTTGTATGGTATTACATGTCGTAACGTTATTTGAATCATTTCAGCTTGAGACATAGAACATTTTATACAAATAACATACTTTTCACAAGACATTGATTTATAAACAACTCATCTTATACAAACTCATTTTATATGGTTATTCATTTAACCATACATTATTTATACATATCATCTGATCTTATCGATTTTCAAATGATTTACAAAACAAAGCAAATAACAAGGTTCATGACTAAACATTTTCTCAACATAAGTCATGAAGCCTATTTTCACAAAACCTATGTATCTCACCGGCATTTTTATGCTGACGTACCATATTTTCACATGTGTTTTTCAGGGATTGTTGCATAAGATGATCAAGATACATATAGGCAGACTTGGGCTTTAGTGACAATAAAAGATGCAGACTAGTTAATTATGTTGTATTTCCATGTTTGTTTAGACATTGTAACACTTATATTGAATAAAACGAAACTTTAATTTCCAAGGTTGTGAAACATTAATTCTGTTACAACACTCCCCGACGTTTCCGCCACGTTTTGTATGTTCCACGTGGTCGGGGTGTGACAGAAAAGATGGTATCAGAGCTTATGGTTATAGGGAATTAGGTTATTAGTAATGCTTTGACCTAGTCTATAACCTTTCTAGGACCCTAACGCAAGTTTACTTGCGTTTAGTCATAAAACATACCGTCACCTATCCTTAGGCGACTACCACAACAAGAACATAAATTTCAAAACCGCTTCGAAAACTAATCATCTGTTCTAGGATGATTGATTACTAGGTTTTGAACCCTCTATTGTAAGGTTTTGAACTCTCTATTATAAGGTTTTGAACCCTTTGAGTTTTCAAAATCTCGTCAAGGTTTTGGGTTTTAAATAATGTGAACACGTGCAAACTGGAAGGGTGAATGCCTGTATTCTGGGTTTTCTGTCTAAGCAAGCACTTCGTGTACATCTCATCAGACGCGAGACCAGTTGTGCTTACCTGGGAATTCTTGGGATGAGTGTTCACTTATAGGCGAGCATGTCTTCATGATACATTATTTTTGACTCATCTACTTTGATTAGTCACTGTGTGTCGTTTGTTGCTTTGTAGTAACAAACAAATGACCACTATCCTTGCTTTCAGCAGATTTGTTCATCTCATTCTTTTCGTCTATTTCTCTCACTCGTTTCCTTTCATGTTTCCTCTTTTAGAATGCCTCCTCGACGCGAGAACCAGATAGCAACTGCCGAACTGGCAGAAATCATTGCGCAGCAAATGGCCGCTCAATTCCCAAACCTCTTTGCTCAATGGAATCAAGCCAACAACAACAACAATGGTGTATGCAATTTCAAGAGTTTTAACTCGGCGAAACCACTCAAGTTTAGTGGTTCTGAGGGAGCGACTGGGCTTCTTCAATGGTTCGAGAGCATTGAAAATACTTTCCGCCATGTGCAGTGTCCTGACAATCGCAAGGTCGAGTTTGCTTCGAGTGTGTTCCAGAAGAGAGCCCTTACGTGGTGGAACGGGGTTATGAGGGATCGTGGTGCAGAAGTTGCTCTAGCACAGTCGTGGGCCGAACTTAGGGCTCTCATGATGAAGGAGTTTTGTCCTCGTCACGAGATCAGGGCTTTGGAAAGGGAATTTGATGATCTTAAGCAAGATAGCGGTGAGCATCGAGCCTACACGGACCGTTATGAGGAGTTAAGTCTGTTATGCCCAAACATGGTCACACCTTTGGATAAGGCAATCGAAAAGTACATTGATGGCCTTCCCGACTCAATACAAGACATTTTGACTGGTAGCAACCCTACTACTGTTAGGCAGGCCATTGAGCTATCTGCAACCTTGACTGAATCGCAGATCAGGAAACGTAAGCTTTTCCGTAAGGATGACAAGAAACTGGTCGAGGAATCGAAACCAATCGAGGAATCAAAGACCATGGATGAACAGACTGGATCCTCTAAGAAGTCAAAGAAGCGAAAGGCTTCTCAGAACTTCGCCGTGGTTACTCACAATGATCAAGCCGTCCCCAACCAACCAGCTCAACCCTCTGCTAGGAAACCCTACAACGGAACTGCACCCTTGTGCAACCAATGTGGCCTACATCATCATGCTGGTGTAAAGTGCCGCACATGCCAAGTTTGCGGACTTATAGGTCATACAGTGAGGGTTTGCCCAACAGCAGCAGCACCAAATCAGATTAACAACAATCCTGCTCAAGCTCGTTTCCCACTGGGATCTTGCTACAACTGTGGCGAGATGGGCCATTTTAGTAGGAATTGCCCAAGACTTGCTAATTCAAATCCAGCGCAGGGATGAGCATATGACCAACCAGAAGACAACATCGTTTAGAAATAATCACGTCTTATGTATTATTTTCTTTTGTTGTCACGATCCATGAAACGGTTGTTGTTATCATTGTTTATAAATAAATCCTTTATTTACATCGCAATGTATTTATGTGATTGTATGTATAAACAACATATCCTCTACAATACCGACAATCAAGGAACCGCATTCCTTGAAGAACAGACTACCCCCAAATTTCTTCCATTTTATGATCTCTTGCGTTTTTCACGAAAATCCTAAGTACCCGTTTCTTCCAAGAGAAACAAAGTACGAGGTGCCAAGTTAATAGCAATCAATAACAATATGATAACAATTAAACAATTATGTGGTTATGTGCTTATGTGTTCCCTTTTATGTGTCATGTAATTCAAATTATGTTATCCAAATCCTCGTAAAATCTTACATATCCTTGTGCAAGAGATTCCTAGTAGGATACCCAAAGGTACTACTTAAATCCTTAATGGACTTCTACGTAGTAGTTAAAGTCCCTTGGATTATAAGGTACTACCTCAAAATTTGACCCCTTTAGTGGTCTAGTTAAACAGATTGATCCAAAAATCTGGTTAGGGATATCATGTGATGATATAGCTGAAAGGACTCCTTAGTGGCCTAATTAAGAAGATCCTCTGTTGATCTAATTAAAAGGACCCTATGGTAGTCTAGTCACTCTCATCTCAGGTTTGATATCTTTCCCCACAACATTACAAAACGAACTGTGCGGACTGTGCAAGGAATTACGTAATTATGGATGCATACATAATTATGGAATTTAGTGCACGGAAATCACAGCAAGTTCTATCATGTATCTAGAGTTAACCCTATTCATTTCCAATTCTGATGAAGCATCCGTTGAGGAAAAATGAACTAGCCATTCATTTTTCACTTCTGAAGAATATCCGTTGAGGAAATGAATATCCGTTGTTTATCTTTTCATTTCCATTCTGAAGAATAACCGTTGAGAAAAATGAATTATCCATTCATTTTCGTTCTGAAGAATATCCGTTGAGGAAATGAATATCCGTTGTTTATCTTTTCATTTCCATTCTGAAGAATGACCGTTGAGAAAAATGAATTATCCATTCATTTTCGTTCTGAAGAATATCCGTTGAGGAAATGAATATCCGTTGTTTATCTTTTCATTTCCATTCTGAAGAATAACCGTTGAGAAAAATGAATTATCCATTCATTTTCGTTCTGAAGAATATCCGTTGAGGAAATGAATATCCGTTGTTTATCTTTTCATTTCCATTCTGAAGAATAACCGTTGAGAAAAAAAAAATGAATTATCCATTCATTTTCATTCTGAAGAATATCCGTTGAGGAAATGAATATCCGTTGTGTAATTTTTCATTTCCATTCTGAAGAATAACCGTTGAGAAAAAAAAATGAATTATCCATTCATTTTCATTCTGAAGAATATCCGTTGAGGAAATGAATATCCGTTGTGTAATCTTTCATTTCCATTCTGAAGAATAACCGTTGAGGAAAATGAATTATCCATTCATTTTCGTTCTGAAGAATATCCGTTGAGGAAATGAATATCCGTTGCGTAGTCTTTCATTTCCAACTCTGAGGAAATAACCGTTGAAAATGACCCCGTTAGTTCATTTTCGTTTCTGAAGATTTATCCGTTGAGGAAATGAATATCCGTTGTGTAGTCTTTCATTTCCAACTCTGAGGAAATAACCGTTGAAAATGACTCCGTTAGTTCATTTTCGTTTCTGAAGATTTATCCGTTGGGGAAATGAATATCCGTTTGTCTGTCCTTCATTTCCGTACCTGAGGAAACAACCGTTGAAAATGACTCCGTTATTTCATTTTCGTTTCTGAAGATTATCCGTTGAGGAAATGAATATCCGTTGATTTTTCTTTCATTTCAAATTCTGAAGAACAAACCGTTGAGGAAAATGACCCCGTTTGTTCATTTTCGTTCTGAAGAATATCCGTTGAGAGAAATGAATATCCGTGGATTATTCCTTCATTCTCATTTCTGACGAAGAATCCGTTGAGAAAGAATGAATCATCCATTCATTCTCACTTCTGAAGAATATTCGTTGAGGGAAATCTATATCCGTTTAGTTAATTCCTTATTTTCCATTTCCGAAGAACCCGTTGAAGAAAATGACTCTGTTCGTTCATTTTCGCTTCTGAAAAATATCCGTTGAGGAAAATAATCAGATTTTGCTTTACATATCTTTGATGACTATTTGACACAAAGTCATAAACAGACTCCTACGAATTAATTTCGGGACGAAATTTCCTAAAGTAGGGGAGACTGTAACACCTGTGTCATTTCAACCATCAAACAAATGCCCAACCAATGAAATATTGTATTTCATACTTGGGACTTGTATAAATATGTGTATCTTGTGCACCTACCAACTCTTGTTCGATTTCAAGCTCTAAATCGCTTTCTGGAAGGTTATACACGCTCTGATGCGTAAATATAACCAGTTTAATCCAACGAACACTCTGGAATAGTGAAATAGGCTTAACATACCTTAAATAACCTTTACATAACTTAGATATAAGTTTTGGAAGGTTTGGTATGGTGAAATCAAAGTTTAATCGCTTACAGGGACTAAAGTTGACAAACTGCGAAAGTATGTCAATTTGAACTGTAACGAACATTCCGGAACATAACCATAAGTTAAACACACCTTAAATATCCTTTGCATAGCTTAGAAATAGGCTTTGAGGGGTTCGGTGTGCTAAAATAAACTTTTGTGTCATTCAGGGACTAAAAGTGTCAAAAAGTGCACAAGTTTGCATTTTCGCGCATAACTTACGTTCTGAATACATCCGGACATCCAAAAATTTATGTAAGCATGACTACATTATATTTTAGTGTTCGCCTTAAGAAAAATCCATTCGTTTCGTCATTTGGATCGTTTTTCGCGCTTGTGCGCATTCCGTCGTAATTAAGCGAACATCGCGTTCGTACGGCTAAACGAACCGACATCCGAGATATTTTTGAGCACATTTTAAGTTCCCTATACTTTAACTTCATTTTAGAGCTTTGAAATGGGGTTAACGGGCCTTAAACGTGTCAAAAATGGCCTAAATACAGTTCAGGGACCAAAAGTGTAAATCTGCCAAAGTACACCCATACGATGCGTATGGTGTTTATACCCTACGATGCGTATGGGGTGTTCTGACCAGATTCAGAGTTTTTAACAGCCTGTTTTCAGCTGTTAACCACTTCCAAACTCCTTGCCAAGTGTTGATTTCCTATGGTTAGTGGCATATGTGTTACCATAACATTCCGACAAGTGTACGGTATTGATCATGCCTCCTTTTCCATGAAACGATCCTAACGGTGGACCGAAAACTATATATACCCATCCACCCCCATTGCTAAACTTACAAGAATTCTGATTTTGAGAGCTCTAAGTTGAAACCATTGTTTCATACCTGAGTTCTTGAGTCGGGATTAGCATTCGGGGACCCTGGGTAAGTATTCTTTCGTTCTTTTCCTTATTTTTACTGCTTTTCGAGTCAGAAAGTCAAACTTTGTTTGACTTTCAGCGTTGACCAGTAATGGTCAATGCGAAGTTCGTTTGAACTTCGCAACGTGAGTGTAATCACGTTGGTCGTAGTCCCTTGAGACTATGCCCACTGATTACCACGTTGTCTAGGGTCGTAGGGTAGGCGATCTGATAAATCGCCTATACCTTCGAACCCGACCCATTTGGTCGATCATTAGGATCCGACCAAATACATTATGTGACCATAGTAGGTAGGGAATAACCTTCCGAGGTTATACCCTATGGTCACATCGTTTAAATAGTTGTATGATAGGTAGTTTATATGCCTTAGGTAAATTACCAGAATACCCTTTTCATGTATAATTGGTAATTAAGCATATGTAACCTAAACTTTTGTCACATAACTGATTATGTAACATGTTTAGGCATATAACACTTGTCATAGGACTAGTTAGGCGATCCGAACGCGTTTCACGCGAACGACGCGTTAAAGTAGCATAAGCTACCTAAACGGGTCGTAATGGGTCGATAAGACTTAGGTTAAGTTTCTTTTAGTATGTAGGCTTTGTTAAACCAAATGACACGAGTCTCTACACTCGTTTGGTTTACAAACCCTAATGCTACCCGATCATCCGATGTAGGTCCGGTTTATTAATGTAGTTACCTATATTAGGTGCCGTTTGATATTCCGCGATCTCTAGCATTGCTTGGTGGTTATCCTAGGACTTCTGAGCAATCTCAAGTGAGTACATAGACCCCTCTTTTGCTGTTTTCCAAACTGTTTTGGGGTGGAACACATGTGCCTACTTGTTACTTTCGTGCTTTCCTGTTTTCACATCATATACTGGTTATGTTCATTAGTACACTATTAGTACATTGATTTACATGACTTTTCTGCTTTGTATGTTAACTTAGCATACTTAGTACATTGTTTTACATTACATTTTGTTGCATATGCTCATCCAGTATATGAACACTTTGACATATTACCCAATGCATTTGACAATTGATTTGACATAGACATTTCGGCATAGACATTTTAACATGATTGACATTTGATCATGCATTTCCCACAAAACATAACTTTGATTTAAACCAAGTTTTACTTCAATACTTTGTTTTTGTGCATATGGTTTAGTTGAGACCTTTCACTTGCCATACATGACATATTTGACATAGACATTTGACATGGATATTTGACATAGACATTTGATATGGATATTTGACATAGACATTTGACATGGATATTTGACATAGACATTTTGACATGATTTACATCTTGACATGAACATTTTACATTGTTTGGTTTGGTTTGATTAAGTGATTAAGTAACGATGCGTGTGTAATATGATACAAGCATGGTGGATACGCCGCTGGTACTTCCTATATATAAGTGTTTGTATGGTATTACATGTCGTAACGTTATTTGAATCATTTCAGCTTGAGACATAGAACATTTTATACAAATAACATACTTTTCACAAGACATTGATTTATAAACAACTCATCTTATACAAACTCATTTTATATGGTTATTCATTTAACCATACATTATTTATACATATCATCTGATCTTATCGATTTTCAAATGATTTACAAAACAAAGCAAATAACAAGGTTCATGACTAAACATTTTCTCAACATAAGTCATGAAGCCTATTTTCACAAAACCTATGTATCTCACCGGCATTTTTATGCTGACGTACCATATTTTCACATGTGTTTTTCAGGGATTGTTGCATAAGATGATCAAGATACATATAGGCAGACTTGGGCTTTAGTGACAATAAAAGATGCAGACTAGTTAATTATGTTGTATTTCCATGTTTGTTTAGACATTGTAACACTTATATTGAATAAAACGAAACTTTAATTTCCAAGGTTGTGAAACATTAATTCTGTTACAACACTCCCCGACGTTTCCGCCACGTTTTGTATGTTCCACGTGGTCGGGGTGTGACATGGTATGGCAAAAACAAGTTAATTCGCTTACAGGGACTAAACTTGACAAACTACGAAAGTATGCCAATTTGATCTGTAACAGGCATTCTGGAACATGACCATAAGTTAAACACACCTTAAATATCCTTTATATAGCTTAGAAATAGGCTTTGAGGGGTTCGGTGTGCTAAAATAAACTTTTGGGCCATTCAGGGACTAAAAGTGTCAAAAAGTGCATCAGTTTGCACTTTCGCGCATACTTACGTTCTGAATACATCCGGACATCCAAAAATTTATGTAAGCACTAAAATATTTTATTTTAGTGTTTGGCATAAGAAAAATCCATTCGTCACGCAATTTAGATCGTTTTTCGCGCTTATGCGCATTCCGTCGTAATAACCGAACAACGCAACCGTACGGCTAAACGAACCGACATCCGAGATATTTTTTAGCACATTTTAAGTTCCCTATACTTTAACTTCATTTTAGAGCTTTGAAATGGGGTTAACGGGGCTTAAACGTGTCAAAAACGCATCGAAAACCAAGTTTTGAGGCTGCAGGGACCAAAACTGTAATTCTGCCAAACTTGACCCTTGCGCACCTCAACACTCTCATTGTTGCGGTGCGCAAGCAGGGGTCAGATATGCAGAAAATCATTTTCTCAGCTGTTAACAGCCTTTGACCCCTCCAAAAGGCCAAGGCCAAGTGTCAAACTCTTGTGGTGAAGCAATATCAGCTACCACAACATTCCGACAAGTGTACGGGCGAGATCATTCCCTCTTTTCCAAGAAACGATCCTAACGGTGAACCGAAAACTATAAATACCCAACCCCCTTCATTGCCAAACCCACTTGAAATCTGAGATTTCTCTAAGTTGGGGTGTTTCATCACCTCATACCTGAGAATACTTGGATTATCAATCTTGCGGGGACCCTTCGTAAGTATTCCTTCGTTCTTTTATTGCTTTTCGAGTCTGAAAGTCAAACTTTGTTTGACTTTCTGCATTGACCAGTTTATGGTCAATGCGAAGTTCGTTTGAACTTCGCAACGTGATTGTAATCACGATGGTTATAGTCCCTTGTGACTATGCCTACTGATTACCACGTTGTCTAGGGTCGTAAGGGTAAGCGATCTAATAAATCGCTTATACCTTCGAACCCGACCCATTTGGTCGATCATTAGGATCCGACCAAACACACTAGGTGACCATAGTATATAGGGAATAACCTTCCGAGGTTATACCTTATGGTCGCTTCGTTTAAGTAGTTGTATGATAGGTAGTTTATATGCCTTAGGTAAATTACCAAAATACCCCTTTGATGCCAGAATTCATTTTAAACATATGTAACATAACTTTTGACATCTAAACTGATTTGACAACAATATTAGACATGTTAAGGCATATGTTACTTGTCATAGGACTAGTTAGGCGGTCCGAACGCGTTTCACGCGAACGACGCGTTAAAGTAGCATAAGCTACCTAAACGGGTCGTAATGGGTCGTAAGCACTTATGTTAGGTTTCATTTAGTATGTAGGCTTTGTTAAACCATATTACACGAGTCTCCATACTCGTTTGGTTTACGAACCCTCATTCTATCCGATCCTCCGATATAGGTCCGGTTTATTAACATAGTTACCTATATTAGGTGCCGTTTGATTCCGTGATCTCTAGCATTGCTTGGTGGTTATCTTAGGAATTCTGAGCAATCTCAAGTGAGTACATAGACCCCTCTTTTACTGTTTTCCAAACTGTTTTGGGGTGAAACACATGTGCCTACTTGTTACTTTCATGCTTTCCTGTTTTCACATCATATACTTGCTATGTTCATTAGTACATTTATAGTACATGATTTCAATACATTTTATGCTATGTATGCCCATTGTGTGCATACTTAGTACATCACTTTACAATACATTTTATGCTATGTATGCCCATTGTGTGCATACTTAGTACATCACTTTACAATACATTTCATGCTATGTACGCCCATTGTGTACATACTTAGTACATTGTTTTATATTACATTTTATGCTATGTATGCCCACTGTGTGCATACTTAGTACATTGTTTTACATTACACTTATGCTATGTATGTCCATTACGTGCATACTTAATACATTGTTTTACATTGCATTTCTGTTGCATATGCTCATCCAGCATATAAACACATTATACTACATTTTGAACCGTTGTAACCATTTGACTATGTGAACTGTCGTAACCCTTTGATTATATGAACCGTTTGTAACTATTGAACCGTGTGAACCAGTTGTATCTGTTGACATGATTTACATTTGGCAATAGACATTTGACTATACATAAACATTTCTACAATTGTTAAACATTTTTACTTTGGTGGTTTGGTTTGAGTAAGTGATTTAAGTAACGAGGCGTATGTAATATGATACAAGCACGGTGGATACGCCGCTGGTACTTCCTATATATAAGTGTTTGTATGGTATCACATATTGTAGCGTTATTTGAATCATTTCAATTTGAGACATATAACATTTTATACAAATAACATACTTTTCACAAGACATTGATTTACAAACAACTTATCTTATACAAACTCATTTTACATGGTTATTCATTTAACCATACATTATTCTCTTATTTATACATATCATCTGATCTTATCGTTTTTCAAATGATTTACAAGACAAAGCAAATTACAAGGTTCATGACTAAACATTTTCTCAAACATAAGTCATGAATTCTGTTTTCACAAAACCTATGTATCTCACAGGCATTTTTATGCTGACGTACCTATTTTCACATGTGTTTTCAAGAGATGATGCATAGGACTTATCAAGACATACTTAGGCGGACTTGTGCCTTAGTGACTTAAAACGAGACAAGAACTAGTTAATTTATGTTATGTACTCTTTAGTTCTTGTTTAAAACAATGTAAACTTTCATGTTTGATTAATAAAACGAAACTTCAATTGCCATGGATTTGAAACAATTAATTCTGTTACAACACTCCCCGATGTTTCCGCCACGTTTGGTTGTTCCACGTGGTCGGGGTGTGACACCAGGGCAAAGAGCTAGGACGAATGAAACCCTTGTCCAAGAGCTCTTGAAGTTGCGTGGATAGTTCTTCTAACTCTGATGGGGCTAAACGATAAGGTGCGCGAGCTATAGGTGCTGCTCCAGGAGCTAGCTCGATTTAAAACTCGACTTAACGATGAGGCGGAAGACCAGGTAATTCCTCAGGAAATACCTTAGGAAAGTCGCGTACGATCGGGATGTCTTCTATCTTATTTTCCTTCATTGAGGTGTCAGTAACGAGAGCTAGAATAGCAGTGTGCCCCTTTCGTAAACACTTCTGGGCCTTAAGGAAAGAGATGATGCCCACAACAGCACCACTCTTGTTGCCACGAATGACGAGAGGTTCTTTACCAGGAAGAGGAATGCGGACGATTTTCTCCTTGCAAAGAATCTCTGCTCGATGTTGAGATAACCAATCCATCCCAATGATGTTGGTGCATTTATGTCTATCGCCTCCGTCAAGTCAGATCGTAGCAGAAACAATTTAATTCTAGACATTATATTGTTATATGTAGGAAAAGGCAAGGTGGTAATTCTGTAATTAATGAGTTCTCTCATTAAGCCCCTTGGCCTATAAATAGAACCTCATTAGGGTTAGAGATAAAGACTTTTGCACATTTGGAGATTTGGAGAGCTTGGAGCTACAGAGAGAAAGTGCAAAAGGTGATTCAAAGGTGAGATTCAAGGTGAAAAAAGAGGACCATGGCTGAAGAATTTTACAACACGTTCTACAAGGTGTTTACATCCGAATCGTCTGAAACGTCAACTGTCGCACCGAAAAGCATCTCAAAAGCAATAACAGAAAATATCAATCATGATAATTTTTATGGGACGCACTCAAAACCACCAAAGCTGGATAATATTGAAGACTATTCTTGGTGGAAGGAGCGTTTCATCAACTGGGCCAAAGCGTATGTGCACGAGAGCTGGTTTTGTTTAGAGTTTGGATATGATAGACCTGTCAATGACAAAGGCGAAGAAATCCCACTCAAGAGCTTAACCACTGATGACAAGAAAAACTTCTCATATGAACAGAGAATGATTGCTCTAATCCAATCATCGATTAGAGATGACATTTTTGCATTACTTGAACATGATGGGTCATCAAAATCTGTTTGGGAAGCTTTAAGGATTAAGGCTGAGGGGGGGGGGGGTAAACAAATAAAGAAAAATAAAATTGCTTTGTTAAAGAAAGAGTTTGATTTGTTTGATAGTCTAAAAGGAGAGTCGGTGAGGCAAATGATTGAGAGATTTTGTCATTTAAAAATTGAGCTTGATAGGTTTGGAATAGTAAAAACACGGGAGGAAATTATAGATAAAATCATTGAAGCGTTACCAAGAGCTGATCAGTCGCAAACGTTCGTGTTTATTCTAAAAAATGATGTTTTATATGATTCAATTACTCTTGATGTGCTGATTGAAAAGGTTGAAACTCATGAGCTTGAATTGCAGAAACAGAGCAAGATGAACAGTTCTTCACATCAACAGAATGTTGGTCTTTATTACAAAGGTAGCATACCTTCGGTGAAAGTTGGTGAATCACCAAAGACATCATTTAGTGTTGAAAAGACAAAAGAACCAGAGAAAGGCTCATCTAGCTATAATTCGGGATATCATTCATCTTCTGCAAAAGCAAATCCTGAAGAATCAGAAGAAATTCTCTGCAACATTGCTTTGAAACTGAAGAATTCTCCGGCTATGAGCATCAATGCAGCAAAACAACAAATGAGTTTTCTGGCATCTGTCCTGGAATCATATGAAGGTCTAGTATCTAGAAAAATTGGAAACTCAGAACTGACAAAGGAAGATTACGACTAGATCAATCCAGCAGAAATGGAACTCATTGACATACGCTGGTGTTTAGCAAGTTGCATTCGAAGAGCTCAGAGGTATATGGAGATTACTGGGAAGCAGTCAATAGGTGGTCCGTCAACAAAGCTGGGATTCGATAAATCCAAAGTGACCTGCTTCAAATGTAAGCAAAAAGGTCATTTCAAAAGAGAATGCAAAAATTCTGAAGTTGACGAAACTGTGAAACCTTTCAATGATGATTATTACCGAAAGGCGAATTACCATCGTAGCAAAGAAGAGCCGAAACTGATTGAAAATAATCCCAAAGAGAAGTCAAGAGCATGTGTAGTAATCCATGATGATGAAGGGTTTGACTGGAGCGAATTCCTTCCAGAAGATGATCTTGTTGATAACCGTCTCACAGCTCATGGCAGAACTGTATCATAGAGCAAATATCGTGCTTTCGTTGCTGAAATCAAGGAGAAAACATGAGAAGAGATTCTGAAAGAGAAAACTTACAGAGAAAGATGTATCGTTGGATACATAATTGAGGATATGGAAAAAGAGTATGAAGAAGCAAGAAGCAATAAAAGATGGGACAAGAAGCGAGAGTGTTATGTAAATAGGGATGGTGAACCAGTCGTTCATCCAAAGGAAGTGGTTTTTGATGAAGTTCTTGCAGTAATTCCTCTATCTGGCGAATACTACTCAAATGTTGAAAAGGATAAACACTATAAGAAAAAGCTAGATAAAATCATCAGAGATGCCATGACATCGAGTCTGAGAAAGAGGGATGAAGAAAGAATGAAGAAGAATGTTGATGAATTGGTAACTGATTTGAAAAAGGTTGCTGAAAATGAGAAAGTGGAAGATGAGAAAGAAGAAGAGAAAGTGATAAAAGAAGTTATTGAAGAAAAAGCTGTTACCGAAGAACAGCAAAATGAAGAAGTTCTGAAGAAGAAAGGAGAAGAAGAAAGGAGAAGAAAAAGTGAAGATAGAAAACTTGGTTGAAGAGACTGAGAGTTTGGATGTTGGTGATGATGTTGATGCTGGTGATCAGAAGAAAGAAGAAGCCGATTAGATAGAGACAGCAGAAAAAGCCGAGGTGCCAATCACTAAGGTAAAAACTGATTCTGAAATCTTAAACAGAAATGTTGAACAGTGCAAGAAATGTATGGAAACGTGCAGTGCTTGTACTAAAAATGATGAAAAGTTCAGAACAATAAATCTAGAATTTAATAAAATCGAAGAAGTTTTCAAAAATAAATGCAAAGAAATGTTAGAAAATGAAAAAGTAACACAAAAGTGCAAAAGTTTAGAAAAAGAAAATGAAATTTTGAAAGATAAGGTTTCGAAAATAACAGAAGAGTGTTTACAAAAAGAAAATGCTTTTCAAGAAATGAAAAAGGAATATGATTCAATAAAATTGGCATATCACCAAAAGAGTCATATGAAGATGTGAAGACTCAAATGAAACTTGTTCAATCCAGATTGAAATATTGTTCTGAAACAACTGATACGCTTAAGCGACAGTATTCAATAAAGCAACAAGTTGTAAACTTTTACATTGAGGATGTTGCTAAGCTAAAGCGTCAAATAGCCGATTTAGAACAGGATAACAACAAGTTAAAAAGTTATCATGCGTCATCATATGTGCTTGAAAGAATTTTCAACATAAAACCGGGTGATGATGATTCTGAGAAAAACAAAAAGGGTATTGGTTCTGAGTATCATCAAGTTCCTCCACCGGAAAAGTTTGCATTTTATGATGATGAGAAAGTCGAAAAAGCTTTCAACATGGTCGATCAATTGCCAGATAACATTGACGTAACCTATTCCAAATCTGATGATTCAAGTGATTCAGAGGTGGTAGGTAAGGTCATTGAAAGTGTGTTGAAAGAAGAGTCGGTTGAAACAGGTAAATCTGAATCACAGGATGAAAATGAAGGTAGTTTTCATGAAGAATATCTGAAAAACTCAAAATCTAAGAAAAAATTGAATGAAGATTCAAAAGGATTGGTTTATACCATGATTGGATCGGACAAATTATTCTTAGATATTGTATTCCCGATTCAGAATGTGATTTCAGAAAAGATTGATAAAGTTTTCAAAATGGTTGAAATTGAAAAATCTGAAATTTCAAAGTTTGCTGGAAAAGGTCACAAAACTTTTTATAACAAAGCTGGTTACAAAAAGAAAAACATGAAGGCTGGGTTGGGTTATAAGAAGAAACAAAGTTGGAAAAGAAATGAAACGCCAAATTATCAAACAAAAATGAATTTTGTTCACGGAACAAGTTCCGAAGAAGAGAAAGAACTCAAATTTAGACGACAGTCTAATGAAGAGTTCTATGCTCAGAAAAAGCAACAACAACAGGTCAAAGATGTGTCCAAGAGAACATGTTTCAAATGTGATAAAACAGGACATCTTATTCGCAAGTGTCCAAATCTGAAACCTGTTGGTGTTGAGACGAAAAAGAAGAGTGATGATGTTGAAAAACAGAAATCCGAGGATGTGAAACAAAGGTCAACCAGATTTGATTCAAAACAAACTTGGAGGTACAATACAAACAAGTTTGCTTCGAATCAAACTTGGAAGTCAAACCCGAATAGGTTTGATTCAAGACAAACCTGGAATTCTCACATACCCAGATTTAGAACAACACAAAATTGGAAAACAACTGTCGATCCTAGGAAACCAAATAAGTTTTGGAAAACAAAAGTTGTTGAAAATCAAAATGTTCAAAAAGATTCACATTTTTACAAAAGAAGTGCGTCTAAAGGACAAACTTGGGCTGAAAAGAAACAAAAGGTTTCTGTGAGTGATAATCGGAATGAAAATACATGTGTGAAAAATGATAAAGAATTTCCGAAGTTGAATGAATCATATTGTGTTGAAATGCCTAAGGTCAAACAGACCTGGGCTAACTTGTTCAAATAATTGAGTAATTTGAATGTGCAGGTGTTCCTGAAGACAACTGAATGTCAACAAGAGGAGTGTCGGAGCAGCCTGGCAAGAGAAGAAGAGGCTGCTGGTCCCTGCGACTGTTAAACAGGGAGTTTGTTTGATTTTTGTACATAAATAAACAATATTTCAAAAACCCTAAAAAATTGAAAATTTAAAAACCAAAAATATGTTTTTATTTTGTCAAAAATTTGAAAAATCAAAAATATGTTTGTTTTTAAATTTTGTCAAAAAATTCAAAAATCCAAAAATGTTACTAGAATATGCCGAAACCCTCAGGGCGGAACAAACATGATTACTTTCACAAGATTGAAAAACGGTTTTCAAACTGTCGAAAATCAATGGGTTGTAAATCATGAGGGTATATTTTCTGCAAAATAGAGCATGAAAAACAGAAAATGGATGGCGAGACAAAGCTATCAGTGTCGGATTGTCAATTTTTCTTTAAGTATTTTTAATTTTAGGGGGAGTAAGAAATTGTCAGAAAATCCAAAAACATTAGAAAACTTGAAAAATCCAAAAACATGATAAAATTCAAAAATGATTTTTTGTGTAAAAAGAGGAAATGATAGTACATCAGTAGACAATCACAGTACGCTAAAGAATGGAAAGTTAAATGTGATAAATGGTCTCACTGATGATATGCCAGTAGGTTTTTACACGCCTAGTAGATTGCTTTCGAGATATAAACCTAAATATCAATACTTACTTATCTCGTGGGGAACATCTCTCGGATATATGGGTAACCCCCGAAATCTTGTTTGAGAGATTGCCTGATTCTGAGATAGTAGGTCTTTATACTATTTGATATCTGGGGTATTATACCTGGTCTTCTGATATTGCGGAAGCAATGGCCTAGACCTCGTATAATACTTTACGCGCTTTAAAAAGATTACCCTCTGCACAAAAATTGAAAAAATATCGAAAGATATGAATCAATTGTAGTTGAAGAAAAGATTCTCTAAAGGGAACACACCTAAAGTCGAGCCTTCATCTCTTTGACTGAACGGGGACATGCGAATAAGTTAAGTCCTTAAAACACTAATTCCGTATCTCGAATCAATTGAACTTTGTGTGAAAATTTAAGTGGATCAGTATACTGACAATCTAAGTGAATCGTTTAGAACTTAAAGTGCTTAAAGCTCAACGGTACTAGTGATCTGTCATAAACTGATATGATCCTCTGACGCAAACTCAAACAAAAATATTGTCTGTAAATATGTATGTAAATATTTCTTTACTGCTTTATGTTTCAGAAAAATACAAAAGGATTTTGATTTCTGCTTTATTTTCGACAACCGATGTCTGAATGCTGAGTTTCAAAATCTAAGTATGCTGATCGTGTTTCTGAAAATAAACAAGTTCATTAATTTGAAACTTGTAGTTTTAAAATCAAAAATCAATAACAGTTTGTGAAGTCTCCAAGGTCATTAAATTGGACTTGGATCATTAACTGTGAGGGATTTGGATACTTAATTTGTAAAATTTGTTGTATAAGAGCCAGTTTTCGATCCTGGTCGCTGAAACTGCCAAATCTATGAAGTTTATTGATAGGGGGAGAGAATCAAGTAATCCTAGATATATTCATATTATTATATTTGGAGAGCCAGGTTACGATTCCTGGATAACTGAAAATGCTTTCACTGTAAAAAATATTTTAGCATATGTTGAGAGAGCCAGGTCATCAATCCTGGACATTCAAAACATTTTCACTTATAAATGTTTGAGGTTTGCAGATGAAAGTACCAGACTATGATCCCGATAGCCGAGTCTAAGGGGGAGTCTGAAGACGAGCTCAACGCAAGGGGGAGCGTGCATTCAAGGAGCCAGGTAACTATCCCGGAGGATCTTGTAACTGGAAATCCAGGTGTCGATCCCAAAAGCACGGAAGCTTGACGAAAGGGGGAGCCTGAAGAAAGAGTCTACTGAAAGGGGAGCTGAAGCTGAAGACAGATCCACGGGGATTCTGTTCAAGGAAGAAGGAGTCTACGTTGATGAAATCGTGTTAAAGCTTCAAGAAGACTCAGAGAGAGAGAGAGAGAGAGAAAGACAAGACGCTATGAAATTGACTGCGACAATATCCAAGGGGGAGTCTGTTGGTGCATTTATGTCTATCGCCTCCGTCAAGTCAGATCGTAGCAGAAACAGTTTATTCTAGACATTATATTGTTATATGTAGGAAAAGGCAAGGTGGCAATTCTGTAATTAATGAGTTCTCTCATTAAGCCCCTTGGCCTATAAATAGAACCATTAGGGTTAGAGATAAAGACTTTTGCTCATTTGGAGACTTGAAGAGGTTAGAAGCTAGAGAGAGAGAGTCTAGAGAGAGAAAGTGCTCAAGGTGATTCACGGTTCTTGTATCTTTTCAGATCTATCAATCGAATCACAGATTATATTACGTCTTGTGTGTTCGGTCACGTTCGTGTACGGATTTCGCACGTTACACGAGTCGGTTCGCAATCGTTCGGGAGTCAAAAAACGGTCCTACAAATGACGACGTCGAAGCTACCAAGAACGATAGGGATAAGGTCGATAGAGAAGGTCTGACCAGCTAAGACGAGATTACAACCCTTAACTATGTGTGTGGCCTCAAGACTTTTACCGTTTGCTAGTTCTACAATGTGTTTGGTGTTTAAGGGAATTGGGGTACGCTTAAGCATCTAACTAACTTTCAAGGACACATAACTAGTATCGACACCCGAATCGAATAAAACAAAAACAAAGAAATCATCCAATAGGAACTTACCCGCCACAACGTTGGGATCGTTCCTCGCATCACCCTGACCAATCACAAAAGCACGTCCCCTAGCACCATTGCCATCATTGATATCCCTATTGTTGTTCCCATTTCCCTGGTTGTTGTTTTTGTTCTGATTTTGGTTCAGCTGGGGACAGTCTCTTTTGAAGTGGCCCTCAGCACCACACTGGAAACATCCTTTGTTATTACCCTGCTGTTGCTGCTGCTACTGGCGCTGGTTCTGTGGAGTCTGCTGCTGCTGGCGTCTCTGATTAGCAGGATAAGGACTCCTACAATCTTTGGCTTCATGACTCGGTTTGTTACATCTCTGACAGTTGCCCTTGCTACATGGCCCGCTGTGGTGCAAGTTACATCGATTGCACTAAGGGTGGCTTCCCCTGTATCCACCCTGACCTTGATTACCAGAGGATTGCTGACTAGGGCTCTTGTAGTCGTCAGTCCTTCGCTGCTGGGACTGAGACTGAACAGAAGTTGAACCCTTGCTTGAATTTCTATCCCATTTGCATTTGTTGTCGCTAGGAGCATCAGGAGTAGTGGTAGCACTAATGCGCTTTGGCAGTTTGTTCTACTCGACTGCCTGATTGGTGAGGCGGTGGGATAGTCGTATAACCCGCTGAATGGTAGGGAGGTTAGCTGAAGTCACCATGCTCTGAATCTTTGGCACTAAACCTTTGATGTAAAGCTCAATACGTTTATAGGGAGGATCTACCATGGTAGGACATAAAGCTGCTAATTCATTCGATCTCTTCATATACGCCTCGATTTCAGACCCCGTCATCTTCAAATTGTAGAACTCCACTTCTAGCTTGTGAATGTCATCACGATGACAATACTCTTCTTTGATCAGATCCTTAAAGTCATTCCATGGGGTGGCATTAGCAGCGGCCAACCCTAGCATTTGCACTTGTGCGTTCCACCAAGTGAGCGCACCACTTTCAAGAGTTCCCATAGCAAATTTCACCCTACTAGCCACAGGGCATTCACACATCTCGAATACAGATTTGATCTTATCGAACCAGTGGAGGAGACCCACGGCTCCTTCAGTGCCGTCAAAGGTACTTGGTCGACAGTCCATGAAGGTCTTGAATGTACACACCCGGGGCTGAGCATTCTGACCTGTTGTGCGAGAAAGAAAGGATAAGGTTAAGCACGAGAGTAGGTTCACGAGAGTAGGATCTAAACATCCTAGGATAGGTCGAAATGGCAGGTTATACTTCCTGCTTGAGCTACTACGAGTGCCTCAGCAACTCGTTCATTGATTAGAGTCGTCAGTTGGGCTTGAGTCAAGTTCAGATGTCCACTCATGATCTTCACATCGAAGTAAACACAAGTGAGAAAGGTGTAGCGAAAGTGCGTAAGTATGGGATGACGGAATGGAGTGAGCACGAAAGGTTTCAAGCAACAGTTGTTACGCTAATTTAGCATACCATGATCAATGCACTATTTAAACTAGCAGGCAGGCAATACAAACATAAACCATATCACTTACAGTGTTGAGTCTTGCACATGGAGCGAAGTGTCGTTGTGGATCGTTGGGCACCGTATAGGTTATAGTTTGGTTTTGTCAAAAAGCTTTTCCCTTTTTAAAACCAAGTTCACTATAACCAATGGCTCTGATACCAATCTGTCACACCCCCAAAATCCACCAGCGGAGTATCACCGCAGGAGGCGTGACTGACCAGGATCAAACCACCAATCATATTGAACAATGTATTAAAGTAAATATAAAACCAACCAAGAATATAATTGGTGTCTAAAACAAATTAACTAAGTTCAAGTTATCAGCGGAAGCATAAAGTTTAAAACCAAAACATAAGTTTAAAGTTCAAATGTTTAACATGGAACTCAACAGTCCATGTCCCACAACGACCTCGACCTCCTGTGCAAGCTCCATCTAAGCACCTAACGACCTGCAAGGCATATAGTAACGAATCAACAACAAAGTTGAGCGAGTTCACAGTTGGGTGTTCGTTTTAAGTTGTTTCAAAAACATAGGTTTCCTTTAGCTGGCTTACTTGCCGTGGGGGTTACCCCATAGTTTAAAAAAAACATGATTAATCCTTTCCTTTTACTCTGGCTCCCAGCCGTGGGGGCTACCCCATGAATATCCCATTAGACCCGTTACCATATCGACTACTGACTGAGAAAGTTGGGTGCCCTAAGTCAATGTCTATCATCATTGACGTGCCCAGATCCATTAGTCCACTCCCGTCCTCTGCGGCACGGTGTGAGGCTTGTCAAACCTAATAGATCTATTTAACTAATAACCCGTTCGCCCTTGGCCCGGCGATTAAGTCGATATAAAAATGAGGGACTTAATGATAGAGTTTTTGGTCTAGTATCAATGTTGTCACCCTTCAGTTAAGAGGGTGGGGGTACGTGTCCCATACAAGGAGATCACGCAGGTTCCAATGTTGTCACCCATCAATTAAGAGGGTGGAGGTACGTATTCTAACCAAGGAGAATACGCAGGTTTCCTTTCAATCATTTACCCAATCCCAACCACCGGGAATCCCATGCCTTGTAGAAAGTGTGAACTCACCTTAGGTTAGCTCGACAGATAAACAAAAGGTCAATCGAGCTGCTAGTGGTCAACCACGTCCTAACATTGTTACCATACAAGTTAGGTCTAGGTTAAAGTAGTGCACGTAAGTTTACACATAAGCTAACAAGTTACGAACACATAACGATCTTAGCAAACACGTAGAATCATGGCAACTAGTTAACCTACACTTGACATGTTAAACAGTAGCATACAGTCCACATAAAATAACCCAACTTGTGCGACTCGAGTGATTAGGCCGTTATGGTTGTGCAAGCCCAACCATCTTGTGCGATCCAAAGGATAAAGCCCAAAGGATGATCGGCCCAACCTGTTGTGCGAACGGCACAACTTGTGCGATCCACAATGGGTTGTGCGATTAAGTCCAAACCCGGCCCAACAACAAATGCAATCCAAAACTTATACGGCCCAAACATTTAAACAAACACTTATCTTGTGTGGCCTAACATCTTGTGCGATCAGCACAACCTTGTGCGATCCACAAGATGTTGTGCGATTGAGCTTAAAGAGGTTATACGATGTGCTTTAACAGTTGTACTTTATGAAATTCCTAACTTGTGCGACTGGCCTTGTGCGACTGGCCTTGTGCGATTAGTTTTATGTTTCCTAAAATCATGCAATCCGTTTCTCTATTATAACAGTTTCCATATTTGTAATCAATCGATCAACACAATCAACAGTTTCTACCCAATCCATTATTCGATCAAAACAAGGTTTTTATCCATTAGTTCCTATGAACCCTAAGAAAATCATTTGTTTCGTAACAATAACTTATCATTAAATTTTCAGATTATTGGTTTCAAATCATCATGCAATACTTCATGCTCGATCATATAATTGATCCGAATACACATACATACAGCCGATTACATCCATTCGGTTCTTAATTATCTAGATCAACATCAAGGCATTTATCAATCCCTAAATCATTGTGTAGAATCATATAGACCACAACATCATCTAACATACAAACAATAGTAAAATACTAACCGGTTTGAAGGTAGAACAAAGGTTGTTTCGAACAAGAAAGTCTTTGAGAAAGGAGATGTTGTCGTCAGTCTTCGAAGGAGAGAAAGAGAGAATAGGGTTTGTGTGTTTGAGTGTTTTGTGAGTTATGAGGATTATGCTGAACCCTCCTATTGCTAAACGTATAAGGGGATGGGCCAAACCCAACATGGGTTGCCCTTTCGGGTCAACCGTTCGAATAATAGTGTGGGCCGAGAGGGTTGTGCGATTGGATTTATTGTGTGCGGCCCAAGGATGTTGTGAGATCGGGTAGTGTTGTGCGACCAAGAGATGTTATATTCCTACTCATAATACAATCACACATAACACATAACATGCAACTTATATTCATTCATTAAAACCAACATATCAAATAATCACATAAAGTTCACATACGTTATATCGCAGTACAAATGAGAGTTCTGAAATACGAGTTGTCATATCATCCCCAGGTTGATAGAAATTTCGTCTCAAAATTTAGTACGTAGTTACTGAGGAAGCTAGTTAGGTTGTGTGGTTTCCTGGTTTTCCTGGGGTGTCACATCCTTCCCCCGTTGGTTTGGAATTTCATCCCGAAATTCCGCAGTAGCTTCTGCCTCAGTAGTGGTCTAACTTTTCTCGAATAATTGGGGATACTTGTGTTTCATTTGATCTTCTCGTTCCCAGGTAAACTCTGGGCCACGATGGGAGTTCCAACGAACTCGAACAACGGGTATCCTAGTACGTTTGAGAGCCTTAACTTCTCGGTCCGTAATTTCTACTGGTTCATAGACGAATCGCAACTGATCGTCGATTGTGAGTTCCTTGAAAGGAACTATGAGGGTCTCATCTGACAGACACTTCTTCAGATTCGACATATGGAATACGTTGTGAACTCCACTGAGTTCTTTAGGTAGATTCAATATATACGCCACTTTGCCAATTTTCTCAGTGATTTCAAAAGGTCCGACATAACGCGGATTTAGCTTGCCTCATTTACCAAAGCGAACCACACCTTTCCAAGGTGAGACTTTAAGTAGCACTCGATCCCAAACCTGGAAGTCGAGCGGTTTCCTACGCATATCAGCATAGCTTTTCTGACGGTTACGATCTGCCACCATTCGTTGTCGTATTTGGGTAATCTTTTCCGCCGTGTCGACGACGAGCTCTGGGCCAGTGATTTGGCTGTCACCAACTTCTGCCCAGCATAAGGGTGATCAACATTTCCATCTATACAAAGCCTCGAACGGAGCATCCTGGATGCTAGTGTGGTAACTATTGTTATACGAAAACTCTACCAAAGGTAGGTGTCTTTCCCAGCCGTTACCAAAGTCGATTACACATGCTCGAAGCATGTCTTCGAGAGTTTGGATGGTGCGTTCAGACTGCCCATCCGTCTATGGATGGTATGCTGTACTCATGTCTAGACGCGAACCAAAGGATTTGTGCATTGCCTGCCACAAATCAGATGTAAAACGTGGATCACGATTTGAAATGATGGAAGTTGGTACCCCGTGCCTCAAAACTACTTCCTTCAGGTAGATGTCTGCTAAAGTAGAGAACTTATCCGTTTCCATGATAGCCAGGAAGTGTGCAGACTTGGTTAGTCGATCCACTATCACCTAAATGGTATCGTTTCCTCGTTGAGATCTAGGTAAGCCAGTAACAAAGTCCATGGAAATTTGCTCCCATTTCCATGTCAGGATCTCTGGTTGTTGAAGTAGGCCTGATGGTTTCTGGTATTCGACCTTGACCCTAGCACAGGTCAAACATTTACCAACATAGATTGCTATGTTAGTTTTCATGTGGGGCCACCAGTACGTAGCTTTGAGATCGTGGTACATCTTATCAGAACCAGGATGTACTGAGTAACGAGACTTGTGTGCTTCATCCATCACAAGCTCACGTAGATTACCATAGAATGGAACCCAGATGCTCCCCACTAAGTAGTAAGCACCGTCTTCCTTTAGTTCTAACCGTTTCTCCAATCCTCGCAGGGACTCAGCCTTTATGTTCTCTTCTTTCAATTCTTCGACCTGAGCATCATGAATTTGGGCAGGAAGACTAGAGTGAATAGTAAGCTGTGACGCACGTACATGCTTAGGTTTGGTTTCCTTTCGACTGAGGGCGTCAGCCACAACATTGGCTTTGCCTGGATGATACTTGATTGCACATTCGTAGCCGTTAAGGAGTTCGACCCATCGACGTTGTCGCATGTTCAACTCCTTCTGATCGAAGATATGCTAGAGACTCTTGTGATCAGTGTAAATGGTGCACTTGGTACCGTACAAGTAATGTCTCCATATATTAAGAGCAAACACCACTGCTCCCAACTCCAAGTCGTGAGTAGTGTAGTTCTTTTCGTGAACTTTAAGTTGGGGAGATGCGTAAGCAATGACTTTCTCACGTTGCATCAACACACAACCAAGTCCTTCGATTGACGCATCAAAATAAACCACAAAATCGTCTGTGCCTTCAGGCAATGAGAGAATAGGTGCGCTACAAAGCTTAGACTTCAGCTGCTGAAATGCGGATTCCTTAGCATCACCCCAACGGTAGGTGACACCCTTCTGAGTAAGAACAGTAAGAGGCTGCGCAATCTTTGAGAAATCCTTGATGAACCTTCTGTAGTAACCCGCTAAACCCAAGAATTGACGAATTTCAGTTGGTGTTCGAGGTGCAGGCCAATTCCTGATTGAGTCAACCTTGGATGGATCAACGTGAATCCCATCCTTATTAACCACGTGGCCTAGGAAATGGACTTCACGAAGCCAGAAGTCACATTTCGAAAATTTAGCATAGAGTTGTTCTGCTCGAAGAAGTTCCAGAATGAGTCGCAGATGACACTCGTGTTCCTCCTGACTCTTGGAATAGATCACGATGTCGTCGATGAATACAATAACAAACTTATCCAAGTAAGGTTTGCACACTCGATTCATAAGATCCATGAAGACCGCAGGTGCATTTGTCAACCCAAAAGGCATAACCAGGAACTCGTAGTATCCGTAACGAGTCATGAATGCTGTCTTAGAGATGTCCTCATCTCGGACTCTCAGCTGATGATAGCCTGATCTTAGATCAATCTTAGAGTAGAAGCTCGACCCTTGCAACTGGTCGAACAGGTCATCTATACGAGGAAGATGATAACAATTCTTCACCGTCACCTTGTTGAGTTCATGATAGTCAATGCACATTCGAAAGGTACCGTCTTTCTTCTTCACAAACAAGACTGGAGCTCCCCAGGGCAAAGAGCTAGGACGAATGAAACCCTTGTCCAAGAGCTCTTGCAGTTGCGTGGACAGTTCTTCTAACTCTGATGGGGCTAAACGATAAGGTGCGCGAGCTATAGGTGCTGCTCTAGGAGCTAGCTCGATTTGAAACTCGACTTGACGATGAGGCGGAAGACCAGGTAATTCCTTAGGAAATACCTCAGGAAAGTCGCGTACGATCGGGATGTCTTCTATCTTCTTTTTCTACCGCACAAAACGCACAAGCGTACATGCATAAGCTAAATTTCTAATATCATGTTAAAACTTAACATATTTTCACATTCTCATATTTAAATCACATAACACATTTTAACACATAAGGTTTACCCATGATTTTTACCCATACTAGTGTACATTGAAAAATGCATATTTTGGCGATTCGGTAACGGTTTCAGGCGTCGGAAGTCACGTGTGACTAACCAAACACCAAGTAAACTTAAAACTAGTAAAAATACTTATTTTTAAACTAAAAATATCAGTTTACTTACTGATCTAAATCAGTTTTATAAAAAATCACTTGAAAAGCCGATTTTTGACCGTTTTAACGCATAGTTTTGCGTTAAACGTTACTATAATCATCCCAACTCAAAACGACTTGATATTTTAACACAACACATTTTATTTACTGATTAAAATAGTGGTTATAATCAGATTACTGCAATTTTTGTGCAAGTCACATAAATTATGCGATTTCACGTATTTTACAACTTTTAATGCACCAAGTACAACATGCAAAGCTAGCAAACATTATGACAAAGTTATATATCACTAAACACTTTAAAAAAACTTTATTTTAGTGTTTATAATCTGCTCAAAATTTATTTTTACTAAATCATACTCAAATCACCTTTTTAAGATCACATATCATCATGCATGTCTAAGTATATGCATCTAGTATACCCATATCATAACATCATCATCCAACATGATCTTAAATGCATCAAAAGACCATATTTAAGTCAATTTCATATAAATCAAAATATATCCATTTCATTATCACCAAATCGTTTTCACATAAATGCAAACATTCCTTCATTTATTTATATGTGACAAAACTTTGTATATGCATACATTTATTCATATACATATACGACATATACACACACATATGAACTTCCAAAAGTTCACCTTACATCACATTCATCTCAAATCACAAGAATTCTTTTAGAACCTTCTTTTATGACATCTTTTTAACACATGCATGTATCCATCTTTCAAGAATCTAATCATCAATAAATCATTTAACAAAGATCAAAACACAACTAAACACACACATAGCCATAACTTTCGGCCATACATACACACATATATACACTCATTTCCATTTTGTTTAAAATCTTGTTCTTTGCTTGTTACAAGTTTGTGATTTATTCCAAGTTCAAGAGAAACCATCTAACATCTCCATTATCACTAAAAATCAAGAATGTGATTTTTAAAAATAGGTTTATACCTTCAAGGTTTCTAAGTGGGTTTTTGAGAAAAGATGGTGATATGAGACTTGTTCTTGCTTGAATCTTGTTTGAAATCACTTCCAAACCTCCTTACAAGCTTGAAATCACCATGAATGGCCTTTGAATCTTCATGAAAAGGTTTGGAATTTTTTTAATGTGTATGTTAGAGGGGGTTTCGGCCATGAGGTTCAAGAGGGAAGAGAGAGAGTGACTTTTGATCTTTTATTGAAGAAGATGGAGTGTTTAAAGGTTCTAATGATTATGTACAAGACACAAGATCCACTTGTCATGTTCTCACAATTCCAAGAAGAGGTGGGCATCCCCCTAGCCGCCACCTCTCTTTCTCCTTCCTATATACACACATAATTCTATACATACATATGTAAATTTGTGTTAAAACAGGTATTTTACTGTATACCAGGTATTTTATCTAGCGTTTTAATCCCGTTTTAGTGCGTTTTAAATTATTTTTATCATTCTATAAAAATAATAACTCAAAATTACTACTGAAATAATTACCAGTTGCCTTGACTGGCTGCGTTGATAGTATTTTGTTTAATTCGCGCAGTATCTGTCACACCCCGACCACGTAGAACATACAAAACGTGGCGGAAATATCGGGGAGTGTTGTAACAGAATTAATTGTTTCAAATCCATGGCAATTGAAGTTTCGTTTTATTGATTAAAAGTGTTACTATGTCTTAACAAACAAAGAAATTACAACATAATTAACTAGTCTTGCATCTTTTATTGTCACTAAAGCCCAAGTCTGCCTATGTGTATCTTGATCATCTTATGCAACAGCTCCTGAAAAACACATGTGAAAATAGGTACGTCAGCATAAAAATGCCTGTGAGATACATAGGTTTTGTGAAAATAAGATTCATGACTTATGTTTGAGAAAATGTTTAGTCATGAACCTTGTTATTTGCTTTGTCTTTTAAATCATTTGAAAAACGATAAGATCAGATGATAAGTATAAATAAATGTAAGGTTAAATGAATAACCAAGTAAAATGTGTTTGTATAAGATAAGTTGTTTATCAATCAATGTCTTGTGAAAAGTATGTTATTTGTATGAAATGTTCTATGTCTCAAACTGAAATGATTCAAATAACGTTACGACATGTAATACCATACAAACACTTATATATAGGAAGTACCAGCGGCGTATCCACCATGCTTGTATCATATTACACACGCATCGTTACTTAATCACTTAATCAAACTAAACCAAACTATCAAAGTGTTCATGTCAAGATGTAAATCATGTCAAAATGTCTATGTCAAATATCCATGTCAAATGTCTATGTCAAATATCCATGTCAAATGTCTATGTCAAATATCCATGTCAAATGTTTATAATTTAAAAGTAGTCAAGTAATGTATAACCAAAATGATATGTATGGTAAGTAAAATTAAGACTACTTAAACCATAAGTAAAAATGTACAAAAAAAAGTATTGAAGTAAAACTTGGTTTAAATCAAAGTTATGTTTTGTAGAATAATGCATGCTTTACTGATACAAACACTTATGCAGTATGTTAAACGCAAACATTCAAGCCTTGAGACAGCCGGATAACTATGTAAAAGTGAGTTATCAAAAGAATAGCGGCGTAGCAAAGGTTAATGAATGTTATATAGACCCGTTAAACAAACCAAATGTCATACCAAAATGTAAGCATGAGATGAAGATAATGTACCTAGTATGCTAGAGTAAACATACAAGGTAGAGCTGTAAAACAATGTGTCCATATGTTACTGGAACATATGCAACAGAGATGCAATGTAAAATGATGTACTAAGTATGCTAAGTTAACATACAAAGCAGAAAAGTCATGTAAATCAATGTGCTTAGCATGTTATCAGTCAACATACATAGCAGAAAAGTAATGAAATCATGTACTATAATGTACTAAAAAACATAGTCGGTATATGATGTGAAAACAGGAAAGCAGGAAAGTAACAAGTAGGCACATGTGTTCCACCCCAAAACAGTTTGGAAAACAGTAAAAGAGGGGTCTATGTACTCACTTGTGATTGCTCAGATGTCTAAAGATAATCACCAAGTAACGCTAGAGATCTCGGAATCAAACGGCACCTAGTATAGGTAACTATGTTAATAAACCGGACCTAAATCGGAAGACTGGGTAGCATTAGGGTTTGTAAACCAAATGAGTGTAGGAACTCACGTGATATGGTTTAACAAAGCCTACATGCTAAATGAAACTTAACCTAAGTCTTATTGACCCATTATGATCCGTTTAGGTAGCTTATGCTACTTTAACGCGTCGTTTGCGTGAAACGCGTTCGGACCGCCTAACTAGTCCTATGACAAGTGTTATATGCCTAAACATGTTACATAATCAGTTATGTGACAAAAGTTTAGGTTACATATGCTTAATTACCAATTATACATGAAAAGGGTATTCTGGTAATTTACCTAAGGCATATAAACTACCTATCATACAACTACTTAAACGATGTGACCATAGGGTATAACCTCGGAAGGTTATTCCCTACCTACTATGGTCACCTAATGTATTTGGTCTGATCCTAATGATCGACCAAATGGGTCGAGTTCGAAGGTATAGGCGATTTATCAGATCGCCTACCCTACGACCCTAGACAACGTGGTAATCAGTGGGCATAGTCCCAAGGGACTATGACCAACGTGATTACACTCACGTTGCGAAGTTCAAACGAACTTCGCATTGACCATTACTGGTCAACGCTGAAAGTCAAACAAAGTTTGACTTTCTGACTCGAAAAGCAATAAAATAAGGAAAAGAACGAAAGAATACTTACGAAGGGTCCCCGAATGCTAATCTCGATCCAAGAACTCAGGTATGAAACAATGGTTTCAACTTAGAGCTCTCAAATCAAGATTCTAGTGAGAAATGAAGTTGGGGATGGATGGGTATTTATAGTAAATGGTCCACCGTTAGGATCGTTTGTCGAATATCGTGCCTTAATCTCATCCGTACACTTGTCGGAACCTTATGGTGGCTTAAAATGGTTCTTATCCGCTGACTAGACGATTGAGAACTTGTGGTTGAGAATCGAACAGCTGGGACCTGCTGTTAAAAACATTGAATCTGGTCTGGGAGTTGCCTTACGGACCGTAAGGTTATGGATGTTGAGGTCCGTAAGCTTATTTTGGCAGAATTACAGTTTTGGTCCCTGTTGTGTAATAAGGCCATTTTTGACACGTTTAAGGCCCGTTAACCTCATTTCAAAGCTCTAAAATGAAGTTAAAGTATAGGGAACTTAAAATGTGCTCAAAAATATCTCGGATGTCGGTTCGTTTAACCGTACGGTTGCGATGTTCGGTTAATTACGACGGAATACGCATAAGCGCGAAAAACGATCCAAATGACGCGACGAATGGATTTTTCTTATGGCGAACACTAAAATATAATATAGTCATGCTCACATAAATTTTTGGATGTCCGGATGTATTCAGAACGTAAGTTATGCGCGAAAATGCAAACTTGTGCACTTTTTGACACTTTTAGTCCCTAAATGTCCCAAAAGTTTATTTTAGCATATCGAACACCTCAAAGCCTATTTCTAAGCTATGTAAAGGATATTTGTGGTATGTTTAACTTATGGTCATGTTCCGGAATGTTTGTTACAGTTCAAATTGGCATACTTTCGCAGTTTGTCAATTTTAGTCCCTGTAAGCGATTTAACTTGATTTTGCCATACCAAAGCCTTCAAAACTTATTGTTAAGTTATGTAAAGGTTGTTTAAGGTATGTTAAGCCTATTTCACTATTCCGGAGTGTTCGTTGGATTAAACTAGTTATATTTACGCATCAGAGCGTGTATAACCCTCCCGAAAGCGATTTAAAGCTTAAAATCAAACAAGAGTTGATATGTGTAAAAGATACACATAATTTTACAAATCCCAAGTATGAAATATAATATTTCATTGGTTTGGTATTTGTTTGATGGCCGTGGAGGCACAGGTGTTACAGTCTCCCCTACTTTAGGAAATTTCGTCCCGAAATTTATTTAGAGGAAACTTGTGAGAGCTTGAAAACATGAGGTTGAAAAGATCGAACAATATTGGTTAGGGTTCTGAACTTCTAGTAATCTTTAATAACATCATGATTGCAATGTAAGAGGGATACTTATATACAAGTATATGAAGCGTCATTGGTGCGTCCACCGTACCTCCATTACATCGTTCTCATTTCGTTATTGTTGTCACTATCGGTTCTTACACATAATAAATCTTACTGTGTTTCTGTGCACTAAATTTCATAATTATGTACGCGTCCATAATCAGACAATTCTTTGCACAATTCACACAGTCTATTTTATAGTGTGTAGGGGAAAACCAAATGAACAAACCGGTGATGAGTGTGACTAGACCGCCATAGAGTCCTTTTAATTAAATCAATAAATGATCTAAAGAGACTATCAAGGAGTCTGTTCAGCTACATCACTAGATGTCATTCTTTAACCAGATTGTGAATCAATCTTTTTGACTAGACCACTTAAGGTCTCTTAAGAATCATGGAGTGGTACTATATAATCCAAGGGTCTTAACTACTACGTAGAAGCCCATTAAGGATTTAAGGTAGTACCTTTTGAATATCCTACTATGAATCCCTCATATGGAGATATGAAAGATCCTGCGAGGATTTGGATAAAGAATATCCAGAGTATTCAAAAACACAAAATGTAATGAAGAAAATCCAAAATGCATAAAAGAAAAACACATAGCCACATTACCACAAAATTGTTTGTTAATTTGTCTTGTAAATTGCGTACATGCATTTAAAGCACACTAGGAATCCATTCCGTGGATTTCATTTGGTACTTTAAACGTTATCAAGAATCCAACTATAAAGATAGAAAGATTCAAAAAGAAAATTCGATTTCGATTACTAGGAACCGAAATGTTCGAATTAAGGTACATAAGGAATCCGATTAAGGACTCTGATTTGAATGATAATCATCCACAAGGATCTAATTGTAAAGATAAAAAGATCCCATATGAATTTTATAAGTTGAAGATGTTTTGAAACCTTGCACTGGATGTGCTTAGGTCAAAACATGATGTAAAATGCTTATGAAGTTGAGATGCTTGATATGTCAAGGCGACATATGAAGCAGAATTTTGAAGGTTAAGTCAATGTATGAGGAAAATATTTTTGAAAACTATGCATGGGGTTCTTTTAAGAAAAAGGTGTTTAACGTTTTTGAAACCTTATATATAATACTTTTGAAATAAAGTAGGTGTATTAGGTAGATATATTTACAAAAATGTTTTTAAAATCATGCGAGATGAATTTTGAAATTATGTATAAGGTTTTCGAAAGACATGAATGATGCTTTTCGAAATCATGCACTTGATCAGAAAATGTATTGTGTTAGTATTGTCTTTAGACTATATGAAATATTTTGAAATTAGAAAGGTTGGTTTTGATAACATGGCCAATGTTTTTGAAATAACATAGACAATGCATCTAGAAAAATTGTTTTCAAACTACATGAAATGTTTTGAGATCATGAAGATTGTTTTGAAATACTTGTACTGTGACTATTGAAAAAAAAATCAAAACGTAATGGGTATGAGATTTGAAAAAAAATATCCTTAGTTATCTAACCAAGGATCCAAAGGCACAGATGTGCAGAAGCATGATCACTCATAATGTCACTTTATTTTCTGTACTTTGTTTCTTAGAATGAAACGAGTACTTAAATTTTTTGAAGGAATCATGAGCGATCATTTGAAAGAGAGAATCACAAGAGTAGTTTGTAAGGAACATAGTTCCTTAATGCAGGTATCATAGGAAAAGTCATACATACATGTAATTATACTTGTATATCAGAATTGTGAACAACAACTTTTATTTATGAACAAGACATATTGTTTCACAATACACGAAAACAAAAGAAACAAAGGCATAAGACAGCAACATCCTTTGTTCAGCCGAATGCTCATCCAAGGGTTGGATTTGCACTGACTATCTTCGGGCAGTTGTTCCTGAAATGGCTCGTATCTCCACAGTTGTAGCAAGTACCACGCGGGAAACGAGCTTGAGTAGGGTTGACTTGGAGTTGGGTAGCAGCAAGATTTGCAACAGCTTTGTTCTGGATAGCAAAGCGGCATGTGTTGACCAAATGTCCCCTCCGTCCACAGTAGGTACATTTGGAGCAGGGTATGAGGTTTGAATGATGACGGTTGCATCGCTTGCACCTAGGAGCAGTTCCTAAGTACGGCTTCCTAGCTAGTGGCCTTGCCACTTGGCTAGGTCCAGCTTGATTAGGTGTAACTGCTGCGGGTTTCCTCGAAGCCTTACGCTTCCTTGATGTTGGTGCAAGCCTGACTTCTGCTTCCTTCAGTGGCTCTTGAGTGGCTTCATTGTCGAGATGAGAGGCTTCATTATTGAGACGAGCCATGGAAATGCCTAAATCCACAGTCCTCTGAATCACTTCGCCAATTTGCTGGACAAATTTGGCTGTTCGCTCGGGCATTTGACCAGTGCCAAGAGGAATAGACATTCTAGAGGAAAAATGAAAGACAGAGGAAGAAGCGAGTGAAAGGTTATTGGATAATCAATACAGAATGATAACGCATGAAGATTGCGATCATTTGTTTGTTACCTAAGGCAAACAAATGAGACGGTGACTGATCAAAGTAAATGGATCAAAAATAATGTATCGCGAAGACATGCTCGCCTATAAGTGAACACTCATTCCAAGAATTCCCAGGTAAGCACAACTGGTCTCGCGTCTGATGAGATGTATACGAAGTGCTTGCCTAGACAGAAAACCCAGAATACAGGCATTCACCCTTCCAGTTTGCACGTGTTCACATTATTTAAAACCCAAAACCTTGACGAGATTTTGAAAACTCAAAAGGGTTCAAAACCTAGTAATCAATCATCCTAGAACAGATGATTAGTTTTCAAAGCGGTTTTGAAATTCATGTTCTTGTTGCGGTTGTCGCCTAAGGATAGGCGACAGTATTGTTTTATGACTAAACGCAAGTAAACTCGCGTTAGGGTCCTAAGAAGGTTATAGACTAGGTCAAAGCATTACCTATTTACTAATAACCTAATTCCCTATAACCATTGGCTCTGATACCATCTTTTCTGTCACACCCCGACCACGTAGAACATACAAAATGTGGCGGAAATATCGGGGAGTGTTGTAACAGAATTAATTGTTTCAAATCCATGGCAATTGAAGTTTCGTTTTATTGATTAAAAGTGTTACTATGTCTTAACAAACAAAGAAATTACAACATAATTAACTAGTCTTGCATCTTTTATTGTCACTAAAGCCCAAGTCTGCCTATGTGTATCTTGATCATCTTATGCAACAGCTCCTGAAAAACACATGTGAAAATAGGTACGTCAGCATAAAAATGCCTGTGAGATACATAGGTTTTGTGAAAATAAGATTCATGACTTATGTTTGAGAAAATGTTTAGTCATGAACCTTGTTATTTGCTTTGTCTTTTAAATCATTTGAAAAACGATAAGATCAGATGATAAGTATAAATAAATGTAAGGTTAAATGAATAACCAAGTAAAATGTGTTTGTATAAGATAAGTTGTTTATCAATCAATGTCTTGTGAAAAGTATGTTATTTGTATGAAATGTTCTATGTCTCAAACTGAAATGATTCAAATAACGTTACGACATGTAATACCATACAAACACTTATATATAGGAAGTACCAGCGGCGTATCCACCATGCTTGTATCATATTACACACGCATCGTTACTTAATCACTTAATCAAACTAAACCAAACTATCAAAGTGTTCATGTCAAGATGTAAATCATGTCAAAATGTCTATGTCAAATATCCATGTCAAATGTCTATGTCAAATATCCATGTCAAATGTCTATGTCAAATATCCATGTCAAATGTTTATATTTTAAAAGTAGTCAAGTAATGTATAACCAAAATGATATGTATGGTAAGTAAAATTAAGACTACTTAAACCATAAGTAAAAATGTACAAAACAAAGTATTGAAGTAAAACTTGGTTTAAATCAAAGTTATGTTTTGTAGAATAATGCATGCTTTACTGATACAAACACTTATGCAGTATGTTAAACGCAAACATTCAAGCCTTGAGACAGCCGGATAACTATGTAAAAGTGAGTTATCAAAAGAATAGCGGCGTAGCAAAGGTTAATGAATGTTATATAGACCCGTTAAACAAACCAAATGTCATACCAAAATGTAAGCATGAGATGAAGATAATGTACCTAGTATGCTAGAGTAAACATACAAGGTAGAGCTGTAAAACAATGTGTCCATATGTTACTGGAACATATGCAACAGAGATGCAATGTAAAATGATGTACTAAGTATGCTAAGTTAACATACAAAGCAGAAAAGTCATGTAAATCAATGTGCTTAGCATATTATCAGTCAACATACATAGCAGAAAAGTAATGAAATCATGTACTATAATGTACTAAAAAACATAGTCGGTATATGATGTGAAAACAGGAAAGCAGGAAAGTAACAAGTAGGCACATGTGTTCCACCCCAAAACAGTTTGGAAAACAGTAAAAGAGGGGTCTATGTACTCACTTGTGATTGCTCAGATGTCTAAAGATAATCACCAAGTAACGCTAGAGATCTCGGAATCAAACGGCACCTAGTATAGGTAACTATGTTAATAAACCGGACCTAAATCGGAAGACTGGGTAGCATTAGGGTTTGTAAACCAAATGAGTGTAGGAACTCACGTGATATGGTTTAACAAAGCCTACATGCTAAATGAAACTTAACCTAAGTCTTATTGACCCATTATGATCCGTTTAGGTAGCTTATGCTACTTTAACGCGTCGTTTGCGTGAAACGCGTTCGGACCGCCTAACTAGTCCTATGACAAGTGTTATATGCCTAAACATGTTACATAATCAGTTATGTGACAAAAGTTTAGGTTACATATGCTTAATTACCAATTATACATGAAAAGGGTATTCTGGTAATTTACCTAAGGCATATAAACTACCTATCATACAACTACTTAAACGATGTGACCATAGGGTATAACCTCGGAAGGTTATTCCCTACCTACTATGGTCACCTAATGTATTTGGTCTGATCCTAATGATCGACCAAATGGGTCGAGTTCGAAGGTATAGGCGATTTATCAGATCGCCTACCCTACGACCCTAGACAACGTGGTAATCAGTGGGCATAGTCCCAAGGGACTATGACCAACGTGATTACACTCACGTTGCGAAGTTCAAACGAACTTCGCATTGACCATTACTGGTCAACGCTGAAAGTCAAACAAAGTTTGACTTTCTGACTCGAAAAGCAATAAAATAAGGAAAAGAACGAAAGAATACTTACGAAGGGTCCCGAATGCTAATCTCGATCCAAGAACTCAGGTATGAAACAATGGTTTCAACTTAGAGCTCTCAAATCAAGATTCTAGTGAGAAATGAAGTTGGGGATGGATGGGTATTTATAGTAAATGGTCCACCGTTAGGATCGTTTGTCGAATATCGTGCCTTAATCTCATCCGTACACTTGTCGGAACCTTATGGTGGCTTAAAATGGTTCTTATCCGCTGACTAGACGATTGAGAACTTGTGGTTGAGAATCGAACAGCTGGGACCTGCTGTTAAAAACATTGAATCTGGTCTGGGAGTTGCCTTACGGACCGTAAGGTTATGGATGTTGAGGTCCGTAAGCTTATTTTGGCAGAATTACAGTTTTGGTCCCTGTTGTGTAATAAGGCCATTTTTGACACGTTTAAGGCCCGTTAACCTCATTTCAAAGCTCTAAAATGAAGTTAAAGTATAGGGAACTTAAAATGTGCTCAAAAATATCTCGGATGTCGGTTCGTTTAACCGTACGGTTGCGATGTTCGGTTAATTACGACGGAATACGCATAAGCGCGAAAAACGATCCAAATGACGCGACGAATGGATTTTTCTTATGGCGAACACTAAAATATAATATAGTCATGCTCACATAAATTTTTGGATGTCCGGATGTATTCAGAACGTAAGTTATGCGCGAAAATGCAAACTTGTGCACTTTTTGACACTTTTAGTCCCTAAATGTCCCAAAAGTTTATTTTAGCATATCGAACACCTCAAAGCCTATTTCTAAGCTATGTAAAGGATATTTGTGGTATGTTTAACTTATGGTCATGTTCCGGAATGTTTGTTACAGTTCAAATTGGCATACTTTCGCAGTTTGTCAATTTTAGTCCCTGTAAGCGATTTAACTTGATTTTGCCATACCAAAGCCTTCAAAACTTATTGTTAAGTTATGTAAAGGTTGTTTAAGGTATGTTAAGCCTATTTCACTATTCCGTAGTGTTCGTTGGATTAAACTGGTTATATTTACGCATCAGAGCGCGTATAACCCTCCCGAAAGCGATTTAAAGCTTAAAATCAAACAAGAGTTGATATGTGTAAAAGATACACATAATTTTACAAATCCCAAGTATGAAATATAATATTTCATTGGTTTGGTATTTGTTTGATGGCCGTGGAGGCACAAGTGTTACAGTATCAGATTCAGAGAATGAAGAAACAAGAAGAAACAAATGCTCAAACTCTTGCTGATGTTCAACTGTTAGTAAAGAGGTTACAGTACAATGTTGCCAGACTGGCAAAAGTTGATTTTCATGAACTGAAAGCTCCAATTCCACAAGAAAAACCAGTAGGAGAGTCAGAAACTCCTCAACAACAATTCAAGCAACCAGAAGTCACTCAACAAGATCCAACCAGACAATCAGAAGCTTCAACAACACAAAAACACAAGCAGCCCATGGGTCCTCCTCCTAGTATGCCAAAGTTACTCATGGGTCCTCCAACAAATATTCCAAAGCCAGACACATCAAAGGTGCTAATGCAAGGAGCTGTTATAGTTCAATCATCTTCCATAGCTCTCACAGGTGAAACAGAATTCAGCAAACAATTGAATACAAAAGAGAAGAGAAGAATAGAACATGAAGTAACATCCTCAAAAAGGCCAAGAAAAGTGATCGGAGAAGATGCAGATGGAAAACTTAAAGAATTCGAAGTGCTGAAAGGTGATCTATATACAATTATGTACCCTGAAGAACACTTGAAGCATTACTACTGGAAAGGTCCAGAAGATAATCCAGAAAGGCCACTCTCTCCAATGAGCCGAAATATTGTTCAACTTAGAAATGATGGAAACTGGGAAGTTTTGCACAAACCAATGACAAATCCAATAGTTTCTATTGAAAAAATCATCACTATAAATACTCCAAGAGGTGTCTTAGGCACTTATGGACAGAACAAATACACCTTGATCAGAAAAGATAATAGTGAAGAGGTTGTTACTAATGGAGACCTGGCTGATGATATTCACCCACTGGGTTTAGTAAAGCTGAAGCAGATCATTGACAAAGACAGAAGCACTTCAGTTGTGATCAGAAGAGCTCTTGACAGCATCAAGAGTGCAGGAGAAAAGTTGTATCAAAGGGCTGCACTGAAAGACTTTGACTTGTGCATCAATTTTGAGTATAGCAACAAGGTACTAATACCTCCTCCTAACAACACTATCCCAGCTGAAATTCCTCCCAAACAAGTAAGAACTGGAGCTATCTTTGACAAACCAGAAATGTGTGTGGTGTTCAAAGATGCTCATGATGAGAAAGCTCTGTTCAGAATCAGTGAAATAAGTAGGTATTCTAATCGAACTCTGAAATATATAAAGAACTGCATGAATGAGAAACAAGAGCAGCTCAAGAAGAAAGGGAAGAATAATGAATAGCTGAGGAAGGCAATTGAAGATAGCATTGATAAATGGATGGAAGCTAGAGGTTGGTACAAAGAACTTTACAAAATAACTCAAAAGGCAATTAACTACAAGAAAAGGTTGAAACCCGGAGACAAGTACAGAAGTGGAGTGAAGATCAATTGATGAATTCATGAGTTTAAAATTTTTGTTTTTGAGAACAATATTTTATTTCTGTTTGTTTTGAACAATGGTTGGTTTGATTCTGTTTTGTGTTTCTGAATTTAGTTGTTTGAAATTTCTTTTTAAGGATTAGTTGAAGTTTGTTTATGTTTGATATAGATAGTTCATTTTCTTACAATACTTAGGGGGAAACTGTTAGGAAACTTTATTTGTAATTATTGAAGAAAATCAGATTTAGCTTGATCTATGAAGAAGATAAAAGTCCTGAAAATCAAAACAACAAGAAGAAAATCGGATAGGATAACTGAAAAGAACAATATCTACTTCAAAGAATCATAAGTTGATCAAGAACCAAAGAAGATTATCAGAGAAGGTTTTTCTGATGG
The DNA here is from genome assembly GCA_030545235.1 of Helianthus tuberosus. Lineage (NCBI taxonomy): Eukaryota > Viridiplantae > Streptophyta > Magnoliopsida > Asterales > Asteraceae > Helianthus > Helianthus tuberosus. The sequence goes on along the minus strand of CM060426.1, from coordinate 58,266,427 downwards.
ATTTGATGATATTTCTGATGAAATATCATCAGTTTCTGACAATTCTGATCATCAGATTTTCTGATGATTTGTTCACCGGAATTTCTGATGAAGTGGTTATCAGAAATTCTGATAAAACCCCACTTGTCTAAAAATCAGTTCTATCCTGCTACAATAACCGAAGCAACTTGATTATTGGATTCAATGAATATGTCAAGAAGCTACTTTTTGCAGGACATATACATGAATAAACAAATGTTTATTCATGTATCCAAGCCGTCTATAAATAGAAGGCTCATCAAGCAAAGAACATTGAGTTAAGCTTAGCATTCAATACATACTACAACTCCATTGTCCTGTCACCTCAGAATTCACAAGTATTCATTTGTAATAGATAATAATCTTACAATCACCTTGTAAACCATTTTGTTTCAAAGTGATATAAACTTGAAAACTCTGTAGGTCTTGTTTCTTGAAAGTCTGATTTCTATTTACGCACACTATTTTCACATCTGTTGAAATCACTTGCCATATTACGTGAAAAGAAGTTTTTAAGTCCAAACTGGGACCAACAGTGTGCTTGCCCTAGGAAAGGCAAGGTGATAGTGTTCCAACCTTAGGAAAGGCTGGTTTGCTCGAAGCTGTAGTATGCGATGTTCGCGCAGGGATGAATTCGAGAGAGAGCGTAACAGAAATAGACTCGTGCGGAACCCCTACTGGGTTTGCACAAGGCGGTCTGTTGGTACTTAGACTATAGACTAGGTCGTTTCTAAGACCTCAACCCGGACTAGGTCGAGTATTGCCTAATTCCCTATAGTTATGGCTCTGATACCAATCTGTCACACCCCAACCGATGGCGGAAACATCGGGGCGCGGCACTGAACGAAACAGATTGTCCAAGAGGTTCCATAACAACTATAAATTACCAAATATTTAAGCATTACGTCCCATACCGTACCATATCAAGTAACACAGTTATTACAGACGAATTGTTCTCAAAGACAAATAAATTTTTTCCGACAACTCATAAATTAATTGTTTTGTTTCTAGATTCCCCTAAGCTCGATTCCAAAACATCCAACAATCCTAGCATCTTAAACACCTGTCACATACGTTAAAATAGAGGTCAATACACATAGTGTAAAGGAGAGCATACAAGTTTAATTGTATAATAGATAGCGAAAGTGGTTTACGCATAACCAGCATGTAACATGTTGAAAACTGAAGCTAGCAGGTTATCGACAATTAAATATGCATAGACGTGACTGCGAGTTGTAGAATGTGCAACACATATCTCCACTATGACACGTGAAGTAAAAACCCTTAACAACCACTGTCCACGACAGGTGCTGAGTCCAAACAATAGTACTATCGTTGCTAAGGTGTCAGGCAACAATCACTGTGTAAACATTACATACAAGCATTCATCGAGTAACACGTATAACATGCAGTGTCGGTTAGCGTATAAAAGTGGTTGCGTTGTGTGTCGAATGTGATTGGAAATTGGTAACGTATGTAACACCCAAAAGTGCATTAAGCAAAAAGGGTTCGAGTATACTCACCGTTCGTGTTAAATGAATAACACAACCTTGGATTGAAGGGAGCGCTGGAAAGATTATCCTGATCACAGTACGATAGTTTAAGCGATGAACACTGTGTTAAACAGCGTGTCGGTGAACTGAGTGACGAAGGGTCATCCAATCGGACGGCGGATGACCATTCGGTCGGAGGGTTATCCGTTTGGGATGGATGTGTTTGTGTATGATGTGACTTTGATGTTTTCATTGTAGCATTTTAAAATGAGAGAAGTATCGATACCTTTCAGGTCGTCCGGTCGAACGGTCATCTGGACGGAGGGCCGTTCGGTCGGATGGTGATCCGTCCAAGTGAAACATTTCTCATATTTAAGTTTCTTGATAGAATAGTCATTCGATCGGATGGTCATCCAATCGGATGACTATTCGTTGGAACTGTTATCTTTTGAAGTTTGCAAAATTGTTTAAGTGTTGAAAAGCTTAAGTGATCTGTTCGGATTGTCGTTCGATCGGATGGCAATCCGATCGGATGACAATCCGTTCCGCGATCTATTCGTTTTGAAATCTGGTAAAATTTGCTAAGTTTATAAAGTTTTGCGTTTGAACTGAGGCGATATGACAACGTGTTAAACAACGGAAACCCCATCAAGTCTAAGTTATCCGATCGGGTGGGAATCACCCCGTCTGATCAGTAACTGTTCTTGATGGTCTTCATGTTCAACCCGTTAAATCGGTTATCTCGTTGATAGGAATCGGTTTCTCAAATCAGCACTTCATTAGAGAATGAGTAGAAGGCCCGAACAAGCTCAGATTCTATCAGTTTTATGTGAAGAGTTGAGAATGTTGAAGAAAAGTTTGAATCTAGATGTTAAATGTTTCGTTTTTATGTGAAATCAGTGCTTAAACATTGTAGAATCCTTCAGATCTAAGTTGTTCTTGTTGAGATGATGTCATACTTCAATGTTCATGAGAACTCCATGATGACATCACCCTTGAACATCCCAAATCGGTAGATTTCATGGTGAAATGGTGAGATTCGATGGTGAAATTGATGAAAAAGTGCATAAAGATCAAAGGAGTACAAGATTTGATGAGAAAACTTACAAGAATCGCGAGGAATCGAGAGAAAATAGGCCAAGAGCGTGCTGATCGAACGAGAGCTGTCACATCACATGAACAGTGATGTGACAGGTGGTATTTATAGGTGGGAGAAGAGAAAGGCGGTGTAATGGTGCGATCGGAGGGCCTTCTGTAGGATCGAATTGCGATCTAAATGAGTCGTTCGGAAGAGCTCAAATTCGTTTCAGAGGCGGAAACTAAGAAACGAACGTGAAAACAGCTTGAGTTACACTTTAAACCTCTTGTATATTGATTTTACAGCTATTACATTCAAGGGAAATACCGGCAGCACTTCGGTATCAAATCTGGAAAACGTTACAAATGAATAGACAACTCCCCTATTTATACTATCCTAGGTTTCTCTTGAAGACACACATGTCAGCTTCAAGAGAAACCATTCAAGCGAAACCCACAAGTTCCACTTTCAAGAGAAACCTACAATCTGTCATATTCTGTTTTGTGAATTCTAACTTATGTGATGATGTCACACATATGATGTTATCATTGATGTCACATATGTGATGTCATCATTCTTGACGATGACTTTATGCATGAACAGAACTGCAACAAGTCCAAGACTCGATATAAGACGAAGACGACAGATGTATGCACCAACAGACTCCCCCTCAGATGTTGACGAGTCTTAAGTGTCGAGTCTTCATAATCTTCAGTCTTTATCAGTCTGTTCACTTTCTTCAAAATTCTCCATTGTAATCATCCTCAATCAATCTCTTACTCTTTCTCGTAATCTTTAGGATCTGAATCTGGCTCTACTATCTTCAGACTCCCTCTCGATGTCTTCAGACTCCCCCTTTCACTAGGCTGGGATCGTAGTCTGGAATTCACTTTCAACAAGTTCTTAGATCATAACCTGGCACTCATCTAGCTTAGGTTTCGGAACCTGGCTAACCTGCATAACTCTACCCAAAAATAAGTTTCACAAATTTTAAACTTTTGCAAATTTAGAAACCAATTGCAGGTACCATTAAAAAAATGATTTATTCTTTGATAATCATTTGAAAACACAATTTCTTCATACATTCTTTCCCAAACCAGTTCATCAAGTTTAGCACTTGGAATTTTGAAAATCAGCTCTCCAACAACAGTTCTCGAAAATCTTTTTGGATTTTTACAAAATTTATGCTAAAACACACTTAAACTCTTTTTGGATTTTTTAAAGAAAGTAAATGCAGTAAAGAAATATATACAGACAATATTTTTGTGAGTTTGTGCAAGAGGATCATATCAGTTTTTGAGACAAATCACTAACACCGTTAAGCTTGATGTCATTTTAAGCTCTAAACGATTCACATTGATTGACGATATTGTTGTCCACTTAAACTCAATCTAAAAACTTTCGAAATGCTTACCGATACGTTAAAGTATATTAATTTTGCACTAAGTTCTTATAGACCTCACGATCTCAGCATATCCCCTCATCATGTAATACACTATCTCAAGCAATGCCTTTAAACTTTTATCAACTGTGATTTGTGCGAAAACAAAGCAGAATGTTTAAACATTAACAATCAGGTCGATACTTCCGTATACGCAGAGAAAGTCCAATGTTTAAACAAAATAAGAAAAATAAAACAAGTTGAAGTTGTTTAGGCTTTAACCACCAGGTCGATACTCCCGTATACGCAGAGGAGGTCCAAAGCTTAAACGAAACACCAAAGAAAATAAAGCAGAACGTTTAGGCAACAACATCCAGGTCGATACTCACGTATACGCAGAGGATGTCCGATGCTTAAACAAAATAAAGAAATAAAACAAGTTTAAATCTTTGCAAAAAGAAATGCACAAAATCACAGTGACTTTTCAGCAAAGTTGTGAAAGTTCACAAACTTAACCAGTTTTATGTCTTTCGACAATCAGCGATTACTGAGTAGGCACACAGTCAAGAAGGACAAAACTAAGTACTATGCTTTCGACCATGTTTCCCACTAGAACTAGGCTTTTTCATTTAAGTTTGTATCGTTATCGCAAATCTACTAGTCTAGCTGAGCCTATCGTCACATCCTTAGTGAGACCGTTTATCACATTTTAACTTTCCATTTCTTTAGCGTGTTGTGACAGTCCACTGATGTACTATCATTTCCTCTTTTATGCAACAAAAACTCATTTTTCATTTTATCATGTTTTTGGCTTTTTCAAATTTTCTAATGTTTTTGGATTTTCTGAAAAATATACTCCCCCTAAAATACAAATACATCTAAAGAAAATTGAAAACAAACTGTACAAGAACATGACAACTGATATCGAATTGCCTCAATTCGCCATCCACTTGGCATAAACAATCAGAACTCCCCCTCACAACAAACTATTTTCCCATTATGATCTCAAAACACTTAAGTTTGTTTTAATCAAAATGGTTTTTCCGGAAAATAAGTTTTGTTGATTGTTTTTAACCATTTGTAGGTTAGGGGATAAACTCATCATTTTGTTTTTCAACCACTTGTAGGAAATCAGATACAACTTAATGTCCCTGATTTACCACTTCTAAGAATAGTTCAATCAAGTTCAACCTAATGACCTTGATTAACCTTCAATTAAAAACACAATCTCTTTTTCAACCACATGGCTTACCAACTAATACCACTTGTAAGTTACCATATATGGGTTGAATTCTCAAGATGCCGATTCCTACTCCTCGCTTAACAACCTGGGAGTTCCGGCAATTCCTACTGTATGACTTGCCAAAATTTTTCAATTTTCAAACAAACAACATAAGAATGATGTCGATTCATGCTCCACGATTACCAACTTGGGAGCTCCGGCAAGTCAGGTTTTTACTGTTTAAAAAATATATCCACCCAAGCCTGACCTTCCTTGGGTGTATCAACCTCTTCTTCATCTTTACTTTCAGCCGACCTGTGAACATTTCTTTTGGAAGCATAAAATTCTTTCACTCCTTTGGCCTTACCATCGACCATTTTTCCAAAAATGTGTTTCACAGTTCCATTGAAAGCCTTATCAACATCAATTTTTTTCTTATCAGAATAAAATTGATTTGAAATTTCAACGTTTCCAACTTTCTTCTTAAAATTTTCAGCCCTCAAAGGTGGAAAATTCACATCATCCACATTCGGAACTGATTTCTCAACATTTTATTTAACACGTGGCTCCTCTGATTTTGTGGAATCAGATTCATCACCAGAACTGTTTCCTGAACCCTTAACAACCCATTTTTGATTTTTCAGATTTTCTTTTCTTTTTATCACATTCTTTGAACATTCACCAATCTCAAAGGTTGAATTTTCAAAGCCTGTAAACTTTCTGGTTGTAAGTTCAGTTTTCTCAACAACTTTTTCTTTCAATTTACCAGAGACTTCCTGTTTTGGTTTGAATGTTTTCGGACAATTTCTAGCAATATGACCAGCAGTTTTGCACTGAAAACAGGTTCTCGTCTCTGTAATCTTCTGAGCACCATTTTTCTTCATGTTCTCTTGCTTCTTGGCAAGGAATTCTTAATTTGTCTGCTTTCTGAATGCTTGCACTTTCTCATCTTCTAAAGATTTTCCTGAAACAAACACAGTTTTTGGTTTATAAACTTTTTCATTTTTATGATTTTTCGGTTGATTAAATCCTAATCCTTTCTTTTTGAAATTACAGTTATGGTTTGGTTTTTTATGAATACCAGAACCAGAACTGTAACCCTTTTTCTTGTTTAATCTTTGTTGCACTCTTGAGGTGTAAGGTCTTGGATTTTCAGAAAGATTAATATCTTTTATTTCAGAAATGTTGATTTCTGTTAGTTTGAAAATCTTTTTAATCATTCCAGTTTTAACACCTCTTATTGGAAAAGTCTCATCAGAATATAATTTGTCAGAATCTTTCAAAGTATATGCTACTTTGACTGGTTCGTCATTCAAATTAGATTTTGATAACAAAAATTCCTTATCATAAACTCGTTTGTCCTTTTTGATTGTTGACTTTGACTTGTCAGACTCAGAATTTGACTCGGATTTCGACTCCGGTTTTGACTCCTCTATGTCATCTTTGTCTAACACCTGATCGACCACACTTTTTATCAACTTGGACTCATGATCAGTATCAGATGATGTAAACGTAACATCAATATTTTCTGGCAAATTATCTGACGACCCTAACTCCCACTGTAAGTTAATTGCCTTTTTGACTCTTTCGGAATTTGGACTTCGAGACAAATATCCATTTTCGACCGGTGGCGGACATCTATTGTAGACAACACTCGGTTTCTTACCAGAAATCTCCACTTCATCCTCTTCTCTTGTCTCTGACTTCTTTCCTTCTGAAGTCTTCACTTCTTCAAACGTCTTCATTTGTTCCACAATTGGATAAATCCTGTCAACAACAAAAGTAGAACATGAGTAACTTTCTAATAAATTTTTAACTCTCTCAGTTTCTATTCTTTGTGTTGCCAGCTTCAATTCCAGATCAGCACATTTCTTTGTGTAGAAGTTGACATCATCAAGCTATCTCATGTAAGCTCCTTTGAGTGTATTCATTGCTACAGCTTGTTCACAGTTTGAATCAGTGTACTTGTTGATTTCTCTGTTCATTGTATCATACGATTCTTTTAATCTGTTAATGTTGTGCAACAATTCATTGTTTTGCTTGATCAAAGAATCACAATTCAAGCACTTTTCAGGTACTTTGACTGCTTCAGTATCAACTTTGATTTCAAATTCTGGAACATCTTTGACTGTTCTGTTTGATTGAAAAAACTCATTTCTTTTCTTTTTCTTGGCTTCAGCTTCAGCTTTTAACCTTTCTTCTTCTTCTTCTTCTTCAATTTTTCTCCATTTTTCTTCTTCAGCTTCCCTGACCTTTCTGATTTTTTCTGCCCATTTCAGATCGTAAGCATTAGCAATAAAAGCTTTAACATTCGATGTGTCTTTGGACATCTCTTTGGCTATGAATTCTTGGTCTGGGCAAAAATTATCCCAACTGAAACCTTCAGCTAACTTTTAATCATCTTGATCTGCCAGACACACTTTGCTATTTGTTGGAATGTAATTATCCCAACTGAATCCACCATCCTTCCCTAGACAAGCTTTCTTTGAATCTTTAATCTCCATTCTTCCATGTGCAGTTTGTGCTTGATGCAATGCTTGTTGTTGTTGATATGACTGTGGTGTGACTTGATGATAAATCGCCTTTTTGTGATAGTCATTGTTTCCGAAGGGATTTTGAGCTCCACTTGCTTCTCGATTTGTGCACTCCCTCTTGAAATGCCCCTTTTCCCTGCAACGAAAACAAGTAACTTTAGTTTTATCAAAACCTAAAGGTGAAACATGTGCCTCATGAAAATCATCTCTGCTTGTAATTTGTTTAAACTTTTCAGCCTGTCTCAACACACTAGCCATGCACCATTTAATATCCATCAATTCCATTTCCTCTGCATCAATTTGATCGTAATCCTCTTTCGTGAGCATTGGATTTCCGATCCTCCCTGCAACTAAGCCTCCATAGGATTCAAGCACGGTAACCAACAAAGACATATGACTTTTTGCAACTTCTTCAGTATAATTCTGATCATTCTCAAGCTTTAAGGCAATGTTGCATTGAAGAACTTTTCCATTCTTTGTCATAGAAAACTGTGGATCATAGGTTGGAAATGAAGAGAATCCTGTTGTGCTGCTTGATCCCTGAGACGCATTTTCAGAAGAACCTTTTGCGTTATAAGCAGTTTCAACCTTTGGAGAAAAATTTGTCTTTTCACTAACACCACTCTTGAAATACAAGCCAATGTCTTGTTCTCCATCGTAGTTCTTCATCATGGCGATCTTCCTCTGCTCCATCTCTTGAGCTTCCAGATGTTTGATGAACTCACCCAGTGTTAATTTTTTATATTCCTTCCGATTGTTTCTTAACATCATCAGGAATGTTCCCCAAGTCTCATGTGGTAATGCATCCGCAAGTTTCTCAATCAGCTCATCAGTATCCTTTTTGATTCCTAATTTCGACATATTTCTCACCAAGTTACAATATCTTTCAATAATTTGCTTGGTGTTTTCAGATTTTAAACCCCGAAAAAGATCAAATTCTTTCTTCATGAGTGACATTTTGTTTTTGAGCATATCATCGCTTCCTACAAATTTTGCTTCCAACTCAGTCCAGATCGAATAAGCACTTCCATCATGTTGAAGCAAAATCAGAATGTCCTCTTTGATTGCTTGCTGAAGCAGACTCACCATCAATTTTTCATCTCTATACTTCTTTTTCTCATCAGCACTCATTTCCCTGACTGTTAACTGAATACCATTCCTTGTGGGCTTTTCATATGGTTCTTCAGTGTGATCCCATGCATCCAAGTGATAAGCTTCAACCCAATTTCCAAACCGTTCGGACCATGCATTGTAATCATCAATATCCAAGAGCTTTGGCGGTTTCTGTGATGTCCTGGTTTCATTTTCAAGCAATGTACTCTGAGTAATTGTGATAGGACTAGCAAAAGCATTATAGAACTCGTTGTCCATTGTTCAATTTTCAAAGATTCACAAACACACAGTTTCAAACGATCTGGTTCACCTCGTGAAATACCTGAAACACACAAACAAACGGCACTCAGTTTAAAGACTTATCAATTTACAAAATAAGACTAGTACTCGAAGTGATGAATATTCTGTGCGGATTGAAAGTTGACACACTGTGCAGACTGTTATGACCCGGATAAAAAACAAACGACCTTTTCCAATGACTTGGTTCACAAAGACATGACCTTGAACCTTTCAAATGACTTCGCCAACTGAAATCAAACCGTGTGATTTGATTGAATGGGCCGAAAAAATAATTGATTCAACTGGGCCGCACAATAAGAATTCAAACAATGTACTTGGACCGTAAACACTGTAGTGGACTAACACTATTTGATTGGCTGTGACTATTTGATCAACATGTGAACTGACACTTATCTTGAATGATGGACCAAGACACAATTATTCAACTTCAAAACACATGTACAATTCTGATTGGGCCGCAACTTTTCAGTTTTTATCCAAAACTTGTGCCGACAAAGTTTAATTATTTAATTCTGTATGGGCCTCTATGTGTAACACATGGAACTGATTAATTCTTTCCAACACAATCACATGCAACTGAATGGTGGCTGACAATTCTTTAATAGTGGTAAATTCAATTGGGCCGTTAGATCCACTAAAAGCGACAAAACATGAAATGGCTGATAGTTTACGATAAAAACATTTAAACTGACACAAACATGTGATTTCTTTTCCCAATCTACTGACAACTTCGATCAGAATGTTTCACAATACACGATACGTGTTTTCAAGCGAATGCCAGATTCAAGCGGAACTCAACACATATTTCAAGCGAATGCCAGATTCAAGCGGAAGCCGACACGTATTTCAAGCTAAAGCCAGATTCAAGCGGAAGCCAACACGTATTTCAAGCGAAAGCTAGATGACATCAGCAAATACGAACCAATTTCAAGCGAAACACTGATTATAATCAGTTTTAAGTCGATTTAAGTTCTGAAACTTTCCAGGATTTGTTAAAACATGATTACGCACATTATGAGAGAATTTGAGCCGATTTTAACCGTGAAAAATTTTCAATTTTTTGAAAGAAAGTGTAGAAAACAGATATGGTGATGAAAACAAGCTGTTTTTGCGAGATCTCTTCCTCCTGAGCTCTGATACCACTTGTAGGATCGAATTGTTATCTAAATGAGTCGTTCGGAAGAGCTCAAATTCGTTTCAGAGGCGGAAACTAAGAAATGAACGTGAAAACAGCTTGAGTTACACTTTAAACCTCTTGTATATTGATTTTACAGCTATTACATTCAAGAGAAATACCGGCAGCACTTCGGTATCAAATCTAGAAAACGTTACAAATGAATAGACAACTCCCCTATTTATACTATCCTAGGTTTCTCTTGAAGACACACATGTCAGCTTCAAGAGAAACCATTCAAGCGAAACCCACAAGTTCCACTTTCAAGAGAAACCTACAATCTGTTATATTCTGTTTTGTGAATTCTAACTTATGTGATGATATCACACATATGATGTCATCATTGATGTCACATATGTGATGTCATCATTCTTGACGATGACTATATGCACGAACAGAACTGCAACAAGTCCAAGACTCGATATAAGACGAAGACGACAGATGTATGCACCAACACCTTCCGATCGGATGGCCATCCGATCGGATGGTCATCCGGATGGATAATCATTCGATCAAATGGTCCTTCGATCGGATGGTTTGTGTGAGTTGGTTTCCGACTTTTGTTTCGTGCGTTGAGCGATGCGATGCGTTTAAGCGAGTGTCGATTAAGCGGTGTGATAGATTTAAATAATAGTTACACAAATAACATAACTAACATAAAATAACATAAATAACCTTGCGTTTCCAGTTCGCGATATGATTGCGTTGCGATTGCGTTTGCGATTAACACCTCAAACATATAATAAACATGCACAAGTAACACATAATAGCACACACACGTAAAACAATATCCAGAACATGCGATTCAAGTTGCGGTGCGTTAGCGATGAGATTAGTGTTAAGCGATTAACTGCGATTTATTGCATTTACTCCACATAATACAACTAAAGTAACATAAACTAAAGTATCGATTAACAAGTCAAAGAGTACAAGTAATAATTAAGCAAGAAATGACAGATCAAATTAGCAATCTTTTCTTCCTTTGACTTTGATTTTGACTTTAACTTGTACTTTGACTTTCTAAAGTCGGGTGGTTACAAAAGAGCTAAGGAAATGCGGCAGATGCGGTTGAGTTGGACATGCGATCTGAGAGAGCTACGCTAAAGCACCTTGGATGAAGTCAAGCTCAAGGAATGCTTAGAATGTGGAAAGCAGGGACGTATCGGGCGATACTATCCTAAGATGAAGTTATTTCATGGTTGTAGTATTTGGTTATGCGAATATAGTTTTAAGTATCGACTTATTACCAGTGGATCTTGGTAGTCTCGATGTTGTGGTTAGGATGGATTGGCTATCCAAGAATGAAGCTGAGATTGATTGTTCGGAGAAGCTAGTGCGAATATCCCGCCCTGGTGGTGAATCAATAGTGACTCTCGGAGAACGAACAAGTTGGAGATCGAGATTCGTTAGTACTATGACGATGTACAAGATGTTGCGGAAGGGTGATCCTACATTCTTGGTCAACGTGGTTGATACGAAGATCGAAGGAAGGAAGATTGAAGAGATCCCTGTAGTTCGTGAGTATTCAGAAGTTTTCCCTGAAGACTTACCTGGAATACCCCCTGCAAGATAGATCAAGTTTAGGATTGATCTTGTTCCAGGCACAATACCGATTGCAAAATCTCTCTAAAGATTAGCGCCTTCGGAAATGAGAGAACTGTCGAACTAGCTTCAAGAGCTACTAGACAAAGGTTTTATCTGACAAAGCTTTTCGTCTTGGGGAGCATCTGTTTTGTTTGTAAAGGAGAAGGATGGTTCCTTCAGGATGTGTATAGATTATTAAGAACTGGACAGACTAACTATCAAATATCGGTACCTACTACCGAGGATTGATGATCTGTTTGATAAATTGCAAGGATCCAGCTATTACTTTAAGATTGCCGATGAAGATGTTCTGTAAACTACTTCTAGAATGCGTTATGGCCATTATGAGTTTTTAGTCATGCCTTTTGACTTAATTAATACGCCAGTGTTCATGGATCTGAGGAACGGGGTGTGCAAACTCTACTTGGATAAATCCGTGATAGTAGTCATTGACGATATACTTGTCCATTCACGAACCAAAGAAGATTATGAGAAACATCTGAAGATGATTTTAGAGCCGCTGAAGAACCGGAAGTTGTATACCAAGTTTTCTAGGTACGAGTTTTGGATTCGAGAAGCCGTTTTCTTGGACATGTCATAAATGAGAAGTGTATACATGTGGATCCCTCGAAGATTGAAGCAATTAAGAATTGGGAAACACCAACGACCCCTTCCGAAGTGCGACAATTCTTAGGGCTTGCTGGGTATTATCGAAGATTCATAGAAAATTTCTCTAGGTTACCGCAGCCATTGACGCTATTGACCCCAAAAGGATTTGAAGTTGGATGGGACAGAAAAGCAGGAGAAAGCTTTTTGGTTGTTGAAGGGAAGGTTGTGTAGTGCACCTATTCTATCCTTGCCTGAGGGAAATGATGGTTTCATTGTATACTGTGATGCGTCACGTTTGATCCTTGGATGCGTGCTTATCCAAAGGGACGAAGTGACAGCCTATGCTACCAGACAACTGAAAGTGCATGAGAAGAATTACACAACTCGTGACTTAGAGTTAGAAGCTAGTGTGTTTACTTTAAAGATTCAGAGACATTATCTGTATGGCACGAAGTATACGATTTACATTGAACCGGGTCTAAACAGAAAATTGTCGGGTTGAACATGTTTGGACATGTTCTTACACTAATTACCAAGTTATAATAATGATCAAACATGTTGTATATGTTCTACATTGCTAATTATGCATAAATTAGAATTTAAGTATCCTGTTGACTTTTTATTAGCAAGTTTGACCCGACTTTTGACCTAGTTAGAGTGGGAATCAGGGGGAACCCTTTTAAGGGTTTATTACCCACATAATTACCAACTTATAACTACTTTTGATTCGACTAATCACTGGACCATTAGTGATTAATCTTAAAGTCAACCATTAATTACGACGATTTGACTTTTAAGCTAAAACTAAGTAAAAACTTAACTAAGAAAGGTTAAGCAAACTTACAAGAGTCCTATGAACGACCAGAGATCACTTGAGAGAAGTCTTGAGCTCCAGAAGTGATCAGCAATGCAAGAATGAAGGTGTGAAGAACTTGTTGCACAACATGGCCTTTTATAGTGATTAACTCACCATAGATTGTTGACATCTAAGTCTACAACTGACCACAATTCATCAACAAGTGTCCCTAAGTGTCTAGGAGTCGTTTAGGGGCCATCCAAGATGAGGAAAATCGTTTAAAGGTCGAATATGCACGAAAACAGGCAACTGTCAAATGTTTCTGCATCTGATGGTCTGACGCGGCCCGCGTAAAGTCAGGTTAACCTTTACGCGGCCCGCCTCAGTCTTGTAATCAGGCAAAAACGTTTTCTAGTTGTTGCATCTCGTCTCTTGGCCCTTCCGAAAGGTCAACTAACTTATTTCTTGCAATTTGAACCCCCCCTAATTTGACATATAAGGGCTTCAAGATATTTACCCACTTTGTTAAGTCCTCGGTTAACTTTATTGTTACCCGAAAGGTCCTAAACTTCTACGTTGACGCTTTAACCCCTTGTACACGGATTTGATCATAACTTTCTCGTACGATAATGAAACTTTATGAAATTTATATCGTGCATTCTAGTGAGCATAATTAACCATTACAAAGCTTCGGGTTTGTCAAGTTTAGTCCCTGTAGGCGAATTAACTTGTTTTTTCCATACCAAAGCCTTCAAAACTTATTTCTAAGTTATGTAAAGGTTATTTAAGGTATGTTAAGCCTATTTCACTATTCTGGAGTGTTCGTTGCATTAAACTGGTTATATTTACACATCAGTGCGTGTATAACCTTCCAGAAAGCGATTTAGAGCCTGAAATTGAACAAGAATCGATATGTGCAAAAGATACACATATTTATACAGATCCCAAGTATGAAATACAATATTTCATTGGCTTGGAATTTGTTTGATGGTCGCAGTGACCCAGGTGTCACACGAGATGAGGTTTACTTTGGCGATAAACAGAAGTTTATCAAAGTACTTATTGAAGTTGTAGATTGGAAGATTTAGAAGCTTAGGAGGAGTCAGATTAAGCTAGTAAAAGTCCGCTGGAATTCCAAACGTGGACTCGAGTTCACATAGGAACCACAGGACCAGATGCAACGAAAATATCTGCATCTCTTTCCGTCTAGTGCGAAATTGTAACATGTAGTGTAAAAATTTCGGGGACGAAATTTCCTAAACAGGGGGAGACTGTGACACCCGGCTATTTTGAGTTCGTACCATACTAGTGTAACACGTGTTATGAATATATAAAGGCAATATTTTATTAAATGCGGTGTTATTATGTGGTAATTGTTGTGTTGGAAAATCTAAACTTAGTTAGATATTATGTTGGCAATAATAAGATAAACACTTATAGCGTAACGAACAAAATATGAAACGAACGTCGGTGACCACCCGATTAATCTTAAAATGCTAAAAATATTCCATTATGATTAAAATTCTATTTTCAATCAAACTCGTGAAGAAAAATTAATTAAAATGCTTAAAAACGCTATTTTGCAAGTTTAAGCGCATACGGCGCAATACCGCGCGTATACTTCAAAATACAGACAACGCAGCCAGTCAAGATAAATAAAATGTAATTCAGCAATATTATGGCGAGTTTATTTTTACTGAGTGATAAAAATAATTTTAAATGCCTTAAAACGCGATTTAAACGCGAGATAAAATACCCATTAGTCAATTAAATACCTGTATTTAACTAGGTAATATACATATATACATATGAATGCATGTAAGTATGTGAGTGTGTGGTGTATATTGTATAGAATAGTGTGAAATCAAGTACGAAATGAAGGTTTTGTGATGTTATAGCTCCTTCGTATGAAGGGAGTCCCTTCGTACGAACAGACGCCTTAGTGGGTTCATACTGAAGCACAAGACATGAGCCGGTTCGTACGAAGGCACAAGGTGCATCTTCGTACGAAGGCACAATGCCTATATATATGGGTGTTGGGTCTTGTATTAACAAGCTTTTGGTTCCCTGAGGGGAGATGCTGTCCAACTGGTTTCGCGGGTATGTAATTTTCATATATTAATAGAAACCAGATTATAAGTGACTTATTCGGTGTCGTTTTCTACTTCTACTCAATTCTTATCACCAAACCGGTTACCTTGGGACAAAAGCTCCCTCAAACCTGCCGGATCCTGGACTCTCAGCTTTAGGGAAATCAACCTTCTTCATAAAAGGTTGAACATCTTGGTGATGCCCCCGATGGAGCCAATCTTACCCCATGACGATTGGAACATCGCTCACGAGGTGATTAATCCCAACGGGTGGGACGAAATACTCCCGGAACCTCCCATCAACGCCTACTTTAGGTTCCGGTAAACCCCACTCCTCTCCCACAAGAGGAGGTTGATGATGAACCCTTTATCATCCTACAAAGGGAGATTGAGGAGATGCTCAACAACCTTTGAAGGAGCATTCCCGGAAAATAGCTCGAAGCCCTCATTTTCCGAAAACTAGTTTCAGTTTTTGCTAATCTTTCATCGATTTGTCTAGGGGAAAGCTATTTGGGTTAAAAAAAATTCTCATAGGGTATCCACCAATAATCTTACTTAGGATTTAAATTTCTCTTGTATTTTTATCTTTCTTTTTAGTTGTAATGATAAATGAATGGAATGAAATTCGGTATTTTGAAAACAAAATATGCAACAATGTGGAGAATGGCCAAAGGACACTGAAAAAACACTTGTAGGTGCAATATGTCTGTAGCTTCCGTCTGTATTGAGTCTATATTTTGTTCTGTATGTGGCTATGTATAGTTTTGTATGATTATTTTATTATAACTGGGAAATATCAGAGCGAAACGTAAGCGGTAAAGCTCATCTGGTCGGATGGCTTGGGTCATCCGGACGGATGACCCTCCGACCAGATGGCATTAGCTCTCCCAATTTGCCTATAAATAGACTTAGGGGTCACTTTGTTTGAACTTTTGGCAGTGTCTCTGTAGCGAAGCTCTGTCCAGATCTTATTGGAACATTGTATTATCAGAAACTTTGAATGAGAATGGAAGTGTTAAACGTTGATATCGTTGTTGATTTGTCTTTGACATTGCATAGGGATTCCGCACCTCTGCACTGATCGATCCGACCTGCGTTCTTCATTCGAGTGAACCGATCCTAGCACTCACAAGTGGTATCAGAGCACCAGGAGGTCGAATCGGAGAGGATTACAGCGATTTCATGAAGATCTTGATCGATTACAGCCGATTTAAGTCAATCTCACCGGAGATTTTGCCTGATTTTTCATCTTCTTCATTTCTATCTGTGTTCTATCTTTTCACACCTAAAACTGCGAAAAATCTAAAATTGACATAAAATTCACGGATAAAATGGACTAAATTTGTTATCACTGTGTTCGCAATCTGTTATAGATCATTCTTACAAATTTTCACGACAAAATTCGAACTAAAACACATCCAAATCAATCAAAAACATGAACTGTAAACCAAACGTTGTTGACGTCACTCATCCGATCGGATTGCACTTTGTTATTGTTCTTGTTTACCTGCTGACGTCATACTCATCCGATCGGATTGACATCCGACCGGATCAATATATTAGTGTTTAAAAGTTTAAGCTCATCAAGCGAACGACCATCCGATCGGATTGCCATCCGACCGAAGGGCCATTCGTCACTTGGCACATTAGTTACCTAGATCATATTGGTCATCCGTCAGAACGACTATTTGGATGAACGACCATCTGATCAACTGTTTGTGTTTGCGTTTTGAAATTTGACCAAGTTTGACTTTTCAGGTACGTTAATCATGGGAGACGAGTTCATGAATTCATTTGGTGATATCTTTGCCTACAACATAGGAGACACATCTTCCAACACAAATCCCAAAACTGCTACTAAGGCGATATCCGACTCGCTGAGTGTCGACAACGCGTATGGCACTTACAACAAACCTCCAAAACTAATGGCGATAGAGGATTACAATCGTAGGGTGAAGCGGTTCGATGGATGGTTGAGAGCGTTTGCCTACAGCAGTTGGAAATGTATGAAGAATGGTTATACTACTTCGAGGCAAGACTATGAGAACTTAGTAGATAATGAGCAGGATGAGTTTGTAGCCGAACAAAAAGCAATTTCCCTGCTACATCAGTCCGTCAGAGACGATATCATATCATTAATCGATTATGACAACTCGAAGGATTTGTGGGGAAAGCTTGAAAAGAAATGTACGGGTGGTGAAGAGATAGTGAAAAATAAGAAATCTTTGTTAAAAACGGAATTTGGTTTGTTTACATGTATGAAAAATGAAAACGTGCGCCAAATGATCGAAAGATTATGTCATTTAAAGGTAGAATTAGCTAGATTCAGAATCAATAAAGATGAGGAAGAGATGGTTGATAAGATGTTCGAGGCGTTGCCGAATGAGCAGGATTGACAGTACTTTGGTCTAGTGCTAAAAAATACAAAGCCGATGGCAGAAATGCACTTAACTGGTTGATCGAACGACTTGAGGGGCATGAGTTGAAAATAAAGAAGATGAATAAAGTGAGCAACATACAGTATCAACAAAACGTTGATCTGTATTATCGAGGCAGTATGATTCCCAAAGTTACATCACCAAAAACTGCTTTTAGTCCCGAAAGCTCAAATACAGCTGCACAAGAGAAATCCAGTAGCGGTTCTTCATCAAGCAGTCACAGTTACCATGGTACTGGTTCTAGTGCATCTTCTTCATCCACATCGAACAATCAACAATCACAAAGTACTTCAAAATCCAACGTCTTCCAGTGCAACATAGCCGTCAATCTGAACAATGCACAGAATTTCAATGAAGAAACGACCAAGCAGCAAATGGTATTTTTAGCATCAATTCTGGAATCTTACGAGAGCCTAGTTGCCGGAAAGATTGGCAACACCAATCTCACCAAAGAAGATTACGATCAAATAGATCCGGAAGAGATGGAACTTATCGATATTCGCTGGTGTATGGCTAGCGTGATTCACAGAGCTTAGAGATTTATGGAGATTACCGGAAGAAACTCAATTGGAGGTCCTTCAACGAAGTTAGGATTCGACAAATCAAAGGTGACTTGCTTTAAATGCAAGCAAAAGGGCCACTTCAAAAGAGAATGTCGGAATTCTGCTGCTGACAAGACTGCAAATCCGTTTGACGACGATTATTACAGAAAGGCAGTCTATCATCGAAATCGTGAGGAGCCACCGAAAATGAAACAGATTGAAGACAATCCTAAAGAAAAGTCAAGAGCTTTGGCGGTAATCCAAGAAGATGAGGGGTTTGACTGGAGCGAATTTCTTCCTGAAGCGGATGCTGTCGGTTATGCATTTATGGCACATATTGAACCACCAGCACCACCTTCAACTTACAATCGAGAAAGGAGTTTGGCACAAATACAGAAGAAAAAGATCTACTTAGCTTACAAAGAAGTTAAAAAGGAGAAAAGATGGGATCCATATCGTGAGTGTTACTTGGATCCAAAAGGAAACATTTGTATTGATCCAACAACTATTGATGTCGAACCTCTTATGAAATCAATCTCGTCAGTAGAAGAACAAATCAAGATAGATGCTGCAAACATAGCTGAGAAAGAGAGGCTGAAACAGGAGAGACATGAGAGATATCTGAAGTCCTTAGAGCCAAAGAAAGTGGACGAAGGGATCATCGATGTAGAAAAAGAGATGACAACCGAAAATCTGACAAAGATGGCAGATCAAGTTCTAATGGCAAAAGCACTTGAGGTAGATTCCAAGTCTGCTTCTAAGTCTGAGTCATCAGAAAAGGTCAGTAGTAGTGGTTCAGAAAATGAACCAGATAAGGCTGAAAGTGCAAAAACTAAAAGTGTTTGTAGAGGTTGCACAAAAGAGTGCAATGTCTACAACACATGCGAATATCTCTCAACAACGAGACTCCAGGAGCTGACAGATAAAACTGGCATAATAGACAGAGAAGTACTTGGTCGAGATAAACTAATAAAAGCATCAAATGAAAGAATCAAAAAATTAAGTGAAAAATTGAAACTGATAAAAATGATGTTGAACGATTTCACAAAGAAAATGAAAAATTGATTCTTGAAAACAGAAAAATTTCTGAAAATTTTGACAAACTGAAAAGAACGGTAAAAGATTCAGATGAACGCAACTAAAAAACTCATAAAGAAAACACTAATTTATCAGGAGTTCTTCAAGCGAAAGAAAAACTAATAAATCAGCAACTGGATGAGACTGTGAATCTCAAGCTTCAATTTCAGGAAGCTAAGATCGAAAATGAGAGAATCAATCTGAAGCTGAACAACTATTCATTTGCCAGCTTTGTTCTTCAGCATATAGTTCCTAAACCAATTGGGAAGAACAAAGCCGGAGAAGATGTTTATTCAGATGGAACAGGGGTGGGTTATCACAATGTTCCACCACCCATGTGCAACAATTTTACAAAGAAACAATCTGGGTTAGTTAACGAATCTGAATCAAGTGACAAAACTGATGTTGAAAAATTTCAAGAAAACATTGATGTCACATTCACTTCACAAACTGATGAAGACAGTATTCAATCTGAAGTTGTGAAAATTGTTGTTGAAATCATGTTAAAATCTGACAGTGACTCCACAGTTGAGGATAATGAATCTTTTCTAAACAATTACATCCCAAAACTTAAGTCCCGGGACAACTTAAGTTATGAACCGACTCTTGTCATGTACAAGATGAGTGGTTCTTATAAGTTGTACTCGGATACTGAGTTTCCGATCGAAAACGTGAATGTGGATAAACTAAAAAGGTTTTCAAACTTGTTGAGATTGATGTTTCTGAGATCAATGGTTTGAAGAGTTCTAAGAGGTTTTTGAACTTTCAACGTGATAAATCTTACTAAAAAAAACAGTTGTACCACCACGTTCTTATAAAAACAATCAAAACAAAGGGTTGGGTGGACACCAGGGTGGTAAGAATTACCCGAAAAAGAACTTTCAGAAACAAAAGTTTGTTGAAAAGAAAACATTTATGAAGAGCTCAAGCTCAATTTCCGAACAAGAATCGGAAATCTTTTCAAAAACAAATGAAGAATTCTTTGCTAAAAAGGCCTCACAGCCGCAGACTGATGGTAAAAGTCGGGATGTTGACACCCGAACTTGCTTCAAATGCAACCAAATTGGTCACAATGCACGAAAGTGTAACAATTTGAAACCTAAGTCTGTGGTTGTTGAGAATCCAAAGAAGAAAAATGATGTCAATGGCAAAGCGCCTATGTTTGTTGAGAGGAAGATTTCAAAATCTAAAAATGATAAAACCAAATCTAAACCTATTGAACAATAGGTAAAGAAAAATGATCACTTTTACAAACGGGTTGCTTTTCCACAACAAACATGGAAGCCAAAATCTCAAGCAAAGACATCAAATGAATCAAAGCCAAAGGTTTCTGATACTGCTGCTAAATAATCATCTTCAACCAAACCGGTTAAGATGGATGTACCTTTGGATTATTATGAAAAGCTTGAGAAACAAACTTCTTCGACCCCACCGGGTAAGAAGTATGTTCCAAAGAAGGTTCAACCATCTGGTCAACCTAAAAATGACGAATTTTTCCTATACAAAGAGGTTGAGGTTGGAATCGAGAAAAGCTTAGAAATGAATAACAAAAAACTTCCCACCACTGTACACAACGAAAAAGCACATTAACGTCGAGCAACCCGAGTCAAAGGAGGCTTGGGTTGCTTCAACTTCTAACTAATTGCATGTTAAATGTGCAGGAGTTCCCAAGCTCTATTTCGAAGTGGATTATGGATAGTGGAGCATCCCGGCACATGACAGGGCGAAAGACCCTGCTGTACGACGTTAGAGGTTTTAATGGTGGTTATGTTGGTTTCACGGGAAACCAAGGTGGTCGAATAATTGGGGAGGGCACGTTGTCTAACGGTGTCGTTACATTCGAAAGATTCAACTACATACCAGAACTGGAGAACAATTTACTCAACATTTCTTAGATTTGTGACAGAATGTACACAACGCATTTTACCGACAAGGAGTGTCTGATTCTGAAGCCGGGGTTTGTTATCCCCGAGGAGTGGATCATTATGCGAGCACCAAGGGTAAATGATATGTACGTGCTAGACATGAGCGTTGCTACAACTACTACGGGTCATCCTCAGTGCTTCGTATCGAAAGCTACCGAGAAGGAGCCAGTGCTGTGGCATCGAAAAATGGGCCACATCCACCTATGTAAGATGAATTACCTGGTGCATAACGATCTTGTTAAAGGTGTTCATCTGAAGTATTTTCACCTGGAGGGAGAATGTATTAGCTGTCTGAAAAGAAAGTAACACAAGAAATCTCATCCCAGAAAAACGAAGAACTCAATCTCAAAGCCACTTGAAAGACTTCACATGGATCTCTTCGGTCCTGTGAACGTCAAAAGCATTACTGGAGATCTTTACTGCCTAGTAGTTACTAATGCCTATTCGAGATTTTCATGGGTGATGTTCCTAAAGTCAAAAGATGAAGCAGTTGAGAGTTTGCTGAGATTATTCAGAAAGATAGAGAACTTGTACCAGTCCCGCATTTGTCGATTACGAAGTGACAATGGTACAGAGTTCAAAAACAACAAATTGTAAGAATTTTATGATAGAAGAGGTATATTGCAAGAGTTCAGCGCGCCGTACACTCCACAGCAGAATGGAGTTGCAGAAAGAAAGAATCGGACGCTGATCGAAACGGCACGAACGAGGTTAGATGATTCAAAGCTTCCCATCAAATTTTGGGGATAAGCCATATCTGCCGCTTGCTATACTCTCAACCGGGTGTTAACTGTGAAGAAGCATAATAAAATGTGTTTTAAGCTCCTCAATAAACGCAAGCCTAACTTGGAGTACCTAGAGCCATTCGGGTCTCCCTACACAGTTCTAGATCCTGATGGAAAGTTTGGGTCAAAGAGTTTGGAAGGAATCTTTGTTGGCTATTCCAGTCCACTCAGAAGAGTCTTCGTTCCAAGTCTTGGGAGGATCATTGAAGCTCAGCACGTGGAATGTCAAGGATATACTATGCCTCCACAGAATCCCGCAGACTCATGGCGATTCAATTATGATTCCTTATGGGATTCATTCGACCTACCAGAAGAGCCAAAGTACTTTGATCAATTAGGCATATTCCGGGATTATGAAGCTTCCCAGAGTAGATTACCAGCAAAGTCTTCAAAACGTCAACAAACTTCCAATGATAATGAAGCTGGTCCCAGTCACACTGGTGAAACTGATGATTTATAGCAAACTCACACTTCAGAACAAGAGCCTGCTCCAGAAAATCAGACGACAGTTGATGATGATTCAGAGGCTGACTCGGTTAGCCCGACCTTTGATCGCGGTGATTCAGAATCTGAGGGGGAGCAGATCCAATCTTCAGACCAGATAGTTCATGTTGATGAACAAGTTGCGGACCAGAATGTCACAAATTTGGAAGGCGAGGTGAACGTTCCCGATGAAGTTATGCCGAGGACTCTATCTTATCATCCCGAGGAGTTGATTACTGGGGAACTGCAATCAGGAGTTCGAACGAGAAGCCAAATTGACCATGGCCTTACATGTTTTTATTCTAAAGTTGCTCCATTACAAACTGATTTCTCACTCAGTTGCTTTATTTCGCAGATTAAACCTCGAACATACAAAGAAGCACTGATGGAAGAATCATGGGTGAATGCGATGCAAGAGGAGCTAGGTCAGTTTGAGAAACTCGGAGTTTGGAAACTTGTCGACCTACCTGATGGGCACAGAAACATAAACACCAAGTGGGTGTACAAATGCAAGAGAGAGGTTCAAGGAGTGATAGTCAGAAACAAAGATCGACTCATTGTTCAGGGTTTTAGTCAGCAAGAAGGGATAGACTTCACTGAAGTTTACGCTCCGGTTGCCGTACTTGAGGCCATCAGAATATTTCTTGCTTTCGCTTCATGGAAAGGGTTTAAGGTTTACCAGTTAGATGTCAAGTCGGCGTTCCTTTACGGAAAGGTGAAAGAGGAGGTCTACGTCGGTCAGCCACTGGGCTTTACCGACCCAATACACAAAGACAAGGTCTACCACCTGGATAAAGCGTTGTATGGACTGCATCAGGCCCCGAGAGCCTGGTATGAGACGCTCTCTCAACACTTGCTTTCCAACGGCTATATCCGAGGAAAGGTGGATGCTTCACTCTTCACTAAGGAGGTCGCTGGTCATCTGCTGATCGTTCAGATATATGTTGATGACATTATATTTGGGTCCATGAACGACGAACTCTGCAAAGAATTCGAACAAGTAATGAAGCAGAAGTTCGAGATGTCGCCAATGGGTGAGATGAAGTTCTTCCTTGGGCTACAAGTTGACCAGATGCCAGAGGGAACTTTCATACATCAAACGAAGTACGTCTACGATGTTCTCGAGAAATTTGGGATGTCTGAGACCGCGCCGATGTCCACCCCATTAGCAACTAATCAGGGTATTAACCCTGATCTCACCAGAGAGAAGGTAGACGAGACGCTATATTGTTCGATGATTGGTTCGCTGATGTACCTGACTGCATCCAGACCTGACATAATGTACCCGACATGCCTCGCGGCCCGATATCAGTCAAGTCCTAGAGCCTCACACATGTCTATCATCAAAAGGATTCTATGCTACCTGAAAGGAACCCCAAGCCAGGGGTTGTGGTATCCCAAAGACGGAGATTTCAAGCTCGAAGGATATTCAGACTCAGATTTCGGTTGCTGCAAAATCAATTCAAAGTCAACAACTACAAGATGCCAATTCTTTGGACCACACTTGGTCACTTGGCAGTGTAAGAAGCAAACAACTGTCGCTCTTTCAACGTGTGAAGCAGAGTACGTGTCAGCCAGCAGCTGCTGCTCGCAAATTCTGTGGATCCAGCAACAAATGCGAGATTACGGTTTAAAATTTCTTACTTCTCCTATATTTGTTGATAACGAGGCTGCAATCAACATAACAAAAAACCCGGTACATCATGCTAAAACTAAACACATAGAAATTCGACATCACTTTATCCGTGATTGCTACGAGAAGAAGTTGATTCGAATAGATAAAATCCACACCGACGAACAAAAGGAAGATTTACATACCAAAACATTTGATAAATCAAGCTTTCAGTACTTGTTAAAATTGAATGGTATGAAACTTTTGTCGTCAGGGGGAGCTATAGTGGGCGTTGATGAGAAAACCACAGCAGAGGATGTCGAGAAGCATACTGCTTTGGTTTGTCAACTTTTTAGTTGTTTTCGTATTTAGGGGGAGATAGTATATTTCAGAAAATACAAAAACATTAAAAAATGCAAAAATACAAAAACAATAGAAATTTTTCAAAAACCAAAAACATTAGAAAACCCAAAAAGAGTTTTGTGTAAAAAGAGGAAATGATAGTACATCAGCTAGACTGTCACGGTATGCTAAAGAAATGTAAATTTTAAAAGTGTTAAACGGTCTCACTGATGATATGCCGATAGGTTTTCACAGTTAGTAGACTTTTTCGGGATATAAACATAAAATTCATATCTTGCTTATTTCGTGGGGAACATCTCTCGGATATATAGGTAACCCCTGAACTTGTTTGAAAGATTTCTTGTTTCTAACATACTAGGTCTATGTACTTAATGATATCTGGGGTATTATACCAGGAATTCTGATTTTGCGGAAGCAATAGCCTAGTCATCGTATAATACTCTGCACAACTTTAATTCTTAAAGCCTCCCCTAAGCATAAAAATTGATAAACATTGAAAAATGCGAATCAAGTGTTGTTGATGAAAATATCCCTAAGTGGGACACACCTTAAAGACGAGCCATCATCTCTTTGTCTGAACGAAAGTTCTAACCTGAGCTCTCATGGTCTTGCACTACCCTAATACAGATATCATCTGAGTATGTTCACCTGTAAGACTGAATATAGGAATCTGGATACGAGAGTATATTCTGAGGTGGGACACGCGAATAAGTTAAGTTCTTAAAACATTAATTCGTATCCTGAATTAGTTGAAGTCTGTGTGATAATTTAAAAGGATCAGTATATCGACAATCTAGGTGAACTGTTTAAAACTTAGTGTGAAATTAAGCTCAACGGTACCTGTGACTAGTCGGCAGCTGATATGATCCTCTAACACGACTCAAAAAAATATGTTTGTAAATAGTTTACAGTATTTCAGTTTTGCTTAAAACCCAAAAAGATTTTCAGAGTGTTTTAGCATAAAATTTCATAAAATCTAAAAATATTTTATCTTCTACTTTAGTTTACGACAAACCTTGGAGTGAACAACTGGGTTGGGAGCTAATATAAAATGTTTGAAAGTTTAAAAGTCAAACAAGTTCATTAACTTGACACTTGTACATTTTTAGAAAAAAAGTGAAAAAGTTTGAACAAAATGTCAGTTAGTTCGTATCGGGTCAACCAAGGTCATTAACTTGAACTTGGTAGGCAAATTAAGTAACCAAGGTCATTAATTTGGACTTAGATACTTGAGTGGATGTCTAAAACTGACCAAAACTCATAAAATTGAAAAAACTTGAAAAAGTTAGAAAGTTTGAAAAGGTTGAGTTAGATCGAATGACCCTCCGATTGGAGGACCTTCCGATCAAATGACCATCCGGGTGAGAGGGTCAACACTATATAAGGCAGTCAACTGTTGAGTCAAGGTCATTCGTCTGAACCACCTTTCGTCACACTCACCATTTTCTCTCAAACTATTCTTGTTCATTGATCACATTCTTGCAATTCCAATCACAGAGGATTGTTGGCTTACTCATCACTCACTTTGGGAAAGGTAAGTCTCTCAAATTTCACCGCTCAATTTCTTGTATTTGATGATTATGTGGGCCGTCTGTAGTGAACATAGGTTTTCCATAGATCTAGGCTTGTTTAGACTTTGTTTGCATGAATTGAACTTAGATCTTGGTCTATCGGCCTTAGATTTAGGGATTCACCGAGCCAATTTAATCAAAAACACCTTGGATTTGAACAATAGAAAGATTATAGGTGTCAGCTACCGAGGTGAATAATGACAAATTAAACCCAATCTAGTGACTTTTGGTAGAAATTGAACATAGGGTTTTGTTATTCGGAAAATTCTTTGTAAGAAATTTTGATCAATTTTGAAAAATATTGAAAAAATTTGATCTGATTTGATTCATATTCAAACTGTTCTTCATTTTTTGATCAAAGGGCAATTCGATCGGATGACCATCTGATCCATCACACTTATTGTTTGGATAATTTCTAAGTGTTTATTTATCTGATTGTGTGTTGAATGATAAGTGTTTGAATTGTTGATGTGTTCATGCTCAACTTTTACTCATGTTGTTGATCGAATGATCATTCCACCGGATGACCATCCGATCTAAATGTTGTTCATGTTTAAATCATTCTTTATTAATCTGATGAGTTTCACTCGAATGATCATCCGATCCATCAACACTTGACTTGATTGTTATATGCTTAATTGTATAAAGCTCATCCCATCCGATCGAATGGCCATCCGATCAGTCAGTACTATGTAAAGTGTATAAGTGGAAAAGTGTTAAAAAAAATTCAAAATTTTTGAAACTTTTCACATTGCACTTTGTGTCTCGAAAGGTGTGAATACTCTAACAATGATGTTTTGAAATACGTGCAGGCAAGAGCATCTGACTTTCATCCTAATCACAATATCTACTGCATTGTCGATGAAAATTATCCAAATATGGAGCCATTTAAAGAAATTATACCATTTTTGAAGGAAAGTAGAATCTATAAGGCGTTGACGGAAAAGCATAAGCGTTACGAGTCGCACATTAGAACATTCTGGAAGTCTGTGAGATACGATGAGAAAGAACAAACAATATATTCAGTTGTTAGGATGAAAGATGAGAACAAAAAGGACATAGATTTGGAAGTTAAGTTTACTGTTGATGACGTGAGGAGAGTATTAGACTTGCAATATAAGGACGAGGATCCTATCATTATCCCAGAAAGTTTAAGAAAGGGTTTTTGGTTTAGAATGGGATACGCAGGGCATGTTAATGATAAGGGTTACATTAAGTCTAGATTCTGCAGACCATATAAGTTCATGGTTCACTGTTTTGTTCACACTTTGTCACACAGGAAAGGAGCTTACGATATAGCGTGCCTAGTGTTGAGCATACCTTACAACATCTCACATGTGATCTTTAATCACATGGTTGACAACGTTAAAGGTGAGAAGTACATCATGTACCCAAGGTTCATCCAGATGTTGTTAGACGATCAAGTTCCAAATCTTCCAAAGGATCCGAAAGATGAACTTAAGTTGAATCATATGGGAATGAAACTTAGAAGAGGTTGGATAAATATAAAGGTTTGAAACCTGAGCAAGAGCCAAGGGTTAAATGAATGATTGGAAAGATCAAGAAGAAAGATTATGTGGCACCTGAGAATGATTAATGGAGGCATGCAGATAGTAATTCTGAAGATGAAACTGAACGTTTGAGTGGCATGGTGGAAAAGAAGTTGAGGTTTTGGTATGATAAGGACGAGAAAAAGAGGAAAAGAACACCAAAGATTTCACCTAAAGTGGCTACACCGAAAGTTGTTATTAAGGGTAAAATTGGAAACCAGGAACCATCAGAAAGGTTTGTAGATACTTCATTTGAATATAATTCTAACAATATTAATGTTTATGTTGAAGAACCAATAAAGAAGAAGTCGCATCCAAGGTTGATTGATGAACCTGTGATTCCTTCGACAGATTTAATTCAAGAAGGTGTTGATCTTTTAAATGAATCAGTTGAAGATTATTTAAAGCGATTAGAGGCTGCTAAAGCTGCACAAGGTGCTAACATTGAAAAAGAAGCAGAAAAGGTGGAAGCTGAAGGTGTTAAGGAGACGTTTGTTGAAGGTGTTGTTCAATCTGATTCCAGTGCTACTGAAAGTGACGAAGTTGATCCAACAAAGATTGCACCAACGTCGTATTTGTCTGGAAAACAAAAGTATAAGGGGTCTCCAAGGAAAAAGAAAGATTCCGATGAGGAAGACTCTACTTATGTACCAACACCAAAAAAGAAAAGGAAAGGTCTGAAGAAGCGTAAAGCAAGACCAACTGGAGTTGTATTAAGAAGTGTTAGAGCGAAAAGAGATTATATTGCTGAACAAAAGATAACAACAGTTCTTGAAGTTCAAAGTGTTGAAGTCCCTGAAGTTGAAACAAAGAAAGCTCCAGAAAGTCTTGTGTATGAAAGAGTTGAGAAGGTTGTTGAAGATGTAGAGGTGGAGTTTATAGGTGAAAGACAATCTACACCACCCCCAACACCGATCAATCCAACAATTCATATTCACAATGATCTTGAAGAGCAACCTATGAAAGTTGAGGATCCATCATCAGCAAAGAAATCCACTACTTCAAGTTCAAGTCATGGATTCCTAAAGTCATTGGCGAATATCCAGAAGATCTTCCTGAAGGTGATTTTGATATCTTTAATGAAGGAAAGATCAACGTGTTAACAAAGAAAGTAAGTGTTCCGGAAAAGGCAAAGGCCAAAGCTGAAGCTGAACGAGAAGAGTTAAAAGAAAAGCTTGAAGCTTCTAAAGCTGAGAATGTTGCATTGAAAAAGGATCTTGCAGACCATGCTAAGGTAATAGATTAACTGTCAGAAGATCTTGAAGCACATGCTAAAGTAATTGATCGAATCACAGAAGAGTTTGATGAGGTGAATGTGAAGTATGAGAATGTAAATGAAGCCAACAAGACGCTACACCAAATGATTGGTGAACTGCATGAAACTACTTCGAACGAGAACAAGGTGTTAAGACAAGAAATTGAAGCGTTAAGGGCTGACAAAGCAGTGAAGGATGAGCAGTTGAACATGCTTTACACAGTTATTGAACACAAGCTTAGATTCAATGTTCAAGCTGTGTTTAATGAATTAGAAATCCAAAGGGTTGAGGCTAGAAGAATTGAAAGAGAGAAATAGTTGGCTGAAGAAGCTAAGCAGAAGAAGAAGGGTGTGGTGATAGATAAAGAGGAGATTCTTGGATCGTCAAGCCAACCAGATCCATCTGAAGCTGAAGGTACTGTAGATAATAATCCGCTTGCTATTGTAGTTGTGGGTGATGTGATAGATGTTACACCAGAAGAGATAAAGCTCGATAGAAGAAAGAACATTGAAAAACGTCGTGAAGAGGAAGAGAAAGAGAAAGAAAAGGATCCAGAGTTAAAACAGTTGTTAGAAGATATCAACAACTATGATGGTGATAATGATAACGATGATGATGATCAGGGGGTAACAGGGTTGTTAGTTGTGAAGCCTTATACTCAACATATGCTTGATGACTTCTTGAATGATCAGCTGAACGAACAACAAGAAGATCAACAACATGAAGTTTCTTCTTCTAGTAAACAACATGCTGGTGATCAGGTATACCTCACACTCCCTAAAGTTATTTACTTACATGCTGAGGTTAAGGGGGATTTAAAGGAGAATAGATCGAGGGAATCTATGTTAGAAGAGATGGGAATGGATGATGGGCATTTAAAGTTTGACATTGAAGATGAAATTCCACTATCACCTGAAAGAGAATATTCTTTCAAGTTTGTCAATGAAGCCGACAATTTCAAGGATGTGATAATTGAAGAGGGGTCTGATGTTTCTGATGAAGACACACCTTTTCATTATTCTGGTGTTGATGATACATTTCCAACGTTCAATGAATTATTTCAATCTTACAACGAAGATGAGGTGAGAAGAAATATAGCTGAGAGGATCACTACTGAAGGGGTTCCTGAAACCGTATCAAAAGAAAATCTGTTAGAGGAACTAAAGAAATGGTTTAAAGTGATGCCTAAGGAAAGGAAGTACAAGAGGCCGCTTCAATACTTCACAGATCATCCAGAAAAATCTCTGGGTTATATTCTATCGTGGGGCTATCTTGAAAACTTACAGGTGTATGCAATTCGAAGAGAGCATGGAGTGCAGTACTTCGAGTTCTTATCTGATATAAAGACACTTCCATGGTGGGATGTGGAGGAGGTTGTTCAAACAAAGAATATCAAACAGTTCTACTATGGTCTTGATGTGAAGATGCATGATCAGAAGTTATGGAACTACATAAAGCTGCAAGCTAAGAACAAATTTCCATATTCGAAGCCTCATTATCCTGAACAAGTTGTCAAGTATGATCCAATCAAGGGTGAGAAAGACATTACTCTAAAGATAAAGCCTCCTAGATGTCCGAAGAACATGCCGCTACGTGCAATGGAACAAGACTTCCATGTAGACTTTAAAGGATGGTTGTATAATCAAAGCACAGCGAAAGCAGTGATCTCTCTATATGATAAGAAGACATGTGAAACAAGACGCATCAATGTTCTAGATCCAATGTGGCTTGTGAATTGCTCAAAGAAAGACATAGACTGCCTGTTCTTCAACAAGATTGTGTATGCTGAGCCTGATAGAGTACAAGCACAACAGTATCAGAAAATGGTGAATTTGTGCTTTGCGAAAGACATTAACTCTGGAAGGTACTGGCAGACGAAGTTCAGAGACATAGAGTTGGAAGAAATTTTAAAGAAAGAGAAAAGGAGAGAAAGGTTCAGGTAGATTGCAGAAAGAGCAGTTGTGTTAGGACGGAGAAAGTTCGAAAGGCCCCCTCCAACCGATCAAACTCCTATCAAATCACAAGAAGAAAAGATTCCAAGGTGGGATAGATCTAGAGATGGAGATCTAGTGTACCGAAAATGGTGGAATGAAACAGGAAGGCCTTTGAGGCGACATATGTTAGCGGAAAGGGCTACGAAGAGGAGACAGAAAGCTCGAGAGAGCAGACACAACAGGAAGACACAGTGAAGACTATACAGGAAGGAAGACTGCAGCTACATCCAAGGGGGGAGTCTGTAGGTGCAATATGTCTGTAGTTTCCGTCTGTATTGAGTCTATATTTTGTTTTGTATGTGTCTATGTATAGTTTTGTATGATTGTTTTATTATAACTGGGAAATATTAGAGCGAAACGTAAGCTTTAAAGATCATCCGGTCGGATGGCTTGGGTCATCCGGACGGATGACCCTCCGACCGGATGGCATTAGCTCTCCCAGTTTGCCTATAAATAGAGACTTAGGGGTCACTTTGTTAGAACTTTTGGCAGTCTCTCTGTAGTGAAGCTCTGTCCTGATCTCATCAGAACATTGTATTTTCAGAAACTTTGAATGAGAATGGATGCGTTAATCGTTGATATCGTTGTTGATTCGTCTTTGACATTGCATAGGGATTCCACACCTCTGCACTGATCGATATGACCTGCGTTCTTCATTCGAGAGAACTGTTCCTAGCACTCACAACACCCCATGCACGTAAACAGATGTCTCCCGATGCAAAATCTTCAAAATAGTAAGTGCAGCACTGTGACAAACGACACTTTCCGGTAACTTTCGTACATTTAAACAATTATTTATATGCTGCAATTATGTGTTTAAAACGTCAATATAGCATGTTACATGTCTTACATTTAGAAATCTCGCAGAATACATCTTGATCATGCATGTCATTCAGTTTATTCTTCGTATTTCGAAACAATTAAAACAATGCATTGTATAACTAGTAAACTTACCGGTTAGACTAGTTGTGTTAGCATAGCCCTGATACTGAGCTAAACGATAGATTTAGGACCTAGATTGAAGTCCTACACAAATGTTATACTAAATCCCAAGTGGGAAAACAAGGATATTCATCAATGCTTTCCGGAAAATACACTATCTCTAAAAATGTCCGATTTGGACCATAAATAACAATTTGTCCACAAAATTCAGCATTTTATAACCAACGCAATGTCCAAAAATGATATTAAACATCATAATCCACTTGAAAGTATCATCTTAATACATAAACATAGCATACCATACAAGTTTCATAACTTAACATCTTAACGATCTGTTAATGAAACTAGCACCAAGCAAGTATCCGAACTACAACTAGACGTATTATATGAACTAGCTAAAAATATTTTGGCATCATGAAGCTAGTTGAGGACATTAAAAATCCCAAAACACTTAGAAATCACTAAACACAATTAACACCTAACTAGATCACTTGATTCCTAACTAAATAACCTAACTACAATTAAAACCCAACTAGACCCCCCCCCCCATGTAGTTGATGGTCAACATGTGGGTCCCCCTAGCCCACATGTTGTCTCATGATGTTGGAAGATAATTTGGTGGATCATGGGTTTATATGATGGAAGAAAAATTAACCTAATGTTATAAGACTAACCTTATCACAACACATCCTAACAACTTCTAAGCACAAAAATTCAAACCTTTCTTTCTCCCTTCTCTTCTCCTACATTTGCCCATAGCCACCACCACTTCACCTCCATTTTTAATTCATCTTACAACAATTCCAAGTATAATCAAGGGTGTCTTAAGGCATATTAAGAAGGTTGCAAGCATTGGAAGTTCAAGGACCTCTTCAAGGAGCATTTATCCACCAGCTTCATATCATCAACATCTTTTTTGTTCTTGAGTTTCTTCCCTAGCCAATAGTGCTAGTAGTAAGTCATCAAACACTTGGTGTAAGCTTCATATCATATGTTGTTTATAATGTACAAGAAATCCATCTTGAAGTTCACTTTAAAATACTTGGTAAACATGAAAGAACACTAAAGGGAAATTTTTTTATCATCTTGACGTTTTAAAGGGAAATTTTTTCTCAGATTGTAAACTATTTCGTGATTACAAGTCACCTTGGGACAAGATTTTCCTTAAGATCACAATTAATTCTCAATATGCCATTCTTAGGCAATACGATGTAATACTCGTGTCGTTTATGATAGACTACCTCATACTTTATCATGTATGTTCTTCACTCCTGTATCTCTGGCATATAAAACGACTCCTCACCTAGGTATTCAAACCTTTACAAGGAATGTTGCCGCCTCAAACGAATCTAAACATTTCTCCTGTTATATTTTTAGCATGAGTGTACTCTTAGCATCTCTAAGACTCGTGTTTAATACTCATTACCTGACATTCGTAAGAAACGGTATGAATCTAAGACTTGAGTTCGTAGTGCAAATCCCGGATTTAACATGTATCGTCTCCACCAATTAAAAACACTACTCCTCTTTTTACACGAATAGTGTAACAACCCGACTTTTGAAAGTCAAAGTGCAAGTCAAAGTCAAAGTCAAAGGAAGAAAAGATTGCTAATTGCGATTTGTCACTCCTTGCTTAATTATTGATTGTACTTCTCGACTTATAATCGATACTCTATTTTAAATTGCTTTAGTTGTATTATGTGGAGTACATGTTATAAATCGCTACTTAACCGCTATTTAATCGCAGTTTAATCGCTAATCGCATCGCAACTCGAATGATAGGTTATGGATATTGTTTTACGTGTGTGTGCTATTATGTGTTACTTGTGCATGTTATGTTTATGTTGAGGTGATTAATCACAAACGCAATCGCAACTCTATCACAACGCAATCTCATCGCAAACTCGAGATTTAGGATTTTATTTATGGAATTTAGTAGTTAGGTTATTTGTGTAACTAATGGGAATACTATCGCATCGCTTACTCAAAACGCATCGCAACGCTCAACGCACGAAACGAAAACACGAAAACCAACTCGCGACAGCCTATCGATCAAATGACCAATCGATCGAATGGTTATCCGTACGGATGACCATCCGATCGGATGGCCATCCGATCGGGTTGCCATCCGATCCGTTACACTGCACCACCTTTCATCTTTTGGAATCCTATAAATAGCACTTCTCACATCACAAACAGTGATGTGACAACTCTGGTGTGACTCTTCAACTTCTCAGGCCTTTCTCCTTCGATTTCTCGCGATTCTTGTAAGTTTCTTCCTCAAATCTTGTACATCTATCATCTACACACACTTCTTCATCTTATTCACCATCATATCTTCATTTTTAACCATGAAATCGGCTGATTTGAGGTGTTCTAGGATGATGTCATCATGGGGTTCTTATGAACTTCAAGATTCGACCTCATTCCACCAAGAACAACTCAGAGCTAAGATATTTCAACATGTTTAAGCACTGATTTCATCCTAAATCTAAACATTTTCAAGAGTAAAAGGATTGAAAGATGTTTTATAACTTTCTTTCAACTCTTTCACACTCTTTAGCTCAAAACCGATAGAATCAGAACTCGTTCGGGCCTTCTACTCGCTCTATAGTGAAGGGTTGGACTGAGAATGGATTTCATCGGAAGAGACGACCGATTCACGGGTTGAACATGAACAACCGTCAAGAATCATTAACTGGTCAGAATGGGGTGATTCCCGTCCGATCGGATAACTTGGACTTGAGGGAATTCCTGTTGTTTTGCACGTTGTCATTGTGACACCCGACTTTTCAGGCCGTACCGTACAATTGTAGCACATGTTGTAAATAGGTAATAGGGCCATATTTGACTGATTATGATGTTTATATGTGAAATTTAATGAGTTGGTAAATTTAAACTTGGATAAAAATTATGTTGGCAACGGTAAGATAAACGCTTATCGCGTAACGGTTAAAATGCGAAACGAACATCGGAGACCACCCGATCAGTGTTAAAATCCTAAAAATAGTTTGTTATGATTAGAATAATTATTTTAATCATATCCGTGTGGAAAATTAATTTAAAACGCTAGGAAACTCTATTTTTCGAGTTTAAGCGCTTACCGCGCGATGCAGCGCGTGTACCGACAAAATACTGTCAACACAGCCCGTCAAGATGACTGAAAATCATTTTAGCAATAATTTGATAAGTTTATACTTATAGAATGACAAAATTAATAAAAACGCTTAAATTCCTATTTTGCGATTTTAAACTTGTACCGCGCAGCACAGCGAGCATGTTGATGCACAAGAATGTCTGTTGACTACATCTTCATCAAGTCTTAGTTCATGAAAGTCAATATTGGAGCTTAAATGTCAAATTAGAGTTTAGTTTAGACTTTAGAATGTGTTTCAAGGGGTTCCGTTTGAAATTAGTCATATTATAGAGGGTTCCGTTTGAAACATAGGGTTCCGTTTGAATCTATTGTTTGAAACCGTAGGGGAAGGGTCTTGTATCTATAAATAGGTGTGTAGTTGTCACATTTCAAACGAAACGGTACAAGGTCATTGTGAGAGTCACGAAGTGCTGTCGGATTTTCATCAGAACTTATTGTATAAGCACACGGTTGTTAATAGAAAGAAAGATTAGAAGATACAAGCTGTTTTGGACGTCGTTTACTTTGATTCCGCCTTATTATTTGATGTTGAACTACCTTAACTGACTTTCAGGGTCACGACAACGATCCAACAAGTGGTATCAGAGCTCAGGACGAGGAGTTCATACCGAATACAGCTTGAAATCATCGGATTATCTCACTTCTACCTTTCTTTTCTGTTTTAAACTGTTCTCGTGGTTAAAATGACTTGAAACGATCACATAACAAACGAAATCTACTAATAACTAATCCTTGAAAGTTTAAAATCAAAATTCGACCTAAAAATGATCTAAATCATGTGTACCGTTTGAAATTGTTCGCGATTGGCTGACGTCATCGTTTGAAATTGATCTATCGTTTGAAAATTGACTCTATCGTTTGAAAATGGGTTCTATCGTTTGAACAGTTTATCGTTTGAGTCTGTCGTTTGAAACAGTCCATCGTTTGAAAACTGTTTATCGTTTGAAATTAGTTGATCGTTTGAAGTTGATTGTTTGAGTTGGTCGTTTGAAATCCTTGTCGTTTGAAATTATTGATTCAAACGGAACAGTCTATCGTTTGAATTCTGTGTCGTTTGAAAATAGATTGTCGTTTGAAAACAGATTGTCGGTTAAAATAGTTATCATTTGAAACTTTTGGTATTTCAAACGAAACAGACCATTCCGTTTGAACAAGTGTCGTTTGAATCTGATATTTTCAAAACTCAAAATTTGTCTAAGTGTTGTCGTATTTTACAGGTACATTCACAATGGATGATATTTTCTTAAACCCGTTTAGCGACATGTACGCGTTCGCTGGAGATTCCGGAAACATTGATGCTTCATCAAGCAATGTGAATGAGAATAAACAAAAAGAGAAGAAAAAGGAAGCTTGGGAGTCGGAAAGTGCTTTCGGAACGTTCAATAAACCTCCAAAGCTAATGGCTATTGAGGAGTACAGTCGTTGGTCCAGAAAGTTTGAAGATTGGATGATGGCATTCGCGTTTCCAAGCTGGAAAAGTCTGAAAAATGGTTATGACCAAGGAAACAAGAATGGGGAAGTTTTAACAGGATCTGATGAGATTGATTCATTCGTAGCCGAACAAAAGTGTGTGGCGTTGTTATTTCAGTCTGTTCGGGAGGATATCATCTCATTGATAGATTATAAAAATGCTAAAGATCTTTGGGCAAAGTTAGAAAAGAAATGTGTCGGTAGTCAAGAAATTAAGAAAAACAAAAAGAAACTTCTTAGAAAAGAATTTGATCTGTTTGGATGGTTAAAGAATGAGTCGGTGTGTAAAATGATAGAAAGGTTCGGTCATCTGAAGCTGGAATTAGTAAGACATGAAATAGACATTTCTGAAGAAGATCTTATCGACAAATTGTTTGATTCGTTGCCTGACGAGATGGATTGGAGATATTATGCGCTGATGCTGAAGAATACCATCAAAGAACCAGAAAAGCTGACATTAGATTTGCTGATTGAAAAACTCGAGAGTCACGAGTTGGAGTTGAAAAAGACGTACAAAGTTAATCATTCATCTTATCAACAGAATCTGGATCTATACTATCCAAAGAGCATGATGCCGAAAGCTATTTCACCAAAAACTGCATTTTCTGCTGAAAATGTGTCGACAGCCGGCAAAGAAAGTCAAAGTCGTCAAAGCAGTGGAAGTCACAGTGGTTTTCACAGTGGATCTTCATCTTCTGGAAATGCTGATGCAAAGAATCGTTTTCAATGCAATATTGCAATAGACTTGAAGAATGCTCAAAATTTTGACGAAGAGTCGGCAAAGCAGCAAATGATCTTTCTAGCATCAGTGTTGGAATCGTATGAAGGATTGGTAGCTGGGAAGATTGGCAATACAAATCTGACGAAAGAAGATTACGATCAGATTGATCCGGAGGAAATGGAACTGATCGATATTCGTTGGACTATGGCAAGTGCTGTTCGTCGTGCACAAAGATTCATGGAAATTACTGGAAGAAAAACAATTGGTGGTGCTTCTACAAAGCTGGGATTCGATAAATCGAAGGTGACTTGCTTCAAGTGTAAGCAGAAGGGTCACTTCAAGAGAGAATGCCGAAATGCTTATGTTGATGAGTCGGAGAATCCTTTCAGAGATGATTACTACAAGAAGGCGATTTATCACCAGAATAAATCCGAGCCGCCTAGATTGAAGCAGGTTGAAGACAACAGGGAGAAATCTAGAGCTCTTGCAGTGATTTATGATGATGAGGGATATGATTGGAGTCAAGAGGTTCTACCAGAAGAAGATGCGGTTGGTTACGCATTCATGGCGAAAAATGAACCTATTCCATGGAAAGATGAGAGAACTGAAGAGCAGAAGTATAAATACAGAAAAATGATTTCGGAAAACAAAATTACTAGACTTTCTAGAATCTTTTTGGATGCAAAGAGAGCCAACAGATGGGATCCAGACAGAGAGTGTTATCTTGATGAGTATGGAAATATTGCAGTTGATCACAAAACTCTCGATATAGAAGTCTTAATCATGGAAATGAAAGAAAATGATGAGTATTGGCAACACAAATGGTGGGGAACTCCAACTTCGAAAATGATTGAAGAGGAGAAAGAAGAGAGAGAAAGAAAGGAGAAAGAAGAGATAGAAGGAAAAGAATCCAAGAAGATTGATACTGGAGTTATCGATACTACGCAGGAGTTGAATGCAGAGAATCTGGGAAAAATGGCTGACAAAGTGCTAGCTGCCAAAGCACTTGAGGTAGACTCTAACTCCGTGTCTGAGTCAAAAAGCCAGGTCAGTTCAGATGTGTCAACAAATGCGTCAGGTAAAAAGATCGAAGGAAATGCTGATTGCAAAAATTGCAACAAAGAGTGCAAATTTTGTAGCACAGTCACATATCTCAACATTAAGAAAGTTGAAGATCTGACAGCTAAGGTCAGAAATGTTGAGAATCAAATTCTTGATCGTGACAAAACAGTTAAAGCTTCAACTGAACGGATAAGAGAATTAACTGCTCAAATTGAAACTGATAAAATTGATCATGACAAAATTAAAAAGGAAAATGAAAAGTTGATTCTTGAAAACCTTCAGATTTCTGAAAAATTTGAAAAACTCAAAAGCACAATGAAAGATTGTGATGATCGAAATGGTAAAACTTTTAAAGAAAATGAACATTTAAAAGCAGTGCTTAGAGTTAAAGAAGAATCAATCAACAAACAACTGGATGAAATCGCTAAATTGAAACTTAAAGTTCAAGAGGCTGTAATCGAAAACGAGCGAATCCAGTTGAAGCTTAACAGTTACAGCTCCGCAAGCTTTGTTTTGCAACATATCATTCCCAAACCCATCAGGAAAGACAAAGCGGGCGAAGATGTGTATTCTGATGGAACTGGGGTTGGTTTTCATCAAGTACCACCACCTGTTCTTCATAATTACACTAAAAAGCAGTCTGGGTTGGTTGAAATTGAGGAAGAAAAAGAAGTTAAACTTCCGGAGAACATTGATGTTACTTTTTCTACATCATCTGATGATAGTGTTCAGACAGAGATTGTTAAGAGCACAGCTGAAAGTGTTTTGAATAGTGATTCAGCTGAAGATGATGGGTGTTTCTTGGACAAATACATTCAGAAATCAAAGTCCAAAAACAACTTAAGTGATGAACCGGGTCTTGTGATGTACAAGATGGCTGGATCTGATAAGTTGTATTCGGATTCTGAATTTCCAATTGAGAATGTTAATGTGAAAAAGTTGACAAATGTTTTCAAATTGGTTGAAGTTGAGTTGTCAGAAGTGAACAGTTTGTGTCAAATAAAAAGGCAAATGAATTTTGAGAAAGATAAAGCTTATTACAAAAAGCCTGTTGTTCCACCACGTTTTTATAATAACAATCGAAACAATTGGTCGGGTGGTTATCGGGGTGGTAATAGTTATCAGAAAAAGAGTTTTCAAAACAAAAGGTTTGCTGAAAAGAAGGTGTTTGTGAACAGTTCAAGTTCACGTTCTGATGAGGAAAATGAAATTTTTTCAAAATCAAATAAAGAGTTCTTTGAGAAAAGAGCTTCACATTATCAGTCTGAAGGCACAAGTCGAGTTGTTGATACTCGTACATGTTTTAGATGTAATCAAGTGGGTCACATTGCACGAAAGTGTACTAATGTGAAGCCTAAGACTGAGACTGTGAAGTTTCAACAGAAGAAAGTTGATGTGAAGGGTAAAGCACCAATCGTTGTTGAGAAAAAGAGTGTGAAAAATAACAACATCAAAGTGAAAAATGAACCTGTAAAGAAAGTGGTAACTAAAAATGACAAGTTTTATAAACAGGTTGCATTATCTCAACAAGTTTGGAAACCAAAAACTGAAATGAAAATTTCAACTTCTGAAGTGAAAAAGGCTGATGAATCAATTTCGGTTGATTATGATGCAAATTTTCCACCTTTGAAGGCTGAAAATTTTAAAATTCAAGTTGCTAGAGTCAAGGTTACACCTAAGGCTGATGAGGCCTGGGTGGACACCATGTTCGAATAAGCAGTTTGAATTGCCGGAGCTTCCTGGATCGCGAAGCATGAATCGGCATCTTTATTAAAATGTTTTAAAATCAACTTGTGGTATGTGCAGGATCTTCCAAGAGCCATTTCAAGATGGATCATGGATAGTGGCGCATCTCGACATATGACAGGAAAAACTGCATTACTGTATGATGTGAAGAATATCAATGGTGGTTATGTGGGATTTGCAGGTCATGAAGGTGGTAGAATTGTTGGTGAAGGAACGTTATCCAATGGGATTGTAACGTTTGAGAGAGTTAACTACATCACTGAGCTGGAGAACAATCTGCTTAGTATCTCGCAGATCTGTGACAATCAGTATACTACTCACTTCACTGATAAAGAGTGTTTGATTTTGAAACCTGGTTTTGTTGTTCCTGGAGAATGGATTATCATGAGGGCACCTAGAGTGAATGATTTATATGTGTTAGATATGTCTGTAGCAACTACAACTACTGGTCAAGCACATTGTTTCGTGTCTAGAGCAACTGAGAAAGAATCGAGATTGTGGCACCGAAAGATGGGGCATATACATCTTAGAAAAATGAATCATTTGGTGCACAATGATTTGGTATTGGGAGTTAATATCAAAGGTTTTCATCTGGAAGGGGAGTGCATTAGCTGCATCAAAGGCAAGCAAAAGAAAAAGTCACACCCTACAAAGCAAGTCAATTCAGTTTCGAGACCACTGGAAAGACTTCACATGGATTTGTTTGGTCCTGTGAATGTCAAAAGTATTACAGGAGATTACTATTGTTTGGTCGTTACTGATGATTATTCCAGATTTTCGTGGGTTTCTTTCTTGAAGATGAAAGATGAAACATTTGACAGTTTGATGGGGCTGTTCAGGAAGATTGAGAATTTGTACCAAAGGCGTCTCAAGAGAATTCGAAGTGATAATGGTACTGAATTCAAGAACAGCAAGATGGAAGAATTTTGTGATGAAAGAGGTATTTTGCATGAGTTTAGTGCTCCGTACACTCCACAGCAGAATGGAGTCGTAGAACGCAAAAACCGGACACTAATCGAGACAGCTAGAACTATGCTCGCAGATTCAAAGTTACCAATTAATTTTTGGACTGAAGCTGTTTCTGCCGCATGCTATACACTCAACAGGGTTCTAACTGTCAAGAAGTTCAACAAAACATGCTTTGAGCTAATCAATAACCGTAAACCGAATTTGAAGTATCTAGAACCGTTCGGGTCACCTTGTACGGTTATAGAACCTTTTGGGAAGTTTGGTCCGAAGTGCATTGAGGGAATATTTGTTGGTTATGCAAATTCGTTGCGACGTGTCTTTGTTCCAAGTGAAAAGCGGATTATTGAAGCTAAAAATGTTGAATGTCAAGGTTATACTATGCCGCCGCAGAATCCTGGTGATTCATGGCGTTATCATTATGACAAACTTTGGGATTCGTTTGACATGAGAGAAGAATCAGAGGATGACGAAGATTTCTTTGATGAGTTGGATATTTTGCGTGAATATGAGTCGCAGTTAAGGTTCCCAGCTGAGTATTCGAGAAGACCACGGGAAACTTCAAATGACGATGAAGCAGGTCCAAGTAATGCTGGTGAACATGATGATGTCCAACAAAATGAAGTTGCTCAGGATAATCAGTCGGTTCAGAATGATAATCTAGAAGCTGAAAACATGCCAGTATTTGATCATGGTAATTCAGATTCAGATTCTGAGGGGGAGCAAATTCAGATTTCAAGTCAAACAAACCAAGTTGGTGAACAAGATGCAGAGCAGAATGTTACTAATCTGGAGGGAAATGTAGATGTTCCAAGCGAAGTGATGCCGCGAACTTTTTCATATCATCCAGAGGAGTTGATCATAGGAGAATTGCAGAAAGGCGTTCGCACTCGAAATCAGATTGATAAAAGGGCTTACATGTTTTTATACAAAAGTTTCTCCTTTGCAAACTGAATTCTCATTAAGTTGTTTTATCTCGCAGGTTGAACCAAGAACTTACAAAGAGGCGCTTACTGAAGACTCTTGGGTCAATGCTATGCAGGAGGAACTTAGTCAATTCGAGAAATTGGGAGTGTGGAAGTTAGTTGATTTGCCGGATGGTCATAGGAAAATTAACACTAAGTGGGTGTTTAAGTGTAAGAGGGACGATAGAGGAGTTGTCGTAAGGAACAAAGCTCGACTCGTTGTTCAGGGATTTAGTCAACAGGAGGGAATTGATTTTACCGAAGTCTATGCTCCTGTAGCACGACTAGAGGCTATCAGAATTTTCCTAGCATTTGCGTCTTGGAAGAACTTCAAAGTTTATCAGTTGGATGTTAAATCGGCTTTTCTCTATGGGAAGGTTAAAGAGGAGGTTTATGTCGGTCAGCCACCGGGTTTTACCGATCCAATCCACAAAAACAAGGTCTACTTATTGGACAAAGCGCTGTATGGTTTACACCAGGCCCCGAGAGCTTGGTACGAGACTTTGTCTCAACACCTACTAGCCAACAAGTTCATTCGTGGAAAAGTGGATGCCACTCTCTTCACTAAAGAGGTCGATGGTCATCTTCTG
Source organism: Helianthus tuberosus (assembly GCA_030545235.1). Lineage (NCBI taxonomy): Eukaryota > Viridiplantae > Streptophyta > Magnoliopsida > Asterales > Asteraceae > Helianthus > Helianthus tuberosus. Next base: position 58,223,820 of record CM060426.1, on the reverse strand, counting down.
ATTGTTCAGATTTATGTGGACGATATAATTTTTGGGTCGACAAATGAAAATCTATGCAAAGATTTTGAATCAGTGATGAAGCAAAAGTTTGAAATGTCATCAATGAGGGAGATGAAATTCTTTCTGGGTTTACAAGTTGAACAACTTCCTGAGGGAATTTTCATTCATCAGTCAAAGTACGTTCATGATATTCTAGAGAAATTTGGGATGTCAAGTTCTACTCCAGCTGCTACCCCACTTGCAACAAATCATGGGATTCACCCAGATCTCACCGGAGACAAATCAGATGAAACGTTTTACCGATCCATGATAGGTTCTTTAATGTACCTAACTGCTTCACGCCCTGATATTATGTACCCAACGTGCCTCGCAGCAAGATTTCAGTCTAACCCGAGAGCATCGCATATGATCATTGTGAAGAGGATATTGCGCTACCTGAAAGGAACTCCTTCATTGGGGTTGTGGTATCCTAAAAAAGGCGATTTTACGCTCGAAGGGTATTCCGATTCGGATTTTGGATGCTGCAAAGTCAATTCAAAATCAACAACTGCAGGATGCCAGTTCTTTGGTCCTAGATTGGTTACCTGGCAGTGTAAGAAACAAACGTCTGTGGCGTTATCTACATGTGAAGCGGAGTATGTTTCTGCTAGCAGTTGCTGCTCTCAGATCTTGTGGATACAGCAACAGATGCGCGACTACGGTTTGCAGTTTCTTAACACACCTCTTTTTGTTGATAATGAGGCCGCTATAAATATAACAAAAAATCCAGTACATCACGCTAAAACTAAACACATAGAAATTCGTCATCACTTTATTCGTGATTGCTTTGAGAAAAAGTTGATACGAATTGAGAAAATCCACACAGACGAACAGAAAGCTGATTTACATACCAAAGCTTTTGATAAAACTCGGTTTAAATATTTGTTAAAACTGAATGGTATGAAGCTTCTGTCGGTGTCGGATGGCATAATTGGCGTTGATGAGAGTACTGTTGCGGATGAAGACGAGAAACAATCTGCAATGGTTTGTCGAATTTTTACTTGTTTTGGTATTTAGGGGGAGTAGATGTTTGTACATAGTTATGTTTTCAGAAAATACAAAAACAGTAAAAAATGCAAAAATACAAAAACATGATAAAATCTGAAAAAGAGCTTGTGTATATAGGGAAAATGATAGTACATCAGCTAGACGATTACAGTATGCTAAAGATTTGTAAAGTATAAAAGAGTTAAACAATCTTACTGATGATGTGTCGATAGGTTTTCGCACAGTTAGTAGATTTATTCGGGATATAAACCTAAAATTCAAACTTGTGAATTCGTGGGGAACACTACTTGGATATATAGGTAACCCCTGAAATCTCGTTTGAAAGGTCTCTTAATCTGATATACTAGGTCTTTATACTCAATGATGTCTGGGGTATTATTCCGGGACTTCTGCTGAACGGTAGTTCTGACCTAGTCCCTGGCTAATACTTGCTGCAATGCTTGAAACACAGCATTAAACCCTCGGCATGCTGAAACAATAAAATTGATAAATGCTGCTGTTGTAAGCAAAAAGATCCTCTAAAGGGGACACACCGAAAAGTCGAAGCTGATATCTCTCTGCGTATACGGAAGTATCGACCTGAGATCCCTCGGCCCTCGCATACCTAAATTATATACAGATATCATTGTAGTATTCTCACCTGTAAGACTGATTATTGAGATTCTGGATACGGGAGTATATTCAAGAGGTGGGACACATGAATGATCTAAGTTCTTAATTCATCTAAATCGTATCCTGAGTAAATTGAAATTTGTGTGGGAATTTAAGATGGATCAGTATATCGACAATCGAGGTAAATTGTTTAAATCTGAGTATGAAATGTAGCTAAACGGTACTTGTGATCTGTCTGAAAAGCTGATATGATTCCCTGACACGCTCACCAAAAATATGTTTGTAAATAGTTTACTTTGTTTAATTTCTGCAATTTAAGTTTTCTGTATTTCATTTCTTAGTTTAGAACACTTTGATAAAATCCAAAAAGATTTTATTTCTGCTTTATTTTCCGACAAACCAAAGTGGAGAGTTGATTGTTGGATTCTTAGATGTTTGAAGCAGATGCAGGAGATTCTGGACTGAAGAATGAGGAGAGCTTACTTTGAAGAAGTTTGTATTGTTTGAAATGATAAAAACAAGTTCATTAATTTGATACTTGTTATTTTCAGAAAATGTTTGAAATTGTTGTTTTAATATCAGTTTGTTTCGTCAAATGATCAACCAAGGTCATTAATTTGGACTTGGTAGATTAATCAAGTAATCAGGGTCATTAACTTGGATCTGAATACTTGAGTGGATTTCTAAAACTGATTAAGTTTGTTTTTATGTTTGAAAGATAGAATTGTAATGTTTGTTGGTTGAGTAACAGATTTGGTCTTTATTATTCCCAATGGAAGCAAATTGTCAAAGCTTGAACCAGATATCTCAGATTCAGCATATCGAGAGGGGGAGTCTGTGAAAGGGGGAGTCTGGATCAACAGTATATGGGAGTATGAAGATAAAGTGCTTATGATGAAAAGACAGAGTTAGAGAAAAAGTCTAAGACTGAAGACTCAGGAGCTGAAGACTACGTCAACATCCAAGGGGGAGTCTGTTGATGCACAAGAATGTCTGTTGACTACATCTTCATCAAGTCTTAGTTCATGAAAGTCAATATTGGAGCTTAAATGTCAAATTAGAGTTTAGTTTAGACTTTAGAATGTGTTTCAAGGGGTTCCGTTTGAAATTAGTCATATTATAGAGGGTTCCGTTTGAAACATAGGGTTCCGTTTGAATCTATTGTTTGAAACCGTAGGGTTCCGTTTGAACCAAGTTCAAACGGAAGGGTCTTGTATCTATAAATAGGTGTGTAGTTGTCACATTTCAAACGAAACGGTACAAGGTCATTGTGAGAGTCACGAAGTGCTGTCGGATTTTCATCAGAACTTATTGTATAAGCACACGGTTGTTAATAGAAAGAAAGATTAGAAGATACAAGCTGTTTTGGACGTCGTTTACTTTGATTCCGCCTTAGTATTTGATGTTGAACTACCTTAACTGACTTTCAGGGTCACGTACACGATCCAACAGAGCATACCGCCAAATACCGACAACGCCGCCAGTCCCGACAAAAAAAATATTGTTCAATAATATTTTGGTGATTTTATTTTTATAGAGTGTTAAAAATAATTTAAAACGCACTAAAACAGGATTAAAACGCTAGATAAAATACCCGGTAACTAGTAAAATACCAGTTTATGGCCAAGCTTATATATATATGTATGTACGATATGTATGTGTGTATAGGAGACATGGAGTGAATGTTGGCAGCCCTACAACACTTTATCTCTCCTCTTTCATCTATCTATTGGTTAAAAATAGAGGCGTTGGATGACTAATGATCATCACACTCTCCACTCTCTTTCATAAACCCAAGATGCATTCAAAACTCAACATTCACTCTCTCTCTCTCTCTCTCTTAGAAATTAGCCGAATACCCTCCTTCTCTCATCTATTTTCGAAATTTCTAACTTGTTCATGAAGATTAAAGTTCATTCCAAGAAGTTTTCAAGGTGTTTTAGGTATCCAAAAGTGTTTTTCTTGGTGAAACAAGCTCCATAACACCAAAATCATGTCAAAAACCCACTAAAATCTTGAAAGGTATAAACTTGTTTTAAAACCATGTTCTTGATTTTTATAGATGATGATGGAAGGTTTCTCTTGATTCTTAAAACATTTCACAAACTTGAAAACTAAAAACAAATGGGTTTTGTATAAAATAAAAATAGAAATGCATGTATGTGTGCTTGTGGCCGTGTGTGTGTATACATGTGTGTATAAAGATTGAGTATTGATTTTTGGATTGATATATGTTTGATTGATTCTTGAAAGTTAATGCATGAACAATTTGAAAAGGGTTTTGGGTGATTTGAAGTGAGATCTTGAATATGTGAAAAGTAAATTTTGGATTCGAATGTGTATATGTATATGGCCGAAAGTTTATGTGTGTGTATAGTGTTTGTATTTTAATTTTTGTTTGCAAAAATACTCGTAAGATGTTTGCTTGAATGAACAAGACTATGTGCAAATGTGTTAGAGATATAAAGGAATGATTGAATCATGATTTCTGATTTGAAATAATGTTAATACATGTTTAAGCATATGGCTGAAAATTGTTAGGTGTGTTTGTAAGTTTTTAAGTTGTTGCATGTTCTTGAATGATAATTAAAATGCAAGTGTTTGATAATTTGTGTATGATTTGATGAATATTCATTCAAATCAGTAGGTAAACATGAAAAATAAAGTTATATGACATGTTTTGAAGTCACAAAGATTGTGTCATTACTTGGTAGCCTTGCATGTTGTACTATAGGCTTGAAAAGTAGTAAATTGGGTGATATTTACATGATTTTTATATTATTTATGAGACATGCATATATATGATTAAAATTATTTTTTTAATCAGTAAATAACATGTATTATGTTAAAATATCAAGTCGTTTCGAGTTGGGATGATTATAGTAACGTTTAACGCAAATCTATGCGTTAAAACGGTCAAAAATCGGCTTTTCGAGTGAATTTTATAAAAATGATTTAGATCAGTAAATAAACTAATATTTTTAGTTTAAAAATAAGTATTTTATCTAATTTTGAGTTTACTTGGTGTTTGGTTGGTCATACGTGTTGGTGCATACGTCTGTCGACTTCGTCTTGTATCGAGTCTAGTATTAGAATTGTTAGATCAGGGCGCGTTGTATGAGAAATAGGGTAGGATTTATGAGTGTTTGAGCTAATTTCATTTGAAATGACAAGTGACACTTTCAAACGAAATTAACCTAGTTAATTTCGTTTGAAATGAACCCTGTCACTTTCAAACGAAATCACAACCCTATATATAGTCCCTCAAACGAGATCATTTGTAACAGTTCTCATTCCGGTACCGAAGTGCTGCCGACGCGTCATTTGATATGTAAAGATGTTATTATCAATAAACAAGACGATTAAGTGTGAAACAAGTTGTTTTCCAAGTCTGTTTCTTTGTTTCCGCCTCTGAAACAGACAAGAACTCTTCTGATCGACTCGTTCGGGTCGCTACACGATCTTACAAGTGGTATCAGAGCTCAGGAGGAAGAGTTCTTGCCAAAACAGCCATTTTTTCTGACTTCTACACCTCCTTTCACAAAATTAACAAATGTCATGGTCAAAATGGTCTGATTTTCACGTATATCCTGCATAATAATGTTTTAAAGAATCCTTGAGAGTTTTGGATCTAAAATCAGCTTAAAACTTGAACAAATTCTTAATTTCGTTTGAAACAGATCGAAATATGATGACGTCAGGAGCCCTTCAAACGAGATTAGAGGTTAATTCCCCTTGAATATCGTTATTTCGTTTGAAAATCACAGGTTGATTCCGTTTGAAACAGAGATTTCATTTGAAAGATCCAGTTAATTCCGTTTGAAGTTGGTGATTTCGCTTCAGGGGTAATTTCGTTTGAGTGTTCCCAAACGAAATCAGTTGATTTCGTTTCAAAGACATAATTTTGTTTGAAAATAAGCTTGTTCAAACGAAATTAGGTGATTTAGTTTGAAAGGTGTGATTTCGTTTGAGATGTTCCAAGTGAGATTAGGGATTCCGTATCAAAGTAATTCCGTTTGAGAAGTGTTTCCGTTTGAACTGGTATTTTGTGTAAGACTTGGGTTTGTGAAACAATTTGCTTAAACATGGAAGAGGAATTTTACAATGCTTTTGCCACACCAGTTGCTCCCGTTACAGCTGCTGAAACATTGTACAGTGAGAATGAAACGGGAACTCATCAAAAACCACCAAAACTTATGTACATTGAAGATTTTAAAGGATGGCAGAATCGATTTGAGAACTGGGTGCAAGCTTACAAGTTTGATGCATGGTGTGCTTTGGAGAAAGATTACGAGAAACCGAAAAACGAACGTGGGCTTGAAAAGGGATTTTGTGATTTTACAGAAATTGATAAATTGAAACACACGAGTGAGAAAATGATGATCAGTATTCTTCAACAGGCAATTAAAGAAGACATCTTTGTTTTACTTCAGCATGAGGGTACTGCTAGATCGATTTGGAATGCATTGATTCAAAAGTTTAAAGGAAGTGCAGATATGATCAAGAATAGAAAGGCGTTGCTGAAGAAATCATTTGATATGTTTGTAGCTTTCGATCACGAAACAACGAAGCAGACTATTGATAGATATTGTCACCTGGTTTTGGAAATGGGGAGATTGGATATAAAGAAAGATGATGAGGAATGGGTGGATAAACTTGCCGATGCATTACCACAGCAGAAATGGGGAACTTATCTGTTAATTGTAAAACACATGAGAAAATCGGAAAATATGAATCTGGCACAGTTTATTCAAAAGATTGAAGAGCACGAGTTGGATATTCAGAAAACAACAATCATGAAGAATCCAAATGCTCAACAAGATGTCAGTTTGTATTACAGAGGGAACAAGTTTGAAGCTACCCCCAGCCCTAGCCCAAAGATCCAAACTGGTTTCAGTGCTGATACTTCGTCTGGAACAAAGGGTAGTAATGTGACACAGACTGGTGGATCTTCATCCTCATATTCAAGTTTTGATCCAAACTTTACAACATCAAGTCCTCAACAACAAAATTCTACAAATCTGCAATGCAATGTTACCTTGAACATTCAAAATGGTCAAAATCTGTCTCCGGAAATAGCAAAACAACACATGGCATCACTCGTCGCTATGTTGGAATCATATGATAGCTTGATTGGTGGCAGAATTGGAAATCCGATGCTCACTAAAGAGGATTATGACCAAATTGATGCGGAGGAACTTGAGTTGATGGATGTGAAGTTGTGTTTAGCCAGTGCTGTTCGAAGAGCAGAAAAGTTCACACAAATCATTGGTAGAGATGATTTTCGAGGAATGGCTACTTCTCCGTTAGGATTTGACAAATCAAAGGTTATCTGTTTTCGTTGCAAAGGAAAGGGACATTTTAAACGAGAATGCAAAAAAAATGAAGCAACTGGAAGACAAGATGGAAAGAATGATTATTATCAAAAATCAATTTTTCTTCAGATTGATCAACAACCACAAATTGTTAAACAACCACAAACTGCTCATGCACGTCCCATTGAAGAGAAAAGAGCTTTGTTTGGTATAATTGATCAAGATGATGAATTTGTTGCAGAGGGATTTAGCTGGGATAAATACATTCCACCAGGTTCAGGTCTTGTTGCTAGAATTCTGGGTGAAGATGGGACTAGTGAGAAAAGAATCCCGATTTTTTCAGATCTAGGAAGTGATATTGATACCGATGATGAGGAAGAATATCTTAACAAAGCTAGAAAAGGCATAGATCCTACCAGTTTTAATTTGTTTTTTGCAGATAAACTTGAAATGCTGAATCAAAAGAAGATTGCCAGATTAAGGAGAGAGCTGGAAGCAACAAGAATACTAATTGATGAAAAGGCAACAACGGAAGATGGAGGAGTAAATGTTGATCATGTGACCAAGAAAGTGGTAGAAAAAGTAGTTGAAGTGGAGAAAGTGGTAGAAAAAATAGTTGAAGTCGAAAAAATAGTTGAAGTTGAGAAACTTGTCGAAGTTGAGAAAATTGTCGACGTAGAAAAGATTGTTGAAGTTGAGAAAGTTGTTGAAGTTGAAAAGATAGTTGAGATCGTTAAACCGTGTTTGAAATGTGAGGAGCCTTGCAAAGTTTGTGAGGAGAAAGATAAGAAGATTGCTGATTTGGAAAAGATTAAAGAAGATTTATTGTCTGATGTAAAGTACGTGAAGGAATCATATGATGTGCTGAACAAAACAGTTGATAGTCTGAAAAACACGAATTCAGAGATTGAAAATGCAATGACAAAAATGTGCTCAACATTAATGACAAAGCAGAGTGTCATCAATGAGTACATCGAAGACTGTGCTAAGCTGAAACAGGAGTTAGAACTTGAAAAGATTGAGAGTGAAAGGATTAAACGATTACTGTTGAGTTATACAACATGTGATTATTTGATTGATCGTGCTTATCCTACTATTGCAGGTCTTGAAGCATTCATGGAGAAAAAGACTGAAGATACTGATACTGGTAAGAAACAAAGTGTCAAGTATAACAGATGTCCGCCCCCGATTCATGAAAGTTATTCTCCCAGGAATCCTAACGAGGAGCATCTAAAAAGGCAATCAACATCAAGTTAAAGTCTGAAATCATTTATGAATTACCAGACAATATTGATGTCACATTCACAGCGTCTGACACTGATCATGAGTCTGAGTTATTAAAGAAAGTGGTCGATCAGGTGTTAGTTATGGATGAAGAGTCAAAACTGGAGTCTAAGTCTGAAAGTTCGAGTTCGTCAGAAAAGAGTCCGAGTTCACCGGTTAAAAGGGTTTACAATAAAGAATTCCTGTTATCAAAATCTAATTTGAATGACGGACCAATCAAAGTGGCTTATACTTTGAATGATTCAGACAAATTATATTCTGATGAGGAATTTCCAATAAGAAGTGTCAAAACTGAAATGATCAAACAGGTTTTCAAATTAACAGAAATTAATATTTTTGAAATAAAAGATTTAAATCTTGCTGAAAAACCTAAAAAGTACACTTCAAGAGTTCAACAGAGATTGAACAAGAAAAAGGGTTACGGTTCTGGTTTTCAAAAGAAACCAAACCATAACAGTAATTTCAAAAAGAAAGGTGTTGGTTTTAATTCTTCAGAAAATTATAAAAATGAGAAAAATTATAAATCAAAAACAACATTTGTTGCAGGAGGAAGTTCTGAAGATGAGCAGAAGAAACCATTCTGGAAACAATCAAATCAAGAGTTTCTTGCTCAAGTAAAGAAGAATGTGAAGAAATTTGGTCCAAGAGTTGACAAAAGAACCTGTTTTAAATGCCAAAAAGTTGGACATATTGCTTGGAATTGCCAACAGTCCAACAATACAAAACAGGGAGTTACTTCTGACTCAAAATCAGAGAAGAAACAATCAACTATGAAATCTAAAGTGTTTGAAAATTCAACTTCCGAAGAAGGTGAAAGTTCAAAACGTTTTTACAAAAGAAGAGTTGATTTAAACAAACAAAAATGGGTTGTAAAATCTGAAAGTAGTTCTGACAATGAATCTGATTCCATAAAATCAGAAGAGTCATCTATTGAGAAAAAGGTTGTTAATTCCGTTCCTGAGTTGAACGAGGAAAACTTTCCTCCATTGTCGAAAGATAATCTAAAATCAAAAGGTAGATTTGATATATTAGGTCAATTTTTTGCTGATAAGGAAGATTTTGATGCTGAAAAGGTGTTAAACATATTTTTGGTAAGATGGTTGACAGGAAAGTGAAGGGTGCTAAAGAATTTTACAAATCAAAATGTTGGTGGGATAGATGTGTCCCAGAATCTCCCAAGGCTGGTCAGGCTTGGGGGAAAGTCTTTCCTAACTGAAATCCTGACTTGCCGGAGCTCCCAGGTTGGTAAGAGTGGAGCAGGAATCGGCATCATTCTTGAAAAGGTTTGGTTGGTAAATCTACAGGTGATATCTTTATTTTGTTATATTTTGATTATCAAGTGGTTTTGGTTGATAAGTGAACCTACAAGTGGTTGGAGAAGGATTTCACTTTCAAGTGGTAAATCAAGGACATTAAGTTGTACTTGTTTTTCCCACAAATGATGGAAGAACAATGTGATGAACCCCTAACTTACAAGTGATAAAATCAACGAAACTTATTTTCCGGAAAAACCATTTGATTAAAACAAACTTAAGTGTTTTGAAATCACAATGGGAAAATAGTTTGTTGTAAGGGGGAGTTCTGATTGTTTATGCCAAGTGGATGGCGATCTGAAGTGATTTGATATCAGGTGTCAATTTGCTTGTACAGTTTATTTTCAAATTTCCTTAAAATGTGTTTGCATTTTAGGGGGAGTAAGATTTCAGAAATTCCAAAAACATTTGAAAATTTGAAAAAGTCAAAAACATGATAAAATTAAAAAAATGAGTTTATTGTCAAAAAGAGGAAATGATAGTACATCAGTAGACGATCACAGCATGCTAAAGAAATGGAAAGAAAAATGTGATAAACGGTCTCACTGATGATGTGCTAGTAAGTTTTTGCACATTTAGTAGACTGTGATGAGATATAAACCTAAATTTCATACTTGCTTATATCGTGGGTAACATCTCTCGGATATATGGGTAACCCCCGAAATCTTGTTTGAAGGACCCCTCTTTCTGAGATACTAGGTCTTTATGCTTAGTGATATCTGGGGTATTATCCCGGGACTTCTGATAATGCGGAAGCAATGGCCTAGTCCCCGGAGAATACTTTACGCTTGCTTGAAATATAGCTCACCCTCAGCATAAAAATGATGAAACATTGAAAAATATGCAAATCATGTGCTGTTGAAGAAAAGATCCTCTAAAGGGGACCCACCAAAAGTCGAAGCCGTCATCTCTCTGCTGAACGGAAGTTCTGACCTGAGCTCTCACGGCCTTCGCAATTTAACCCCTTACAGATATCATCTAGGTATACTCACCTGTAAGACTGAATATTGGGATCTGGATACGGGAGTATATTCTGAAGTGGGAAACGCGAGTAAGTTTAAGTCTCTAAAACATTAATCTCGTATCTCGAAACAGTTGAACTTTGTGTGAAAATTTAAGTGGATCAGTATACTGACAATCTAAGTGAATCGTTTAGAACTTAAAATGTTTAAAGCTTAACGGTGTTGGTGATTTGTCTCAGAAACTGATATGATCCTCTTACACAAACTCACAAAAATATTGTATGTAAATATTTCTTTACTGCATTTCATTTCTATTATGTAAAAATCCAAAAAGATTTTCGGTGTGTTTTAGCATAAATTTTTGAAAAACTCAAAAAGATTTTAGACAACTGATGTTGAAAAGCTGATTTTCAAAATTCCGAGTGCTGAACATGACGAACAGGTTTGGGAAAGTTTGTTTGAAGATGTTTGAAATGAAAATTGATTTACATGCAAGTGGTTCATTAGAAACTTTAATTGATAAATCATTATTGTTTGATACTTGAAAATGATGTGTTAAGTTTGTGTTTACAAGTGGTTAGCAGGGTTTCTAAATTTGTTATATCTTATCTTTTATGAAACTTATGTTTTGGGTAGAGAATTTGCAGGTGAGTCAGGTTGCGATTCCTGAACCTGTAAATACCTGAGGAGGATGTGAGCTAGACTATGATCCCAGTATAATTCAAGGGGGAGTCTGCTGGTAGATCAACATCTGAGGGAGAGAAGAGTTTAAAGATGCAAGAGCCACGTAGAGATCTGATCAAGAGAAGCTGATAGGAATAGAGCCAGGAATTTGATCCTGGGAAATTCAAATAGAATTGGAGTAAATCAAGAACCAGATCGAGATTCTGGAAGCCCGAAGACTGATAAAGACTGAAGACGTTAAAGACTCGACACTTAAGACTCGTCAACATCCGAGTGGGAGTCTGTTGGTGCATACGTCTGTCGACTTCGTCTTGTATCGAGTCTAGTATTAGAATTGTTAGATCAGGGCGCGTTGTACGAGAAATAGGGTAGGATTTATGAGTGTTTGAGCTAATTTCGTTTGAAATGACAAGAGACACTTTCAAACAAAATTAACCTAGTTAATTTCGTTTGAAATGAACCCTGTCACTTTCAAACGAAATCACTGCCCTATATATAGTCCCTCAAACGAGATCATTTGTAACAGTTCTCATTCCGGTACCGAAGTGATGCCGACGCGTCATTTGATCTGTAAAGCTGTTATTATCAATAAACAAGACGATTAAGTGTGAAACAAGCTGTTTTCCAAGTTTGTTTCTTTGTTTCCGCCTCTGAAACAGACAAGAACTCTTCCGATCGACTCGTTCGGGTCTCTACACGATCTTACAATACGTGACTTCCGATGCCCGAAAACATTACCGAATCGCTAAAATACGCATTTTTCAAAGTACACTAGTATGGGTAAAATTTCGGGTAAACCTTATGTGTTAAAATGTGTTATGTGACTTAAACATGAAAATGTGAAATTATGTTAAGTTTTAACATGTTGTTGGAAGTTTAGACCTTGCATGTATATATTCGTGTGTTTTGTGCGGTAGAAACGATAAAAACTGCGTTAAATGTGTAACATGTTTGTCGAGCATGAAATTCGATACTCATGAGATGTTCTATGTATATTTACTTTAAAGATGACAAAATAGATAAGTTAACAAGATTTCGCGTGTTTCGATGTTAAATTATGTGAACGTTTATATATATATATATATTACGACGCGCACATCATAGATATATTGCGTATAAACGGAAGAGTTAACGGATATACACAATAATGGTCACCAATAAAATCGTTCAAAACGCAAAATCATAATATATATATAAATATATATGGACTCATATATATATATATATATATATATTTCAACGTGCCAACATAATAAAAAATGACAACGGTTATGGCTCATTTTCTAAGCATACATATCTTGAACTATATCCTGCTTTTAATTGTTTATCTGTGATCAGGATACTGGACGGGGATATTGCTAACATCCTGGGTGATATCCTGAGGTATATCGAATTAATCATGTGCAGGTTAAAGACTGGGACTTGCCAACGGTCAAATGGACTTCATCTCCTCAAGACTCGGGCGTATTTGTTAAAGGAGAGACGTTGAACCCGAAAGACCAGGTCTACAACGTTCGACTAAGGAATATTCGTTGGATCCCGGTTATGTAGGATAGTTAGTTACATTTGTTTTACTATAAATAGATGGGGGCGGATCAGATTAAGGCACTCAACTTACACATTTTCAAACACTTTCTCTCTAGCTCATCGCAAACACTACACACAACACTTGTATTCGAATTACATTGTAACACATAGTCGATCCGCACCACATCCTGCACTGTATCCTGATATTTGAAGCAATAGAAAAACAACGCAGCTGCAATTGTCAGCTCTCGAGGTTTTATGCCGGCGATCTAGATTGATCAAGGGCTTTCCTCGTACATCACGTGTCAACCTTTACTTTTTTGCTCATTGTTTGATCATAGATACAGCTCTATATTCTGAGCCGTATCCTGAAACTGTTTTCATATCTAACTTGGTCAACATATTTTTTACACATAATTTTAGCACACTACCTCACTTAACTAATTTGATCACTTAATTGCTTAGGTAATTTTTGACCAAAACAATTTGGCGCCCACCGTGGGGCAAGTGGTGCTACTTTTACTAAAAATCTTTGTGAAATCGTTAATCGGTTTTCTATTTTCAAAACTTTTCGCCACATTGTTTACAATGGCCTCAAGATCAAACATGAGCTCCTCTACTATGCCTGCTGCAACCTCTGCTACTACCGGTTCGGTGCTTCCACCACCTCCTCCAAGGATGCCATTTTCTTCACAATCTCAAGATGTTATCCCTACTCGGAGTGTTCAGGGATCTGCTCCCGTTTTAGCCTCTAATGATGAAATTCTAACTTTATTTGGAAGTGTGCAGGAACAAATGAGGCAGCAACAGGAAACTAACCAAATGTTGTTAAGAGAAATACAACTCTTAAAAGCTAGCTCGAGTAGACCTGCTGAAGAAACTGTCACTCCCATACAGCCCAGGGCTTTGAACTTCAGTTCCGCAGTTTACACTGAGGATAATAGGGGGAATATCGTCCCAAGCCATTCTCAGAATCATACCCCTGAGATACCCTCCTCGGTCAGGATGTCGACTGTGAGGAGTTCAGGATATGCTTCAGGATATGGCCAAAATCCTCAGACCGGTAATGTGTCAAATAATAATATTCTTGCTACTAACAACAATGGCTCTTTGCAGGATGCAGGTATGACGTCAACATTTACCCGGGAGCTCCAAAAATTGAAGGACATGATATCCAGTGTACCTGGAGTGGTCCAGCCAATTCCGGAAGTATCCCAAGACAGTCACAGGATATCCCGCTTTGCATATCCTATATGTGATGCTGAAATACCAAAGAGATTCCAGACTCCCAACATGAAACTGTATGACGGGACTACGGATCCTGAGGAGCATATTGCCCAGTATAGGGAACGGATGGAAATCAATCCTATCCCTCCAGATCTCAAGGAAGCATGCTTATGCAAGGGATTTGGTTCTACCCTGACAGGATCAGCCTTAAAATGGCTGTTAAACGTCCCTCCTCACTCAATTACTTCGTTTGCTCATTTGGTTAATTTATTTAACAGTCAATTTTCTTGTAGTCGGAGTTTTGAGAAACTAACCAGTGATCTTTACAGGATAACTCAAGGGCCTCAGGAATCCTTGAGGGATTATGTGAACAAATTCAGTCGAGAATCCTTGGATATCCCACATCTTGATGTTGCAACAGCTGTGCAAGCTTTTAAGATGGGGTTACAAAAGGATTCTCAGTTTTATCAGGATCTTGTAATGAATCCCTGCAGGAATCTCGACGAAGCTCGTAACAGGGCTTTGAGATATATCCGTTTGGAAGATGACAAGAAGATGCAGGAGAGGATGAATTCTACCTCAACCTATGAATCAACTAACAGGAAATCAGAAACCTCATATAAGCCATATCGCTCCAAGCCATATGGCAGAAATGATAACAAGAAAGTGAATGTTGTTGAAGACGAGGATCCTGAAGAATATCCTGACTTATCTGAATACTGCTTTTCTGTTAATATACCTGAGTTAATGTATGCTATGCAGGGTTTAGGGGACAAAGCTAGGTGGCCTCGAAAGAACCAGCAGAAAGCTGATTGGAAGGATAAATCCAAATGGTGTGCCTTCCACGAAGACTTCGGACATATGACCGAGGATTGCATTGCTTTAAGGAAAGAAATAAGTTACCTGTTAAGCAAAGGGTATCTGAAGGACTTGCTGGGAAAAAAGAAGAATAAAGGTCAGTATCCCGAGAAGGATCCTGAACGAGCAGCATCACCCCCAGCAGATGCCAAGATAATTAACTTTATTTCAGGAGGATCTGATATTTGTGGAACTTCGTATTTGGCGGCCAAGAGACATGCAAAGGAAGCTAAGAGTGAGAGGGGAGACAGACCAGTCAGGATGACTACCCTCACAACTGATAAAGTGATCACTTTCGATAGTGATGACAGGGATACTGTTCAGGATCCTCACCATGATGCTTTGGTAATAACATTATATGTGGCTAACCATTTTGTACGCAGGATACTGGTAGACAACGGTAGTTCTGTCAATATAATTCAGCTGGAAACATTGAAGAGGATGAATGTATCTCCGATGGACATTACTTCGAAGTCCACTGTGCTCGTTGGTTTCAGTGGAGAAGCTAGGAATACCGTAGGGGAGATAAAGTTACCAGTATATGTTGAAGGGGTCAACTCGATACAATGCTTCTGTGTGATGGACTCCTTATCCTGCTATAACATCATACTGGGAAGACCATGGATTCACGATATGAAGGCTGTGCCATCAACATATCACCAATGCATCAAGATCCCTACCCCTTGGGGAGTTGTCAAGGTTGAAAGTGATCAGCAGGAAGCGAAAGAATGCTACTCATCCTCAATGAAATCCTCAACTAAGCCTAGTACAGCATAGCAATTAAAGATGCGGGCCCAGGATATCGTGGAGGATTCGGAGCAGGATGTGAAGAAAATTATCCTGGATCAGGATAATCCTGATATCTCGGTGCTCGTAGGAACCAATATCCCTCAGGATATTGAAGAGCAGTTAACTAACTTTTTGAAATGCAGGATGTCAACGTTTGCATGGAAGCATGAGGATATGACAGGCATATCCAAAGACATTATCACTCACAAGCTTGGAATTGATGAATCATTCAAGCCTGTTCAGCAAAAAAGAAGAAAATTTTCTCCTGAGCGGAATGCGATTATCCAAGAGGAAGTTAAAAGATTGTTGAAGTCCAGGATGATCAGAGAAGTCAAGTTTCCAAGATGGCTAGCAAACGTAGTTGTGGTACAGAAGAAAAACGGGAAATGGAGAGTCTGTGTAGACTACACGGACTTGAACAAGGCTTGTCCTAAAGACCCATTTCCTCTCCCTCATATCGATGCAATGGTGGATGCTACTGCTGGACATGAAATGTTAACGTTCATGGACGCATCCTCAGGATTTCAGCAGATTCAAATGGAGCCTTCGGACCAGGAGGATACTGCTTTCATGACAACAACAGGTATATATTGCTATACTGCCATGCCTTTCGGTTTGAAAAATGCAGGTGCAACATACCAGAGATTAGTAAACATGATGTTCAAAGATAAGCTGGGGGACACCATGGAGGTATATATTGACGATATGGTGGTGAAATCTAAAAAGGATGAGGATCACCTCCAGGATATCAAGGGAGCATTTGATATCCTGGATCAGTATAACATGAAGCTGAATCCTGCTAAGTGCCATTTCAGAGTGGGGGCAGGAAAGTTTCTTGGATATATGGTGACGAAAATGGGGATAGAGGCAAGCCCGGAGCAGATTAAAGTTATCCTGGATATAAAATCACCCTCGAATATGAAGGACGTACAACGGTTAACAGGCCGAGTAGCAGCTTTGAATAGATTTATTTCAAGATCCTCGAAAAAATGCAAGGAATTCTATGATATCCTCAAGAAGAATAAGAAATTTGAATGGGGAGCAAAGCATGAAGCAGTCTTGCAGGATTTGAAGCGATATCTCTCAACTGCACCTCTATTGATGAAGCCTGAAAATGGTGAACCACTATCCCTATACCTAGCTGTATCAGGGAATGCTGTAAGTGCCGTTCTTATAAAAGACCATGAAGGTCAGCAATATCCTGTTTATTATGTTAGTAAAAGTTTGTTAGATGCTGAAACTAGGTATTCTCATTTAGAAAAATTGATATTAGCTCTAGTCATGGCATCGACAAAGCTTAGACATTATTTTGAGACACATAGGATCCATGTTAAAACGAATTATCCTGTCAAAAATGTGCTTAGGAAACCAGAGATGTCAGGTAGGATGGCCAAGTGGTCAGTAAAGTTAAGTGCTTATGATTTAGTATATGAACCTAGAAATGCCATAAAGTCTCAGGCTTTAGCTGACTTTGTGGCTGATTTCAGTAGTGACATTCAGGACGAGGTAGACCTAGAAGTTCAACAGTTAGGAGAATCTTCAGGATCCTGGACATTATATACTGATGGTGCATCCAATATAAGAGGTGTAGGTTTAGGTATACTACTAAAATCGCCACAGGGGGACATATTACCCCAGGCTATTAGGTGTGAATTTCCTGCTACTAATAATGAGACAGAATATGAAGCTTTAATTGCAGGATTAGAATTGGCTAAGAATATGAGTATCAAGAATTTGCAAGTATATGTTGACTCCTTGTTAATTACTAACCATTTTAATGGATCCTATGCAGTCAAGGGTGAGAAATTAATCGAATACCTCGATATTCTCAAAAAATTAGCAGGATATTTCGATGTTTTTACACTTGAACAGGTACCAAGGGAGGATAATGCTGAAGCAGATGCCTTAGCAAATCTGGGATCATCGATCAGGATACCAGAAGGAACCCAAATACCAATATTACATGTCTTATATCCTGCAACGAATCCTCGGGATAAAGAAGTAGCGGGTATTCAGGATCCTGGAGCAGAGCATCCTGAAGAGGATCCTAAATCCTGGACGGCTCCAATCATGAGATATCTCAAAGAAGGACACATCCCCGGAAATGAAAATCCTAAGGCATTTAGGATGAAGGTATCACGATTCACTATTATAAATAATGTTTTATACAAGAAATCTCTTGCAGGACCGTATTTGAGGTGCTTGGAGGATCCTGAAGCCAAAGAAGTACTTCAGGATATACATGAAGGGGATTGTGGTAACCATACTGGGGGCAGGTCGTTATTCTCAAAAGTATTAAGGACAGGATATTATTGGCCAACAATGAGAAAAGATGCCGCAGAATATGCTCAAAGATGTGATGCATGTCAAAGACATAGTAACATACTGCATCAGCCTGCTGAACCATTATATCCTATTGTTTCCCCTTGGCCATTTATGAAGTGGGGTATGGATATAGTGGGAAAGCTTCCAAAGGCTCCAGGAGGGAAGGTTTTTATGTTGGCAATGATAGATTATTTCTCCAAATGGGTTGAAGCCGAGGCATTTGTCCAAGTCAGGGATCAAGAAGTAGTATCCTTCATAAAGAGAAATATCCTGACCAGATTCGGAGTACCAGCCGAGATAATCTGTGACAATGGTTCTCAGTTTATAAGCAAGAGAACTACTGACTTTTGCAAGAGTTGGGGAATCAAAATGATAACATCTACTCCGGTACATCCTCAAGCGAATGGACAAGCAGAATCCTCAAACAAGATAATTATCAATAACTTAAAGAAGAGACTTGGAGCCAAAAAAGGAAAATGGGCAGAAGAATTACCCTTTGTTTTGTGGGCTGATAGGACAACGGTAAAGAATGCAACAGGCCAAACCCCATTTTCCTTGGTATTTGGAGCAGAAGCAATGATTCCAACGGAAATGGCAATACCTACTGCAAGATCTACCCTACGGGATCCTGAACAGAATCCTGAAGCCTTGTGTCAGGATTTGGATACTATAGATGAAAAAAGGGATGCAGCAAGGCTAAGGATGCAGCATATCAACAAAGAATATCCAGAGCATATAACAAGAATATTAGGACCAGAAGATTTAAGGTTGGAGATTGGGTGTTAAGAAAGGCTTTTCAGAATACTACTAATCCTGCCGATGGCAAGCTAGCTCCAAAATGGGAAGGACCATATGAAGTTGAATCAGAAGCAGGGAAAGGAGCATATAGACTCAAGAATATGGAAGGGGATATGCTACCGAGATCTTGGAATGATATACACCTTAAGCTTTATTTCAAGTGAGTTTAGAATTTAATTTCTAACTCAGGATGGTATGAATTCTATCTTTTTTAAATATGTTTGGTTTAATTTATTCTTTGAAACCCAATACTAACTTAAGCATCGGAGGGGTGTTAGCCAAGCTAACACCCACCTTAGTTTAAGGATGTTTTGCAGTATATGCTTCGGGATATAGCTCAAGGATGCTCACTCAGGATACTTCAGAAGATTAGAGGATTGGCCCCCTCTCTCACGTACAAGGGATCCTGATCCCTTCACAGGTTTAAAGGTATTCACCTTTCTTCCGAATTAGGTTTAAACACTCCGCCTGGAGCGCAAGTTATTCAGGGATAGTTCAAGGTGGCGGGACCAGTCCATGTAAAAGTGGCTGACAATTTCGTTACTGTTGGCTATATCCTGAATCCTAAAGGTATATGAGGATTGATCACCCTCTCTCACGAAAGGGTATTTTCATACTTTCTAAGGTTTAAAGGTTTTCACCTTTCTAAGTCTTGGAGTTTATACACTCCCGCCTGTAGCGCATGAAAATTTGGGATTTCCCCCAGAATTCAAGGGATTTATTTCCAGAACATTCCTGGGTTTTACCCCTGTAACATGAAAAATTGTCTATACAATGGAGATTGATATCCAGAGGATTTCTAAGTATTTGAAGACATTGTACACAGGGGACATTCCTACCAAGGCAATGATGTAAAGCTCAAAGGATAAGGTTCAGAACTAATGCACTAAGTGTCTCAGACAGGGGACATCTTCATTGGAAGAGTTGCAAAGGGATTGAAGTTTGGTAATAGGTTTATACCCTATTCCTGGTATGATCTTTCCTTTGTAAACGTTGTTTAAGTTTTTGACAATATTATGCTTGGTAAAAGGTTAAATATCCTGATATATTCTCAAAATATATTTTCAAAATACTTTTCAGGATATTTGATTAAAATATTTGAAAATAATACTAGTTAGAAACTTTGATCATTTAAGTATTATCAAAACAGGTTTTGGAAAAGTGGACTGCTTTTCACTCTTTAAAAAGCTTTCTACAAAGTTGAACGAATCTAATAACAGTTTTTATTATATATCATTGAGCATATTGATCAGGATAGTTTTGAAAGATAATTGTATGAAATTTTGTAAAGACTAAGATCTGTACTAAGAAAGACGGAAGATAATAGCAAGAAATATGAAAGATGACCCATCCACCTTCGGCTATCGAATTGTTTTGATGCAGAAATAAAAATTGTTCATAAGACATAAAATTGTTCAAACAATTTAAAGGAAATAAGCTTTAGGGGGCAGTGCCTTCTTCGTCCATAATGATTTCAGCAGCATCCGTCTTGGCATCCGCCTCAGCATCCTTCTCAGCATCGATTGCTTTTTCAACTGCTTTGGAAGATTCTTCGGCAGCTGGTTTGGAAGAAGTGCCACCGAGGTTCTTTAGCTTGGTTTCCCAGGCACCAACGTCCCAAGAAGGGCATTCAAAACCTAATGTTTTGGCTTCATGGGCCATCTTCAACCTGGCTTGGAGGAGAGAAATGACGATAGAACTCTTAAGGCTTTCCCGGTAGCTGACCATATCCCGTTCATGTTGCACATGGGCAGCTTCAAGATCGGCTTGGGCTTGAAGAGTAGCTTTGTTGAGAGCAGTCTGGTGTTCTTGAATCATAGCTTTGAACTTATCCTCGTAATGACGAGATTTGGCTGCTGCAATCATGCCTTGATCAGAGATTGTGACTTCTGCTTCCTTTAGCTTGGATTCAAGCGTCTTGTTAAGCCCGCAGGATTCTTGATATAGGTGAACCAGACGCTCAAGACCCTGCGAAAGTAAGAGGACATGTATTAATATTGATAAATCTTTGAAAACGATGTAAGCTGCAGGATGTAATTTGAGAATACTAACCTGGTTAAGAAAGGAAGTCATAAACCCGCTAGCTTCAATGAACCCGTGCTTCTCATAAGGAAATATGTCAGAAATGGCAGGGGAATCAGGCTCTTTCCTTTTACGGGAACTTGAACTCCGGGGCTTGGTAGCCGGTGAAGGTTTGGGAATGATGATGGCTTTGGAACTGCTGGGTTTGGATGAGGCTGTGGCCTTGGGACTAGGTTCTTTCTTGATCTGAACCTGATCAGAATAACTGTCCAACTCGTCGAGGTCAAAGACTTCAGGGATCTTGGCCGGTGATGCATAAAGGGAAAAGTTTTATATCATTATTACTCTTTATTTTATACTGTGTTGACTAATTATTTTAAAAGTAATCCTTACCAGACATTTCAGATGACGAGTATTGACTGGAACTCGGGACGTGTGTGGTGAAACTCCTGTCTGTTGCAGGTAATTGGTAAACAGTGTTGATTCTTTCCTCTAATTCAGCGGTAGGGGGAGATACTTCCTTGAAATTCACTGCATAAGGACCAAAAAGAAGGATATTAGTAGGAGATAGAAACCTAACGGTCCATGAGAATATTTATGACCCTACCGGTGGTTAACCACTCCACCGGAAGGCTGGCACCCTCAGCAATGGAGTCCCGTTTGACAAAGAAAACTTTGCGTTGCCATCCGTCTTCGTTTTTGGTGGCTTTAAGAATAAGGGGTTTGCTAGAGGTCGAGAAAAGCAAGAACCGGCTAGAGCCGTGGGATCGAAGGCTAAAAGCAATAGGCAGATCCTCGATGCAGAGGTCGGGGCAATGAAGGTTTTTGATTTGGTTGAGTACGATTAATACTCTCCAAACCATGGGCATGGTTTGAGCAAAAGAGATGCCGGTGGTTCGGAAGAATTGCATCATGAATTCGGGAAAAGGGTATCGAAGACCCAGCGAAAAAGGGTATGCTGGAAAGCAAACCCAATCAGCGGAAGAAACATCCGATCGAATTGACCGATCGAACGGTCTAAAGACCGTGTTATCAGGGAAAGCACCGGAAGCTCTCAAAGCCGCAATGTCTGCGTTGTCAAAAGCACAGACCTCCTTTTCGGGATTTTTGAGGAGATTCTGCTGGGTGAAGGTCTCGGTAGCCATTACGAATAAGGCAAGTAAAATTGATAGAAAGTAAATGAGAAATGAGGAATTACCTGGAGGCTCTGTTGGAGATATCTGCTTTTCAAACAAGAAGAGAGAAGATATAGGGGCATTGTGGATCTCCATTGAGCAAAAAGCGCGTTGGAAGTTATGATGTGATCTTGACCGTCGCTTCGTTTTAAATGCCTTGAATTATGGGATAAGACTTTTAAAATATATCCGTTGGATTGGTATACCAACCGATATATTTGGGGACAATTGTTATGGCTCATTTTCTAAGCATACATATCTTGAACTATATCCTGCTTTTAATTGTTTATCTGTGATCAGGATACTGGACGGGGATATTGCTAACATCCTGGGTGATATCCTGAGGTATATCGAATTAATCACGTGCAGGTTAAAGACTGGGACTTGCCAACGGTCAAATGGACTTCATCTCCTCAAGACTCGGGCGTATTTGTTAAAGGAGAGACGTTGAACCCGAAAGACCAGGTCTACAACGTTCGACTAAGGAATATTCGTTGGATCCCGGTTATGTAGGATAGTTAGTTACATTTGTTTTACTATAAATAGATGGGGGCGGATCAGATTAAGGCACTCAACTTACACATTTTCAAACACTTTCTCTCTAGCTCATCGCAAACACTACACACAACACTTGTATTCGAATTACATTGTAACACATAGTCGATCCGCACCACATCCTGCACTGTATCCTGATATTTGAAGCAATAGAAGAACAAGGCAGCTGTGATTGTCAGCTCCCGAGGTTTTATGCCGGCGATCTAGATTGATCAAGGGCTTTCCTCGTACATCACGTATCAACTTTTACTTTTTTGCTCATTGTTTGATCATAGATACAACTCTATATTCTGAGCCGTATCCTGAAACTGTTTTCATATCTAACTTGGTTAACATATTTTTTACACATAATTTTAGCACACTACCTCACTTAACTAATTTGATCACTTAATTGCTTAGGTAATTTTTGACCAAAACAACAACTTTTCGAGAAAATCTCAAAGTTATGTGATAATTCTAAGAAACTGAGAAACTTAGGATTTTTGTGATTAAATGTTATTTTGATTTAGAATTCTTCCCATATTAGGATGTATATAATCAATTTCTGGGATTGCGGTATTAAAATACGCACCCAAAGGTGAGTGTCACTAAACCCCTCTTTTTACTGTTTTGAATATATTTTGGGGGTGGAACACGTTGTTAAAAGGGTTTAATAATGTTTTCGAAATAAAACATACCTTTTACTATAAAATATATATTTTCGCTGAATATATATGAAATTTGATAAGTTATACGTTTCGAAGTAAAACGTTTTTGATGAATAAATGTGGGACATTGGGATGGTACGGTGTTTCCGAGGCGAAACAGACCGTAAAGTTGGGACGGATGCCGGCCTGAGTTTCGAGTGATGGAGATTCAAGGGATTCGTGCAACTACGTGTATTAAATTGTCATATTAGTAGGATATATATATTGTACGTGAGGCAGACATCATATTGTTCTTCGAGAACGAACCCTGTGCCATGATGTCGTTTAATCAGTTTAAGTATTGCACGCGAGGAATTGTTGGTAGATCTATCGGGTTGACAACCCCGTCGTGACCGGTCGCCCCGTGTCAATGTCAAACGACGAATTAATATTCTGTTCATTGTCTAGTTTTGATTATCCCTGCATGGTTAATATATAGTTCGTATCGTCTAGCTAACATACGAGTCTGAAAGTTGACGCTATAATTTAATATACAAAACCTGGGCAGTATTACAATTGTCGGAGTTATGACCCGATGGAAGGCCCATGGATTTTATCAAAGGAGTAAAATGGACTTTCTAAAACTACATGGATGTTTTCAAATAAACACCTAATCAAAAAGTTTTCCTTGGAATAAAATATGTTAGTAAACAATTAAGTGAACTCACCTTCCTTTGTGTTGACACTTGATTTTAACGTGTTCTACAGGTACTTGAGTGCGGCTTCGGGAATTATGGCGTATCTTGTGTTTGTTGATGCATGTTTTGTCACTTAAAATGTTGGACTGACTTTTAAACTTTCTGGGACTAAATGTAATAAGATCCGTGAGGATCAAAAGACTACTTTATTCTGTGATGGTTATGTTGTGGTTTGGGATGATAAGTTTAAAATCAATGTTTTAATTAAGTAATAATGTCCAACACTAAAATGCATCAAACATCAAGATAGAAATGGGCACCAGCTTCCGTCACCACTACGTTTTATATTCCGCTGCGACGTTTTTGGGGTGTGACAGAAGTTGGTATCAGAGCCATTGGTTGTTAGCGAACTAGATGTTTTCGGGGGGAAAACACTAGACTTCAACCGAAGAATTTTGAGATTTAAAGTCCAAAATTCTCGAAGCCAAGATTTTTAAATAAATGTGGAAATTTTATCATGTATGAAAACCCTTATATGTTTATGTGCATACGTGATTTTCTGTTTATTTAAGCCTTATGTGTTACTATTTATGTTGATCACACACTTACTTTGTACGGTTACGATATGTCACGTCTCAGCCTATAGAGCTATCAGTAGTCCTGCTCACTGATATTGTCGAGCCTACACTTGAGATTCTTTCATCCGTCATTACAGAATTGTTTATTCTGCTACTCGAGTCATGTGTTTTGCTACACCTCTTTTAAGTCTACACTCGCCGTAGGAAGAGGACTCGACCCATTGGAGAGATCGCATTCGACTTCGAGAGTTGAGACAACATCTACTTTGAAGAAGCAGAAAGGGATTTGGGGTCAATCGCTCTCACTATGATCGTCAGTTCGCCACGTTACGCGGAGGCATGGAGATGATGAAGGACTCAAAAGGAAAGATGGACTGTTATGATGAGCTAGAAGAGCTTGCTAGGAAGATGTTGGACTTCCAGTGATTGAAGCATTAGTTGTTGGTTGTTTCTGTTGGTTGTTTTGTATGTCTCATTTGATGAACCCTATTTATGGCTTGCATGCCAAATTTTCAGATATTTAGGAGGAAATTTCATATAGGCTTGTTGAGGGTGTTGATGTAGACATGCCAAATTTTGATTAGTCTTCATACTAAAAACAAGCTTTGAAAATTTCTGATATAAATATCGAATGGGTTCCTTTTGGTATAAAAATTGTTCTCATTAATACGTGGATATTATACATGCACAATGTATGATTCACTAGCATTTTATGATTGAACTATTTTGGATATTGAGGAGAAGCGTGTGTAGCTAACCCTAGAGAGTCGGGAAAGGATAATGCCAAGGATGGCATGAGTGGTCTTGAGAGGAAGACTCACAAGGATGAGTGGAGAAAGTGCGCCAGATGTGGTCGGACTGGACAGATGACTCGCGAGGGCTATGCTAAGAATACATCGGATGGAGTTATGCTCAAGGGATGCGACGAGTGGGGTGAGCAAGGACATTTTGAGAGAGATTGTCTGAAAATGAAGGGTCAGGGTGCCAGGGGTAGAGCGCTCAAGCTAAACATTGGGAAGGCACGAGACGATCTTGCTGTTGTTACCAGTATGTTTCGAATCAAAAACCAATCTATGTTCATACTTTTAATACCAAAGCTGACTTGAGTTTTGTTCGAAAAACTCTGAACCATTTTTGTGTTCACCTACAAGTAAGCTGAGTATAAGATGCCCGATAGAACTAGCAATTGGTAAGTTGATGGAAACTATTGAGGTCGCTTGCAGTTGTAGTATTTAGTTAGGTGATCGTAGTTCTAGTATTGGTTTAGTTCCAGTGGAGCTGGGGAGCTTTGACATAGATGCGAGGATGGATTGATTATCCAAGAGCGAAGCAGGGATTATTGCTCGGAGAAGCAAGGTGGTAGTTGTTCGCGAAGACCGACCGAGTTGAGTGTCGAGTTTCGAGAGTTGAGTGTTGAGTGTTAAGAATCGTCAGTGTTGTGAGGATGTTCGAGTTGTTGCGAAAAGGCTATCCTGCGTTCTTTGTTAACGTTGTGGATATGAAGGCCAAATGTAGGAATATCGGAGAGATTCCTATTGTTCGCAACTATCCAGAAGTTTTCCTAAAAAGACTTATCTGGATTGCCCCCTGCGAGACAGATCGAAATCCGAATCGATCTGGCATCCGGTGTTGCACCCAATTGCACAATCTCCTTGTAGATTTAGCACCACTTGGAATGAAGAAATTGTCAAATCAGTTTCAAAAGTTATTGGACAAGGGTTTCATTCGACCAAGCTTTTCGCTTTAAGGCGCATCTGTTTTGTTGAGAGAAAGAAGGATGGATCCTTCAGGAGGTGTGATGATTTCAGAAAAATGAACAAGTTGACTATCAAGAATCGGTACCCTTCTACCGAGGATTGAAAATTTGTTCAATCAAGCTACCGGGACTCAGCTGCTACACGAAGATCTATCTACGATTGGGATATTATCAGTTGAAGGTTGCTGACGAAGATATGCTGAGGACTGCTTTTCGAACACAATATGGCCATTACGAGTTATAAGTCATGTCTTTTGACTAAATTAATGCGCCATTTATAATTATGAATCTCATGAACAGGGTATGGGAACCCTAATCGGATGAATTCGCGATAATATTCGTCGACGACATACTTGCCTATGTGCGAACCAAGGAGAATCATGAGTAACGTTAGAAGTTAACTATGGAGTTGGTAAAGGAAAAGGGAAGTTGATTGGACAGCAAGATAGTAGGAAGCTTTTCAGACCTTTGAAAGAAAAAATGGGAGCGTGTATGATGGACTCTGAAGGAAATTAGGATACTCACATGCCCTTGGCAGAGTTATCTTACAATAATAATCAACACGCTAGTATTTAGGTTGCTCGGTTTGAAGCCTTGCATGGATGGAAATGTTGATCACCATTTTGTTGAGCTAACATGACAAAGGACAATTGACCAGACCTTAGTTTATCTAGGAAACCAGCGACAGGATTTGCTTGGATCGAGGGAAGGTTAAAAGTCGCCGATTGATCAACAGAAGGATTACATGGACAATTGAAGGAACTATAGGAATTCCAGATTGAAGATTTAGTTCTGTTAAAGGAGTTATCTTGAGAAAGATGCTAGTAGGTTTAGCAGAGGAAAGAAAAGGTGAGCCACATTGACTTAGTCCTTTCGATAGCCCATCTTGAGTTGGACCAGTCGCTTATAGTCTCAAGCTACCATCAGGATGGAGAGCGTTGATATGTGAGATTAGGAATTGAGAGTGTATATAATATAGTTCTAAGAAGATTCTTTGTAAGAATCAAAGTTTCTCGCAGAAACTATAAGACTATATTCATTAAACCTGTTTTTGCTGTTTTCACTCAGTGTGAAAACAAAACCTGTAGAGTAAAAATTTCGGGGACGAAATTTCCTAAACAGGGGGAGACTGTGACACCCGGCTTTTCAGGCCGTACCGTACAATTGTAGCACATGTTGTAAATAGGTAATAGGGCCATATTTGACTGATTATGATGTTTATATGTGAAATTTAATGAGTTGGTAAATTTAAACTTTGATAAAAAATATGTTGGCAACGGTAAGATAAACGCTTATCGCGTAACGGTTAAAATGCGAAACGAACATCGGTAATCACCCGATCAGTGTTAAAATCCTAAAAATAGTTTTTTATGATTAGAATAATTATTTTAATCATATCCGTGTGGAAAAATAATTTAAAACGCTAGGAAGCTCTATTTTTCGAGTTTAAGCACGTATCGCGCGATGCAGCGCGTGTACCGACAAAATACTGTCAACACAGCCCGTCAAGATGACTGAAAATCATTTTAGCTATAATTTGATAAGTTTATACTTATAGAATGACAAAAATAAATAAAAACGCTTAAATTCCTATTTTTGCGATTTTAAACGTGTACCGCGCAGCACATCGCGCATACTGCCAAATACCGACAACGCCGCCAGTCCCGACAAACAAAATATTGTTCAATAATATTTTGGTGAGTTTATTTTTATAGAGTGTTAAAAATAATTTAAAACGCACTAAAACGGGATTAAAACGCTAGATAAAATACCCGGTAACCAGTAAAATACCAGTTTATGGCCAAGATTATATATATATATATATGTGTGTGTATGTACGATATGTATGTGTGTATAGGAGACATGGAGTGAATGTTGGCAGCCCTACAACACTTTATCTCTCCTCTTTCATCAATCTATTGGTTAAAAATGGAGGTGGTGGATGACTAATGATCATCACACTCTCCACTCTCTTTCATAAACCCAAGATGCATTCAAAACTCAACATTCACTCTCTCTCTCTCTCTTAGAAATCAGCCGAATACCCTCCTTCTCTCATCTATTTTCGAAATTTCTAACATGTTAATGAAGATCAAAGTTCATTCCAAGAAGGTTTCAAGGTGTTTTAGGTATCCAAAAGTGTTTTTCTTGGTGAAACAAGCTCCATAACACCAAAATCATGTCAAAAACCCACTAAAATCTTGAAAGGTATAAACTTGTTTTAAAACCATGTTCTTGATTTTTATAGATGATGATGGAAGGTTTCTCTTGATTCTTAAAACATTTCACAAACTTGAAAACTAAAAACAAATGGGTTTTGTATAAAATAAAAATAGAAATGCATGTATGTGTGCTTGTGGCCGTGTGTGTGTATACATGTGTGTATAAAGATTGAGTATTGATTTTTGGATTGATATATGTTTGATTGATTCTTGAAAGTTAATGCATGAACAATTTGAAAAGGGTTTTGGGTGATTTGAAGTGAGATCTTGAATATGTGAAAAGTAAATTTTGGATTCGAATGTGAATATGTATATGGACGAAAGTTTATGTGTGTGTATAGTGTTTGTATTTTAATTTTTGTTTGCAATAATACTCGTAAGATGTTTGCTTGAATGAACAAGACTATGTGCAAATGTGTTAGAGATATAAAGGAATGATTGAATCATGATTTCTGATTTGAAATAATGTTAATACATGTTTAAGCATATGGCCGAAAATTGTTAGGTGTGTCTGTAAGTTTTTAAGTTGTTGCATGTTCTTGAATGATAATTAAAATGCAAGTGTTTGATAATTTGTGTATGATTTGATGAATATTCATTCAAATCAGTAGGTAAACATGAAAAATAAAGTTATATGACATGTTTTGAAGTCACAAAGATTGTGTCATTACTTGGTAGCCTTGCATGTTGTACTATAGGCTTGAAAAGTAGTAAATTGGGTGATATTTACATGATTTTTATATTATTTATGAGACCTGCATATATATGATTAAAATTATTGTTTTAATCAGTAAATAACATGTATTATTTTAAAATATCAAGTCATTTCGAGTTGGGATGATTATAGTAACGTTTAACGCAAAAAAATGCGTTAAAACGGTCAAAAATTGACTTTTCGAGTGAATTTTATAAAACTGATTTAGATCAGTAAATAAACTAATATTTTTAGTTTAAAAATAAGTATTTTAACTAATTTTGAGTTTACTTGGTGTTTGGTTGGTCATACGTGACTTCCGACGCCCGAAAACATTACCGAATCGCTAAAATACGCTTTTTTCAAAGTACACTAGTATGGGTAAAATTTCGGGTAAACCTTATGTGTTAAAATGTGTTATGTGACTTAAACGTGAAAATGTGAAAGTATGTTAAGTTTTAACATGTTGTTGGAAGTTTAGACCTTGCATGTTTATATTCGTGTGTTTTGTGCGGTAGAAACGATAAAAACTGCGTTAAATGTGTAACATGTTTGTCGAGCATGAAATTTGATACTCATGAGATGTTCTATGTATATTTACTTTAAAGATGACAAAATAGATAAGTTAACAAGATTTCACGTGTTTCGATGTTAAATTATGTGAACGTTTATATATATATATTACGACGCGCAAATCATAGATATATTGCGTATAAACGGAAGAGTTAACGGATATACACAATAATGGTCACCAATAAAATCGTTCAAAACGCAAAATCATAATATATATATAAATATATATGGACTTATATATATATATATATATATATATATATATATTTCAACGTGCCAACATAATAAAAAATGACAACTTTTCGAGAAAATCTGAAAGTTATGTGATAATTCTAAGAAACTGAGAAACTTAGGATTTTTGTGATTAAATGTTATTTTGATTTAGAATTGTTCCCATATTAGGACGTATATAATCAATTTCTGGGATTGCGGTATTAAAATACGCACCCAAAGGTGAGTGTCACTAAACCTCTCTTTTTACTGTTTTGAATATATTTTGGGGGTGGAACACGTTGTTAAATGGGTTTAATAATGTTTTCGAAATAAAACATACCTTTTACTATAAAATATATATTTTCGCTTAAAATATATGAAATTTGATAAGTTATACGTTTCGAAGTAAAACGTTTTTGATGAATAAATGTTGGACATTGGGATGGTACGGTGTTTCCGAGGCGAAACAGACCGTAAAGTTGGGACGGATGCCGGCCAGAGTTTCGAGTGATGGAGATTTAGGGGATTCGTGCAACCACGTGTATTAAATTGTCATATTAGTAGGATATATATATTGTACGTGAGGCAGACATCATATTGTTCTTCGAGAAAGAACCCTGCGCCATGATGTCGTTTAATCAGTTTAAGTAATGCACGCGAGGAATTGTTGGTAGATCTATCGGGTTGACAACCCCATCGTGACCGGTCGCCCCGTGTCAATGTCAAACGACGAATTAATATTCTGTTCATTGTCTAGTTTTGATTATCCCTGCATGGTTAATATATAGTTCGTATCGTCTAGCTAATATACGAGTCTGAAAGTTGACGCTATAATTTAATATACAAAACCTGGGCAGTATTACAATTGTCGGAGTAATGACTCGATGGAAGGCCCATGGATTTTATCAAAGGAGTAAAATGGATTTTCTAAAACTACATAGATGTTTTCAAATAAACACCTAATCAGAAAGTTTTCCTTGGAATAAAATCTGTTAGTAAACAATTAAGTGAACTCACCTTCCTTTGTGTTGACACTTGATTTTAACGTGTTCTACAGGTACTTAAGTGCGGGTTTGGGAATTATGTTGTATCTTGTCTTTGTTGATGCATGTTTTGTCACTTAAAATGTTGGACTGACTTTTAAACTTTCTGGGACTAAATGTAATAAGATCCGTGAGGATCAAAAGACTACTTTATTCTGTCATGGTTATGTTGTGGTTTGGGATGATAAGTTTAAAATCAACGTTTTAATTAAGTAATAATGTGCAACACTAAAATGCATCAAACATCAAGATAGAAATGGGCACAAGCTTCCGTCACCACTACGTTTTATATTCCGCTGTGACGTTTTTGGGGTGTGATAGTCATACCGTCTCGATCAAACCACAAACTTTCAGACTTAATGAATTTCAAAACGAGCAAGTCACTGATCGGACCGCCGTCCGATCGGATTGCCATCCGATCGAACGACAATCCGATCGGATGACATATGGTCTTCAACACTTGAACTTTTCACATTTTTAAAACATCATCAAAACCAGCGAATGGCCATCCAATCGGATGACCATCCGGTCGAATGACCATTTTGCTGTGAACTTGTTCTCTGAAATGTCTCACTTGGACGGATCGCCATCCGACCGAACGGCCATCCGACCAGACGACCGTTCAATCGAACGACCTGAAGGGTAGAGATACTTCTCTGTTTTCAAAATGCTACAACGAAAACTTTAAAGCCATCATACACAAACACATCCATCCCAAGCGAATGGCAAATCGACCGAATGGCCATCCGACCGGATGACCATCCGTTTGGATTGCCATCCGTTCGGATGTCCTTTCGATACCCAGTCACTTCGCACCGTTTAACGCGCCGTTTATCGCTTACGCTATCGTTTTGTTCAGGCTAATCTCTCAGCGCTCCCTTCAATCCAAGACGGTGTTTAGTTATTAAGCACTTTCTGTGAGTATACTCGACCCCTTTTTGCTTTAAGCACTTTTGGGTGTTACATACGTTATCTATATCAAATCACATCGATCACACAACGCAAACACTTTTATACGCTAACCGTTAATGCATGTTATACGTGTTACTCGATGAATGCTTGTATGTTATGTTTACACAGTGATTGTTGCCTGACACCTTAGCAACGATAGTACTATAGTTTGGACTCAGCACCTGTCATGGACAGGGGTTGTTAAGGGCTTTTCTCACATGTCACAGTGGTGATATGTGTTGCGCATTCTACAACTCGCAGTCTCGTTTGTGCATATTTCATTGTCGATAACCTACTTGCTTACATTATACATGTTACATGCTGGTTATGCGTAAACTCGCTTTCGCTACTACTATACTATTAAACTTGTATGCTCACCTTTACAATATGTGTATTGACCTCTATTTTAACGTATGTGACAGGTGTTTGAGATGCTAGGATGCTTGCTAGCTTTTGTGGAATCAAGTTAGGATGTGTCTAGAAACAAACAAACAATTTAAATCTGAGTTGTCGGAACAACTTTTATTTGTCTTTGAGAACTACTTATCTGTAATAAATGTGTTACTTATTATGTCATGGTATGGGACGTGATGATTAAATAATTGGTAATTTTAGTTGTTATGGAATCTCTTGGACAATCTGTTTTGCTCAGTGTCGCGCCCCGATGTTTCCGCCATCGGTTGGGGTGTGACAAATAGGTTCCTCCAAATTTCGGGACAAAAATTTCTAAAGTAGGGGAGATTGTAACATCCGTCGAAAACGGATCCCCAAAACCCAAATTGTATTGTAAACCAGATCCAAGAATGTGCTAATAAATGCTTTCTATTGTTTTTTGTTCGTTTTAAGTAGCTGGTTATGTAACAAATTAATATAACTAGTTAATGTTTTTTACAGAATATATATATATATATATATATATATATATATATATGTATAAAATATAAAAAAACTATACTGGTAAAATTTAAAACTAACAGTTTCGTTATAAAAGAAATTAACCTATTATTTCCTATAACTAATCTAACTAGTTAAGTATATATATGAGGGACTTGTTTTGTACAAACTTAAACCTATAACTACATGGGCATGGGTGTCATTATGCTAAAGTGTTAAGGGGGTTCATTAAAAAAACGGTAGGATACAGGTATCGAACCCACGACCCGCGTTTCATCAAGCAACACTTATACCAATCGGGTTACGCGATATTTTGATGAATTTTAGGAAACGTATAATATATGTTAAGTTTCAGGTGGATAGGAATAAAAAAATATATAAAACGCTGCCCGGGTTTCGAACCCGGATACACCGGGTAACAAAATGACGGAACAACCTGTGACACCCCACGAAAACGCTCAAACGCGCTAGAATCATGATTTTGCACGTCTTTTGCTATTTTAAATAAATTATTTCGTCTCAGCAATTAAAGTTGCGTTTTTCTGCAGATTTTACGTGTTATGTTTTAAGTCATAACTTGATGAATACTTAGAGTTAGACCATGAAATTTATACTGTAGATGATATTAGGTGTCCGCGCAAACCTCCAAATGGAATTATGTCAATCAAACAACCAAGCAATTTTAAATGAATTTTTCCGTGAGCTGTAGTCAGAAAGTGACGAATCTGATTGCTGCATAGTAAATGATTTTTATTAAAATTTTGGTAAAGAATTTGGCTCTAAAATTTTAACACAATGACAACCCCTCCGAGGGGCACGCCACATAGAAAGATCGTAAATTTTGAAAGCTCTTAAGAGTTTGTAAAATGGACATCCCAAAACAGCATATTTTCAGTGAATTGAGTTATGCATGCTTAAGAGTTTGGAAAGTGTCGAATGTGCTACTTTTATTGTCCTCACATGCTTAATGATTGTATAAATGGTGTATTGCACGTCGTAGTGTATATTATGAACGTGTGCTTAAAAACTACTTGGTAATATATTTGTGATAACCAGTACGCATGTTACTTGTTAGATACGTGTAGAACTTGCGTGAATTTGTATACATAAACCCTAACAATCTTGGTAACCATAATAGGATGTGGTTGACCATTCTAACTCGGGTACTTTAATCTGCCGAGCTAAGCTAAGGTGAGTTCACAACTTTTTCTAAAAGCATGCGTCCTTGTTTTGGGACAACACACTTATTTCCCTGGTTTGGGAAATACATACGGTACCCCTAGTTTGGGGCTACACGCGCGTTCCTGGATTGGAACTAATTGAACAAACTATCCACTAGAGGTGGACCACACTTTCCTTGGTTTGGGATTGCCTAGTATTCCTGGTTTGGAATACTGTTAAATACTATTTATACTTCATGTTTTTAGCGGACTAAACGAACTATATCTGAAAGTCCCCACACATTATATCGATTAGTCGCCGGGGCCTGGCGAACGGCGTATTAGTTGATAGCGCTATTAGGTTTGACAAACCTCACACCGTGCCGAGGAGGACGGGCATGAACTTTTGCCTTGGGCTAATGGTCAATGATGATAGACATTGACCTGGGGCACAAACAACTTAAACAGTCAAGTTTCGGTACCACACAATTTAGTAGCTAAGGATGGGGTAGCTCCCCATGACATGTTTTATAAACTAAGTAATTTAACAACCTATTTTTGAAACAACATTGAAAAACCGTGAACTTGCCAACTTTATGTTGACACCCTATTGCATGCTTTGCAGGTTGCTAGGTACAACTATGGACAGATGTTGCAATCGACTGAGTCTGTATCATACCAGACAGAGGTTTCACTAGGTGTCGTTAGGTAATGACAGGTTAGGATACGGTACGATACGACACGATACGATACGTCGATAGGAGACCAGATATGACCAGACATGGTGTCATCATGACTAAATGATGACATCATGTTTAATATATCATGCATGAAAGTTGATAAAAAGGAGTCTGCATGGATTGATGAAATATCACGTGAAGATATTAATTGAAACAAATGAAGTCAGCCATTCGACCGGATGAAGTCAAAATCCACTTCACTCGGATGAGGTGTGCTTGCTGTTCGGATGAGGAATCTTTGTTAGCTCGGATGGAGAACAACTATAAATAGAATACAAGTCCATCCGATCAGAATATTAGAGAACACACAGAACTCCATCCGTTAAAGTTCAAGTTCAAACCAACAGTTCTTCACTGATCTTCATCTACAAACATCTACACTCTCGGTTTCGTCTTGTTCATAGATTTCGAGTGTTCTAGTGTGTAGATCAAGTCGAAACTATGTCCGGTTGTCGTTGATACGTAATAAAACGATGTTTATTTACGTTTTCGTGCACGATTACGGTTTGATTTAACGGATTCCGCACGTTAAATCGAATTCATCGCAGATCTAGTGATCGTTTACGATCCGATCCTGAACTCACAAGTGGTATCAGAGCTATGGATAGCTCTGCGTGTAATCGTGATTCAAATCGGACGAGTTTCGAACCAATTCGATCGATTACGCACTAATTTCGGTTAATATCGATCAAGTTTCGGTGTTTTTCTGTTAAGTTTCGAACTAATTTCATCAAGTTTCGATCTGATTTGGTTTGTTTTAGATCGAATATTGTTCATTTCATTTAGTTTCGAATGATTTTCGGTTGAATTTCGGACTGATTTGTTTGAATTTCGACCAAATATTGTTCATTTAGAACTGTTTTTCATAGATACTAGCCTAAGATCCCGCGATTTTCGTGGGTGGCTTAACACAAATTTATAATATCTACTGGCATTGAATCCTCAGGTAAATCATCATTTTTGTTCTAGGCCTTTCCAAACTTAGGCTTCACGTCTAAGGGTCGCCGGATAGATACCTTCTGGACCAAATATTAAAGCACCAAACAAAACGTTAGAATGAAAAGGTAACATAAAGCATTGATGAAGCATGTCGGAACTAAATCACAACATACCACTATATTTTGCGCTTGAATATATGAAAACTCATGGTGTATCAACATAAAATTAGATTTATATATGCTAAAATATACATATAAGTTGCCTAATATGCAGTAAGTTGCCATCCCATTCCAATTTAAGGAGAAATTTGTAAACATCATTTAACTGAATTTGTAATACACTTATAATAATAAAAAAAAACTTTGAAGACATTCATTCACCTGGAAGCTGAACACAAATTTATATATTTTCTTGCTCACGCCTACATTTGGGTGAGACTGCAACTTCTCATGCATAGCGCGACCTTCATTGGATCTGTCAGCACAGGGAACAATTAAATATCCGATTCTGACAAAAATATATAAAATAACAATGAGTGAAATGCCAACTTCTCATACCAGCGCTCCTGTCACGGAGTGTGCCTTGGCTAGAGCCAAGGCTTGAACCGAGTGAGAAAATAACATGTGGTTTGCTGACTCTTACGCACATCAACATAACAAACATAGATCATTAATGATTACCAAACCCCGCGTAGCCAATGCATCCAAAGTTAGAAATTTCAAAGCAATTGCCCGCCATAAAAATAGATTTACTTTTGATAACGCCCAATTATTCCATCTAAATATAATTTGTTGCTGCTGCACATTTCCATCACGGTACATCACTTTATAGTATCTCACATATCAAACCTAAAACATAACATAATAATATAATGTTAGTAGTTTGTTACACCAACTTAAAAACCAATAAAATACAATTTTTTCTTTGAAAGACAATTAAAATATTCCATAAAAAATACATTGTCAAAAAACTCATTCACAACATACCTTCTTCTTAGGGCTTACGAAATCGATCAATCCCTTTGTTGTAAGAGAGCTTCACCCAATTGGTGCTAAAAAGTCCAACACCATGAACAACAAATATCTTCTCATTTATGAGATGGGCTAGAGGTAGAGAGCAAGAAACTTGTACGAATAGGTCCACAAATTTACCACCCATCTTATTATTTCATTCTCATAGTCAAATATAATTAATAATTTGTAACTATATAAGGGTATTTAAAACATTTGGCTAATAGTCTATAGTCAGATATTCTACATTTTCCTCAACTTTACAATATATATGAAATTTGAGGGAATCTTTCTCAAATGGATACATAGTTCAAGTAGAGGTCAGGAATATTAAAATAGTAGCTTGTTTGAGGGAATCTTTCTCAAATGTAGCTGTCCTCTATTACCATGTCTTTGCATGAATCTACATAAACCATAATAGCCACAATATAATAAGTAAAAAATTCATAAAAAATGCAATAACTTTTATAGATGAGCTTGATGCTAATGCGATCCGAATGTTGCGAACAGTAGGACACTCCTATTCAAGGTTTTAAAAAACATCAAATGGAATGAAAAACGAAATTTTCACTTACCAGGTATACCATCTGTATTTGGCGCCTCAACAAAGGGGAGACTAAATTGTCATATTTCTGAAGGTTACATTCTTACAATCATATGGATGAAGTGTCCAAAAAGGTGGATTTCTTAAAGTAATATTAGATATCAAAATGTAACTTGAATACATGATCTGCATAAGCGGACCTCGCGTGTTGTTAAGAAGCTTTTGACGATACCTTTTCCACCATCTTTGACCCTATCCATCAATGGTACCATTATTCCCTGTTGTTATGGTTATGGAAGATATAATCAATTCAGATTTTTAACATTACACACATTGGTTCTTGGTACTCATAAATGATATATCAATATGAGGGATATGAATAACAGCACATAGATTAATAAATTTTATTGTAATTTGTTAACATCTCGTGATACAGTGTTGTATATTGGAAGAGAATTTAGGTCTATGAAATAAATTAGTACTTAAAAAAGTAGATGACATCTAGATGTGCTTACTCTGTTAATGAAAGAATATGTAGCTGAAATAGCTTAGCGACAATTGAATCCGATCAAAAACCTATTCATTACCAAAAATTCAGAGTAAAGTTAGTACAAAACTACCGAGATGTTACAGAATTTAGGTCTTCGTGAAGAAGAAAAGGAAATTAATTAGTACATAACGAAGTAGACGATATCGAAATGTGCTTACTTTGTAAAAATGAAGAATCTGTAGATGAAACAACTTACTAACACGTGTTAATCAACAAAAACTCAAAAGTAAAATTAATACAACACAACTGATATAGTGACGACATGGGCATCAAGCGATTTAGATTCATATATAATTTAGACCATGACATAGACAACCCGACCCAGCCTGCCTGCGTACTCTGTTAATGAAAGAATATGTAGCTGAAATAGCTTAGCGACAATTGAATCCGATCAGAAACCTGTTCATTACCAAAAATTCAGAGTAAAGTTAGTACAAAACTACCGAGATGTTACAGAATTTAGGTCTACGTGAAGAAGAAAAGGAAATTAATTAGTACATAACGAAGTAGACGATATCGAAATGTGCTTACTTTGTAAAAATGAAGAATCTGTAAATGAAACAGCTTACTAATAGAGACTCATCTATATTTTGTTTAGAAGTTGCATTATTATTGAAATTATATCATCTCGTTTGTAATCGTATTTACCATGTAACCATTTATTAAAAAAGAAGTTACGAACTATAGACAAAATGTATTTCAGGTCGACCCAACCAGACCCGTTTCAAGTTGTACAGAGAATTACCCATTTTAACCCCATCCCATTATGTAGTTACTGAGCACACCTGACATGCCAAATCTTCTATCTTTACATCAAATATTAGTGTTTTTTTAAAGGAAATGTACATGAAAGATGGGGTAAACAAAATAAGACGAAATCCTGTGAGGATTCACAGATTCAAATCGGATTACTTTAGCAATTCTATACATAAATGAACGATTAGTTCAGAATTCTATACACATGGCTTGTTTAATCCTTACACATCAGATATTACCGTGGAAAAATTGAGCAGACAAACCTAATTTTTAAGTTCGTTTTAGTTCCATTGAATATCCAAAATATAGTTAATTTTATAGTTAAAATTAGTCCAATAATATTCATCATGTTTCAATGAAATTAAAAGCAGTGACCTTGACTGTAGCAAAGAAGAGATAAAGAAGTACAACTGAAGATTCGTCTTAACACATTCTGTATGCTATTAGAGACCTTGACTGTAAGGAAAACCGCGCTTATCTATAATACAACAATTGAAAATGCAAAGACGATAACAAACATAAAAAACCGCTAGGCATCTTAATGTTTCACATAAAACAACCAAACAACATAACGTACGGGTCAACCGAATTACTACGTGTAATTCTAAAAGAACATCCACTAACCCACAAAACCATTCATATTTTAGATGCATACAAAATCAAGTCTAAAAAAAAGGTTCAGATCCAGATTTTAAAAAAGATTAATGGAATGTGAAATGGAAACGTACCTGTTGAAATCAATTGAAAAATAAAGGGGCGATCTTCAATCTTCAACAAAGAATAATCGATTTAAGGGTTTAGAAAAAGAAGCCTCTGGTTCCAAATCATATGTATATGATCTGATTGGTAGATCGAATGGATTGCAGACGCCTTGAAGCAGCTGAAGAAGAAAGCACTATTTAAGGTTTTGGTAAAATCATCTGTTTTATAGCGACTTCTAGGGTTAGTTTCTAGTGAAAGAGGATTGGAGGATAAGGAATACAGATTGAAGCATGTGAACATAAAAATTCAAGAAAAAATTCTTAACACACAAACTACAGTTAAATTAGAGGCATATGAACATAAAAATTCAAGAAAAACAAAATAATGAATCAAAGATCGATGAATTACCAGATCGGAGCACTAAATTGAGAATCGTTCTTGATATTGAGCCGGTGAAACTGAATGCGACCACTCCGTGGAAGAGAGTCCGATTCAAGCAATACATGACAGAAAATTACAGAGATGAAGAAGCAATAGATGAAACAAACGACCTAGAGGATTGATTGAGAGATGAATCGGCAAGGTGAAATACAGAATTAGATCTAGGGTTTTTATTTGAAATAGGATTTAGAAGGGAAGTAATTCATGTTTATGGAAAGGAGAAGAGCGTTCTCTTATTATTTTGCCGCTCAAATGAAAAAAATATGGATTGTAAGAATCACACGTGGCAATAACATGTTTAAGATAATGCCATGTGG
Organism: Helianthus tuberosus; assembly: GCA_030545235.1. Taxonomy (NCBI): domain Eukaryota; kingdom Viridiplantae; phylum Streptophyta; class Magnoliopsida; order Asterales; family Asteraceae; genus Helianthus; species Helianthus tuberosus. Next base: position 58,183,920 of record CM060426.1, on the reverse strand, counting down.
CATAAGTTGGTTTTGTTTTATTAGAAGTAGTAGATAGTCTACTGAAATCAAAGTTTTCTGCTCATATTATTCATACATCAGTAGAAATTTTTAACAAACAACAAGAAAATGATAACAAATACTAACTTCAGGAGCACATAACTGCATGATATCAGATCTGATTCTGAATTCTAAGTGTGAACTGTTGTTAATTGTTCGAAACAGAAATTAAAAAGATGATTTTTGGTGTGCTTTGAACTGTTTCGATATAAGGTTTGGTGTGGATTGAATAGGTATCATTGATTTCAAATTGATTCAAGTCAGTGTTAAACATTTCGGATAAGATTTTCATATTTTACAAAAAATTCAGAATGTGTTGACAAATTGGTTTGTATCGAAACATAACACCAGAATACATTGAATCAGTTTGAAATTTGAAGAATACAGTGTTTGAATATGAGAAAGTTCAGATCTTGATCGATTATGTGAGATGAGTTGTTGTTGATGATCAGATTTAAGTGATTCTCGGGTTGAGTCTTTTTGTTGTATCATTTCGAGGATATTTCAGTTTGTTTCGGAAAGTTTGAACGAATAAACTAGGTTGAAAATTTGATCAGTTTATTGTTCATTACAAGTGCAGCAAGTAGATGTGATTTCGGACTGATCTAATCGAGTTTCGGAATAATCAGATTGATTACGGTTTTTTTGTTCATCGATAAGAAGAAACGTGTTGTTTGATGTGCGACTGATTAAAGAAGAAAGGAGTTAAGAGGATTTAGTAATAGCTGATAGTGTTATAAAAGATAGTGGTTGCTGATTGTGTTGCTAGAAGAAGAAGTAAACGGTTGGAACTTTTTGAGAATAGGGTTTTAGAATTAAAAAAAAGGGGGTCATTCATTCAATAAATTTGATTGGACATTTCATTGTAGGTTTAAAAAAATTACTGAGTTGAGAATTTGAAACTTGTAAAAATAATAAAAAAATTTCATAGAAAGTTAAATGGGCTGATTGTTTGAACTGAATACTAAACGCATTGGGTCAACAATTTTTACCGATTTTAACTAGGTCGTTTTTTTTACATCTGGGGCGAGGTTTTGGGCTACGAGATTTTATTTGGGCCAAGATTACAAAGTTTGGGTTCGTTCAACAACTTGAGCTGGTAGTTTTATTGAGCTAAAATTTAGTGGGCTTCGTGGAAGTTGAAATTTTGTGGACTTTGAGCTAAAAACAATTTTTGAACCAAGTCGTTTAACAAAGAAATTGTGTATAAAATGTTTGACAAAAAGGGAAAACGATAAGATTGAAAGAATAATTGATTGGTTTGATATGTGTTGGTATATGAGGAAAGAAGATGAGAAAAAGAATGCTTGGGTTAAAAGATTTGAACATTTTTTGTGTAAGAAAAATGAAACGTTGAATCAGTTGGAAAACCGGTATGATGAATTACTTGACAATTTAAAAAAAATTCAAGATAAGGATGTCAAATGCTGAAGAGATATCAAAATTTGCAGATGCGTTACCTTCAGAGTGAGATGAATTTTTGATTGAATTGAAGAAGGATTCTACATTTTCAAGTTTTTCTCTACATGAATTCTTCAAAGAGCTTAAAACACACGATTACGAAATTAACAAGAAAAAGAAAGATTTGATGAAAGAAATAGAAAAGAAGCCAGATAAAATAAGTTTGGATGTGGTTCTTGAAATAAGCAGAAGAATCAATATATGTTTTGAAGCAAAATATGTTATGAAATATGATATTAAGAGGGTTTGTTATATAGATGAAAATATGAATCCTCTTGATTTTATTAAAAAAAAAATTCTGCAGGTACATTCAAGACAGATTCAACTCCAAAGAATGAAGAATCTGAGAAAAAACATGTTGACAATGCTCACCAAGAAAAGTCTAAACAAGATAAGTCAACTGAGTTGTCACAGAACGATGAAGTCAAAGAATTAAGTGCATCAACAAATGAAACTTCAAGTTCTGAACCCGTGTGCTCAAATTGTGAAAAATCAGCATCTGAAAATGTCAAACTGTTGAGAGATGTGGAAAGTTTGACATTAGAAAACAAAAATGTTAAAAAATTAAATAAAAATTTTAGAAAATGAAAAATCAGTTTTAAATAAAAATGATATTGAAAAACAAAATACAATAAACTCGCATCTTGAAAAAATCACGCAAGTTGAACAAGATGTTGAGATTGCAAGAAAGAATATTGAAGATTTAGAAAAGAAATTGAAAGGATTTGTTGCCTCGTCCTTAATGCTTGATAATATAGTTTCAAAACCGATCAATAAAAATGAAGAAACTAGGGAGGACGGATATGAATTTTGTAATAGTGGTATTGGGTGTAAACCGTCAGGAAAGGGCAAAACAAAAACGGTTGTACCTGATAACACGAAAAGCAAAACTCCCTCAGTGAAAACTCCAATAAGTGACGATGACACAAAGTATGATGAAGTCATAATTGAAGATTGTGATGATGAATCTGATGATGAAAATGATAAAAAAAATATTTTTGAAATTAAAAGAAAAATTTAAAGAAACTGTTTCACAATTTGCTAAAAAAGGGGAATGTTCAACTTCCAAGCCAAATGAGGAACAAAAACAAAATGTTAAAAAATATAAAAATTCAAAAAATGTTCAAAATCAAAGATCATCAGTTCAATCATCAAATCTCTATAAAAACAAAAATTCACAAAAATTTGAAAATCAAAACTCACAGAAAGTTGGTAAAAAGTGGTGCAGGTTTGACCACGGTGCTCAAAAGTCAAATCAAGCTTACAGGAGAAGATGTGATGACTGTCGTAAGGGTCAATCAAAAATCTAATTAAGCTACGTAGATAGCGTAAGTAGGGTATCGTATCCACGGGGAATTTGTGGTTAGTGTTTAACTAGAGAATTATTATATATTAAAGAAAGCAACTCCCACCAGAATCCCGATTGCAAATTTAACACAAAAACCGTTTACAGATTCATAACACCACATAGACATGGCATTGGAATTAATGATTTTGATTAATTATTAGGGATAGTTTTTAAGATTCGCCATACAACCTAATAACCCGTTTAATTATACCAATTACCCACCAATTTACCAACCCGCTAACAACGCAAGTATGTTGCCAATACGCTTGATAAACGACAAACAATTCAAATATAATAAACATTTCACAAAATCAACTCAAGTGGTCAAGATTTACCAGTTAATAAGAATCAGAAAAAACAAAGTTTAATGTGAAAATCTAGAAATCAATCATCCGGGGAAAGTCACATAAGATAAAGTCCTCTAAGTTTCAGATTCTAGGTTCACACCAAACTCAGTTTAATCATTAATTGGACACCACATAGACATGGTGCTGAAAAGTCAGTTAATTTAAGTGGTAATAAAAAACAAGTCTTTGTCATCAGATCTTTTACAGTTCAATTACCCTATTTACTAATGTTAGTCAACCTACTCTATGTCACCCAACAAGCTACAAGGTTTTGTCATCAACCGAGCAAGTTGTAAAGCAAGAACTCAAACACATGCAAATAGTATAAATAAACCAACTCATCAAATTGTTTATACGACGTTGTCAATGTCAAAACAAAACAAATCCAATTATAAATAAATGTGAAAAAAATGTTCAACCCTACAAACCGTTCACTTAGAGAAAGCCACCTAACCGCTCATGCCTTGAATCGTGCCGCCAAAATACGACTGCCTTCTGTGCGTCGCACTGTCTTCCTTCAAAAGCTGCCGTCAAAACAAAAACCTCTCTCCTAGAAAGTGGTGTCCCTCTTTCTTTTAATTCCTAAAACCATCCACCGAACTTTCTCTCATGGACCAATTAGTGGGCTGCCAAGTCTACTAATTCCATATGATCTCAAATAGAAGCCTATCAAAAGTCCCCACTAAAGTGAGTTAGCCTTAATACACCAAGCCCACTTAAATTGAGTTTTTTTTCTTTGTTGGGACTGTTCTATTTTTTTCCTTAGATGACACCATAAGCTTCAAAAGACTACATATCTTTTTCTTGTTCTTTCTTTTCTGCCAAAATAGTCGACACAAAAATAACTACAATTTCATTTTCTTTTCTTTTAATCCAACACGATATCACAAAGAATGTCACCATTTATTTTGTTTAAATCATAAACTGTTTTAAGTTAACCTCATCTTTAGTAATTTGCACCATGTTTGACTATTACTTATCATTTTATCTCAACCTTAGATTAATATGTTCGTTTTAGCTCGTTAGATCCGTGACCCACAAAATATAAAAGCCAATTAAATTAATAGATTTCATACTATAATCAATGCATTTAGATTATAAAATATATTGAAGAAAGTGGACCTAAAATGCACCGATCAAATCCCCACACTTATCTTTTTTCGTCCTGAAAAAATTATTTGCAATGGAATCAAAATCAGAAATATTGGCATTCAATATATTCACTAAATTTATTAACAAATCAAATCACACATTAACTTGGATTGCAGGTATACTGTCCACCTAAACCCAACCGCCAGCTTCCAAGCCCTTATTCACGATTCTTTAGGTTCAAATAATTATAGTTATCTATGGATCTCACATTCAAAAGACTACAACGCCACCTAATCTCGTTTCAAGCTTATGAGGTTAAACGATTATATCTACCGTCTTATATAAAAAACTCTTATGTTATTCCGATTAAATTATTTATGATGGATAGATGGATGATGTTGAGAGTTTTACATGCTTTTGGATACGATAAGTTTAGCGGACATACCCCACACGAGTCACCATCCCCATGGTTAATGTCATAAACTTCACATATTTTTTTTATAACTCCACCTAGAGGGTATGTACCGCATGAGTCGCTATCCCCGCGACAATACCATAGGCTTCGTTTTTTTTAACATGTGCTCAAATGAATGGTTGGAATTTTTTTTTCGGGCGCCACGCTGTTTCGGATTTGTTTTCACAAAAAGAAACATGCATGCCAATTTAATCAGAAAAACTTATAAGTTTTTTATTTATAACGTACCTCTTATACTCTCCACAGTTTCAGCTTTGCCATAACTCCTAAGGTGAGAACCCACAAGACTCCTAATTTAAGGTATATTATATCGATCCTAAGAAACCTTTCAGCTGACTGGGCCTATGTAGGATCGGGATTCGATCAAACGAGTCGTTCAGAAGAGTTCTCGATCAATACGAAAGGCGGAATCAGACGTATAGATGTTATGGCAGCTAGATTTGCATGTAGAATCACTTTAACTGTCAATTGTATTGATTTGAAAGTGTTTACAGATCGTTTGACACTTCGGCAGCACTTCGTCTCCGGAATCACAAAGTTTTAAATGAAGACCTGGACTCACCTATTTATAGGAATCCCAGAAAGCATGAACAAGTCCAGTCCAGACCCCACGAGCTGGCCAGAAAGCACGAACTGCCAGAAAGCACGAACTGGCCAGAAAGCACGACCTGCCAGAAAGCACGAACTTGTCAGAAAGCATGAACTTGGTCACCTCGTGCGAGTTGGCCTAGCCACTTTGTGAGGGGTGGCTGGTTCAGGTCTGTTTCCCGTTTCTTGTGACACCTGGCACAAACCGGTAATTTCCGTACACATTAATTATTGCTTAATGACTGCAATTATGAGTTTAAGTGTCAGCAATGTCTGAACACATGATTAAACAAGTGAATTCATGCATGTTGTATACTACAAAATATTGCTTTATGCATAAACGAGAGCGTTGCGTCAGAATAATAGTAAACTCACCGGTAAGACACAATGTGTCAACAGAACTGCAGAAAGCAGTCAGACATTAAAATAGAGGCCTAGGTGTAGGTCCGACGACAAGAATGCATTAAAACCCAAGAGTACATACAAGGGTTTAATATATATGCAATACGAAAGCAAAAATAAGCACTAAAAAGCAACCGAAACGCACTTTAAGTGCAGAATTTATACAAATCAGCAATAATTCAGCATTTAGACATATAAATATCATGCAGAAATGTCGTTTTATCATCCAGAATATTTCCCTAAGTGTTGGGAATTGAAAGGGTACAAGAAGGGTACTTAAAAGACACTAAAAAGTGTAATTTAGCGCTTTAACGAACCGGTGTATAACCGAACAACCGGGTACTACCCGAAACACTAAAATAATGCTAGAAGCATTGTTTTTATTTTCTGAGCTAGTTAGGGTCCCCGAATACCCTAACACCCCGTATAAATATCTAACAACTAAAGCACTCAACTTATACTTGGATTTCAACTAATAATCAACCAATTTGGTTAAAGCCTATCCTACTAACCCCCCCCCCCCCCCATGTATACGGTTCCAACAAGGGACCCATTTGGTTGATTTTATTTCAATATTATAATAGATATGCTTGTGCTTTACTAAACACAATATCCATGGGTTAATGTATGAGAATGGTTATTAATAGAACACATGGGATTATGAACTCATTCCTTCCAACACTTCAACACACACAAACACCTCCTCTTTCTCTCCCTTGGCTACGGCCTCAAGCCACCACCACACCATCACCATTATCAATCATCATACAAGCATTTCAAGCATATACAAGGGTGTAAGAAGGTCACTAACGAAGCTCGGTGCAAGCGGATCTTGAAGGACCTTCACCATTTGCTTTTATCCCCTTCATTTACCCTCTTGAACTTCCCTAGCCTTGTGCTAGTAGTAAGTGCTCTAAAACACTTCCTTGTTCATGATTAAAGTGGTTAATAAGAAATTTATTGGTTAAAAAGCAAGAACACACAAGAACATTACATAAAGTCTTGATCATTTGATGAATAAGTTGGATAAAAACTATATGTTGTGTAAAACTTGTAAGACTTGTCTTGTGGTGATTATTTAGTGCCGATCTATGTTGTGGTAGCTCGGATCATCATCTAACCCGGATTGTCATGTTCAAGAATCATGGCATAGAGTTTGTTAAAGTGTGAAAAGGGGTTAAATGATGAAACACTACTACACACTAAACATGAACTTGTGTAAAAACAATTTTTCTTATGAAATGAAGTTCTAAACTAGTAGATCTAAAGATCTACAAGTGGTTTTTCGGAAGAACCAAGCAAAAATATTAGTCTTGTTTAAAACCCGGATCTTATCCGAACTAAAAGCATTTTTAGTAAATAAATAAGTGTGTAGACACTTGTGTCACAAGAAAATTTAACAAAGAAATATTTTTGCGAATCTTGACTAGAAGTTGTAAAACTTCATATTCTTTAAAAAAAAAATAAAGTTTAAGAAGTTAAACTTATTTTTAAAGATAACAAGACTTACTAAATGTGCTAGTAAGTTACTACACATTTTTGTAAATATTCAAGTTCATGAAATTAGTGATTATTGTTGATAATTGTTGTTGATGATTGTGACAATTCAAAAGAAAATAAACACACGTTTTGAAAACGTGGGAAACCTCCATTTTTAGGGGAAACTCTGTCAAAATTTTTATAAATTTTGACACTTAGAAAAATATAAGTTTTTGAGAAACTTATTCCCTAAAAATGTGTTTAAAAGTATTACTAAGGTTTCCCTAATTTTTGATGATAAGAAATGAGGATTTCTTCAAGAATAAAAATGGATAATAAGTATATATTTTTGAGAGAAAAATATATATTATTTGATCACCAACTTGTGTGTTAAGTGTATATAGTATGTGCTATACGTGCTAGTGTATTAAGACTTAAAAATACACTAAATACTCATGAGGAGTAGAAATATAAAAATACACATACAACATACAAGAAACATAATTCGGGTGCAAAGTGCAAAACACAAAAGACTTATATTTATTTTTGAAGAAAATAATATAAGTAAGATACGTAGTTAAAAATATAGAATATTTTTAACACAAGAATATGTACAAAGGAGAGTGACTGTACTTGTGCGACGCAAGTCTAGTGACTAACGTTAAGAAAACGCGTATAGGTTACGACGTTAATTAAGCAAATCCGGTGGAGTTTACGACGCTAGGAACGCAAAGTTGTGAGTTCATGCTCCCCCTTTTCTCTTTAACTGTTTTCAGTTTTTATAACTTCGGGGGTGAAATACATGTACAAATGTACAAAATTTATAATTGGTATGATATAAATACAAGAAGTGCACTTGGTGAGAACGAGAACCAAGTGTGACGAAATATAAGAATACAAGAAGTACACTTGGTGAGAACGAGAACCAAGTGTGATGAAATATAAGAATATGAGGAGCGCACTTGGTAAGAACGAGAACCAAGTATGAGGCGCTATGAGAAATGATAACAAGAAACGCGCTTGGTGAGGACGAGAACCAAGTAGGATGCGTTATGAGAAATAGTGTCACGAATAGGGTACAGAAGCACCATTAATCAACGTATACATTCAGACCGCAGAACAAAAGGTTAGATCTAACAGGTGCCTGGCAGCCTCACACTCGGTCGGGGCGAGAATCGAGTGGTGCTTTTGTGTCTCAGAATATACCAATTAAATGCCTTAGGTTTGGTGGCTTCCTATGACGTGTCACATGTTAATGGCTTTGCAACCCATTAACAATCTGATAATTACAGAAATACTGTATTTACATAAAATTCATACCATACAAGAATTGATAAATAACTTGAAGTACGTGGGGTACTCAAGAGAATTGATAAATAACCTGAAGTACGTAGGGTACTCAAGAGAATTGATATATAACTTGAAGTACGTGGGGTACTCAAGAAGATTGATAAATAACTTGAAGTACGTGGGGTACTCAAGAAGAAATTGAATTATACATAGGTACGTGATGTACACATGAAACTGGATTTATGAAAACTTGATTTACTCACAAACTATGTTTTCATACAAAGTATACAAACATGAAATACAAAACTGCATGAATTCACACCAACATTATGTTGACGTTTTTCCAAAAACTCACATGTATTTCAGGTAACTAGGATGGATGTGCGCGTGGTCTTGCTTATGCTCGTGGATGTCGCTTGTGTTTAACTTTAAATAAAGTTGTAAACTTTTAAGACAATGTTTTAAGCTGTCTAGCGATGTAAACGCTAAACGTATGTTTTCAAATCATGGAATTTGATGTTATTTTACGAGCATGTAGCATGTTTACTCTTCGTATGCAATGAGAACCTTTCATGATCACACCTAGTGCTTCCGCCGTAGAAAGGGGTGTGACAGATTGGTATCAGAGCTGCGATTGTAGTGAACCATGATTCCTTCTCGAGTCTAGTCTACAATCTCTAGGATCCATTCACGAAAACAATTTTCAAAGAGTTTTCATTGCATAAAACGCCCCGCGACATCCACTACCTGAAACTGTCAACATGAGTCTAGAAAAGACACTATGAGACTTAGAGTGCACATGAGTAGCACTTGTCGTTGACTAGAAATTGCTTGCAATTATGTGTGATAATTAGCATGTACTAGAAGTGGAATGTCACAAGTATATGTGACTTTACTTGAAAGCGATGGCCCATCTGAAGGAAGAAATACGAGGATGAAACGAACTGTGCGGACTGTGCAAGGAGTTACGTAATTATGGATGCATACATAATTATGGAATTCAGTGCACAGAAACCACAGCAAGTCTTGTCACGTGAAGATTCCCTCAGTGCAAGCCTACTAAATACTCTGCTAGAGTAATAATTGTTTGACGTCACTTATGTGGTATATGCCTGTGTGTATATATACTACTACGGCCTAGTATGACGATATCAAACAAATGCCTAAACCTAATGGGTTGTGTTCATCAGAACACGGCACCCAGAAGAGCTGTGAACGCTCGTGACCAACCTCCTCCTCCCCCACTGCCAAGAACTGCCGAAGAGCTGAACGCTCTACTGGAGGAAAGGATCTCCGCTGCTATCGCCCAGTACGAGGCGAACCGAACTCAAGACAGTGGAGGACCAAGCAATGCTAGGCGTAATGGAAATGGAGATTCGTCTGGAGGCAATACAGCTCAAGGCTGCACTTTCAAGCAGTTCCTCGACTGCAAGCCGATGAACTATGATGGCACAGGAGGTGCAGTAGCATTTGTGCGCTGGACGGAGAAGACTGAAGCTACCTTCCGCATGAGCAAGTGTACCACGGATCAACAAGTCACCTTTGCTACTGGGTTGTTTGTTGATGAAGCTCTGACTTGGTGGAACCTGCAAGTCCAAACCTTGGGTGATGATGCTGCTTATGGCCTAACCTGGGAGGAACTGAAGGAAAGAATGAGAGAGAAGTATTGCTCTCGTGCTGAACTCCAAAGTCTGGAAAGGAAGTTCTGGCACTTGACCATGGAAGGTGCGGGTATTAGCAGTTATACTCGAAGGTTCCACGACCTGTCTAGAGTGCTTCCCTACATGGTGACTCCCGAATTTAAGCGTGTCGAACGCTACATTTGGGGACTGGCCTCAGAGTTTCGTGGCATGGTGACGTCGGCCAAACCACAAACAATCACCGAGGCTGTAACTCTGGTTGTCAGCCTGACTGAAGATTGTGTTCGTATGAAGAAATTATCACTAAACCCAACAGAAAAGACCGAGACACATGCTGAGTCGTCCGGTGACAAAAAGAGAAAGCATACAAGTTTGAACCAAGCTACTCGCAACAACAAGGGTTTCAACAAGAAGCGCGACACTAATCCGCCTCAGGAGATGAAAACCCATGCAACCAAAGCATACCAAGGCTCCATGCCTAGATGCCAAAAGTGTAAGTATCATCATGATGGAGCTTGTCGCATTCCAAGGTGCGACAAATGTGGTAAATTGGGTCATCAAACAGAAGACTGTTGGGGAAAAGGAAAGAACCGAAATGGGAACGGTGCTGGTAACAAGAATGGCAACGGGAAAGGGCAAGGATGCTTCAAGTGTGGAAGCAATGATCATTTCATGAAGAACTGCCCAGAGAGAAACAACGCTCCGGCTCGAGCATTTGTGATTGGAGCAAGAGACGCACGCGAGGACCCTAACGTGGTCACCGGTACGTTTCTCGTTAACAATCACTTCGCATCCATATTATTTGACACTGGCGCCGATTATAGCTTCATGTCTGTGGAATTTAAACGCATACTCGGAATAGAACCTAGTAGATTAGAAATTCCTTATTCCATAGAACTAGCCAATGGTAAACTTGTTGAATCGGGCGAAGTTGTTAGAGGCTGCACACTAGAACTTGGCGAACGAAATTTTAGCATCGACCTCTTACCTATTCAATTGGGTAGCTTCGATGTAGTAGTCGGAATGGACTGGTTGTCCAAGAACAAAGCTAAAGTTATTTGCCATGAGAAAATCATTCGCATTCCTTTGGCGAATGGTGAAACTCTCATCGTGCATGGAGAAAAACGAGACGCGCCTCTTCGAATCATCAGTTGCATGAAGGCACAGAAGTGCTTGAGGAAAGGATGTGTCGCTTTCCTAGCACACGTTATAGACAAGAAGGCTGTGGAGCCGAAACTCGAAGACATTCCTGTGGTGAAGGAATTTCCTGATGTGTTCCCTGAAGATCTGCCAGGACTACCTCCGCAACGACAAGTCGAATTCCGTATAGACTTGGTTCCAGGAGCTGCTCCTGTAGCCAAGGCGCCCTATCGACTTGCGCCATCCGAAATGCAAGAATTATCTACACAGCTCCAGGAGTTGTTGGATAAAGGATTCATAAGGCCAAGCTTCTCGCCCTGGGGAGCTCCAGTATTGTTCGTGAAGAAAAAGGATGGAACACTGCGGATGTGTATCGATTACAGGGAACTGAACAAGCTCACAATCAAGAATCGGTATCCACTACCGAGGATTGATGACCTATTTGATCAACTGCAAGGATCAAGCTACTATTCCAAGATCGACCTTCGATCTGGATACCATCAGCTGAGAATCCAAGATGAAAGCGTGCCAAAGACTGCATTCAGAACACGCTATGGGCACTACGAATTTCTTGTGATGCCATTTGGATTGACGAATGCACCAGCGGTCTTTATGGACCTAATGAACCGCGTATGCAAACCATATCTCGATAAATTCGTGATTGTATTTATCGATGATATCCTGATTTACTCGCGAACGAAAGAAGAACATGAGCAACATCTCAGAACCATCTTGGAACTACTGAAGAAAGAGAAACTTTATGCAAAGTTCTCGAAATGCGAATTCTGGATTCGCGAAGTACAATTTCTTGGTCACGTGGTGAATGAGGCATTCATGTAGACCCGTCCAAGATTGAAGCAATAAAGAATTGGGAAGCTCCCAAGACCCCAACTGAAGTCCGTCAATTTTTGGGCTTAGCGGGCTACTATCGGCGATTCATTGAGAATTTCTCGAAGATAGCTCAGCCGCTAACGACCCTTACTCAGAAAGACAAGAAGTACGACTGGGGTCACAAACAAGAAGAAGCCTTTCAGCTACTTAAGAACAAGCTCTGCGATGCACCGATACTATCATTACCCGAAGGCACTGAAGACTTCGTGGTATACTGCGACGCCTCACGACAAGGCTTGGGTTGCGTGCTCATGCAACGCCAAAAAGTCATCGCTTATGCTTCAAGACAACTGAAGGTTCACGAGAGAAATTATACCACTCACGACCTGGAGCTGGGTGCAGTGGTATTCGCCTTGAAGATCTGGCGACATTATCTATATGGTACTCGATGTACAATCTTCACAGATCACAAAAGCTTGCAACACATATTTGATCAGAAGGAATTGAATATGCGCCAGCGACGTTGGGTCGAGCTGCTGAATGATTATGACTGTGAGATTAAGTACCATCCTGGAAAGGCGAACGTTGTAGCAGACGCGTTGAGCCGAAAAGAAAGGGTTAAGACCCTAAGGGTTCGAGCACTGGAAATGACGATTCGAACGAACCTCACAGCACGCATTCGAGATGCACAACAAGAAGCTCTTAAAGAAGAGAACCGTAAAGCTGAATACCTACGGGGTATGCTGAAATACATGGTGCCAAACGAAGAGGGAGCCTTATACTTTAAGAAGCGTATTTGGGTTCCACTCTATGGTGGCATACGAGAAGCCATCCTTAATAAAGCCCACAAATCGAGATATTCGATCCACCCAGGATCGGACAAAATGTATCAAGACTTGAAGGAGTACTATTGGTGGCCGAGACTTAAAAGCGACGTTGCTGTCTATGTTGGAAAATGCCTAACATGTGCTAAGGTTAAGGCAGAATATCAGAAACCGTCCGGCCTACTACAACAACCAGAGATTCCCGTGTGGAAGTGGGAACAAATCTCGATGGACTTCATAACGAAATTACCCAGGACCCCGAGAGGGCACGATATGATATGGGTAATAGTTGATCGATTGACGAAGTCTGCGCATTTCCTACCAATCCGAGAAAAGGATAGCACTGGAAAGCTTGCAGAGATATACTTAAGAGAAATTGTGGCACGTCATGGAGTGCCAATCTCAATCATTTCAGACAGAGATGGACGCTTTGTCTCAAGAATCTGGCAATCATTTCAGGAAGCCTTTGGATCTCAGTTAGATCTAAGCACGGCATTCCATCCACAAACAGACGGCTAGAGCGAACGGACTATACAAACATTAGAAGATATGCTTCGCGCATGTGTCATGGATCTAGGCGGCAGCTGGGATACTCATCTACCTTTAGTTGAGTTTTCCTACAATAACAGTTATCATACGAGCATAAAAGCCGCGCCGTTCGAAGCTCTGTATGGCCGCAAATGCCGATCGCCCTTATGTTGGGCAGATGCCGGAGATAAACGTATGGTTGGTCCTGAACTTGTACAAGAGACAACCGACAAGATTGCGCAGATCCGAGAGCGCATTAAGGCGGCTCGAGAGCGACAAAAGAGCTACGCGGATCCAAATAGAAAATCGGTAGATTTCAAGGTGGGAGACAAAGTGTTGTTAAAAGTCTCACCATGGAAGGGCGTAGTCAGATTTGGAAAACGTGGAAAGCTGAATCCACGATACATCGGACCATTCAGAATTTTGAGAAGAATTGGTACCGTGGCATACAAGTTGGAGTTACCGGAAGAACTTAATGGAGTACATGATACGTTTCATGTATCCAACCTGAAGAAGAGTCCAACGCAAGAAAACGTGACCATCCCGATGGATGAAATACATATTGATGAAGCCCTCCGATTTACAGAGCAACCCGTTGAGGTTACTGACTGGAAAGTCAACAAGACCAGGAGGAGCAGTGTGAAGCTTGTCAAAGTACGTTGGAGCTCTAAGCACGGACCCGAGTACACATGGGAACGTGAAGACTAGTTCAAGAAAAAGTATCCCCACCTATTCAAGAAGACTCCAGCGAGAGTTAGTTCAGTCTGAATTTCGGGACGAAATTCTTTTAACGGGGGGAGACTGTGACAACTGGCACAAACCGGTAATTTCCGTACACATTAATTATTGATTAATGACTGCAATTATGAGTTTAAGTGTCAGCAATGTCTGAACACATGATTAAACAAGTGAATTCATGCATGTTGTATACTACAAAATATTGCTTTATGCATAAACGAGAGCGTTGCGTCAGAATAATAGTAAACTCACCGGTAAGACACAATGTGTCAACAGAACTGCAGAAAGCAGTCAGACATTAAAATAGAGGCCTAGGTGTAGGTCCGACGACAAGAATGCATTAAAACCCAAGAGTACATACAAGGGTTTAATATATATGCAATACGAAAGCAAAAATAAGCACTAAAAAGCAACCGAAACGCACTTTAAGTGCAGAATTTATACAAATCAGCAATAATTCAGCATTTAGACATATAAATATCATGCAGAAATGTCGTTTTATCATCCAGAATATTTCCCTAAGTGTTGGGAATTGAAAGGGTACAAGAAGGGTACTTAAAAGACACTAAAAAGTGTAATTTAGCGCTTTAACGAACCGGTGTATAACCGAACAACCGGGTACTACCCGAAACACTAAAATAATGCTAGAAGCATTGTTTTTATTTTCTGAGCTAGTTAGGGTCCCCGAATACCCTAACACCCCGTATAAATATCTAACAACTAAAGCACTCAACTTATACTTGGATTTCAACTAATAATCAACCAATTTGGTTAAAGCCTATCCTACTAACCCCCCCCCCCCCCATGTATACGGTTCCAACAAGGGACCCATTTGGTTGATTTTATTTCAATATTATAATAGATATGCTTGTGCTTTACTAAACACAATATCCATGGGTTAATGTATGAGAATGGTTATTAATAGAACACATGGGATTATGAACTCATTCCTTCCAACACTTCAACACACACAAACACCTCCTCTTTCTCTCCCTTGGCTACGACCTCAAGCCACCACCACACCATCACCATTATCAATCATCATACAAGCATTTCAAGCATATACAAGGGTGTAAGAAGGTCACTAACGAAGCTCGGTGCAAGCGGATCTTGAAGGACCTTCACCATTTGCTTTTATCCCCTTCATTTACCCTCTTGAACTTCCCTAGCCTTGTGCTAGTAGTAAGTGCTCTAAAACACTTCCTTGTTCATGATTAAAGTGGTTAATAAGAAATTTATTGGTTAAAAAGCAAGAACACACAAGAACATTACATAAAGTCTTGATCATTTGATGAATAAGTTGGATAAAAACTATAATGTTGTGTAAAACTTGTAAGACTTGTCTTGTGGTGATTATTTAGTGCCGATCTATGTTGTGGTAGCTCGGATCATCATCTAACCCGGATTGTCATGTTCAAGAATCATGGCATAGAGTTTGTTAAAGTGTGAAAAGGGGTTAAATGATGAAACACTACTACACACTAAACATGAACTTGTGTAAAAACAATTTTTCTTATGAAATGAAGTTCTAAACTAGTAGATCTAAAGATCTACAAGTGGTTTTTCGGAAGAACCAAGCAAAAATATTAGTCTTGTTTAAAACCCGGATCTTATCCGAACTAAAAGCATTTTTAGTAAATAAATAAGTGTGTAGACACTTGTGTCACAAGAAAATCTAACAAAGAAATATTTTTGCGAATCTTGACTAGAAGTTGTAAAACTTCATATTCTTTAAAAAAAAAATAAAGTTTAAGAAGTTAAACTTATTTTTAAAGATAACAAGACTTACTAAATGTGCTAGTAAGTTACTACACATTTTTGTAAATATTCAAGTTCATGAAATTAGTGATTATTGTTGATAATTGTTGTTGATGATTGTGACAATTCAAAAGAAAATAAACACACGTTTTGAAAACGTGGGAAACCTCCATTTTTAGGGGAAACTCTGTCAAAATTTTTATAAATTTTGACACTTAGAAAAATATAAGTTTTTGAGAAACTTATTCCCTAAAAATGTGTTTAAAAGTATTACTAAGGTTTCCCTAATTTTTGATGATAAGAAATGAGGATTTCTTCAAGAATAAAAATGGATAATAAGTATATATTTTTGAGAGAAAAATATATATTATTTGATCACCAACTTGTGTGTTAAGTGTATATAGTATGTGCTATACGTGCTAGTGTATTAAGACTTAAAAATACACTAAATACTCATGAGGAGTAGAAATATAAAAATACACATACAACATACAAGAAACATAATTCGGGTGCAAAGTGCAAAACACAAAAGACTTATATTTATTTTTGAAGAAAATAATATAAGTAAGATACGTAGTTAAAAATATAGAATATTTTTAACACAAGAATATGTACAAAGGAGAGTGACTGTACTTGTGCGACGCAAGTCTAGTGACTAACGTTAAGAAAACGCGTATAGGTTACGACGTTAATTAAGCAAATCCGGTGGAGTTTACGACGCTAGGAACGCAAAGTTGTGAGTTCATGCTCCCCCTTTTCTCTTTAACTGTTTTCAGTTTTTATAACTTCGGGGGTGAAATACATGTACAAATGTACAAAATTTATAATTGGTATGATATAAATACAAGAAGTGCACTTGGTGAGAACGAGAACCAAGTGTGACGAAATATAAGAATACAAGAAGTACACTTGGTGAGAACGAGAACCAAGTGTGATGAAATATAAGAATATGAGGAGCGCACTTGGTAAGAACGAGAACCAAGTATGAGGCGCTATGAGAAATGATAACAAGAAACGCGCTTGGTGAGGACGAGAACCAAGTAGGATGCGTTATGAGAAATAGTGTCACGAATAGGGTACAGAAGCACCATTAATCAATGTATACATTCAGACCGCAGAACAAAAGGTTAGATCTAACAGGTGCCTGGCAGCCTCACACTCGGTCGGGGCGAGAATCGAGTGGTGCTTTTGTGTCTCAGAATATACCAATTAAATGCCTTAGGTTTGGTGGCTTCCTATGACGTGTCACATGTTAATGGCTTTGCAACCCATTAACAATCTGATAATTACAGAAATACTGTATTTACATAAAATTCATACCATACAAGAATTGATAAATAACTTGAAGTACGTGGGGTACTCAAGAGAATTGATAAATAACCTGAAGTACGTAGGGTACTCAAGAGAATTGATATATAACTTGAAGTACGTGGGGTACTCAAGAAGATTGATAAATAACTTGAAGTACGTGGGGTACTCAAGAAGAAATTGAATTATACATAGGTACGTGATGTACACATGAAACTGGATTTATGAAAACTTGATTTACTCACAAACTATGTTTTCATACAAAGTATACAAACATGAAATACAAAACTGCATGAATTCACACCAACATTATGTTGACGTTTTTCCAAAAACTCACATGTATTGCAGGTAACTAGGATGGATGTGCGCGTGGTCTTGCTTATGCTCGTGGATGTCGCTTGTGTTTAACTTTAAATAAAGTTGTAAACTTTTAAGACAATGTTTTAAGCTGTCTAGCGATGTAAACGCTAAACGTATGTTTTCAAATCATGGAATTTGATGTTATTTTACGAGCATGTAGCATGTTTACTCTTCGTATGCAATGAGAACCTTTCATGATCACACCTCGTGCTTCCGCCGTAGAAAGGGGTGTGACATTTCTCTCGTACAACGTGTCCTGGTCTATCTATTCTAATTACATGACTCGATACAAGACATAAGACGAAGTCAACAGACATATGCACTAACAAACTCCCCATTGGATGTTGACGAGTCTTCAGTGTATTGAGTCTTCACTCTTTGTAACACCCCGTGTTTTCGGGAAGTCAAAGTCAAAGTGAAGGTCAAAGTCAACGACCGATTTCGCGCGACTCGACTTGTAGAGAATTTCTTTTATGTGTTTAATTTAGTTGTATTATGTGGAGTAAGTGTCAATAATTACAACAATCGACGTATTACAAACGCCATCTAATCGACTTACGACTGTGAACTGTAGGAAGTAACAATACGATAAAGTTAACGAAACGATAATCAAAGTATGCTAATCAAATCGACATCGAATCGAATCTCAAATCGAACTACGCATTTTAGTTACTGTTATACGTGTATGTGTGTGCCTTATGTGTTACCTTTGCATGTTTATTTATGTTATGTTGTGGTAATCAATCGAAATACAATCGAACTCAATCGACATCGAACTCGAATCACAATCGAACTATGATAATTAGTGGAGAAAGGATAGCACAAGATATGAGTGGTTGGGATTAAAAGTAATTTGACTAGGAAACCCTATCGTATCGAACCGCTCGCAACCGAAATCGAAATATCAAAAATCGTCGCACCGAACACTCGAAACGTGCAGCTGATCGATCAGGCTACCAGCCAATCGAACAGCCAACCGAACGGACTGCTGCCCAATCGGACAGGCTGTCCGATCGAGCTGCCTGGCCGATCGGCCAGCACTTTCCTCATCTGGCATCCTATAAATACCCCTGTCATTGTCATCCTTTCCACTTTTGGAAACCTCTGTTCGACCAGCACGCTTAGTTCATCCTTTCTCAGATTCCTCTCGATTCCGGTAAGTTTTCGTCCTAAACCTTGTACTTTCTTAATCTACACGCACTCCTACACCTTTCTATCTTTCAAATCTTAACTTTTAACCGTGAAATCATCAAGATTCAAGTGTTCTAGGATGATGTCATCATGGGTTCTTGAAGAACTTCATGTTTTGGCCTCAACCCACCAAGAATAACTTGGATCTAGCCGATTTCCACATAAACAAACAAAGATCTTTCATAGATCTAAACATATACCTGGTGAAAAGGATTGAAAGATGGATTTTCCAACTTTCTTTCAACTCTTTTTCACTCAATGCCTTCAAACCGATAGAAACGGAGCCTGTGCCGGCTTACAACTCACTCCGGTGGTTGCATGGCTCAAGATCCGGATTCTATCCATGAGGTTAACCGATTTCGGGTTAAACGAGAAACACCGTTCCGAACAGTTCACCAGCCGGATTTGGGTGATTCCTGTCCGACCAGGGGAACCAAGTAAGGACGATGGATCTATGGTTCGACTCGTTGCCAAAATACCTCAATAAAATGACAAACAAACAGAACAACCAAGTGTTAGACGAATAGGCTGATCAGGTCAGGGTGCTGACCGATCGGACTGCTGTCCGAACGGACAGCCAGCCGATCGGATAGTCAGTCGATCGACTGGCCAGCCGATCGGTTAACATATGGTCCCACACTTAATCAATTTATTTTGAAGACTAGTATTGAACGAACTGTGGTTCGATCGAACTTCTGTCCGATCGGATTACTCTTCGGATCATGAGATACTATACTTCAACACTTAATCGATTTTTCAACATGTTCGATGCACTAGGAGTGCCACCCGATCGAACAGCCGTCCGATCAGGTGACACCTTGCTAAGAATTTGTCATAGTTGTTCATGCTTGCTGTCCGATCGAACACCTGTCCGATCCAAAGCAAATCACTACAATTATACCTAACCGATCGGGTTGCCGGTCGATCGAACAGCCGTCCGATCGACCGACCTGAAGGGTAAAGGTACTTCAATGTTTTCAAATGCTACAATGAAAACTTCAAAAGTCAAACCATCATACACAAACACATTCTTCTCAAAGGAAGAAATAATCCACTCGAACAGCCATCCGATCGGCCTGCCGACCGACCGGACAGCGGTCCGAGCGGACTGTCAACCGAACAACCGTAGGGACTAGTACCAAAGTTTTGATGGATTCCAAGGACTCAAGTGCCTAAACAACCGTAGGGACTAGTACCATTCACCGCATGACGGTGATAGAACACAGTCTATTAGGCCAATAAGGACTTGTTGTGCATCCTTGTGAATAGTTGAACCACTTTGGGTAGTCGAAGTCTACTAGCCGCAGACAATCTATTTCTCGATTTTTATGTGTTTCGATTTTGAGCCTGCAACTGCTGACTCTGATGATTCGTTGATTTTTATGTGTTTTGTGTGTTTCATGTTTATTTGTTAGCGTATTGAGATATCACTGGTTTCGATCTAACGCCTTTTGCTCCCGCTACTCACACAACACACTACACATCGCTAACAAATCGCTAAATCGTGGACGACCTTAAGCTACGATATACGCTTATACTACACGACTCGATATATTAAACGCGATCGCTATATTCGAACACTCGTGAACTTTAAATGATAGGTTTCTGTATTCTGTCCGCCTCTGTGATTACATACGTATGTGGTTTATGTGTTTCTGTGCTCTTCGTGCTTATGTGATTATGTGGTTCTGTGTTCTACATGGTTATGTGTCTATGCGTTTACATGAGTATGCGTGTTCCTGAGCTTTAGTAAATAGTAGACGTGTGAGGTGAGATTCGAATACAAATGTGTTGAGTCCTGTGGCGATGTCTGTTGCAGACAATGTCATCTGGGTCCCGTCATCCCTTACTTTCTCGTCAAGAAAAGAGAGACAAACGCCTTGCTGCCATCATCGCTAAAAGTGTAGCAAAGCCCGTGAGTGATGTTTACGAGAATGCCAACAAATCATCTGAGGAATCGAGGACCGAAGCTCCTAAAGCTACCACCAAGGCTTTCAATTTCAAGCAATTCAAGTCGTGTGGGCCAAAAGAATTCACTGGCGAGGGAGGTCCTACTGCACTATTCCAATGGTTTGATTCCATTGAGGTCACTCTACGACAGAGTGGTTGCCCCGATGACCTCCGAACTCTGAATGCTACCGGTGTTTTCCAGTCCCGTGCACTAGACTGGTGGACGGTCGAGAGGAACAAGCGAGGGAACGATGCAGCCTACGGTCTGTCATGGGACGAGCTCAAGGAAGTCATGCTAGAATAATTCTGCCCTCCTCATGAACGTCAGAAGCTAGAGGATGAATTTTGGCACATACAGCAAAAGGATGGTGAAAATGCTGCACTCACTGCTCGCTTCAAACAGCTCAGCATCATTTGTCCCAATCAGGTCAAGACTCCAGACATAGCAATCAAGAAGTATATCCGAGCCGCGCCTGACCGTGTTGCTGATTTCATGCAAGCGGCTAAGACTACAACGATCGAAGAAACTTATCTACTGGCTGCTGAAATCAATGACAAACGGGTCAAGGCCGGTGTCTGGGATAAAACTTCAAAGCACCTGCATCAGGCTACCACCGCCGCACCAACTGCTAAAACCACCACCTCATCAAGAAACAAGAGGAAAAACAAGAGAAAGAACAGCTCCAGCAACAAGAACTGTGCGATCACTGCTGCACCGATACAAGCTGTACCAGCCCAACAGCGTTAAGTAGCGGCGCCTGTGGCAAATGCACCGCCTGCAAAGCGTGCATACACTGGGCCACACCCGCTCTGCCCTACTTATACCTACCACCACCCGACTGCCATTGCTTGCCGTTTTTGTGCTCATTGCAATATGTACGGCCATTTTACTACCAACTGCCGTGTTCGACAAGTTCCTGCTCATCAAGCTCTACTCACCGCCCCTTAGGGTCAACAAGCTCCTCCGGCACCCGCGGTCAAAGCCAGCGCCTGCTTCGCATGTGGCGATCCTAACCATTTTGCCAACATGTGCCCGAACAGGGTTGTGAAACAAGAGCCCCAGCAGCAGCAACCTCAACAGCAGCAACAACAACAGGCCGCACGCGCCAGAACTTTTAACATCAATGTACGTCAAGCCCAAGCCGACAACAACGTGGTCAATGGTACGTTCCTTATGAATGGTATTTATGCTTCATGTTTGTTTGATACTGGAGCCGATAATTGCTTTGTGTCGTTCGAATTCGAGAAACTCCTTAGTCGTAAACGCTCCCAACTCTCCTCGACATTCGATGTTGAAGTCGCTACCAGAAGAACTGTCGCCGTTAATTCTGTACTTCGTGATTGTACTCTTGAGCTCAACAATCACATCTCTCCAATTGACCTCATTCCGATGCAACTCGGAAGTTTTGACATCATAGTAGGCATGGACTTTCTTCGTGAAAACCATGCTGAAGTTGTGTGCTTCGACAAGATGATTCGATTCTCGCTTGCGAATGGTGATCTATTATGTGTGTACGGTGATACTACTTCGAAAGGTCTCAAGCTCATGTCATGTGTTCAAGCTAGCAAGTATCTCCGCAAGGAATACAGGCCTTTGTTGGCTAACATTCTAGTAGCGAAAAAGGAAAAGAAAGAGAAGAAGGAAGTAAAAGACGTTCCAGTGGTTCGAGAATTTCCTAATGTTTTTTCCAGAGGATCTTTCCGGACTACTGCCAAGTCGTGATATCGACTTTCGTATTGACCTCATTCCTGGAGCCAACCCTATTGCCAAAGCTCCTTATCGACTCGCGCTGTTTGAAATGCGTGAACTTTCAAACCAACTCCAGGAACTACTTGAGAAAGGCTTCATTCGCCCGAGCACCTCTCCTTGGGGCGCGCCGGTCCTTTTTGTCAAAAAGAAGGATGGGTCGTTCCGGATGTGCATCGACTATCGGGAATTGAATAAGTTAACTATCAAGAACCGCTATCCCCTACCCCGCATTGACGATTTGTTTGATCAACTACAAGGTTCTACGTGCTTCTCGAAGATAGATCTACGCTCAGGATATCACCAGCTACGTATTCAAGAAGAGGATATACCCAAAACCGCGTTTCGCACTCGATACGGCCACTACGAATTCGTTGTTATGCCTTTTGGTTTAACCAACGCACCTGCGGTTTTCATGGATCTGATGAATCGCGTGTGTAAACCATATCTCGACCGTTTCGTCATCGTATTCATCGACGATTTCTTGATCTATTCCAAATCGAAAACCGAACATGCACAACATCTACGGTTGGTTCTCGAGTTACTCCAGGGGAACAACTCGATGCCAAGTTCTCCAAGTGTGAATTCTGGTTGGAGGAAGTTCAGTTTCTGGGTCACATTGTTAATAGTCAAGGTATTCACGTCGATCCTGCGAAGATTAAAGCTGTGAAGAGTTGGATTACGCCTAAGAACCCATCTGAAGTCCGTTCATTTCTCGGGCTAGTGGGCTATTATCGATGATTTATTGAAGGATTCTCAAAGATCGCTGTGCCGCTTACCGCTCTCACGCATAAAGACAAGCCTTTTGTTTGGGGAACTGAACAAGAGTCTGCCTTTCGAACCCTTAAGCACAAGCTTTGCAATGCTCCTGTCCTCACATTGCCCGACGGAAACAATGATTTCATTGTCTATTGTGATGCTTCCAACCTTGGTCTTGGTTGTGTCCTTATGCAGAGGGACAAGGTTATAGCGTACGCATCTCGTCAGCTCAAAATCCATGAGAAGAACTATACAACCCATGACCTCGAGCTAGGCGTAGTTGTTTTTGCGTTAAAGATTTAGCAACACTACCTGTACGGTACCAAGTGTACGATCTTCACCGATCATAGGAGCCTACAGCATATCTTTAATCAGAAAGAACTTAATATGCGTCAACGCCGATTGGTAGAACTTCTCAACGATTACGACTGTGAGATTCGTTATCACCCAGGCAAAGCAAATGTTGTTGCCGACGCACTCAGCAGACGGAGCTATCTGCTTAGCACTCGTAGTGTTCAAGCCCAATACGATCTCGAATCCCTCATCCGCGAAGCTCAGCACGCGTGTTTCAACGAACGCACTCTGAAGAAAGAAAGAATCTACCACGATGGAGCCCAGCTTGTGAGCAAGTCAAATGGGATATTCCACTTTCTGGACCGAATTTGGATCCCTAAACGGACCGATTTGCGACAAATCTTGATGGACGAAGCCCACAAATCCCGGTATTCTATTCATCCCGGTGCCGACAAAATGTACCAGGACCTTCGCTACAAGTACTGGTGGCCTGGCATGAAAAAGGATATTGCCCTCTACGTTGGAAAATGCCTGACATGTGCAAGAGTCAAGGCTGAACATCAAAGACCCTCTGGCTTACTCGAACAACCACCGATCCCCATGTGGAAGTGGGAGAGTATAGCTATGGACTTTATAACAAAGCTACCGCACACGTCATCAGGTCACGACAGCATTTGGGTTGTGGTTGACCGATTGAATAAATCAGCTCACTTTTTACCAATACGGGAAGACTACAAGGTAGAACGATTAGCCCGAATCTACACCGACGAGATCATTTGTAATCATGGGACGCCTCGTGATATCATCTCTGATCGTGATGCTCGGTTTACCTCGCGACTGTGGGAAATGTTTCAAACGGCACTCGGTACATCGCTTAATCTAAGTACCGCTTTCCACCCTCAAACCGACGCTCAGACTGAAAGAACGATTCGTACTCTTGAAGACATGCTCCGTTCGTGTGTCATAGACTTCGGTGGTAATTGGGATAAATACCTACCGTTAGTCGAATTCTCGTACAACAACAGCTATCATGAAAGCATTCAAATGGCACCATTCGAGGCTTTATACGGAAGAAGATGTCGATCGCCTATTGTGTGGCACGAGATCGGGCATTCGCAATTAACCGGTCCTGAGCTATTACAAGAAACGACAGACAGAATTTTCCAAATTCGAGACAACCTGGTAAAAGCTCGGAATCGACAGAAAAGTTATGCCGATAGACGACGCAAGCCCCTTGAATTTGACGTTGGTGACTACGTATGTAACACCTGTTCCTCCACGGCCATCAAACAAATACCAAACCAATGAAATATTATATTTCATACTTGGGATTTGTAAAAATATGTGTATCATTTGCACATATCAACTCTTGTTCGATTTCAAACTCTAAATCGCTTTCTGGAAGGTTATACGCGCACTAATGCGTAAATATAACCAGTTTAATGTAACAAACACTCCGGAATAGTGAAATAGGTTTAACATACCTTAAATAACCTTTACATAACTTAGATATAAGTTTTGGAAGGTTTGGTGTGGTGAAATCAAAGTTTAATCGCTTACAGGGACTAAAGTTGACAAACTGCGAAAGTATGCCAATTTGAACTGTAACAGACCTTCCGGAACATGACCATAAGTTAAACATACCATAAATATCCTTTACATAGCTTAGAAATAGGCTTTGAGGGGTTCGGTGTGCTAAAATAAACTTTTGGGTCATTCAGGGACTAAAAGTGTCAAAAAGTGCACAAGTTTGCATTTTCGCGCATAACTTACGTTCTGAATACATCCGGACATCCAAAAATTTATGTAAGCACTAAAACATTTTATTTTAGTGTTCGGCATAAGAAAAATCCATGCGTCGCGTCATTTGGATCAGTTTTGCACTTTCGGGACCAGATTCGATGTATTAGCCGTTGTTTAATTCACAACCACACATTCTAACAATGCTTAGTCAGCGGATAAGGATGGAATTTAAACACCTAAACACCATGACATTTCAACACATGTATGGATGGAATTTAAACACCTAAAAACCATGACATTTCAACACATGTATGGATGGAATTTAAACACCTAAACACCATGACATTTCAACACATGTACGGATGGGATTAAGGCACGTTTTCCATGAAACGATCTTAACGGTTCGGGTATTCCTATAAATACCCCATACCCCCCATTGCTAAAATCACTAGAACTTTGATTTGAGAAACTCTAAGTTGAAACTATTGTTTCATACCTGAGATTTTTGAATCGAGGTTAGCATTCGGGGACCCTTCGTAAGTATTCTTTCGTTCTTTTCCTTATTTTACTGCTTTTCGAGTCAGAAAGTCAAACTTTGTTTGACTTTCAGCGTTGACCAGTAATGGTCAATGCGAAGTTCGTTTGAACTTCGCAACGTGATTGTAATCACGTTGGTTATAGTCCCTTGGGACTATGCCTACTGATTACCACGTTGTCTAGGGTCGTAGGGTAAGCGATCTGATAAATCGCTTATACCTTCGAACCCGACCCAGTTTGGTCGATCATTAGGATCCGACCAAATACATTAGGTGACCCTGGTATAGGGCATAACCTTCCGAGGTTATACCCTATGGTCACATCGTTTAAGTAGTTGTATGATAGGTAGTTTATATGCCTTAGGTAAATTACCAGAATACCCTTTTCATGTATAATTGGTAATTAAGCATATGTAACCTAAACTTTTGTCACATAACTGATTATGTAACATGTTTAGGCATATAACACTTGTCATAGGACTAGTTAGACGGTCCGAACGCGTTTCACGCGCACGACGCGTTAAAGTAGCATAAGTTACCTTAATGGGTCGCGATGGGTCGATAATACTTAGGTTAAGTTTCATTTAGTATGTAGGCTTTGTTAAACCATATCATATGAGTTCCTACACTCATTTGGGTTACAAACCCTCCTGCTACCCAGTCTTCCGATTTAGGTCCGGGTTAATTATGTAGTTACCTATGTTAGGTACCGTTTGATTTCCGGGACTCCTCTAGCTTACTTGGTAGTTGTTCAAGACTCCTAAGCACTCCCAGGCGAGTACATTATTCCCCTCTTTTACTGTTTTCCAAACTGTTTTGGGGTGACTCATATGTGCTAAATGCTTTATCAATGATTTCAATAACAATTACTATGTGGTTTCAAGAACAATAACAATTATTTCAAGAACGCTAACAATGATTTCAAGAACGAATACAATGATTTCAAGAACGAATACAATGATTTCAAAAACTAATAACAATTTCAAAAAGTGAACAAACTTGTTGGTTGTAGTTTACATGACCGATGACATTCATTAGCAATGATCAAGCCGACCAGTATTAGGTTATGGTACCATAGGATCTGACAAATCCCGTTATTTACTGCACCCATTGTTATGTGTGGGGGTTGTGGGTAGCGACTGAATCTGTAATTATTAACTTATCCTTTGGTAAGGGTTTGTTAAGAACGAGAGCGAGAGCGAGATGGAGCGAGGAACGCGTCAAGAAGGTTTGAATGTTATTAGAGAATCGACCATAAAGTAGTTTCACAATTAAAACAAGAACGACTAGAACGATTTTACAAAAAGGGTTAACGATTGGGTAAACATTTTAACATGATTGACATTTGATCATGCATTTCCCACAAAACATAACTTTGATTTAAAACAAGTTTTACTTCAATACTTTGTTTCTGTGCATATGGTTTAGTTGAGACATTTCACTTGCCATACATGACATTTTGACATAGACATTTGACATGGATATTTGACATAGACATTTTGATATGATTTACATCTTGACATGAACACTTTGACATATTACCCAATACATTTGACAATTGAATTAAACATAGACTTCTTACATTGGTTGGTTTGGTTTGAGTAAATGATTAAGTAACGATGCGGGTGTAATATGATACAAGCATGGTGGATACGCCGCTGGTACTTCCTATATATAAGTGTTTGTATGGTATTACATATTGTAGCGTTATTTGAATCATTTCAGTTTGAGACATAGAACATTTTATACAAGTAACATACTTTTCACAAGACATTGATTTACAAACAACCTATCTTACACAAACTCATTTTACATGGTTATTCATTTAATCATGCATTATTTTCTTATTTATACATATCATCTGAACTAATTGTTTTTCAAATGATTTACAAAGACAAAGCAAATTACAAGGTTCATGACTAAACATTTTCTTAAAACAGAAGTCATGAATCTTATTTTCACAAAACCTATGTATCTCGCCAGCATTTCTTTGCTGACCTCGTTTTCACATATGTTTCAGGTATTGCAAGATATCGTTTGATAGGATGCATGCTCACATAGGACTGGACAAGGCCTTAGTGACTCAATAACAATGATAGACTATGTTTAAATAGTGTATTTAGATTTCCAGACGATGTAATTACTCTATGTTTAATAAAACGAAACACTTTTGATATCCATGGTTATGAAACATTAATTCTGTTGCAACATGCCCCGATGTTTCCGCCGCGATTTGTTGTTTTACGCGGTCGGGGTGTGACAGAAAGATGGTATCAGAGCCAATGGTTATAGGGAATTAGGTTATTAGTAATTAGTAATGCTTTGACCTAGTCTATAACCTTCTTAGGACCCTAACGCGAGTTTACTTGCGTTTAGTCATAAAACAATACCGTCACCTATCCTTAGGTGACGACCACAACAAGAACATAAATTTCAAAACCGCTTTTGAAAACTAATCATCTGTTCTAGGATGATTAATTTCTAGGTTTTGAACCCTCTATTGTAAGGTTTTGAACCCTCTGTTATATGGTTTTGAACCCCTTTGAATTTTCAAAATCTCGTCAAGGTTTTGGGTTTTAAATAATGTGAACACGTGCAAACTGGAAGGGTGAATGCCTGTATTCTGGGTTTTCTGTCTAGGCAAGCACTTCGTATACATCTCATCAGACGCGAGACCAGTTGTGCTTACCTGGGAATTCTTGGGATGAGTGTTCACTTATAGGCGAGCATGTCTTCGCGATACATTATTTTTAACCTATTTACTTTGACTAATCACCAAGGTCGTTTGTTGCTTTGTAGTAACAAACAAATGACCACTATCCTTGCTTTCATCAGATTTGTTTCATCTCATTCTTTTCGTCTAAATTCTCTCACTCGTTTCCTTTCATGTTTCCTCTTTTAGACAATGCCTCCTCGACGCGAAAGCCAGATAGAGACTGCCGAGCTGGCAGAAATCATTGCGCAGCAAATGGCTGCTCAATTCCCAAACCTCTTTGCTCAATGGAACCAAGCCAACAACAACAACAATGTGCTATGCAAATACAAGGATTTCAACCAGGCTAAACCACTCAAGTTTAGTGGTTCTGAAGGAGCAACTGGGCTTCTTCAGTGGTTCGAAAGCATTGAGAATACTTTTCGCCACGTGCAGTGCCCGGATAATCGCAAGGTCGAGTTCTCCTCGAGCGTGTTTCAGAAGAGGGCTCTTACATGGTGGAATGGGGTAATGAGAGACCGAGGTGCGGAAGTTGCTCTCGCACAGACCTGGGCTGAACTTAGGGCTCTGATGATGAGGGAATTATGTCCTCGTCATGAGCAGCGAGCTTTGGAGAAGGAATTTGATGAGTTGAAGCAAGATAGTGGTGAGCACAGGGCGTATACTGATAGGTTTGAGGAGCTGAGTCTGCTTTGCCCTACAATGGTTACCCCACTTGACATAGCTATCGAAAGGTACATCGACGGCCTACCTGACTCGGTACAAGACATCCTTACTGGTAGTAACCCTGCCACACTCCGTCAGGCGATCGAGTTATCAGCGACATTGACTGAGTCGCAGATTCGGAAGAACAAGTTACACAGGAAGGGTGACAAGGGCAAGAAACAGTCAGCTGACAAGGAGGATAGCAAGAAAGGCCAAAACAAGAAGGGTAAGGAAGGTGAGACGTCAAAGAAATCAAAGAAGCGAAAGGGTGCCCAAAATTTTGCTGTTACACCACAGACTGCACAGAACCCGCGGAACCAACCAGCTCAGCCACCTGCAAAGAAAGCATATGCCGGTACCGCACCTTATTGTGCACGCTGCAATGGTCATCACGCAGTACAACAAGCTTGCTGGCAATGCACGACGTGTGGTAAACTTGGGCATTTGGCCAAGATTTGTCGTTTGGGACAAAATCAGGCTGCTCAGGTTCAAACTCCGGTTCAAGGGAATGCTGCGAGATTTCCACTGGGTTCATGTTTCAACTGCGGAGAGATTGGTCACTTCCGCCACAACTGCCCAAGACTGGTGAATGCAAATGCTAACGCAAACCCAAATGCGAATGTCAACGTCAATGTGAATCCAGCACGTGGTCGAGTGTTTAACATCAATGAGGCACTCATTGATGAAGGAGTGAACAATTAGTATTTTGTTTTTCCTATGGTTGGTATCTTGTAACATTTAAAGACAATGCGGTTGTTATATAAATAAAAAATTTGTGGTTTTATTTTCTAACTAATGCTATTGTATGAATGTTTGATTCAACCTTGTGATGTCAACACAAAGACAAAACTACTCGTGTGGTTCTGTCATTTTTACGATCACTTGAGATCTCCCTAAGAACCTCAAACACTGGTTTCTTTAAATCTAAAGTATTTTATCGTCTTGCACCGTTCGAGATGCAAGAATTATCAAAACAGCTTCAAGAGTTGTCTGATAAAGGATTCATCCGTCCGAACTTTTCACCTTGGAGAAACTCCTGTTCTCCTTGTGAAAAGAAAAATGGATCTTTTCGAATGTATATCGATTAACGTAAGCCTAGTAAGCTTACCATCAAGAATCGATATCCCCCTACCTTAAATCAACGATTTCTCCGATCAACTGCATAGCGTTCATGCTTTTCCAAGATCGATTTGCGTTTTGGGTATCATCAACTTTGTATTCTCGAAGAAGATATTCCCAAAACGGTTTTCTGCATGAAGTATGGCCATTACAAGTTTACAGTCATGCCTTTTAGGTTGACAAATACTCCAGCCATCTTCAAGAACTTAATAAATAGAGTCTGCAAGCCTTATTTGGATCTGATCGTCATTGTTATTATTGATGACATCTTGATCTATTCATGTCCTGAGCCGATCACGATCAACACCTTCGTTGACATCGGAGCCCTGATTGAATTCCTTGTACACTTTAAAATGTACAAAACAACTCAATTAGGACAAACCGAATTCCTTTTAAGATCTTCCTATCTTCATAGTTAGATTCTTGAAAATATTTAAAGTACCAAAGGAAATCCACGGATTGGGTTTCTGGTATGCTTTAATACCCGTGTCCAAAGATAACAAATTATAGGTCAAATTGAACGATTATGCGATTGAACGAGTATGCAATTATGTGACTATGTGTTTATTCATCTTATGTTTTCTTTTATGCATTTTTGTGTTTTTAATACTCCGGATATTCGTTATCCAAATCCTCGCAGAATCTTTCATATCTTCATATGAGGGATTCGTAGCAGGATATTCAAAAAGTACTACCTTCAATCCTTAATGGGCTTCTATGTAATAGTTAAGACCCTTGGGTTATATAGTACCATTCCATGTTTCATAAGAGACCCTCTTAGTGGTCTAGTCAAAAAGATTGATTCATAATTTGGTTAAAGAACGACATCTAGTGATGTAGCTGAACAGACTCCTTGATAGTCTATTTAGATCATTTATTGATTTAATTAAAAGGACTCTATGGCGGTCTAGTCACACTCATCACAAGTTTGTTCATTTGGTTTTCCCCTACACATTATAAAATAGACTGTGTGAACTATGCAAGGAATTGTCTAATTATGGACGCGTACATAATTATGAAATTTAGTGCACAGAAACCCAGTAAGATTTATTATGTGTAAGAACCGATAGTGACAACAATAACGAAATGAGAACGATGTAATGGAGGTACGGTGGACGCACCAATGACGCTTCATATACTTGTATATAAGTATCCCTCTTACATTGCAATTATGATGTTATTAAAGGTTACTAGAAGTTCAGAACCCTAACCAATATTGTTCGATCTTTTCAACTTCATATTTTAAGCTCTCACAAGTTTCCTCTAAATAAATTTCGGGACGAAATTTCCTAAAGTAGGGGAGACTGTAACACCTGTGCCTCCACGGCCATCAAACAAATACCAAACCAATGAAATATTATATTTCATACTTGGGATTTGTAAAAATATGTGTATCATTTGCACATATCAACTCTTGTTCGATTTCAAACTCTAAATCGCTTTCTGGAA
This sequence comes from Helianthus tuberosus, assembly GCA_030545235.1. Taxonomy (NCBI): domain Eukaryota; kingdom Viridiplantae; phylum Streptophyta; class Magnoliopsida; order Asterales; family Asteraceae; genus Helianthus; species Helianthus tuberosus. Next base: position 58,152,066 of record CM060426.1, on the reverse strand, counting down.
GGTTATACGCGCACTAATGCGTAAATATAACCAGTTTAATGTAACAAACACTCCGGAATAGTGAAATAGGTTTAACATACCTTAAATAACCTTTACATAACTTAGATATAAGTTTTGGAAGGTTTGGTGTGGTGAAATCAAAGTTTAATCGCTTACAGGGACTAAAGTTGACAAACTGCGAAAGTATGCCAATTTGAACTGTAACAGACCTTCCGGAACATGACCATAAGTTAAACATACCATAAATATCCTTTACATAGCTTAGAAATAGGCTTTGAGGGGTTCGGTGTGCTAAAATAAACTTTTGGGTCATTCAGGGACTAAAAGTGTTAAAAAGTGCACAAGTTTGCATTTTCGCGCATAACTTACGTTCTGAATACATCCGGACATCCAAAAATTTATGTAAGCACTAAAACATTTTATTTTAGTGTTCGGCATAAGAAAAATCCACGCGTCGCGTCATTTGGATCAGTTTTGCACTTTCGGGACCAGATTCGATGTATTAGCCGTTGTTTAATTCACAACCACACATTCTAACAATGCTTAGTCAGCGGATAAGGATGGAATTTAAACACCTAAACACCATGACATTTCAACACATGTATGGATGGAATTTAAACACCTAAAAACCATGACATTTCAACACATGTATGGATGGAATTTAAACACCTAAACACCATGACATTTCAACACATGTACGGATGGGATTAAGGCACGTTTTCCATGAAACGATCTTAATGGTTCGGGTATTCCTATAAATACCCCATACCCCCCATTGCTAAAATCACTAGAACTTTGATTTGAGAAACTCTAAGTTGAAACTATTGTTTCATACCTGAGATTTTTGAATCGAGGTTAGCATTCGGGGACCCTTCGTAAGTATTCTTTCGTTCTTTTCCTTATTTTACTGCTTTTCGAGTCAGAAAGTCAAACTTTGTTTGACTTTCAGCGTTGACCAGTAATGGTCAATGCGAAGTTCGTTTGAACTTCGCAACGTGATTGTAATCACGTTGGTTATAGTCCCTTGGGACTATGCCTACTGATTACCACGTTGTCTAGGGTCGTAGGGTAAGCGATCTGATAAATCGCTTATACCTTCGAACCCGAACCAGTTTGGTCGATCATTAGGATCCGACCAAATACATTAGGTGACCCTGGTATAGGGCATAACCTTCCGAGGTTATACCCTATGGTCACATCGTTTAAGTAGTTGTATGATAGGTAGTTTATATGCCTTAGGTAAATTACCAGAATACCCTTTTCATGTATAATTGGTAATTAAGCATATGTAACCTAAACTTTTGTCACATAACTGATTATGTAACATGTTTAGGCATATAACACTTGTCATAGGACTAGTTAGACGGTCCGAACGCGTTTCACGCGCACGACGCGTTAAAGTAGCATAAGTTACCTTAATGGGTCGCGATGGGTCGATAATACTTAGGTTAAGTTTCATTTAGTATGTAGGCTTTGTTAAACCATATCATATGAGTTCCTACACTCATTTGGGTTACAAACCCTCCTGCTACCCAGTCTTCCGATTTAGGTCCGGGTTAATTATGTAGTTACCTATGTTAGGTACCGTTTGATTTCCGGGACTCCTCTAGCTTACTTGGTAGTTGTTCAAGACTCCTAAGCACTCCCAGGCGAGTACATTATTCCCCTCTTTTACTGTTTTCCAAACTGTTTTGGGGTGACTCATATGTGCTAAATGCTTTATCAATGATTTCAATAACAATTACTATGTGGTTTCAAGAACAATAACAATTATTTCAAGAACGCTAACAATGATTTCAAGAACGAATACAATGATTTCAAGAACGAATACAATGATTTCAAAAACTAATAACAATTTCAAAAAGTGAACAAACTTGTTGGTTGTAGTTTACATGACCGATGACATTCATTAGCAATGATCAAGCCGACCAGTATTAGGTTATGGTACCATAGGATCTGACAAATCCCGTTATTTACTGCACCCATTGTTATGTGTGGGGGTTGTGGGTAGCGACTGAATCTGTAATTATTAACTTATCCTTTGGTAAGGGTTTGTTAAGAACGAGAGCGAGAGCGAGATGGAGCGAGGAACGCGTCAAGAAGGTTTGAATGTTATTAGAGAATCGACCATAAAGTAGTTTCACAATTAAAACAAGAACGACTAGAACGATTTTACAAAAAGGGTTAACGATTGGGTAAACATTTTAACATGATTGACATTTGATCATGCATTTCCCACAAAACATAACTTTGATTTAAAACAAGTTTTACTTCAATACTTTGTTTCTGTGCATATGGTTTAGTTGAGACATTTCACTTGCCATACATGACATTTTGACATAGACATTTGACATGGATATTTGACATAGACATTTTGATATGATTTACATCTTGACATGAACACTTTGACATATTACCCAATACATTTGACAATTGAATTAAACATAGACTTCTTACATTGGTTGGTTTGGTTTGAGTAAATGATTAAGTAACGATGCGGGTGTAATATGATACAAGCATGGTGGATACGCCGCTGGTACTTCCTATATATAAGTGTTTGTATGGTATTACATATTGTAGCGTTATTTGAATCATTTCAGTTTGAGACATAGAACATTTTATACAAGTAACATACTTTTCACAAGACATTGATTTACAAACAACTTATCTTACACAAACTCATTTTACATGGTTATTCATTTAATCATGCATTATTTTCTTATTTATACATATCATCTGAACTAATTGTTTTTCAAATGATTTACAAAGACAAAACAAATTACAAGGTTCATGACTAAACATTTTCTTAAAACAGAAGTCATGAATCTTATTTTCACAAAACCTATGTATCTCGCCAGCATTTCTTTGCTGACCTCGTTTTCACATATGTTTCAGGTATTGCAAGATATCGTTTGATAGGATGCATGCTCACATAGGACTGGACAAGGCCTTAGTGACTCAATAACAATGATAGACTATGTTTAAATAGTGTATTTAGATTTCCAGACGATGTAATTACTCTATGTTTAATAAAACGAAACACTTTTGATATCCATGGTTATGAAACATTAATTCTGTTGCAACATGCCCCGATGTTTCCGCCGCGATTTGTTGTTTTACGCGGTCGGGGTGTGACAACGTACTCCTAAAGGTATCGTCTTGGAAGGGTGTGGTCTGATTCGGTAAGAAAGGAAAGCTCGCGCCTCGATATGTTGGACCTTTTAAGATTCTGGAGAGGATCGGTAAAGTCGCCTACAGACTCGAACTACAGGAGGAACTTAGTAACGTTCACCCGACTTTCCACTTGTCAAACCTCCGAAAATGCCTAGCCGACCACGATTTACATGTACCTCTCGATGATCTGCAAGTGAACGAAACATTACACTTCGTGGAGAAGCCTGTCGAAATCATGGACCGCCAAACCAAGCAACTCAGACGCTCTCGCATTCCTATTGTGAAAGTCCGATGGGAAGGCAAACGAGGCGCAAAGTTTACTTGGGAACTCGAAAGCGACATGAAGGCGAAGTACCCGCAGTTGTTTAAGGAGAAAGTCTAGAAAGAGAAAGTTCTCAAACGTGATCCACGGTGTTGTACAACTTTCAGCTTAATTTCGGGACGAAATTCCCTAAACAAGGGGAGGCTGTAACACCCCGTGTTTTCGGGAAGTCAAAGTCAAAGTCAAAGTCAAAGTCAAGGTCAAAGTCAACGACCGATTTCGCGCGACTCGACTTGTAGAGAATTTCTTTTATGTGTTTAATTTAGTTGTATTATGTGGAGTAAGTGTCAATAATTACAACAATCGACGTATTACAAACACCATCTAATCGACTTACGACTGTGAACTGTAGGAAGTAACAATACGATAAAGTTAACGAAACGATAATCAAAGTATGCTAATCAAATCGACATCGAATCGAATCTCAACTCGAACTACGCATTTTAGTTACTGGTATACGTGTATGTGTGTGCCTTACGTGTTACCTGGGCATGTTTATTTATGTTATGTTGTGGTAATCAATCGAAATACAATCGAACTCAATCGACATCGAACTTGAATCACAATCGAACTATGATAATTAGTGGAGAAAGGATAGCGTAAGATATGAGTGGTTGGGATTAAAAGTAATTTGACTAGGAAACCCTATCGTATCGAACCGCTCGCAACCGAAATCGAAATATCAAAAATCGTCGCACCGAACACTCGAAACGTGCAGCTGATCGATCAGGCTACCAGCCGATCGAACAGCCAACCGAACGGACTGCTGTCCGATCGGAAAGGCTGTCCGATCGAGCTGCCTGGCCGATCGGCCAGCACTTTCCTCATCTGGCATCCTATAAATACCCCTGTCATTGTCATCCATTCAACTTTTGGAAACCTCTGTTCGACCAGAACGCTTAGTTCATCCTTTTCTCAGATTCCTCTCGATTCCTGTAAGTTTTCGTCCTAAACCTTGTACTTTCTTAATCTACACGCACTCCTACACCTTTCTATCTTTCAAATCTTAACTTTTAACTGTGAAATCATCAAGATTCAAGTGTTCTAGGATGATGTCATCATGGGTTCTTGAAGAACTTCATGTTTTGGCCTCAACCCACCAAGAATAACTTGGATCTAGCCGATTTCCACATAAACAAACAAAGATCTTTCATAGATTTAAACATATACCCGGTGAAAAGGATTGAAAGATGGATTTTCCAACTTTCTTTCAACTCTTTTTCACTCAATGTCTTCAAACCGATAGAAACGGAGCCTGTGCCGGCTTACAACTCACTCAGGTGGTTGCATGGCTCAAGATCCGGATTCTATCCACGAGGTTAACCGATTTCGGGTTAAACGATAAACTCCGTTCCGAACATTTCACCAGCCAGATTTGGGTGATTCCTGTCCGACCAGGGGAACCAAGTAAGGACGAGGGATCTATGGTTCGACTCGTTGCCAAAATACCTCAATAAAACGACAAACAAACAGAACAACCAAGTGTTAGACGAATTGGCTGATCACGTCAGGGTGCTGACCGATCGGACTGCTGTCCGAACGGACAGCCAGCCGATCGGACAGTCAGCCGATCGACTGGCCAGCCGATCAGTTAACATATGGTCCCACACTTAATCAATTTATTTTGAAGACTAGTATTGAACGAATTGTGGTTCGATCGAACTACTGTCCGATCGGATTACTCTTCGGATCATGAGATACTATACTTCAACACTTAATCGATTTTTCAACATGTTCGATGCACTAGGAGTGCCACCCGATCGAACAGCCGTCCGATCAGGTGACACCTTGCTAAGAATTTGTCATAGCTGTTCATGCTTGCTGTCCGATCGAACACCTGTCCGATCCAAAGCAAATCACTACAATTATACCTAACCGATCGGGTTGCCGGTCGATCGAACAGCCGTCCGATCGACCTGAAGGGTAAAGGTACTTCAATGTTTTCAAATTCTACAACGAAAACTTCAAAAGTCAAACCATCATACACAAACACATTCTTCACAAAGGAAGAAACAATCCACTCGAGCAGCCATCCGATCGGCCTGCCAACCGACCGGACAGCAGTCCGAGCGGACTGTCAACCGAACGGTCAGCCGTCCGATCGAACTACCGTCCGATCGACCAACTGTCCGACTCTCCAACACTTTGCATCGTTTTACGCGTCACTTATCGTTATGCTATCAAACTATTCAGGCTAACTTTACTCGCTAAGCGCTCCCTTCAATCCATCAACCGCTGTGAGTATACTCGATCCCTTTTTGCTTTATGCACTTTTGGGTGTTACATACGTTACAACTATTCAAATCACATCAAACACACTACTCAATCCTATTTGAATGCTAACCGTTAATGCATGTTATACGTGGCTTATGAATGCTTGTTTTTTATGTTTACACATGGAATGCTGTGTACCTGCCTTAGCAACGATAGTACTATAGTTTGGACTCAGCACCCGTTCACACAGGGGTTGGTAAGGACAATTACTTGCATGGATTACAATGGTAATCATGTATTGCGAACTGCCTCGGGCAGTCAACCCGAAGTCATTGGTATCGATGGATCTATGTCGATAACTAACGTGCTTCATTTCACTATGTGTACGTGCTGGTTATGCGTAAACGAATTCGAACTCTATATGCTATTAACAAACTTGTATGCTCACCTTTACATTTTATGTATTGACTTTATTTTAACGTATGTGACAGGTGCTTAAATTGTTTGTATGCCTAGCTCACTGTGAAATCGAGGCTAGGAAAGGTCTAGGATGCTCTCTGCGCAGTGATGAAATCGAAGCTAGGAAAAGAGGTCATAGAAACCAATAAATAAACTATCTATGTATAAATCTGAGTTGTCGGAACAGAATTACTTGCCTAGATTTTATCTGTAATAATTTGTTTACTGTTTGAGGCATGGTATGGGATATGTTATTTTAAATTGAATGGTAATGATAGTTGTTATGGAAACTTCTGGACAATCTGTTTCGCTCAGTGCCATGCCCCGATGATTCCGCCATCGGTTGGGGTGTGACAGTCTTGATCGGTCTTCTCACTCTTTCCAAAGTATCTTTCTCTGTAAGCATCCTTCAATCTCTCTCTTACTCTCCCAGAATCTCAACCCGACTCTTCAAATTCTCTTGATCAGATCTCTTGATTCCTTAAGTTCAACAGCATCAACATCAGGAACATCTCCTGGCTCTCCGTAGCAACAGGATCAAGAACCTGGTAATCTGCACAATTCTCTACCCAAAAGTAGATTTCACAATTGTTAAAATGTAACAAATTTAGAAACCACTTGTAGATATTATTCAACATCAACAATAGTTATATCAAGTTCAAATTAATGACCTTGATTAACTAACAGTAATATCAGCCTCAAAACATCACTTGTAAGATTATTTTAAAACATTTCTCGAATTATCTCAAAGTTTAACTTCATTTTTCATTTCAAACACACGCTCCCAATCCACTGTCGTTCATCATGTTTAGCACTTGGAATTTTGAAAATCAGCTTTTCAACATTAGTTGTCAAAAATAAGATGAAATAAAATCTTTTTGATTTTTCAAAATTTTATGCTAAAACACACTGAAAATCTTTTTGGATTTTGGGAAATAAACAATATACAGACATATTTTTGTGAGTTTGTGTAAAAGGATCATATCAGTTTATGACAAATCACTAGCACCGTTGACCTTTTTAGACTTTAAGTTCTAAACGATTCACTTAGATTGTCAGTATACTGATCCACTTAAATTTTCACACAAAGTTCAATTGATTCGAGATACGAGAATTAGTGTTTTAAGCACTTAACTTATTCGCGTGTCCCACCTCAGAATATACTCCCGTATCCAGACTCCTATATTCAGTCTTACAGGTGAATGTACACTAATGATATCTGTAAACGAGTAATGCGAGACTATGAGAGCTCAGGTTAGAACTTCCGTTCAGACAAAGAGATGATGGCTCGACTTTAGGTGTGTCCCGTTTGGGGATCTTTTCTTCAACAGCACATGATTAGCATTTTTCAATGTTTCATCATTTTTTATGCTGAGGGTGGGCTTTATGATTAAAGCAGTGCAGAGTATTATACGAGGACTAGGCTATTGCTCCCGCAAAATCAGAAGTTGTAGGATCGTTGTCGGACCTGAGACGAGTCGATCAGAGGCGTTCTACTCAAAATGAAAGGCGGAAACAGACATGATGAGTTGAATTCAACAAGATATTCGCTAAAACTGTCTTGTATATTAATTCTGATACGATTACAGTTCTGAAGACACTTTGACAGAGCTTCGCCGTCGGAAACACCCAAACTAATTCAGTCTCAAATGAAACGGTATCACATCTATTTATAGGCGGACTAATTCCGCACGAACCAGACTCAAACGATATCACTTACATGCGAAATTACATCTCACACGGAATTACCTTGTAATTCCGTGCAAAATTACAAGCACTCTCTTCAAGCGGAATTAGACAGTTCATGCCAAATTAACTTCTTTGACAATTTCCTCGAACTTCGTGCCATGAGCAATGCAAGACTCGATACAAGACGAAGTCGACAGACGTATGCACCAACAGACTCCCCCTCGGATGTTGACGAGTCTTAAGTGTCGAGTCTTCAACGTCTTCAGTCTTTATCAGTCCTCTCGAACTCTTTTCCAGCACCAACAGATAATCTTCCTTTAGATGTCTTCAGACTTCCCCTTTTGATATGCTGGGATCGCAGTCTGGCTTGTTGAAATCACATAGTCCTCAGGTATCGGAACCTGGCTCTCTATCACTCAGAGTCCTGTACATTCTCTACCTCACAATAAATTTCAACAAATTTAAAATTTGACAAATTTTATATTACACTTGCTGGAAATTTTCCAGAATGATTTATCAATGTTAGAAACTGATGAACCACTTGTAAAAAAAATTCAAACTCTTTTCTCATTTAAACACAAGCTCCCCCTCACGAAATGCTCATCATGTTTAGCACTCGGAATTTTGAAAATCAGCTCTCCAACACCAGTTGTCGAAAATCTTTTTGAATTTTTCAAAATTTATGCTAAAATACACTGAAAATCTTTTTGTATTTTTGAATGAAATGAAATGCAATAAAGAAATATTTACAAACAATATTTTTGTGAGTTTGTGTAAGAGGATCATATCAGTTTTTGACAAGTCACAAGTACCATTGAGCTTAGTTACACATTAAGAATTAAACAATTCACTTAGATTGCCAATATACTGATCCACTTAAATTTTCACACAAATTTCAACTGATTCAGGATATGAGTTAGGTGAATTAAGGACTTAAACTCATTCATGTGTCCCACCTCTTGAATATACTCCCGTATCTAGATCCCAATATTCAGTCTTACAGGTGAGTATACCACAGATGATATCTGTAAGGGGTTAAATGCGAAGAACCGTGAGAGCTCAGGTCAGAACTTCCGTTCAGCAGAGAGATGCCAGCTTCGACTTTTGGTGGGTCCCCTTTAGAGGATCTTTTTTACAACAGCACATGATTTGCATTTTTTCAATGTTTCATCATTTTTTATGCTGAGGGCATGCTTTTATTTCAAGCAAGCGTAAAGTATTCTCCGGAGACTAGGCCATTGCTTCCGCAAAATCAGAAGTCCCGGGATAATACCCCAGATATCACTGAGCATAAAGACCTAGTATCTCAGAAAGAGGGATCCTTCAAACGAGATTTCAGGGGTTACCTATATATCCAAGTAGTGTTCCCCACAAAATAAGCAAGTTTGAATTTAAGTTTATATCCCGAAAAAGCTTACTAAATGTGTAAAAACCTATCGGCATATCATCAGTGAGACTGTTTAATGCTATTTAATTATTACATTTCTTTAGCATACTGTAACTGTCTACTGATGTACTATCATTTCCTCTTTTAGACACCAAAACTCATTTTGTATTTTATCATGTTTTTGTCCTTTTCAAAATTTCTAATGTTTTTTGATTTTCTGAAAATTCTTACTCCCCCTAAAATTCAAACACATTTAAAAGAAATTTGAAAACTAACTGTACAAATAAAGTGACAACTGATATCGAATCACTTCAAATAGCCATCCACTTGGCATAAACAATTAGAACTCCCCCTTACAACAAACTATTTTCTCATTATGATTTCAAAACACTTAAGTTTGTTTTAACCAAAATGATTTTTCCGGAAAATAAGTTTTGTTGATTTTATCACATATAGATTAGGGGTTCATCATATTGTTAAACTTTAACCACTTGACAAATTTAACAATTTCAGATTTTAACAACAATATCACTTGTAGAAAATCAAGTACAACTTAATGTCCCTGATTTACCACTTGTAAAACGAAATATCATAAACGTGAATTTCTCAAGAAAGATGCCGATACCTGCTCCACACTTACCAACCTGGGAGCTCCGGCAAGTCAGGTTTTTCAAACAAATAATATGGACACCCAAGCCTGACCTTCCTTGGGTGTAACTTTCTCAACTTCACTAGGGGTTGGGCTATAAGTTGCTTTCTTTGTAGCATAAAAATCTTTTACCCCTTTGGCCTTTCCCTCGACCATTTTCCCAAAAATATTTTTAACATTTCCATTAAACACTTTCTCAACATCAAATTCATTATTTTCAGAATAAAATTGATTTGAGATCTCAACTTTCCCAACTTTTGATTTAAAATTCTCAGTCCGCAATGGTGGAAAGTTCTCATTATCCATTGGAGGAACTGAGTTTTCACCATTTTTAACAACTTGTGGCTCTTCTGATTTTGTGGAATCAGATTCATCGCCAGATTTTACATCTGATTTCTTAACAATCCAAGCTTGGTTGTCAAGATTTCCCCTTTTCTTGTAAAATCTTTTTGAACACTCGCCAACTTCATATATAGAGTTTTTAAACACTTTAAATTTTTCAGTTGGTGGTTCGGTTTTATCAACAACTATTTCTTTGAGTTTTTCTGATACTCCCTGTTTTGTGTTGGTTTCTTTAGGACAGTTCCAAGCTATATGACCAACTTCTTGACACCTGTAACAGGTTCTAGTCTCTTTTCTCTGATGAGCTTCAGTTTTCTTCTTTTCAGCAAGAAATTCCTGATTTGACTGTCTCCAGAATGAGCTCTTTTTTTCATCCTCAGCAGACATACCTGATACAAATTTTGTATTTTTAGAAATTTTCTCATTTTTATAATTTTCTGGAGGAATAAAACCAAGTCCTTTCCTTTTGAAATTACCGTTATGATTTGGTTTCTTTCGATAACCTGAACCAGAACTGTAACCCATTTTCTTGTTTAATTTTTGTTTTATTCTTGAGGTGTAAGGTCTAGGTTTTGTAAAAAAAAATTCATCTTTTATTTCAGAAATATTAATTTCTGTTAGTTTGAAAACCCTGTTTATCATTTCAGTTTTCACACCTCTTATTGGAAATTCTTTATCAAAATATAATTTGTCAGAATCATTCAAAGTATATGCAACTTCAAATGTTTCGTCATTCAAATTAGATTTTGACAACAAAAATTCTTTACTATAAACCAGTTTTCCCGACGACATTGAACTCTTGACAAACGAACTCGAATTTCTGAACTCGGACATTGACTCGGACTCCTCATCCTTATCTAACACCTGATCAACCATCCTTTTTATTAAATCAGACTCATGATCTATGTCGGACGCTGTGAATGTGATGTCAATATTTTCTGGTAATACATCGGTTATCTCGGACTCCAACTTTATATTGACTGCCTTTTTTACTTGTTCCTCATTCGGTTTTCTAGAAGAATACCCTTCCCAAATTGGAGGTGGACACTTGTTATAACAGACACTCTGTTTCTTACCGGTATCCTTTTTCTTCGGCTTCTTGTCTTCAAACACTTCAAAACCTGCAACAGTTGGATAAATTCTGTCAATTAAGTAATCAGAACTCGAATAACTTCTTAGTAATCGTCTGATTCTTTCATTTTCAGCTTTCTCAGTTTCCAACTCTTGCTTCCACTTAGCACACTCTTCGATGTAGTAATTAATCTCCTTTTGTTTGGACATTATTGTTGCATTCATCATCGTCAAAGCATCTTCTCTTTCAGAGTTTGTCTTCTGCAAACTATTCATAGTTTTGTTAAATATATCATACGACTCTTTCACATTCTTGACATCAAACAACACCTTATCTTTCAACTTTTCAAGCTCACTAAATCTTTCATCTTTATCTTCACATTGTTTACAAGGTTCCAAACATGTAAGACAAGGTTTTGTGACTTCAACAATCTTTTCAATCTCCACAATCTTCTCGACTTCAACTACCTTTTCCACTTCAACAATCTTCTCAACAACCTTAACTTCTTTCGTTTCTTTTGCTGCTTTTCTCTCTTTAAGTTTCTTCAATTTTTCTGCAAAATAAAATTCAAAACTGTCAGAAGATAAATGAGTTTTTCCAATGTTTATCTGTTCCACTTCTTCATCATCATCACTAGTATCTGTTGAACTATTTTCAGAAGAAACAAATTCTTCATCTTGACTTTCTTCTTCATCAGATAACATTGCTATCCATTCTTTCATCAATTCTGGCTTTTGAACAATTTGAGCAATGAAAGCTTTAAATTCCCTATTCTCATCCACAAACTTATCCCAGCTAAATCCCGGAGCCATTTTCTCATCGTCTTGATCAATGATACCATAATAAGCATTCTTGTTTGCATCTTCGATCATTTTCCCATGAGCAGTTTGTGAATCCTTTTGTTAATGCGGTTGATGAGCAACTTGTTGATATATGGCTTTTCGATAGTAATCATGACCACCAAACGGATTCTTTGCTCCATTTGCTTCTTGATTTTTGCATTCTCTTTTGAAATGACCTTTCTCCCTGCATCGAAAACAAGTAACTTTAGATTTATCAAAACCCAAAGCTGAAACATGAGCATCCAAAAAATCATTTCTTCCTGTAATCATTTTGAACTTTTTAGCTCTTCTCAAGACACTAGCTAGACACCATTTGATGTCCATGAGCTCCAATTCTTCTGCATCGATCTGATCGTAATCTTCCTTTGTTAGCATAGGATTACCAATTCTTCCAGCAATCAATCCTTCATAAGATTCCAAAGCAGTAACCAGTAATGCCATATGACTTTTAACAACTTCTTCAGAAAAATTCTGACCATTTTGAAGATGTAACGCAACATTGCACTGAATCATATGTCCATTTCCAACATTTGCATTTTGAACACTTGGAGGATTGACATCTGAAAATCCACTAGTGTTGATTGAATTTTGACTGAGTGATCCAGATGAATTTCCTGCACTAAACGCGGTTTGGATCTTAGGACTTGCTTCAACTGTTTGAACACTTCCTTTGTAGTACAATTTGATGTCTTGTTGATTGCTCGAGCTGTTCATTCTGGCAATCTTTTGCTGTTCAAGATCCTGTGCCTCAAGCTTTTCAATAAACTGTCCGATTGACAATCTACTAAACTCTCCAGAATTCTTTAAAATCACGAGATAAGTACCCCATTCTTTCTGCGGTAATGCGTCAGCTAACTTTTCAACCCATTATGCTGGAGTTTTAGTAATTTTCAACTGAGACATGGTACGCACAAGATGACAGTATCTCTCAATGAGAGTCTTTGTAGATTCACCTGGCATACTAGTAAATAACTCAAACTCCTTTTTCAGCATAGATACTTTACTCTTGAGCATTTCTGTGCTTCTTTCAAACTTTTTCTTAAGTGCTTCCCAAATCGAAAATGCACTCCCATCATGCTGAAGCAAAACAAATATATCCTCTTTAACCGCTTGTTGTAAAAGACTTATCATCATTTTCTCTCCTTTATAGCTATCTCTCTCTTTGTCTGAAAATTCCGAGATGATTTTATCAACATTCAAAGCAGTCTGCGGTCTAACATATTCTGTTTCAATGCTTTCCCAAGCTCTTAGATGGTTTGCCTGAACCCAATTCTCAAAACGATTTTTCAATCCATGGTACTCTTCCATTCCCATAAGTTTCGGGGGTTTTTGCAAAGTTCCAGTTTCGTTTTCTAAGTTCATGTTTTGAGCAATGGCAGTCGGAGTAATCGGAGATGTGGCAAACGCGTTGTAGAATTCTTCGTCAGACATTTTCAAACGAGATTATATCCTTCAAGCGAAATTACTCCCAAACGATATTAGGTTCAAACGAAATTACCCTGCACACAACTTTCAAATCGAAATTAGAAATTTTCAAACGGAATTAGATTTCAACGAAATTACTCAAACGGAATTCTAATTTCGTGCGAAATTAGAATTACTTTTAAACGAAATTAAAAGCAAATTGTGATCCCGTGCGAAATTAGTGTACACTTTCAAACGGAATTAGCTGATGTCATCATTTTCGAACAAATTTTCAAACGGAATTACAACTTTTGTCAATTTTAGATTGAATTATGATTCAATTCTTTCAAGGCTTTGTTAGAATACTATTTCGCTTATGATGTGTAAAAATCAGATCATTTTAACCGTGAAATCTTGTTCAAATGATAAAAGAAGGTGTAGAAGTAAGAAAATTAGGTGAAATCAGGCTGAAATCTGTAGAACTCCTCCTCTTCAGCTCTGATACCACATGTAGGATCGTTGTCGGACCCGAGACGAGTCGATCAGAGGCGTTCTACTCAAAATGAAAGGCGGAAACAGACATGATGAGTTGAATTCAGCAAGATATTCACTAAAACTGTCTTGTATATTAATTCTGATACGATTACAGTTCTGAAGACACTTCGACAGAGCTTCGCCGTCGAAAACACCCAAACTAATTCAGTCTCAAATGAAACGGTATCACATCTATTTATAGGCGGACTAATTCCGCACGAACCAGACTCAAACGATATCACTTACATGCGAAATTACATCTCACACGGAATTACCTTGTAATTCTGTGCGGAATTACAAGCACTCTCTTCAAGCGGAATTAGACAGTTCATGCGAAATTAACTTCTTTGACAATTTCCTCGAACGTCATGCCATGAGCAATGCAAGACTCGATACAAGACGAAGTCGACAGACGTATGCACCAACAGAAGTCCCGGTATAATACCCCAGATATCATCACGCACAAAGACCTAGTATGTCAGAAATAGAAAGCCCTTCAAACAAGATTTCAGGGGTTACCTATATACCCGAGAGATGTTCCCCACGAGATAAGTAAGTATTTGATATTTAGGTTTATATCTCGAAAACAATCTACTAAGCATGTAAAAACCTACTGGCATATCATCAGTGAGACCGTTTATCACATTTTAACATTCCAATTCTTTAGCGTACTGTGATTGTCTACTGATGTACTATCATTTCCTCTTTTTCACAACAAAACTCATTTTGATATTTCTAAATATTTTACTCCCCCTAAAATCAAAAATATGTTTCAATTTTTGATTTTTCGAGAAAATTTGAAAGTAAAAGCAATAAACTGTACAAATAAAATGACAAACTGATGTGGATTGCTTCAATTCTCCATTCTCTTGGCTTAAACAATCAGAACTTCCCCCGACAACAAACTATTTTCCCATTATGATTTTGATGCGTGTGAAGTGTTATATATATTAGGTGTATATTTTAAGCCCCTTTAACACTTTTTTTTTCAAGTTTTAAATTTATAAAACACGATATTTACTAACACTAGACAACCATATGGGCAAGTGCACCCATCGTGAGCGTAGTATAGTGTTGGTAAGATACCGAGGTCGTCCAAGGACACAAGAGCTTTTAATACCGGTTTATCCTCAACGTCTAATCAAATCAAAAAATTTAGAAAAATGTTTTAAACTAAGAAAAATAAAAACTAACTAAAAATGCTGAAAATAAAAGTAAAAAGAAAAAACAGATAGATAAGATGAATCACTTGGTTCTGACTCGTATCTAGTGTAACCTTTGATTATTTCCGCACTTTTGCACTTGTTTAAGAGATTATCTTAGTTATTGTAGTAGGCCCCTCTTTTGAAGGTGACGTTACCCTCAACCCAGTAGTTTGAGTCAGCAAGGATACAATCCTAAAGGGTCGGATTATTGAAAGATAATTAATTAAGTTATTAATGCAAATTATGGTAGGCCCCTCTTTTGGAGGTGACGTTACCCTCGACTAAGTAGTCTGAGTCAGCAGGGATACAGTCCTAAATAGCCGGGTTATAGTATTAATAGTAGTTAACTTATGAGGGGATCAAAGAGTTTGGACCCCCGCCATCCAATACCGTTAAGTATTGAAGGAGGTCCTACTAAATTTGACCCAGGTCCATTGCAGGACCTCTAAACGCTGAACAATGGCAAGACTCTTACCAAACCGTTCCCTTAACCCCCGACCAGGTAGCCAACATACCTCCATATAGACCGTGGAGATATGAATGGTGACAATCTTTTATTTTATATAGACAGTAAAATAATGCCAAGACATCACGGACAAACGATAAGGAAGAATCACCTTCAACATAAGAAACTAGTTATTAAAGTCATTAATACAAAACCAAATAAAAAGTGCGAAAATATTAGAAATAAAAAGTATTACACTAGACACTTGTCTTCACCAAGTGATGTAAGAGACTTAGGCAAACATGGCCTTGATTGTCAAGAACTCTTACGATCAATCTTGGATCCCGAGACGACTCACACACTCTACGATGGACAATGGATGATGGTGGTGGATGATGGTGTTATGGTGGTGGGTGAAGTGTGAGAGAGGTGGTGTGCCAAGGGATGGTTTGAGCTTGAGCCAAGCACTCCTATTTATAGGATGAACAGAAGCTCGGGCACGGCCCCGTGTCCAGTGGGCACGGCCCCGTGTCCACATCCTTCTCTTTCTTCATTTATTGCAGCTTGTCTTATTAGTTGACCACGCCCCCGTGTTCGCTGAGCACGACCCCGTGTGCAGAAGAATCTTTGTACTATGAAGATTTGCTTAGATTGTGCGAATCTTATAGTTGACCACGGCCCCGTGTCCGCTGAGCACGGCCCCGTGGTGGGCAATAAAAGCTTCTACCACTTTGTCTTTTCTGCTGACACTTGGGCACGCCCCCGTGCTGGCTGAGCACGGGGCGTGTTCAGTCTTCTGTTGTCTTGTTTTGCTTGGGAAGATGCTGTCGTGGGGTCGGGCATGTCACGTCTTGTTCCTTTTCTTGTATTTATGTTGTATTTTGATGTCTTTTTGCTTCTTTTGTTAATTTGAGCTCATTTAATCCTGAAAATACAAAAGGAAGACAAAAGCACACTTTTTCCAACATTAGTACTAAAAAAGGGTTAGTTTTATGCCACAATTGATGTAATTTATATGTTGCATTTTGCACACATCAAATACCCCCACACTTGAATCTTTGCTTGTCCTCAAGCAAAACTCCTTAATATGTGGCTATTACACTCCCAAATGGAATGGGTAGAAAAGAAGGTTTTTTGGGCTTGTCATAGAGTGTCGGGATTTCCAAGATTCTTTATTGAGTTTTATTTTTATTTATTTACAATCCTATTCGTCATGATTTATTTAAAAATTTTCATAAGATAAATTACTTATTAGGGCATAACATGCCTCTTTAAAATTTTATTTATATACAAGTTCACATACCTCACGGGGATCACTCAACACTCGGCCGAAAATGTATTTTTGTGGATCACTCGAGAGCGGCATGGAACTTACTCCTACCATAGGCTTGCCAAGCAATCAATCATCCTCCTTTTTAACTTATATACCTTTGTAAATATCAAGAGGACTTTGTGGGTGAAGGGTTAGGCTTGGGTTAAAGGTAGGTGGTTGGGTTAGTGGTTAGTAGAAAAAAGGCGAAAAGCGTAACAAGCGTTGGTTTTCGTAAGACTTTTTATTTTTTTGTAACTTTTATTTTGATGAAGCTATTATTCAAACAGAGTTATTTTTGATGAACTTGTTTGTTTATTTTCTTTTGCTTCATCATTAACACACATTTTTTTTAGGTAGAGTCATACGAAAAATCGAACTTGTTACTAAAACAAAGGGTTAAAAATGAAAAAGGTTTTGGTGGGTAAAAGGGTGTTTGGTTTGGGTTATGAAATGAAAATCTTTAGGCCCAAAGGGGCTAACTAGGGGGATTTTGGGTAGGTGGTAAAAAAAAGAAAAAAATAATGGTGTAGAAATAAAAAGGGTTAGTCCTAATGCCTCCATCATTTACTTACTTGGGTTTAAGTTGGTAAGGACCGGGAATGTATCGTCATGGCAAGTTCTAGAGTCGTAAGAACCAAGCGGCTATTCACACAAGAAACGAAAAATGAGCATTTAGTCTAATGATATGTAATTGTATGCTCAATAAAGGCTCAAAACTCACTTTTGTGGGAATGAGTTTTTATGTGATAAAGTATATATAATCAAATTTTAACTAAGTTTGCCATGCCTTTTCATAATTTTCTTATGTTGGTTCTTTTTATCACGACGCTATCGGTTGTAAATTCGTAAAAATATAACCTTTTTGAGAACTTGAATTTCCCGAGTTAAACCTAGACAAGTAAAAAAATGAAAATTTTTGAAAAAAATTGGGGTGATTAGCGGTTCCAATAGAGTTTTGTGTAAGGCTTGTATTTAGGACTTGCAAGATTCAAGGTTTTAGCATCTCCCCTACACTTAAATTACACATTGTTCTCAATGTGTCCCAAAAATAAGTTTTTAGGTTGATTGAATGTGTAAAAAGGTGTAAAAAGCAAAAATTTTATGTTACTGGGCGCTGAACACGGCCCCGTGTTGTCCGGGCACGGTCCCGTGTTCAAGTGCCAGTAACAAAATTAAATCAAGAGAAACAGAAGCCTGGACACGGGGGCGTGTTGAGTGAACACGGCCCGTGTCCAGTTACCTGAACTGGGTCTTTTTCTGCAGAGTGTGCAGCACGGGGCCGTGTTGGGCGCCGAACTTACTGTAAACGAAGAAAATCGTCGGATGGTCCTGTTTTCCTGCATGGGGTGCTGGTTCAAGTTTCCCTTGTATCCTTTGCCATCTCAATGGTGTTTTATTCCTGAAAATCAAAACTAACTAGAAAACATGAAGTTAAATCTAAACTAAACTAAGGATAGTTCCGCGGAATGCCTCCGTGGTGCGCCACGTTTATAAGGGTCCTTGGCTAGACCCAAAGCCTGGTCATATGTTACCCAAGTGGGATGTATTGCATCCCATGTTACACCGTCGGAGAGCCTCATCCAAGCTTGAGTCTATGACCTTCATGTAGTTGACCGGGTCTTCGTCCTCTACTCTTTTTCCACATTCAAACTTCACTTCCTTGTCCCCAAACTTCAATGTTAACGTTCCGTCATTCATATCCACCACTGCTTGGGCGGTGGCTAGAAATGGCCTCCCGAGGATGAGAGGGACATCGGTGTCTTCTTCCATGTCTAGGATGACAAAGTCGGTTGGGAAAACGAAGTTGTCAACTTTGACCAATAGATTTTCAGCGACTCCTTGTGGAAACTTGACGGATCTGTCGGCGAGTTGTATGCTCATCTTTGTAGGGCTTGTTGTTCCTAGGCCGAGTCGTTTGAACATTGATGTGGGCATGAGGTTAATGCTAGCCCCAAGATCGGCTAATGCATTACGAACGGGGGATTCCCCAATCGAGCAAGGAATGGTGAAGCTTCCGGGATCGATTTTCTTTTGTGGAAGTTTAAGGCGGAGCATTCTTCGCCTAAGTTAACTAATTGCAATGATTCAATTTTCCTTTTGTGAGTGAGGAAATCCCTCATGAATTTTGCATATTTAGGCATTAGGGTTAAGACCTTAATAAAAGGAATATTAACATGCAATTGTTTTAGTAAATTTTCGAATTTTGCGAATTGCTCATCGGTCTTTTGACGATTTAACCTACCGGGGTACGGAATTGGAGGAGTTTTGGTGGGCTCTTGATTTGGTGAAGAAGCCTTTTCTGATGCGGGCGGAGTCATGGTTTGGCTAGACTGGCTTCTTTCATCTGGCGGTAATGGAGCCTCCTCGGGACCCACGGTTCGATTTCTTAATGTGATGAGATGTACTTGTGCTTTCGGGTTGGTTTCGGTATTGCTAGGTAACGCGCCTTGTGGTCTCTCGGAGAAATTTTGAGCTATTTGATTTAATTTTTTTTCAATGTTTTGAATGCTAGCTTGTTGATTTCTAAAATTCGATTCCAATTGCTGAAATCGATCCGAGTTTTTCTTTTCGGTGTCGGAGATGAGGCGAGATACAGTATCTTCAAGCCTTTCTCGTCCACCTTGTTGTTGAGAGAAATTTTGTGGTTGTTGAAAGTTAGTTCGTTGGTTTTGTTGGTTACTACTATTGCCGGGATCTCTCCAACCAAGATTAGGGTGGTTACGCCATCCTTGGTTGTAGGTACCCGTTGGTGGACCCGACGGCCTAGGTCTATTATCAATGTAGTTTACCGTTTCTGTTTGGTCATCTACTTCTTTCATACAACTCCAATTTTCATGTGGCCCACCACATCCTTCACAAGCCATAACCGAGGCCGCTTTTGTCATTTCTAGCTTTTTGATTTTCGACGAGAGGGCCTCGATTTGGGCTTGTAAAGAAGTGCTTTCATCAACCTTATGGGCGCCCGGGGCAATAGATTTATTACCTCGGGGAGTGTGCCATTGAAAATTGGTTTGAGCAATTTCCTCAATTTGATTATATATTTCATTTGGGCGACGATTACCTAAAAGTCCCCCGGAGCTAGAATCAAGTGTTTGTCTTGTGTGTGGCAACAACCCATTGTAGAAAGTGGATACTTGTTGCCATACCGCAAGACCGTGATGAGGACACTTTCTTAGAAGCTCCTTGAACCTTTCCCAAGTTTCATATAAGGATTCCCCATCCTCTTGTGAATATGTATTAATTTCAGTCATTAATTTAGCCGTTTTAGTAGGAGGGAAATACTTATATAGAAATTTTTGGGCTAGTTCATCCCAGGTGTTTACCGAGCCAACTGGGAGGGTGTTAAGCCAAGCCTTAGCTCGGTCTTTTAGTGAAAATGGAAACATTCGAAGGCGGATGGCGTCATTTGATGCTCCATTGATCCGAAAGGTATCACATATTTCTAAGAAATTAGTAATATGTAGATGGGGATCCTCGTCCGCAAGCCCATGGAAGGTTGCGGAGTTTTGAAGCATTTGTATCAAATGCGGCCGAAGTTCGAAGTTGTTGGCTTCGACATTCGATGCATTGATTGCGGCGCCGAGATTACCTACGGTGGGCCGTAGGTAATCCATGAGGGTACGTTGGTCCGCCATTGGAAGTGGGTCCCCCGAAACTTTCTCTTGATTTTTAGCTTTAAGTCTTTTTCTGAGAAAGCGTTCGGGTTCTTCTAGAGGTTCTTTTATGTCTCTACTAGAACTGGAGCTCATGCACTACGTAGGAGGTTCAAATGTGGCGCTTGGGTTCCAAGTCCTGCAATAAAAACAGAAAAGAACGTTGGTCAGAATGTTCACCACGGTCCCGTGCTCAGTGAACACGGCCCGTGGTCAGAGGTACAGTAATTGTTTTCCGGATACCTGTTACTGGGAGTTGGACACGGCCCCATGTTGCACCGACACGGCCCCGTGGTCAGCTCTCTGTAACTCAGAAAATAAAAACTGCCAGTGAGGATGCTGGGCACGGCCCGTGTCCGACCAGGCACGGCCCGTGCTGAGCTCTGCAGAAACAGAAAAACTAAAAAAAAAATCCTAAAAAAAATGAAAAATAAGAAAAACGATTAGGCCGTTGATTCCTAACTTTCTTAAAATCCTTGTGTCCCCGGCAGCGGCGCCAAAAACTTGATGCGTGTGAAGTGTTATATATATTAGGTGTATATTTTTAGCCCCTTTAACACTTTTTTTTTCAAGTTTTAAATTTATAAAACACGATATTTACTAACACTAGACACACATATAGGCAAGTGCACCCATCGTGAGCGTAGTATAGTGTTGGTAAGATACCGAGGTCGTCCAAGGACACAAGAGCTTTTAATACCGGTTTATCCTCAACGTCTAATCAAATCAAAAAGTTTAGAAAAATGTTTTAAACTAAGAAAAATAAAAACTAACTAAAAATGCTGAAAATAAAAGTAAAAAGAAAAAACAGATAGACAAGATGAATCACTTGGTTCCGACTCGTATCTAGTGTAACCTTTGATTATTTCCGCACTTTTGCACTTGTTTAAGAGATTATCTTAGTTATTGTAGTAGGCCCCTTTTTTGAAGGTGACGTTACCCTCAACCCAGTAGTTTGAGTCAGCAAGGATACAATCCTAAAGGGTCGGATTATTGAAAGATAATTAATTAAGTTATTAATGCAAACTCTTTTGGAGGTGACGTTACCCTGGACTAAGTAGTCTGAGTCAGCAGGGATACAGTCCTAAATAGCCGGGTTATAGTATTAATAGTAGTTAACTTATGAGG